>JAQQAC010002629.1:13583091-13727409 GCA_029783875.1 Phataginus tricuspis
CTTTAGGACATTAACAGGTCTTGACACACCTACTACTGGGAGCCACTAAGAATAAAGCAAGCTGCTTGGAGAACACAAAGGTTTGAAAGACAACCAAGAGCTAGGGCAGGGCTGAACAATAAGGTTCATCTCCAACAGGAAGCCAGCCACTCCTTCGAGACTGGGAAAGGGGGCTGTTTTATTTAATATGTAGAAACTAACACAGAGTTAAGGAAGATGATCAGAAGAACATGTTCCAAACAAAAGAACAAGGTAAAAACCTCAGAAAAAGATCTTAATGAAATGGAGATAAATTATTAACAGATAAAGATATCAAAATAATGGTTATAAAGATGCTCACTGAGCTCAGGAAAAAGTACATGAACAAAGTGAGACTGTCAACAAAGAGATATAAAATATAAGAAAGTAGCAAATAAAAGTCACACAGCTAAAGAATACGATAACTGAACTGAAAAATACACTAGAGGGGTTCAACAGCAGCCTAGATGAAGCAGAAGAAAGGATCTGTGATATGGAAGACCAGATAGTGGAGTTCACCCAAAGAAAACAGCAAAAAGAATTTTAAAAAGTGAACATAACTTAATAGACCTGTGGGAAAAAAATCAAACAAAACAATGTTTGCATTATGGGGGTCCCAGAAGAGAAAAGGTACTAAACTTTCCAATGAAAAGACATAGAATGGCTGAATGGATTAAAAACAAGACCCATCTATATGCTGCCTACAAGAGACTCACTTCAGATGGAAATAATAACAAAAAAGACTCAAGAAGATATATGCAAACCCCATGTTCATTGCAGCATTATTTACAATAGGCCAAGACATGGAAACAATTAAGTGTCTACCAATGAATGAGTGGATAGAGATGTGGTATATATAGATATATAAATACAATGGAATATTAATCAGCCAAAAAAAGAAAAAGAAAAAGAAATCCTGCCACTTGCAACATCATGGATGGACCTGTGGGGCATTATGCTAACTGAAATGAATTAGACAAAGAAAGACAAATACTGTATGATCTCAATTGTATGTGGAATCTAAAAAACAAAATGAAACAAAAAACCCAAACTCAGAGTCAGGAGGTAGAGGATGGGTGAAATGGATGAAGGGAGTAAAAAGGTAGACTTTCAGTTATAAAACAAATAAGTACTGGGGATGTGACAGCAAGTGAGTATAGTTAATAATACTGTATTGAATATTTGAAAGTTGCTGAGAGAGTAGATCTTAGAAGTTCTACCACAAGGAAAGGAAATTTATAACTGTGTGGTGGTAGATATTATCTAGACTTATTGTGGTGATCATTTTGCAATAGATACACATATCAAATCATTAAATTGTACTCCTGAAACTAATATAATGCTATATGTCAATTATATCTTAACTTAAAAAAAAAAGAAATAAGCTACCAAGCTGTCTTCCTAAGTGGATGTACCATTTGCATTCTCACCAGCAGTGTTTGAGAGTTCCAGTTCCTCCACATCTTCACTGACACTTGGCATGTTGTCTTTTTAATTTCAGACATTCTGATCAGTATATAGTGGCATCTCATTGTGGTTTTAATCTGTAATTTTCTAATGACTAATGATGTTGAGCATCTTTTCCTATGCTGGCTTGCTATGCACATATCTTCTTTTTATGAAATGTCAAAATCTTTCACTCATTTTTTAAAAATTGGTTGTTGGTTTTCTTACTGAGATTTAACAGTTCTTTTTATATTCTGGACACAAGTCCTTTATCAGATAGGTGTTTGGCATATATTTTTTCCTAGTCTGTGGCTTGTCTTTATTTTAACTGAGTCTTACAAAGAGCAAAAGTTCTTAATGTTGATGATCTATCATTTCTTTTGTGGATCATGCTTTTGGTGTTGTATCTAAGAAATATTTGCTAACTCAAGATCACAACATATCATCTATCTTGGTAAATAGTTTGTGTGCATTTAACAAAAAATATGTATTCTGCTGTCGTTGAGTGGAGTACCAATAAATGTCAACCAGGTCAAGTTAGTTAATCATCTTGTTCAAGTGTCCTACATCCTGGCTGATTTTCTGCCTACTTAGTGCTATCAGTTATTGAGAGAGGGGTGTTGAAATGTGCAACCTTAACTGTGGGTTTGTTTATTTCAGCTGCTCCAGTATTTTTTGCTCCATGAATTTTGAAGTTCTATCAGTTTTTACTCCATGTATTTTGAAACTCTGTGATTAGGTGCATAAATGTCCAGAACTGTTACATCCTTTTAATGGCCTTTTATCATTATAAAAGTTGACTATTTTATTATAAAATAATTCAATTTATCCCTGGTAATATTATTTGCTCTGAAATATGTTTTGTTTTATGTTAATATATCTATTCCCACTTTCTCTTGATTATTAACATGGTATATTTTTCTATTCTTTTAATCTATTTGGGCCTTTATATTTAAAGTGATTTTTTTTGTAGGCAGCATATAGTTGAGTCTTGCTTTTTTATTCAATCTGGGAATCTCTGTCTTGTAATTGGGGTGTTCAGACCACTGATATTTAATGCAATTTTTGTGGTTGGGTATCAATCTACTCTCGTGTTATTTCTTTTCTAGCTGTCTCATCTATACCTTGTTCCATCTTTCCCTTTTTTCTGCCTTCTTTTGGATTGAGTATGTTATCATTCTTTCTTATCTCCTTTGTTTGCTTATTATAACTGTTTGTTGTTTTAATTGTTGCTTTAGGGTTTGTAGTATACATCTTTAACCTACAATCTAACTTCAAAATGTACTATACCACTTCTTAAATAGTACAAGAACCTTAGAACAGCATACTTCTATGTCATACACTTTACTCTCACATATATTATAAATGCCAAGATATGTTGTTATTATTTTTTATTTAAAGTTAATTATCTCTCAAAGAAATTAGAAGAAAGTCTTTCCTATTTATCCCCATGGCTACCATTTCCAGTGCTTTTTATTCCTTGGTGTTTCCATCTGCTGTCCTCTTCCTTCATCTTGAAGGATTCTTTAACAATACTTGCAGTGCAGTTCACCTGTTTACCTATGTCTGAAAAAAATATTTATTTTACTTTTTTTTTGAGATATAATTGACATATAACACTATATTAGTGTCAGGTATACAACATAATGATATAATATTTGCATGTATTGTGAAATGATCACCATAATAAGTCTAGTTAACATTTGTCACCATATATAATTCCAATTTTTTTCTTGTGATAAGATTCCCTTCAGTTTTTTTTCTTTCTTTTTTTTTCATTAAGGTATTATTGATATACACTCTTTTGAAGGTTTCACATGAAAAAACAATGTGGTTACTACATTTACCCATATTATCGAGTCCCCACTCATACCCCAATGCAGTCACTGTCCATCAGTGTAGTAAGATGCCACAGATTCATTACTTGCCTTCTCTGTGCTACACTGTTTTGCCCATGATCCCTCACACCATCTGTACTAAACATAATACACCCAAACCCCTTCTCCCTCCCTCCCCACCCGCCCTCCCACACCCCTCCCCTTTGGTAACTACTAGTTCCTTCTTGGAGTCTCTGAGTCTTTTACTATTTTGTTCCTTCAGTTTTGCTTCGTTATTATACTCCACAAATGTGGAGATTCCCTTCAGTTTTGCCAGATATTTTTGCTGTGGATAAAATTCTAGGTTGTCAGATTTTTTTTCTTTATTGTCGTAAGGGTGTTGTTCTATCAGTTTCTGGCTTACACTATTTCTGACATGAAGTTTGCCGTTACTTTTTACCTTTCTTCCTCTGCACATAATGTATGCTTTTTCTCTGGCTGCTTTTAAGAAATTTTTTTATCAATAATTTAAAGAAATTTGTTTATATTGGGTCTTGTGGTTTTCTTCATGTTTCTTGTGCTTTATTTTGTTTCTTGGAACTGTGGGTTTATAGTTTTCATCAAATTTGGAAATTTTTGGCCATTATTTTGTCAAATGTTTTTTTCTGTCCTCAATTCTGATGACTCCAATGACACAAACATTTAGCTCATTTGACATTATTTCACATCTCACTGCTGCTGTACTCATTTTTCCCAGTCTTTTTTATTTTCTGTTTCATTTTGGATAGTTTCTGCTCCTATGTATCAAAAATCGTTGATTTTTCAAATTTGCAGTATCCAAGTTGCTTTTAATTTCACCCAGTGTAGTTTTCAGATCAAACACTGTAATTTTCAGCTCTGTATATAATGTATGCTTTTTCAATTTGGATGTTTTTATGTTTTTGTTATTCTACTTAACATAATCAATTTTCTCTCTAGTTTTTTAAATACATGGGTTACAGTTATAGAAACTGTTTTAATACTGTTATCGACTATTTCTATTATCTGTGTCATTTCTAGGTCAGTTTTGATTGATCAATTTTCCTCTTCATTAGCAGTCATATTTTACTGCTTCTTTACATGCCTAGCAAATTTTGACTGAATGCCGGACATTTTTGTGTTCTGAATTTTGTGTGCTTGGAGCTGGATATTTTTTTATTCCTGTAAATACTTTGCACACAAGTAACTTGGAAACAGTTTGGTACTTTTGATTCTTTCTTTTAAGCTTTGTTAGGCAGGACCAGAGTGGCTTTTAGCGTACGCCTAATTTTGTCCTGCTACTGAGTCAAACTCTGCAGAGTAATTTACCCAATACCTCATTATGAAATTCTCCACTCTAAATAGTGGGAACTGGAGACTTTTCTGGCTCTGTGTACTTTCAGTATTGTTTCTTCTCATCCTCTCTTGTGATTCTGTCTCAGAACTTAGGTAATTTCTTACATGCATGTGCTGATAACTACTCAGTTTTCCAGAGTTTTATGCAAAGCTCTCTTTCTTCCTACTCTAGCTTACAAACTTCCTACTCTGTCTTTTCAATTCCCAGAGACCCCTGGGCTCTGCCTGGGATCTCCCTCCCTGCATGATGACCTGGAAACTCCTGGCAGTAAACTGGTCAATCATAGGGCTCACATATTTTGTTTTCCTCTTCTCAGGAATAATTGTCTTTCATTGTCTGCTGTCCAGCACTTGAAAACCATTGTTTTATATATTTTTGTCTTTTTTTTTCAGTTGTTTCAGGCAGGAGGATAATCTAGTCCTTGCTACTCCCTCTTGGAAGCATCTAAGTCTCACCAGTTGATTCTAAACAAGGCAACTAGACTTGCTAGAAAGAGATTCCAGTCCTTTTGGTCATGGAAGCATCTTGTGCTAGAAAACAATGCCTCCAAGGAGACTCCTTCTCTCAGTCTCCAGCCACTGCCTCCTTGAAGTTAAATTTCAAGGTCTCAGTGATATCAGTGTTACGGATTCAGAAATAAATCCACCTAATAGCTCATAATAGCTAACCTTGACTTGATTTGATTCTATGCCTATTCTTAGAATTTTCACATGTATTAGCTCACGAACCCTCACATCATCCCTAAGATGTAGGTACTGCTATAATCTTTATTTTCATTTGAAAACAGTGAGCCTCAGAGGCTAATTTACACAGCCAGATTTACATGGCTAGCAATCCCAGATCTGCCACTTCCTAGCTGTGTAAACTTGGACATATTTTTCACTGACTTCAGTGCCCTAAGCTGCAGTGGGGGATAATAATAATGGTACATACATCTAGGGACTGTGAGGACATAGCTAATTCAGTATCTAGCACATGGTAGGGGCTCAGGAAATGCTAATGACATTGTTACTGTGTGTGGCTGCAGGATCAAGCCCATTAGGGGGACTGTTGGACTGAGGGGGTGTTTTGACCATCTATTTGAGGGAGTCCTGCTGAGTTGCAACCTTGAGCAAGTCACCTTTCCTCTGGGTACCTCCCTCCAGGACATCAGAACCACCATCTCTTTGCACTTTGCACTCCCAACTCCCATTTCATTCATCCTCATGCTCCTGAGGACTCATTACCCCATATCCCCAGTCCAGGACCCGCCCCATGCTGCTCGCCTAACATCTGAGTCCCTTGTTCATGGGCCTGATAGCTCAGCCCTTGGTTCCATTTCCATCCAGGTGGTGTCAGTGTTGGGCTGAAGAGTGACTGCAGTCTGTGTATGCAGGTGGCCCAGACTAGACTGCACACAGGGCCTCAGCGGGAATTTTTCCCCACTCCCTCTCTGCAGGCTGCAGGGGCCACCGCAGGAATAGGGGCCTGGGCATTTGGAGGGTCTATACCCTCTCTAGGGCCTGGTGGTGCCATGTCTCTAGAAACCGTGGGCTGGCAGCCAGGGTGCTCCCCTGATGCAAATAGGCACCTTGCTTAGTCAGAGTGAGGGGCTGTGCCAGGCAGGGGGGATCTGATGAGACATACTTTTAACCCATCCCTTGTTAGAGAGGGAAGTTCTTCCCATGATGTGCTGAGGTGCTGTTCCTTCAGGAGAATCTCTACCTGGTGGTGAACGGTGTTCACTGCTAGGAGCTGTTGTTCTGTGTGGGCATGGTGGGGTTTTGCCGCCTTCCAGAATTGGGGTCAAAATGTTATAAACACCCTCCGCTTTTGTTGTCTCTGCCACAGCCCAACCCATCCCTTCTGAGTCACAGATGCATAACTCAAAAGGTAGCCCTGACTTTCATCTGCTTCTCTAGTATTTCCAGCTTCTCCAGGTTGGTGCACTGCTCTGACCCCAGTTCCACATGTGCTTTTTCTTTACTAGGTGGTATAAGGGACAGAGGCACATACCAGGTGAGGAATAAAAGTCCTTCAATATCCCCCAAGCCCTACAACGGCTTGCACCTCTTTCACGTTCTTAGGGATTGGGTAGGCCTGCACCTTGTCAATAACAGCTTTGGGGACAACATGCATCTAACTACACCACATGACTCCCAGAAATGTCTCGGCACTCCCTGGGCCTTGCATGTCCTGCGGGCACACTGCCCGACCTGTCCCTCACAGGCGTGCCAGCACAGTCTGCAGCGTCCTGCAGCAGAGGTGAGTCCTCACGTGTTAACATGACACCATTCATGCAATGCGCCCATTTTCCTGACATGAAGGAGAGCAGAGCAAGGCTTGGCCTCCATCCCCATGTGATGGGCTGTACAGGTGGCCTTGGGGAAGCACTGGATCCACTCTTGCCCCTCCTGTGAGAAGGCACGTTGACCTTGTGACTCAGTGGCCAGGGCTCTAGGGAAAAAAGCATTCACCCAAGTCTACTCCTAGGACCACGGCCGGTGTCTACAATGGGGGCAACACTGGGAATAGCCACCTGGATGAGGGACATCACCTTGTTTAATTCTTGCTAATCCACCGTCATCCACCATGAGCCATCGGCATTTTTACCAGCCATACTGGGCTGTTGAAAGCCCCATGGGCAGGCTGTACAGTCCCACTTGGAGCAGCTGATCAGGTGGCTTCTCCTGTCTCCTTCCACCCACCAGGCAACTTATATTGTTTGACAGCTACCCCTCTGTGGGGGTGGTAGACTTGCCAGTGCCCAGCTGGTGTTTCCCTCAGCACTGGTTTGATTACTCTAACCCAGAGGTGGAATTCACCAACAGAGGTTTGCAAGGTTGACCTTGTAGGAGATCAACGTCCAATATATTCTCTGGCATCATCTAATTTTCTGATTGTTTATGGCAGGGACAAATTCCATAGGATTTACTTCTTCATAGGGAAGAGAAGAGGTCAGGCAGGGGAATTAGTTACCTTTCATATAGCCATGTTTCACTATATGCCCTTCTAGTCTCTTTGACATGGACATACAACTTTATGTGAATGTCAGGTGTGCAACATAATGATTTGACATCTGTATACATTGTGAAATGATTACCACAATAAGTTTTGTTAACATCCATCATCTTACATAGTTGTATATCACTTTTATAATTTAAACAAAACAAAGTGTTTCTATTAAAATTTTCCTGAACATGTCTACTGGGAGTTAGGTCAGAACTTTGCTATATACTTATGTCAAAGACCTGGTTAAATGAAAGAAATGTTTCATGGGAGGGTTATCTCTGTGGCCTGGAGCAGACCCCCTTTTGGAAGGAGAGGCAGAAGATTTGGGTTCAAGCACCAGCTGTCTTATGTAAAGGCTTTGTGGCCAATGGCCAATGGTGGGCCTCTCTGAGCCCTCCCCTTGCCCCGAGGTCGGCTCTAACTGTAGATATGCGGCCATGTGACTTTAACCCTCTCTGGATTGGGCTGTCCCCGGTCCCCAGCCACCTGGTGAGAAGGGAGCTGCTCTCCATCAGCATTCCCCAGTACCTCCCTTATATTTTAAAATATTCTTTATTGATGCTGCCCCCAGGGCTGTGGGAGAAATGGGGATGATCTGCTGGCAGGGGACAGTGCCGAGGACAGTCCCTGCTGGCCTCGCAGCCCACTTGTCACAGCCTTGAGAGCAGCCCAGAGCCCCACCAGGCAGGGGCAGAGGGCAGGGGCCGGCTCCCCTAATCCCTTGGTGCCATGCCCCCACCCCAGGGCAGCCAAGGGCTGCTGTTGCAAGGGCCCAGGCAGAAGGGCAGTAACGACTTGCCCTGCTGCCTTGGAAGCACTTCTTTCCAGCAGCCGGGACACCCCGGGCACCTGGGCCAGGTTGGCTTGGCAGGAGTCCTTTCCCCATCAGGGGGCACCTAGGAATCGGGGATGTGGCCTGGTCCCAAAAGGCTCCCACTTGGCCACTGAAGTCAAAACCAGGACATGGATAAGCATAAACGATACTCTGAATGCATTTGTACTGCCTTTTCTTTGAACTGTATGTTCATAGTGTCATGAAAGAGATTTTGCATTGTGGGTCAAATTATTTATTTTTATAATTTGCATAAGAAGAAATGCTTTACCTATTGCTGGAAATTCTATGCAGCTTTTATATTGATTAAGCTAATTACATCAGTCAGTGATATCATAGTGAGTTAAATATTTTGAACCATAATAAACATACTTTAACTCAAATACAAGCATAATTTCTGTAACATATTAACCAGCACCATCGTCTATAATAAACTTACATTGCAAAACATCCAAATTACTGTTGCGTGTTAAGAGTTACATTTGATAAGAGATTAGTAAGAAACCTACTGCTTGATTGATTTACCATTATGGAGTTTCATTAATCCCTGTCCTGTTTTATTACTATATTTGTTTACATTTATCTTCAACTCTCTTTTCATTCTCTCCATAGGCAGCCATGCCCAGTGTGTTTAATGTGTGTTCTTTTGCATGTGTTCTTGCCAATGTGTGCTCTGTGCAAGTATTTTTAATTAGTGTAAATAATACTGCATTCCATATTTAACTCTGCTTCTTACTTCATTCCTGGAGCATGGAGTGTGTTTTTAAGATCCATTCATGTGGCTCTATGTATATATATGACCCGCTGTTTCTGGCAGCTCTGAAGTACTGCATATTTACCCCCACCACATTTTATTCTTCACTCTTCCAGGAGTGGACTCCCAGATTGGTACCAACTTCCAACTGATGCTGGGGTTCTTGTTGGTGGAGTCGAAGAATGAACTTAGCAAACACCCAAGGTAGGAGAGCCAAGGAGAGGCTTTTATTGAGAGATAGAGTGAGAGGACAGAACTGGCTCACACCAGGAGGGAACAAGAGAGCCCATAGTGGTGCGTTGTCTAGGGGTTTTATAGGCAGTTGAGGATTTTTGGGAACTGGATAAAGGCTTAGGGGTGTGGACTTGTTAAGTGGTCCCTGAATACTTAAAATTAACACAGGGTACCTCCTGCTCTGATTTCTCCCTGAGATACCAACAGTCTTGGTCTAGGAGCATATCTGCCTGCCCAGCCCACAAGGTGGCTGAAGTGTTGTTTGCTAAAGAGTAAGTTAAGAATCTTACTTCTTAACTTCCTGGGTGTTAAAATGAAGTCTTATCTTTAAGGTGGAATCCTTCCTGCCTTTTACTATGTTGTTGGCAGCTGGGCCTGCATGCTAAATTAGTTCCCCAGATTGCAAATCACCTCATCAGATCTGAAGGAGGAAAGACAGCACATAGGCCTGGGCCTTTAGCACGCTAAAGTAAATCTTACACATGATTACAAATGCTTAGCATAATAAAAACATGTGCTACTCTTCTTTATCTGGGGAACATTAACTGATCTTACTGAAGAATGACTGTAGAGCTTAATGTTTAACACAGTTTTGGTAGGGGGTTTCCTTGCATGTAGTTACATTGCCTCTGACTGTAATTATCCTGCTTTGCTTTTTCTGGAGGCCCTCCCCCTACTCTGTCTAAGCCCACAGTCCCTGTCTCAATATTTCGAGTGCTCAATGGCCACATGTAATGTGCAGCTGGTACAAGTTTAGAACACTTGCATCTTTGCAGAGAGTTCCATTGGACAATGCTGTTGTAGAAAATGTTCTAGATATTAAAGTCCAAGAAATTACAAAATCTCCCCACCATCTGCATCAATATTTAAAAAATTTTCCAGGACCCCCTTGTTGAACAGAGATCTTTAGGTCTGATGTAACCAAGATTATAGGTTTTTTTCCTTATAATTTCTCCTTCTGATGTTTTGTTTAAGTCCTTCTATACTTAAGTGACAGAAGAAATTATCTTACATTTTCTTCTATTAGTTTTATAGTTTTACATCTTCATTCCATCAGGAGTATAACTTTTTATATGGTTTTAGATAGGGACTCCGTTTTATGTTTTTTCTAAACAGAGTCAATTTTTCAACACCAAATGCTAGACAATCAGCCCTTTCCACTTTTCATAGAGTAAATGCTCATTTATACACAGGTCTGTCTCTCATACCTCTATTCTGTTCCATGCTCTGTTTAACTATTCTTGTTCTGATAGGGAAAAATTTACAAGGACAGCAGTCTAGTCCAGGGGGCTTCCTACTGTCTCTCTCTCCTCAACACAAACAACAAACACACTCCCTTGATTTCCCGCTCTGCCGAGCACCCCCTCCCTAGGTTCATTCTCTAAACTCCCTCCCCCTGGCCTGTCCGCTTGCTGTGCACGTAGGAATGTTACAGATACAGAAGCAGAAAGATATATATTCTCCCTTTGCCTTTGTTCATGGCTCAGACTTTTGGGAAATGACTCCCCTCTGAGCCCGCCAGTGTGAAATAAAGCCTCAACACTCCAAGACTTCCTAGTGCCGCTTAGTTGGTCCATCAGTGATCCAGTCTGGGCTTTCCAGTATTTTCCATAACAGTTCAAGAACCAAACTTGAATGTAGTTATGTATTTTATGTCTGGTAGGATGTTTTAGCTACTTGTAGATCTTCAGTCTTCCAGATCAATCTCAGAGTTAGTGTGTTAATTTTCTAGGACTTCCCTAAGAAGATACGACAAACCTGGTGGCTTAAACCAAAAGAAATTTATTGTCCCATAATTCTGAAGGCCAGGCTGAAATCAAGGTGCCAGCAAGGTCATGCCTAGAGCCAAAGGCTCCAAGGAAGAATCTTCCTTGCCTCTCTCAGCATCTGGAGGCTGCAGGCAGTGGGTGTTCCTTGGCTTGTGTCTACATCACTCCAATCTCTGCCGTCATTTTTGTGTGGCCTAAATCCATCAGTCACTGGGTTGAGGGCCTATGCTAATCCAGTATGGCCTAATCTTTTTTTTCTAAATAAAGTATCATTGATATACAATCTTATGATGGTTTCATATAAACAACACAGTTTCAACATTCACTCATATTATCAAGTCCTTACCCTGTCTATTGTGGTCACTGTCTATCAGCATAGTAAGATGTTATAGAGTCATTAATTGTCTTCTCTGTGCTGTACAGCCTTCCCTATGACCTACCTATACTGTGATTGCAAATTATAGCATCCCTTAATGCCCTTCTCCTTCCCCAGCCCCTCCCCTTTGGCAACCACTAGTCCCTTCTCGGTGTCTGTGAGTAGTATGACCTCATATTAACTCATTACACCTGCAAAGGCCTTTTTTCCTAATAAGGCTACATTCTAGGTTCCAGGTAGACATAAATTTGACGGAAACACTACTTAATCCAGCATAGTGAAATTATCAAGATTTTTAAAAATTCAGCCAGAAGTATTGGATTGTGTGGAATTTATGAATTAATTTATGAAACTGATATTTTTATAATATTAAACCACCCATTCAAGAGTATGGATGTCTCCTCACTTCTCAGATCATCCTTATTAACATTCTAAAGTATTTTTAAAGTATTTTTCACGTATATCTAGTATATTCTTGGATAATCCCTTGCTATACTTTAAGTTTTGTAATATTAAAAATTGTATCTTATGTCTTATTAAAACTTTCAGTTGGCAGTTGCCAGCAAAGGTTGACCTTGAATCCAGCAAGATTTTTAATAGTAGCTGAAGACTCTTAATGGTTCTAAAGATTTGTCTGTTGATTTGGTTTCTCTAGGGAGATGTCATATCATTCACAAATAATGATAGTTTCTCTTCCAATTCTTACCAATGTTATTTCTTTTTCTTTTCTTAATGCTTTTGGTCAAAACTGCTTCTGATCTTCAAGAAAATCCATGTAAAATTTCCCCATTAAGTATATTATATGCTGCAGGTTTTATTATTTATTTTTCATGTATGTAATATTTATTTTCATTTACTTATTTATTTTTAATTTTTAATTAAGGTATTATTGATATACACTCTTATGAAGGTTTCACATGAAAAAACAATGTGGTTACTACATTTACCCATAGTATCAAGTCCCCACCCATACCCCAATGCAGTCACTGTCCATCAGTGTAGTAAGATGCCACAGATTCACTATTTGCCTTCTCTGTGCTACACTGTTTCCCCCGTGACCCCCTACACCATATGTATTATACATAATACCCTTCAATCCCCTTCTCCCTCTCTCCCCACCCGCCCTTCCACACCCCTCCTCTTTGGTAACCACTAGTTCCTTCTTGGAGTCTCTGAGTCTGCTGCTATTTTGTTCCTTCAGTTTTGCTTCGTCGTTATATGCCACAAATGAGGGAAATCATTTGGCACTTGTCTTTCTCTGCCTGGCTTATTTCACAGAGCATAATATCCTCCTGCTCCATCCATGTTGTTGCAAATGGTAGGATATGTTTCTTTCTTATGGCCGAATAGTATTCAATTGTGTATATGTACTACATCTTCTTTATCCATTCATCTACTGATGGACACTTAGGTTGCTACCATATCTTGGCTATTGTAAATAGTGCTGCAACAAATGTAGGGGTGCATATGTCTTTTTGAGTCAGAGAAGTTGTATTATTTGGGTTATTTCCAAGGAGTGGGATTCCCAGGTCAAATGGTATTTCTATTTTTAGTTTTTTGAGGAACCTCCATATTGCTTTCCACAATGGTTGAACTAGCTTACATTCCCACCAGCAGTGTAGGAGGGTTCCTCCCTCTCCACATCCTCACCAACATTTGTTGTTGTTTGTCTTTTGGATGGCAGCCATCCTAACTGGTGTGAAGTGATATATCATTGTGGTTTTAATTTGCATTTCCCTGATGATTAGTGATATGGAGCATCTTTTCATGTGTCTGTTGGCCATCTGAATTTCTTCTTTGGAGAACTGTGTCTTCATATCCTCTGCCCATTTTTTAATCGGGTTATTTGCTTTTTGGGTGTTGAGGTGTGTAAGTTCTTTATATATTTTGGATGGTAACCCCTTGTCAGATATGTCATTTACAAATATATTCTCCCATAGTGTAGGATGTCTTTTTGTCCTGTTGATGGTGTCCTTTGCTGTGCAGAAACTTCTTAGTTTGATGTAGTCCCATGAGTTCATTTTTGCTTTTGTTTCCCTTGCTTGAGGAGATGTGTTCAGGAAGAAGCTGCTCATGCTTATATTCAGGAGATTTCTGCATATGTTGTCTTCTAAGAGTTTTATGGTTTCATGACTTACATTCAGGTCTTTGATCCATTTTGAGTTTACTTTTGTGTATGGGGCTAGACAATAATCCAGTTTCATTCTCATTGCATGTAGCTGTCCAGTTTTGCCAACACCAGCTGTTGAAGAGGCTGTCATATCCCCATTGTATGTCCATGGCTCCTTTATCATATATTAATTGACCATATATGTTTGGGTTATATTAGGGCTCTCTAGTCTGTTCCATTGGTCTATGGATCTGTTCTTGTTCCAGTACCAAATTATCTTGATTACTGTGGCTTTGTAGTAGAGCTTTAAGTTGGGGAACATAATCACCCCAGTTTTATCTTCCTTCTCAGGATTTCTTTGGCTATTTGGGGTCTTTTGTGGTTCCATATGAATTTTAGAACGATTTTCTCTAGTTCGTTGAAGAATGCTGCTGATATTTTGATAGGAATAGCATTGAATCTGTAGATTGCTTTAGGCAGGATGGCCATTTTGACAATATTAAATCTTCCTATCCACGAGCATGGGATGTGTTTCCATTTATAGGTATCTTCTTTAATTTCTCTCATGAGTGTCTTGTAGTTTTCAGAGTATAGGTCTGTCACTTCCTTGGTTATGTTTATTCCTAGGTATTTTATTCTTTTTGATGCAATTGTGAATGGAATTGTTTTCCTGATTTCTCTCTCTGCTAGTTCATTGTTAGTGTATAGGAATACCACAGATTTCTGCATATTAATTTTGTATCCTGCAACTTTGCTGAATTCAGATATTCTAGTAGTTTTGGGGTGGATTCTTTAGGGTGTTTTATGTACAATATCATGTCATCAGCAAACAGGGACAGTTTAACCTCTTACTTGCCAATCTGGATGCCTTTTATTTCTTTGTGTTGTCTGATTGCCGTGGCCAGGACCTCCAGTACTATGATGAACAGAAGTGGGGAGAGTGGGCATCCTTGTCTTGTTCCTGATCTTTAAGGAAAATATTTCAGCTTCTCACTGTTAAGAATAATGTTGGCTGTGTGTTTGTCATATATGGCCTTTATTATGTTGAGGTACTTGCCCTCTATACCCATTTTGGTGAGAATTTTTATCATGAATGGATGTTGAATTTTTTTGAATGCTTTTTCAGCATCTATGGAGATAATCATGTGGTTTTTGTCCTTCTTTTTGTTGATGTGGTGGATGATGTTGATGGATTTTCGAATGTTGTAACATCCTTGCATCTCTGGAATAAATCCTACTTGATCATGATGGATGATCCTTTTGATGTATTTTTGAATTCACTTTGCTAATACTTTGTTGAGTATTTTTGCATCTATGTTCATCAGGGATATTGGTCTGTAATTTTCTTTTTTTTGTGGTGTCTTTGCCCAGTTTTGGTATTAGAGTGATGCTGGCCTCATAGAATGAGTTTGGAAGTATTCCCTCTTCTTCTACTCCTTGGAAACCTTAAGGAGGGTTGGTATTAGGTCTTCACTCAGTTTTGCTAAAATTCAGCCATGAAGCCATCTGGTCCAGGTGTTTTGTTCTTAGGTAGGTTTTTGATTACCAGTTTAATTTCGTTGCTGGTAATTGGTCTATTCCGATTTTCTGTTTCTTTCTGGGTCAGCCTTGGAAGGTTGTATTTTTTAGAAAGCTGTCCATTTCTTCTAGGTTATCCAGTTTGTTACCATATAATTTTTCATAGTATTATCTCATAATTCTTTGTATTTCTGTGGTGTCTTTAGTGATTTTTCCTTTCTCATTTCTGATTCTGTTTTTGTGAGTAAACTCCTTTTTTCTTGATAAGTCTGGCTAGGGGTTTATCTATTTTGTTTATTTTCTCAAAGAACCAGCTCCTTCATTGATTCTTTCTATTGTTTTATTCTTCTCGATTTTATTTATGCTTTAGTCTTTATTATGTCCCTCCTTCTACTGACTTTGGGACTCATTTGTTCTTCCTTTTCTAGTTTCGTTAGTTTTGCATTTAGACTGTTCATATGGGATTGTTCTTCTTTCCTGAGGTAGGCCTGTATTGCAATATACTTTCCTCTTAGCACGGTCTTCACTGCGTCCCACAGATTTTGCGGTGTTGAATTATTGTTGTCATTTGTCTCCATATATTGCTTGATCTCTGTTTTTATTTGGTCATTGATCCATTGGTTATTTAGGAGCATGTTGTGAAGCCTCCATGTGTTTGTGGGCTTTTTTGTTTTCTTTGAGTAATTTATTTCTAGTTTCATACCTTTGTGATCTGAGAAGCAGGTTGGTACAATTTCAATCTTTTTGAATTTACTGAGGTTCTTATTGTGGCCTAATATATGATATATTCTTGAAAATGTTCCATGTGCACTTGAGAAGAATGTGTATCCTGTTACTTTTGGATGGAGTATTCTGTAGATGTCCGTTAAGTCCATCTGTTGTAATACGTTATTCAGTGCCATTGTCTCTTTACTTATTTTCTGTCTGGTTGATCTGTCCTTTGGAGTGAGTAGTGTGTTGAAGTCTCCTAAAATGAATGCATTGCATTCTATTTCCCCCTTTAATTCTGTTAGTGTTTGTTTCACAAATGTAGGTGATCCTGTGTTGGGTGCATAGATATTTATAATAGTTATATCCTCTTGTTGGACTGACCCTTTTATCATTATGTAGTGTCCTTTTTTTGTCTCTTGTGACTTTCTTTGTTTTGAAGTCTATTTTGTCTGATACAAGTACTGCTTTTTTCTCACTATTAGTTGCATGAAATATCTTTTTCCATCCCTTTACTTTCAGTCTGTGTATGTCTTTGGGTTTGAAGTGAGTCTCTTGTAGGCAGCATATAAATGGGTCTTGTTTTTTTATCCATTCAGTAACTCTATGTCTTTTGATTGGCGCATTCAGACCATTTACATTTAGGGTGATTATTGATAGGTATGTACTTATTGCCATTACAGGCTTTAGATTTGTGGTTACCAAAGGTTCAAGGTTAACTTCCTTACTATCTAAGAGTCTAACAACTCACTTAATATGTTGTTACAAACACAATCTAAAGGTTCTCTTTTATTTTTCTCCTCTTTTTTTTTCCTCCTTCATTCTTTATATGTTAGGTATCATATTCTGTACTCTTTGTGTATCCCTTGATTGACTTTGAGGATAGTTCATTGAATTTTGCATTTGCTTAGTAATTAGGTGTTCTACTTTCTTTACTGTGGTTTTATTACATCTGGTGATAGCTATTAAATCTTAGGAACACTTCCATCTATAGCAGTCCCTCCAAAATACACTGTAGAGATGGTTTGTGGGAGGTAAATTCTCTCAGCTTTTGCTTATCTGAAAAAATTTTAATCCCTCTTTCAAATTTAAATGATAATCTTGCTGGATAAAGTGATCTTGGTTCAAGTCCCTTCTGCTTCATTGCATTAAATACACCATGCCACTCCCTTCTGGCCTGTAAGGTTTCTGTTGAGAAGTCTAATGATAGCTTGATGGGCTTTCCTTTGTACGTGATCTTATTTCTCTCTCTGGCTGCTTTTAATAGTCTGTCCTTATCCTTGATCGTTGCCATTTTAATTAGTATATACCTTGTTGTTGTCCCCCTGGGTCCCTTGTGTTGGGAGATCTGTGCACCTCCATGGCTTGAGAGACTATCTCCTCCCCCAGATTGGGGACGTTTTCAGCAATTACCTCCTCAATGACACTTTCTATCCCTTTTTCTCTCTTCTTCTTCTGGTACCCCTATAAGCGAGTATTGTTCCATTTGGATTGGTCACACAGTTCTCTCAATATTCTTTCATTTCTTAGAGATCCTTTTTTCTCTCTGTGCCTCAGCTTCTTTGTATTCCTCTTTTCTCATTTCTGTTTCATTTATCATCTCCTCCAACGTATCTAATCTGTTTTAATACCCTCCACTGTGCTCTGCAATGATTGGATCTCTGACCGGAGTTCATTCCTGAGTTCTTGAATATATTTCCGTACCTTCATGAGCATGTTAATGATTTTTATTTTGAACTCCCTTTAAGGAATATTCATGAGGTTGATGCCATTTAAATCTTTCTCAGGAGTTGTATTAATAATTTTTCTTTGAACCAGGTTCCTTTGTCGTGTCATAATTTGTCTGTGGTGTCCTCTAGTGCCCAGAAGCTCTACTCTCTGGAGCTGCTCAGCCCTTGAAGCAATGTCAGGGGTCGCAGGGGAGTGGTATTGATGGGGGGAGGAAAGAGCTGTTTCCTGTTTCCCAGCTGCTATGCCTGGCTGCACTGCATGAACCAGTGGGCCAAGCACACAGGTATAAACCTCTATGCTTTGCGTTTGCAGCTGCTGTACACCGATCTTCCCTCTGGTTGGCCTAATGCCAGGATAGGGTTTGTCAGTCTGCGAGCCAGGTGGGGCTGGCTGGGAGAAGGCACAGTAGGCTGCGTATCCCAGAGAGGGTCCTTGGAGCTGTGTAGCCAGCCAGGGAGCTGGAGTACCTGAAGATCGTGAAAGCTCCCAACCCTCTGGGCAGAGTGCACCCAGACAATTTTGTCTACCTGTTCTCTCTCCTGAGCAGTAAGCTCTGTGCAATCCTTGCCCCTTTAGCAGCCCTCTTGCTAAGGGCTTCCTTGTTAGGAAGTTTCTCAGACCGCTCACCTTCTTTTGTCCCAGAGCAGCTGGATATGGATCCCTGCTTTCCAGAAGCGGCTGGAATCTCTGTCTCTCCAGGAATTCTCCCTGTCTTAGCTTTCCAACCCACCACACACAAGAGTACCATGCAAGCACCATGAAATGTAGGTTTGTGCTCCCAGAGCAGATCTCTGGAGTTAGGTATTCAGCAGTCCTAGGCCTCCACTCCCTCCCCACTCCATTTCTCTTCCTCCCACCGGTGAGCTGGGGTGGGGGAGGGGCTTGGGTCCCACTGGGCCACAGCTTTGGTACGTTACCCTGTTCTGTGAGGTCTGCTCTTTTCTCCAGGTGTATTCAGTCTGGCACAGTCCTCTTTCCTGTTGCTCTTTCAGGAGTAGTTGTATTAATTATATTTTCATATTATATGCTTTTTTAGAAGGAAGCCTCTGTCTCACCTCTCATACTCCCATCTTTAATCTGTTGCTGCAGGTTTTAATATTAAAAACTTTATTAAGTTCAGGAAATAACTTATTTATTCCAAGTTTGCTCAGTTTTTCATCACAAGTTGTACTGAAGTTTATCAAATGATTTTTCCTACATTGAGATAATCATATCAGCTTCTACTTTAGTTTATTGATGTTTACACAGCTAATTTTTCAGATGTCGAACTATCTTTGTATTTCTGCAATAAACCCTACTGGATTATCATGTCCTCAGGCTCTGCCTCAAAGCCAGATGGCCTGCACAGGAATCAAAATTCATTTTGAGCCAGATGGCCCTGAGTTCCATTGTGGCTCCTTCCCTTCCAGTGACTTCAGTTTTGCTCCTGAAAGGGCACGGCCGTGAGGATGTCGTGAGTGCCGTGGCAAGGGCGTGGCCCAGGGCTGGCATACGGTAGATGCTGTGCTCTTATTTCTTCCTTCCAGTTGGCTCCCAACCTCGGGGCGGAAGGCACAGGTGGTCTCCGGCCCACCTGACCACCTTACCTCGGGCCCCGGACATCCCCTGCTTTCCTCCCTCAGGAAGCACACAAGCAAGCTTCCCCCTTGTTTCCTTTCAGAGTGGTGATGCCTCTGACAGGATTTGGTATAAAATCCATGATGAGACCATGTTCCTCTCATACACTCAACTTCCTCCAACTCTTCTTTGCCAGCCTTTGTTGGCATGAGGGACCTTAGAGCCTGAGAAACCACTAGAGAAATTCAGTCACCAAGGCAATGCCAATTAACATCCAAGGGAGGTGTGGTCCTCCACACAGAAGAATGGAATGAAGTAAATAAAAGGAACAGTGAAGATGGGTGTTAACTCTCCGGCAAACTCAGTGCCCAGTGCTCACCTGATTCAAAGCTCACAGTATCCTATGAAGGAGGCATTATCACCTGCCCCTTTTTAAGGTGAGGGAATCAAGGCATGGAGAAGTGAGGTGATTACCTGTTTTCTCATTTGCAAAATGGAGGTGATGATAGGCTGTCCTTCAGAAGGTTGGTGAGATCATCAAATACATGAACACCTGTAAAGTGCTTAGAACCACTTGTGGGCCAGAGCTGGGACAGATCTGAAGCATCCTTGGGCGGCATCCCAGTTCAGAGATTTGTCTCAGTGGCGCTAGCTCGCCCATCACGTGAGCACACTGAATGGACTTCGACCATTGTCCTGTTGGAGATGGAAGTTGAGGGGGTTGTGTCCTCCCAGAAGCAGATGCCAAAACACAATTACACACACAAGGTGTTTATTGGGAGAAATCTCTTCAGAGTCAAGGGGAGTGAGCTGAGAAAGAGGTGAGAGCCATCAGAAGGGCTTCCGGGCCTGCCATCTGTGTAAGGAAAGGGTAGGAAGGAACGTTGGACAAGGAGCTGGGGCTGTGGGACAGCTCTAAAAATGATTTAGTACATCAGGAGCACCATTAAGAGTCCCCATGCCACAGGACTGGGCCAGCGCCAGCACCCCTGCCCATTAGGCAAGGCTGGGAGTGGCAGAGGGAAGCCGGGCTGTCAGTCACCCACATGCCCCGCAGCAGAGGTCTGAACACGATGTTTCTGGGGTAGCCACAGGCATTTGGGTTGCTTCACATTTATCTCAGTTAGCTTTACTTGAGGCATAGTGGTGACCATGGGCCCACCCTACCGACATGGCTACATTCACTGGTGCTGACAGAATCAGGTGTCTGGGCCTCATACATTCACTGAGGTGATGAGGCTGCCCCAGGCCTCTCAAGGGCCAGCCCCCGAGTCATCCCCCGAAGGCGATGCGCACTGTCCTGACATGTCTTTGTGGCTGTGAGAACACTGATTTGCTATGCAGGGATGAGCCCCTTGACCACACAGGTCCCTTCCTCACAAATACCAGAAAACGATTCCACCTTACAGTGACCCAAGGGTCTGATTTCCCGTTTTAGCCGAGGGTCATGTCTTCTTCAGTCTCTATTTTGGGGAGGAAAGGGACAGTCTGTTTTCCTCAGTATCATACTTGGGCTCTTTCTTCCTGGGAACTCGGGGCTCCTGTGGTAGTCATCCCTGGGTCACACATACTTTGAAGGAACAAGTGAGGAACCAAAATGCATCTGATCCTCTTTTCAGTCAGCAGGACCCAAGAGAAGCAGAGGGAGTCAGGAGGGGTCCTGGAGAGGAAGCCAGTGTGAAATTAATAAAGGGACACCTCACAGACATGGCCTCAGGAGGCCTGCAGGGGAGCTCTCACATCCACCACTCCTCATAAATCTCAGACCCCACCAGAAGAGATGGAGACCATACTGTTTTAGCTACTTCACTCCCCAGCAGGAGGAAGAAAGTTTTCCACCTTCCACCTCCCTGCAATGGCCCAGCCAATGAGAGACTGTCACAACTCAGCCAGTGAGAAGCCACAATGAGTGGGACTCCCAGTTTCCTCCAACGGACTTTTTTACTTAAAACAGTCTTCCTCTGTTGGCCATTTCCTCTGTAAAAGAGCATTCATCCCTTTTGTTCTCTGGACATGCCTATGGTTTTGCTGTAGCTTTCATGTCTTGAATTGCAATTCTCTGCTATTTCTGAATAAAACTGTTTTTGTTGGTAAAGTAACTGACTTTTATTTTGAAAGTTAACATTACATGGTGTCAGAAGTGGGATCCAGAGACGATTCCCAACAACTCCAAGACTGGTGAGCAAACAGGTACCATTGAGATCTCTGCTTTCTTGAAAGACCCTGAAGTTTGAGAGTAAGGTTTCTCTGGATTTTGAGTTCTACTGTCTTTGTGTTTTTGAACTCTCAGGCTTTATTCAGGATCTGCCTTGTTCTTTCTGAGAGTGTTTATTTGGATTTCAGTCCAATTCCTTTCCAGAATCTGACTATTCCTGTGGAACTGTGCTAGCCTTAGGTCCATATCCTTTTGGGGATTGAACTGTTCCTGTGGAACTGTGCTGGTGAAACTGTGGTCCTTCAGTCCTGTTGAGGATTAGACTCTTCCTGATGGAAATGTGCCTGTTGGAACTGTGCAGTACCCTTTGGTCTGACTTCTTTTGGAACCAGACTGTTCCTATTGAAACTCTGCTGTTTAGGAATTTTTCATTTGCTCTAGAGAAAAACCTCTAATAAATGATATTTCTTACTTCTGGGACCCTGGCTGGGACCCTTGCTGGTTTTATGTTTAGAAACTATGGTTCTGCAGCCACTATAGAAAGCAGTATGGAGATTTCTCAAAAAAACAAAAATAGAAATACTGTATGACTCAGTAATTCTACTTTTTGGAATTTATCTGAAGAAAATAAAATCCCTCCTTTGAAAAGATATATGCACCCCTGTGTATATCACCACATTATTTACAATAGCCAAGATACAGAAGCAACCAAAGTGTCCATCAGTAAATGAATAAATAAAGAAGATACACAATGAAATATTATTCAACCATAAAAAATAAAGAAATCCTGCCATTTGCAACAACATGGTTGGACTTAAGGGTATTATGCTAAGTGAATAAGCTAGTCAGAGGAAGACAAATACCATATGACTACGTATTTGTGGAATCTAAAAATGAAACAAAACAAAAGAAACCAAATAGCAGCAGATTCATAGACACTGAAAAGTGACAGTTGGTTAACATGGGGGAGGGATTAGGGTGGGTGGAAAGGGAGGGTGAGAGGGATAAAGGGGCCCAAAAATCTGAATCATAAGTTGGTCATGGGGTTGATAGCCAATGTTTCAGTAACATTGACAAATAGTAACTGTACTAGTTGGGGTGAGGATTTAATAATGTGTGTAACTGTTGAACCACTGTGTTGTATACTTGAAACCAATATAATGTTGTATATCAATTATACTTCAATAAAAATAAATAAGTAAATAAGTGCTATATAATGAGTCATAAGATATATAGGAATTTACCCTAAGAATGCAGGAGCTCAGTTTGAAAAAGACATATGCACCCCTATGTTTATTGCAGCACTATTTACAATAGCCAAGAAATGGAAGCAACCTAAGTGTCCATCAGTAGATGAATGAATAAAGAAGATGTGGTACATATACACAATGGAGTATTATTTAGCCATAAGAAGAAAACAAATCCTACCATTTGCAACAACATGGATGGAGCTAGAGGGTATTATGCTCAGTGAAATAAGCCAGGTGGAGAAAGAGAAGTACCAAAATGATTTCACTCATCTGTGGAGTATAAGAACAAAGCAAGAACTGAAGGAACAAAACAGCAGCAGACTCACAGAACCCAAGAATGGACTAACAGTTGCCAAAGGGAAAGGAACTGGGGCAGGGGGGTGGGAAGGGAGGGAGAAGGGGAATAAGGGGCATTATGATTAGCACACATGGTGTAGTGGGGGGCACAGAGAAGGCAGTATAGCATGGAGAAGACAAGTAGTGATTCTATAGGATACTCTGAGGGACAGTGACTGTTATGGGGTATGTGGTGGGAACTTGATAATGGGGGGAATCTAGTAATTACAATGTTTCTCATGTAATTGTATATTAATGATACTAAAATAAAATAAAATTAAATAAATAAAATAAAATAAAATTAAATAATAAAATTTAAAAATAAAATTTAAATATATATTTGGTCATTCGTATGACTAAATATATATTTCCCAGGTATATTTCGTCTTCATCCACAGTTCCTGAAAACACTATGGAGTCTTAAAGGTGAAACAGGTGTTTTGTCAGGTTAATGAGAGACTTTTGGACCCCCACCCAAGGGCAGGCCTGGAGGCTGAATCAGCCAACGGGCAATAATTTAGTCAATCATGACTATGCAATGAAGCCCTCACAAAAACCCCTGAGAAAAGCTTACTGCTCTCTCTCTGCTCAGATGGATCCTGCTCCTTGGTCCTAGAGAACTTCCATGCTTGGAGAACCAAAACGCCTCCATGTGCCCCTGGGCCAGGCCCCAAGCTGTACGAGGATAGAAGCTCCTTCATTTGGGACCTTGCCCAGTGTCTCTCTTCTCTTCATTTGGCTGTTAACTTGTATCCTTTATGGTATCCTTTATTAAACTGGTAAACATAAGTGTTTTCCTGAGTTCTGTGAGCTGCTCTGGCAAATTAATCAAACCTAAGGGGATTAGACTTTTTTTTTTTTTTTTTTAGTTAAAACTGTTTAATAGGGAATCTGGGTCATCTTACTACACTGATGGACAGTGACTGAATTGGGGTATGAGGGGGGACTTGATACTATGGGTAAATGTAGTAACCACATTGTTTTTTCATGTGAAATCTTCATAAGAGTGTATATCAATAATACCTTAATAAAAAAATAAAATAAAACTGTTTAATAGGAACAATCTTGGACAAACAGAAATAGCTTTGATTTGGAGAATTGTAGCAACATACACCTGGGAAGGACCCCACAGGCACAGTCAGGTGGGACGGCCTGTGCCTCTTCTAGAGACTCTGCATTAAAAAGATGACAGATGGACATTCTGCCCTCTTTCAGGGCACACACCACTTCTGAAAACTTCCAGCTTTCCACAAAGGCTGAAAGATTTTATTTACTTTAAAAAATAGTTTTTCTTCTTCAGTGCAGTGGAAATGCCCAGAGACCAGTCACTGAACTCCCTCCCTAACACAGGTGAGGTCATGGGAACCTCCAATCTGTAGCTGGTAGGTCAGAAGCATGGGTTGGAACTGGAGTCTGGAGTGTGGTGGATGGGTGGGTGGGGGGACAGTCTTGTAGGACTGAGCGCTTAACCTGGGGAATCTAGTGCTGTCTCCCAACAGATAACATCAGAATTAAGTACTCTGACAGCCTCCTGGTGTTTGAGAATTGCTTAGTGTGTGGGAAGACCCCTCCCACATACTTACACACATTGGAATTGGGTCCGGGAACCCGAATGGAGTTATACAACTACTACTGCTGTGTATGATATTGTTATTGTAATATATAAACGTAGGGGGAAATACACCATTGCATTTGGTGTCAGAGGAGAGGGATTTCCAATAAGTCACACAGGTTAAAAAGAACAGCATAGGCAATAAAGTGATAATATTGTAATAACTTTGACAGATTATAATTACATTTATTATGGTGAGCATTTTGCAGTGTATATAATTGTAGAATCACTATGTTGTACAACTGAAACCAATATAATATTGTATATCAACTAAACATCAATAAAAAATACAAATATTAAAAAATAAAATAAAGCTACGGTTCCCCCTTACATGCATTTCTGTCTTGCCTGAGGGTTTCAGCCCTGGGCAAGTTCACTATGAATTTGTTGAGACCAAGAAATGACAACAGAACATTCTTGGGGTAAAAGGGTTTATATCCAGCTTTATTCTCATGGTGGTAGGTGAGCACTGAGCAGAGCTCTGTAGACAGTGACTCAGTCAGTAATAGCTCATTGCTTATGGGTGTGGAAGCATTAACCTAGCAGTAGGTCAATTACATCACGTAATTTAGGTTCAGGTGAGGATCCTGGCCATAGGAAATTCTACTTTCCCCATACTAACTAAATGGACCAACTTGACCAAAAGTAATTTAGAACACCAATGGCTATTATGGGGAATCTTTGATTTCCCTGTGGATAAAGTGAAGGTTCCTATGGTCAGGATTTGCACCTGGCCCTGGTCGGCTAGCTCACTACACACGTGTGGGCAATACATTGTTATTGACTCTATATAAAGAGCTCCTCCACCCAGTGCTCTGAGCAGTATAGTGGTATGGCTGTCGGCAAGCAGGGCTAGAGACTGAGATGGCTGTGGGGCAGAGAAGCCCAGAGGCAGAGACAGGCTTGCTGCATGCGGACTTACTCTGAGTGGATGGGATTCTAGTGATTGACCTGCCGTGGGAATAACTTGGGTATAACCCTTTCACCCCGAGAATGTTCCACTGTCATTTCTTGGTCTCACTGAATCCAAAATGAACTTGCCCAGGGCTGAAAACCGTTGACAAGACACTCCCCAAATTTGTTTTTCTCAAAATTGAATTAGAAAGCTGTGACTCAAAGAAAAAAATACTGAATGGGATGCCTATTTTAATTGATACCTTGAGGTTTCCAAACGATTTCAGGATTCTAAATTTGCCTCTTGGCAAAATACTGTTTCTAAATTAATGAGGCAAACAAGCAATTGAAAAAAGCCAAAATGGCTTTTGAGGCCTCTTTTCCCCTCCGCATCATTTTTGCTACAGACAGGTGGGGGCCACCTCCTGCTTAGGTCCCACCTCTGGTGCCATTTTCCTCTACTCCGTCTGCACTGTCCCCATCTCCTCTATTTCTGCCTCTCCCTTATTCTAATCCTCTTTTCCTCTGAACTTCTCTCTGTTCCCTCCCCTCCTGAGCCTATTAAAACCTGTCCCTTTAAAGTCAAAGCTTCTGAGGATCTAAATAAACCCCAGATTTCTTACGTTCCCTGGACTAAGGCTGAATTGTGAGTCATAGTTAAAGAGTTTCCTGAAGTGACTGAGGACCCACATAAGTTTGCTGAGGAATTTAAGTTATTCAAACTTACCAACCTGGTTTTTCAGGTTATATCAATTAATCCACATGCTTGTTGCTGACTGCCAGGCCAAGAATTGGATGAAACTGGCTCAGTGGGAACATCCTGTAAGGGACTTGCAAAAATAGACCCCTAACTTTTGGCAAGAAATGAGAACACTCGTTGGGAATCACCGAGCAGTTACAATAGCTCTTCCTAAGTCTGTTGAATAGGACAAAATTCAGGCCTGCCCACAAAGCCTAATGCACCTGACCATGATTATTGCAATTGTTTTCAGATTGTTTTCAAGGGAAATTCTGGTATTCCTTTAGGTGTTGAATCCACCCAGATAGCATTTAACTCTGGTTATTAATAGGCTGAACCTGGGTCTTTCCCTCTTAGTTAAAAGGACCAGGATAGAAGGGGAAACTACCTCCACTCCAGATGTAGTTAATTTGGCAAACCAGCTTGTTCCCCCTCTCGATGAGCCTCTTAAAAGAAAGATGGCTAAAATTCTTAACTTTCAAATACAGGAAATGAAGGCCCCTACAAAATGAAACCAAAGACCTCCTAGTTCTTACCACTATTGCCAAGAGACAGGACCCTGGGAGGGGAAAAGAGAGACTGTTACAAATTGAAGTGCTTCAGGTGCCTTCAGCCCCCTCGCCAGTGTTTCCATCACCCTCCTGATTCCCAGTGATTGGCTCTGAGGAGCTACAGGCCTCTCCCCAGTCCTCCTTGTTAATTGGCTTGGAGGAACCATTCCCGATTGGGAATGAATGTCTCTCTGTCCTTGTTAACCCTGGAGCTATATTTTCCTAGCTCAATCCCACCACTATAAAGCAGCCTTGGCCTCAGAGCACTAACACACATCAAATAGTGGGTTCTCAACTGTCTCTGTCTCTGAACGTTCCTGTCCCTGAACCTGTTGCCTTTTGTTTAGGTCCTTTGAGAAATACACATCTTTTCTCCTTAGTTCTTCCACCTCTCTCCATCTATTGGGCCAAGATTTCTTAAAAATGTATGTATCATAGTGGAAGTTCTTTCTCTAAAAAGTGGGAAATAATTCTAGAATTTGACAGTAGTTAATCAACATAGTTAACCAGGGGAATTAAGCATCTTTTATTTGCTCTGTTTTGATGGCTCTATAGCTGAGTCTGGGGACACTGATCATTTGTTTCTACTGGATCAGCCAACATCCTCCTTATAATCAAAATCTTCAACTGATATTGGCAGAACCCACAGTGCACTTCCCATCAAGATTCAAATAGACCACTCAAAAACCTTCCCCCAAATTAACCAATACCCTATAAATAAAGAAGTCCTTCAAGGCTTTGAGCCCATAATAGAGGATTTCAAGGGCCTTATCCGCTGCACGGTCCCTGTGATACACCTATTGTACCTGTGAGAAAACCCAGTGGCTGAGGATGGAGGTTTGTCCAGGACCTCAGAGCAATAAATAATATTGTTATCCCTCAGCATCCTGTTTTTCCTGACTCCATAAGCTAAACTCCACTCCCACTGAGAGCAAATTTTTCACTATAATTGATATGTGCAATGCATTGTTAGTATTTCAAATGGATAATTGAATTTCAATAAGGATATCCAATATCTTTGTTTTCACTTGGGTAGAATGGAAATACAACTGGACAGTTATGCTCCAGTGTGGGGAAATGGAAGTTCCTCATCTGACCCTAAACTACTTGATGATGTAATTGGCCTACAGCTAGGCTAATGTTTCCACACCTGTAGGCAATAAGCTACTAGTGACTGAGTTGCTATGTAAAGAGCTCTGCCCAGTGCTCTGGATGGAGGCAGAGATGGAGGTGAATTATGGACCTGCAGGTTGCTGGATGCAGATGTGATTCTAGTGCTTGACCTCCGCCATGAGAATAAGGCCAGGTGTAAACCCTTTTACCCCAAGAACATTCCACTGTCATTTCTCGGTCTCACCGAATCCTGGAGTGAGCTTGCCTGGGGCTCAAACCCTCAGGCAAGACACCCAGGGTTTCAGAGAGTTCTTACTTCAAACCTCAAAAAGTTATTTGGATGACATAAAGTTTTCCACAGACTCTACTTAGTTACAATACCTAGGTGACTCACTTCTCTGCTCCCCTTCTAAAACCTTTTTATAGGAAGATGGTGCCTGTCCACCTGTTAAAACTTTTGGCCTTTAAGGGACATAAAGTCTCCAAAGAGATATGGCAGTTTGCTCAAACTCAGGTTCCACACTTAGGGCATCTGATCTCAGAATAGGACTCCATTTGGATCCAGATGAAAACCCTCACAGCTGCTCAATGCTAACAGATCACCTTTGGATTCTCCATAGCAATTGATAGGAATCTCCTCTAACCAGTGCAGATTTTTCATGGTTTACTGACGATTCTTACTTAAAGGATGAAGATGGTAACTATCATGCTGGGCATGCAATTGCAACTACTTTTGAACTCGTTAAAGTTTGGCTACTACCTTTGGCTACTTTGGCTCAATAAGCTGAGTTATATGCCTTCACCTGAGCTTGTACTGCAAACTTCTATACTGATAGTTGGTATGCCTTTATGGTAGCTCACTGGAAATAACCAGATTTCCTTACCTCCAGAGGAGATAAATTTAAAAATGGCTCCTATTTCCAAAATGTATTAGATGTCATACTTTTGCCAGTGGCTCTGGCTATTATTAAGTTTCTTGGACATTTGAAATTCAACTCCCTGGAGGCCAAAGGAAACCACTTCATGGGTATGTCCACCAAAAAATGCTGCTGTTAAAGAAGCCAATAACCAAACTCTTATCATGCTCCAAAGGGATGTTCTCCCAAATGGTAGTTCGGGAAATTGACAAGAGATACCCAACAAATGGCCCCAGACAGGGAAAAGCAATATTGGAAATCTAATAATTGTTGTTTGGATAAAAGGAGAGAGCTCTGGTTTAGACCAAATAACAATCTGGTCCTACCAGAAATTCAGAAATTCCCTCTACTTACCACTGTATATAGTCTACTGACAAAATGATAGTGTTGTGGGGGGGACCTGAAGAAGGGGGGAGTTTAATCACCATAATATTGCTCATGTAATTGTAGGTTAATGATACCAAAATAAATTGTTAAAAAAAAATGATAGTGTTTTTGCCTTAGCTTGTGGGTCCTGAATTTCAATTCTCTGACATTCCCAAATAAAACCACTGTTGCTAGTAAAATAACTGTTTTATTTTGAAGGTTAACACCAGAAAGATGGTTGGGGCCCAGGAGGAGGGTTGGGAGGGCTCTCACCGTCAGCCCTCCCATCTCAGTCGTTATTTGCATCCAAATTGACCCCTTTTTTGTGGGGGACTTCAGGGGGCTGGGGAGAGTGGTGTCTACGAGGTGACACCATCCCTGTCAAACCATAAATGGCACAGCATGAGGCAGAAGAGTCCCTTGGCTGGGGCCTAGTGATTCAGGATCTAGTCCTGTCAGCACCACGGACTGCGGAGTGGCCTCAGGCAAGCCAGGCTCGGTCTCTAGGCCTCGGTTTTCCTGGCTACAAAATGGGAAGGTCAGCATCTGCTGTAGCCACCTACTTCATGCAGACCTGTCGGAGAGGGACTAGGACCAGAGGTTCACAGAGTCACCGCCTCCGCACTCACGAGGGGACCCCCACCTCCTCCTCCTCCAGAGAAGGGGTAGGGAGAGCCGGACAGCTGGCAGGTGGGACACTGATGTGGTGTGCAGGTCCACGGAGGGATGGGACAGCACCTCATTCCCTTCACTCTGTCATCAGCCTCAAAAATCCCCTCTACTACCCTCCCCAACCTGGGCTTGTGGGCTTCTTCCCAGTGGCATTTCCCTAGCAGCTTCTCAGCAGCGGGGGGCCCCGCAGCGGCGCTGGGGGGAGGGGTATTATTCAGGCCGTGAAGCTGGTGGAGGCACCCCTGAAGGCCACAGGTGGCCGTGGGAGTGTGCGGGTGGGATGGCGTGGGGCGCGCCGAGTGGACGGGGGACATGGCGGACCCGTCCCTTGCAGGGAGGGCTTGTTATTGTCCAGACCCAGATCTCCCACCCCAGCCAGGAAGCCTTATCTGAAAGTCATCTGGACAAGGGAGTTTTTCTCCAGTCTCCAGGAAAGCCCCTTCGCAGTCCCTGGACCCAGCTTGGGTGGCTTCCTGCTTAAGCAAACAATGACAATCCTCAGTGGTACTTTCACTTTCCTTTCATCTACATATTAGCCCCGTGATAATGACTCATTTTCACTGCATTGATCCAGCGCCCTGTTATCGCCGCAAGCTCAAATCTCAGACTTCTGGGAAAGTGAAACCTGGTAGCCTGTTTCCTCACCAGCAGGGCAGGTCGGCTGCGGCTCCTTCCGATCGGCCCCTGCGGCCAGCTGGGAGGGCGAGGGCTCCTCAGCCGGCCGCGGCCAGCTCCAGCCACCTTCCCCTCGGGCTCCTTTCGGCTTCCTGTGCCTTCTGCTTTGGCCAGTGTGGCTCCGCACAGTTCCCCCTACACGCCCTGTGCTTGTCTGGCTTTGCGCGTGCTGTGTGGACTTCCCAGTCCTCCCCTCCTCTCTCAGAGTAGCTTGCCCTGTAAGCCCAGTGCAAATGTCACTTCCTCTTCGAAGCCTGTCCTGCTACCAGGGCTAATATTGCCTTCCTCTTTTTCTCCCGCTAGTGCTTCTCTATGACTATTTTGGGATGCTTTTTTCTGCATAAATTTTAAATTGAGGTATAATCCTCATGCCATGAAATCCACACCTTTAAAGGGTGCGGTTCAGTGGTTGATATATTTACAAAGTTGTGCAACCATTAGCACAATTTTAGAACACTTCTTCACCCCCAAAAGAAACCCATACCCCTCAGCTGTCACTCTCCACTTCCTCCTCTCCCTAGCCCCTGGCACCCACTAATTTACTTTCTGTCTCTATGGAGTTGCCTATTCTGGGCATTTTGTATGAATGAAATCATAAAGTATGTAGCCTTTTGCTACTGGCTTCCTTCTTAAGAGATGGATGAGGTTCATCTACCTTGTAGCATGATTGGCACTTTGTTCCTTTTTTATGGTCAGATAATATACCCTTGTATAGGTAACACCACTTGTTGTTTATCCACTCATCAGTTGATGGACTTTTGACTTGTTTTCCTCTGAGGGGCTATTATGAATAAGTCTACTGTGAACATTCAGGGTTTGTTGGTTGGTTGGTTGGTTTTTGGTGTTGACAAATTTTTGCACACACCCATATTTTCAGTTCTCTTGGGTACCTGCCTAGGAGTGAAATTGCTGAATCATATGGTAACTCCATGTTTAACTTTTTGAGGAACTGCCAGACTGTTTTCCAGAGCAACTACTTTTGCTTTTTTAACCAATACAAAAACTCATTCTCATTGTACAGAAACTCAAAACATTGTAGCTAAATTAAAATTTCCTCTCAGGCCCCTCTCCCCATCCCAATCTTTTCCTCAAGATAATCTCTCTTTCCTTCCACACACTTTGCTATGTATTTACCAACACACACGCATACACACACATTTTATATTTTTTTACATACATGAGATTATATCACATTCTGTATGTCAGAAGTATGGTGAAATATATGGTGCCAAGTATCGCCCCCAGGAATACCCTTGCGTGCACACACCCTCTCCATTTGTTCTAATCCAGTAACTTCCCATGTCACCCATGTGAGTGACAGAGAGTAGATACTGCTGGGGCAATAGGGAATGAACACTTTACAATTTAGTAGATAATGTCTACAATTTTTTTGTTCAATCAATTTCTATTCTGTTGCTATCTCATTGCTGCCTCGATTTGCATTTCCGAGACCCTGATGAACGACATCATCTACTTACATGCTTACTGGCCACATGGACTGATTTGCTCACATGTGATCTTAGTCACTTCCATGGGGAACTATTGGTGCTTTTCTTATTGATTGTAGGAGTGGGTGTTTTATATGTTTGCACATCAATTCATTCTCTATCATTTATAAGGAAAGACTACTTCCTATCTATTAGCTTGGTTTTTAGTTTTATTTATGATATCTTTTGGCATACTGAAGCTTTTAAAAAAATTTATATGTAATCAAACTTGTCAGTCTCCTCTTGGTGGCTTTTGGCTCTTGTGTCCTGTTTTGAAAGGCCATCACTACTCTGAGGTTAAACTATCTCCTCTATTTTCTAATATTTTTGTAGAAATATGAGCCTGTTCTCCCGGTACACATTGCAAAATATCTTGAATACATCAAATGTAGTCTATATGTACAAGTACCTGACAGCATCACAAAAAATTATGCTACCAGTTAAATAAAATTAATTGTATCAAGAGAAGAGACACATATTGGACATTTGCTCAAAAATTACATAAAAATCCGTTGAGATTTAAATATTGGTTATTAAATGAAAAAGTCATGTGTTATAATTCTGCAAAGATATAAATCCCAAGGGCACACAAGCTGCAGTAACAAAGAAACCCCACCATTTCAATGGTTTGTACAAGAGATTCATTTCTGACCCACACTGTGGGCCATCACCATGATTCCTGGTCAGGGTCACCTATCTTGTGTTTCCACCATCCCCTAGAATCTCGGTGTCCTCCGCACCCAGAAAGCGCGTGGGAGAAGAAAGGATGGAGCCTCCGCCCAGAAACAGCATACTGCTTGTTCTCACATTCCCTTGGTGAAGGGTTAGAATGTAGTCCCAGGCTGGGCAGCAGCTGCCCGTCAACGATTCTGTACTTTACTTGCTCTGGGACTTGCTGAATACCAATGCCTTGTGCGTCCAATAGAGTTCTGTACTCACGGGCACTGGGCAAGTTACACGCAAATGGAACAGCTCGGAATGGCCACCACATGGATCACACACATCTCCTGTGCTCACTGTGGGCTCCATTGTCCTATTAGACCGCATCATATTTGTATTATTTCTCTTGTTTTTCCTTCCTTACTGATGTTGCAAGATACCTTATTTGTCATTGATTTTCTGTTTGGGGAACCTCCTTTTCGTCATTCCTTTTGGTCTGCTGGTGACAAATTCTGTTCGTTTTCCTTAACTTGAGAAAATCTTGATTTCCTCTTCATTCCTGAAGGATCATTTTCTGGACAAAGAATTCTGAATCGATGGCTCTTTTTATTCCCCTGCACTTGAAAAATATTGTGACACTTCCTGTCGGCCTCCATGGTTTCTGATGGCAAATCTGCTGTCATTTCTATTGCTTTTTCCCTTAAAGCAAGGTGTTGTTTTTCTCTGGCTGCTTTCAAGATGTTTTCCTTGTCTTAGTTCTTAGAAATTTGATTATGATGTGTCTTGGTGTAGATTTCTTTGGATTTATCGTGTTCTGGGGTTTGCTCAGCTTCTTGAAACTATAGGTTTACACCTTTTGCCAAATTTGGAGAATTTTTCAGCCATTAATTCTTCAAATACTTTTCAACACCCCCTCTCTCCTCTCTCCTGGAACTCTGATGATGTGAATGTTAGATCTTTAGTTACTGTTCCTCAGGTCATTGAGGTTCTGCTCTTTGTTTTCTGGGTGGTTGTTTTTTTTCAGTTTATCTTTTTCTCTGTTGTCCATATTGGCCATTTCTATTTTTCATCTTCAAGTTTCCTTTTCTGTTGTTGTTATTGGTTATTATAATTTCTAGTTCTAAAATTTCCATTTCATCCTTCGTTATATTTTCTATTTCTTTGCTGAGTCTCAATTTGTTTCCATTCGTTTCAAATGGGCTCACGAATGCCTGAAACATTTTTATGATGTTTTTAGATCCTTGCTGGATCATTCTAACACCTGTGTCATCTCTGTGTTGACATCTGTTGGTTGTCTTTTCTTATTGAAGTTAAAATTTTCCTGGTTCTTGGTATGATAAGTGACATTTGGTGGTATCCTGGACATTTTGGGTAATTTGTTATAAGACTGTGGGTCTTTTTAAAAAATCTTCTGTTTTAGCAGGACTCTTCTGACACCACTCAAAAGGGGAGGCACTGCCAGATGAGGTTGGAAATCCAGGTTTCTCACTTGGCCTCTGTTGGCACCCCAGGGAGGGATGGAGATTGGAACACTCCAATTATGACTGGGGTCTTCTGATATTTTTATAGATTTTTTGTTTTATTTTACTTTTATTGGAATTATAATCAAATACATTAAGGAGCCTAATTGTTCTACAAGGCTTGTTTCAAAAAGAACAGTCCCTGCCTTCATTCCTATCATTTTCCCAAAGGAAGCCACTTCTAAGTCCTTTGTTTGCACTTATCTCTATATTTTTTTAATAACATGCTTAGGTTGCTAGCTTGTGAGGTTTAAGTTTTAGGAATTAGGTATAGACTTCTCACTCTGAAGGATGTGCACTTAATCCGCTCTCCATTCTATCCCCCACACCACCACATAATGGAACACCCCTTCCATCCATCAGTCCTTCCCAGAGGGTCACATAATTTAGGTGGGTCAGTCGTCAACATTTACATTAATATTGTATAAATACTTGTCACAGCCAAGCTGAGGCATGTGTATATCATAATCGATTATCTTTTCCTGAACTACCTTTTATTTCCTCTAACTGTAGTAATTGTCTTGTATTTTTTCTTTGCCTCCCTGGAGAATAAACCTCTAATCTTCTGACAGGGTTGGTAAAAGCACTGATCCCCAAGGTTAGGGGGCTTAACTACTTCTTAATTACACATTCAGTACGTTCTCCTGTTTCCAGGTCTTCACTCTCACTTGCAGAGATACTGGGTGTCCCAATACCTGGAGGTTCTGGGTAGAAACATGGTTGTTTCTTAGCTTTCCCCAGTGCTGCTGTAGAAATCCGTTTCTGGAGCTGAGTCCATCCAGCTCCTTTCCAGCCTCACTAATTCTGTTGCAGCTGCCTCTTTTTTTCTTTCTTTCTTTCTTTTCTTTTCTTTCTCTTTTGCCCTTGTGGGTTTTTGCCTTGAAAAAAGAAACCCCATGCTGTCTTGTCAGTTGGTTTTCAGGAAGGAGCAAAAGTAAACGTTTTTGTTCAATCTATCATCTTTATCTGTGAGATTTTTTAAGTTTAAGCTCTTCAATCCATCTGGTGTGTATTTTTGTGAATGGTATGACTTCATTTCTTTTTCTGAACGGGTAGTCAATTTTTCCAAAACATTTCACTCAATAATCTGTTCTTTTTTTCACTGATTTGAAGTGTCACCTTTGTCATATACAAAACTAAGTGTTCTTTCACACCTAGGGCTGTATCTGGATTTGTATCTAATCTGTTTATCTTTCCTGAAGAAATCCACATAAATCAAAGTATTGCTTAAATCACACTTGTTTTATAATATTCTTATTTCAAAATTGTCTTAGCTATTTTTATACATTTAAACATCTATATTGATTTTAGAAACAGCTTCCCAAGGTCCATGGAAAATCCCAGTGAGCTTTAGACTGAGACTGCACAGAATTCATGTATTTATGGTGTTCTGGAAAAAAAGCGGTATCTTTACCATATTGAGATTTTTACCCATGAACATGGTATATAGCTCTTTTATTTTTTGTCTTGTTTATGCTATTCCATAGTGACTTGAATATTTTATTACATTTATTCCCAGGTATTGTACAAGGTTTATTGTCATTACTAATTCTTGACTACTTTTGTTTATATGTTATTGCTATTATTAACCAAAGCCTATACATTTTTTAATGTTAAGCTTGTAAACATTTTAGGGAATTGACTACCTTTTCAAAACCTTCTAGAGTGTTAATTAAGGTTTTCTACTTTTTGGGCCAATTTGGCTAATTTATGTTTCCCAAGCAAGTCATTTATTTCTTCTAGGTTTTCATGTTTGTGTCAAGGTATTGGTATACATAGATTCTCTTGTTAAATCTCCATATTATTAGGTGTAGCCCCGTTTTGCTGGTATGCTAAGTCTAATTTTATACTGCACTGTGTTCAGTGAAGCATTCCTGCTCCCAGTTCCCCATTCTGGGTTTGAAGTATCCCTAGAGCTGTTCCCACCCTTTGAAGCAGTCCTATTCTCTGTGGAATTCTGGTCCATGTTTTCCATCTTCAGTCTACTCTCCTCTATTTTCCACCTTTTGTAATGTTTTTTTTTTTATCACTAGGTTTTCCCTATATTGTTTTCTAGTGAAGATAGGGATTTATTTAGATCTTTTATGAACAGTTTATAGAGACTTGAAGTAAAAGGAAACACTCCCCTGTGCTCAGTCTGTTATCTTGAACAAGAAGTTGAAAAGCTTTTTGTACAGACTATTTGAATACTCGCCACATTGTACTATAATTTTTATACCCCAGTGTGACTCCAAAGGACACAGAGAAGGCTATGCTCATAATGGGATAGCTTCCACTATCTGGGGCTTAATATCTTTAAAATTAACTTGATGAATGAATAAAGAAATGATTGAGTCAGTGTGTTATAATTAGGATTCTAACTCTTGTCCCATCATTTATAAGATCATTTTCCTCCCTGGGCCACAGTTTACCTACCAACAGGACTGGAGGAAAAGGCTAGAGATCAATCCTTACGTTTCAGTCTGAAGGAATTATTTTAATATTTCTTGTTGGCCAAATCTGCTAGCAATGAATGTTCTGATTTTTGTTTACCTGTTTTGAAAGATAATTTTGCTGGATAGAGAATTGTTGGTTGAAATTTTTTTCCCCAGCACTTTCAATATATCATTTCATTGTTTCCTTGATTACTAATGAGATGTCAGCTGTTATTGAGGAGTCCTTGTATATGATGAGTTTTTGTTCTTTGCTTTTCTTGTTGCCATTGAGATTCTCTCTTTGGTCTTTGACAGTTTAACCCTGATATGTCTCAGTATGGGTTCCTTTGAGTTTATCCGACTTGGAGTCTGTTGATCTTCCTGGGTGTGTACATTAATAGTTTTCATCATATTTAGAAACGATTTGGACTTTACTTTTACAAATATTTTTTCTTCCCCCTTTTCTCTCCCTTCTCCTTCTGGTATTCCCATTATATTTATGTTGGAACATTTAATGTCCCATAGATCTCAAAGGATTTATTCATTTCTTGTCATTTTTTTCCCTATTCCTCAGACTAGATCATCTCTGTAAATTTACCTTCAAGTCCACTGATCCTTTCTCCTGCAGTTCAAATCTATTGTTGAGCCACTCTAGTGAATTTTTGTGCTTTTCAACTCCAGAATTTTTACTTGGTTGTTTTTATCATTTCTCTCTCTCTGTTGATAGGTGTGATTCCCACATGTCCAACACCAAATGCAATGGTGTATTTATTCCCTACATATATGTATAACAATAACAATATTGGACCTAGCAGTAATAGCAGTATAACTCCATTCGGGTACCTGGACCCAATTCCAATGTGTGTCAGAATGTGGGAGGGGGTCTTCCCACACATACTTATACCAAGCAATTCTCAAACACCAGCAGGGTGTTGGAGAACTCAACTCAATTCTGATACTCTCTGCCTGGGGACAGCACCAGATTCCTAGGTTAAGGGCTCCATCCTACAAGACTGCCCTCCACTCCTCACTCAGACACTGGTCGCAAGCCCCAGGCAGTTACCTGTGCTTCTGGTCTACCAGCTACAGATTGGATATTCCCACAACCTCCCCCTTAGGTCCGATTAATTTGCTAGAGTGGCCACAGAACTCAGGAAAACACTTAACGTTTGCCAGTTTAATAAAGGATATCATAAAGGATACAAGTTAACAGCCAGATGAAGAAATATACAGGACAATGTCCCAAAAAGGGAGCTTTTATCCTCATGGAGCTTGGGCCTCGCTGGCATGTGGAGACATTCTGGTTCCCCAAGCATAGAGGCTCTCGTTGACCAAGAAGCAGGGTCCAACTGAGCAGAGCAGGCAGAGCAGAGCAGAGAGACAGAGAGAGAGAGCTCTTCTCATGGGTTTTGTGAGGTGTGGGGAGCCGGATATGCAACAGCCAAAGCAACTCCATCTTGGGCTCTCAGACTCCATCTTGAGGAGCTGAGTTTCAAAAGCGCACGAATAGTTTCAGTTTCACATTCCAGAAACGAGTTTAAGTTTCAGTTTCGATTGATTTCATGCCAGAGTGTTCTCACCCAGGTCCGCTGCTTACGTCAGAGACAACTGTGCGTGCGCACAACTTGGTGTGTAATTGGAGTTTGTAGACTGCTTCATTAGCATAACGTGCAACCAATCAGAAGAAACCATACCCCATTGAATGCTATATATTCTCTGTTGTTTCTGCTAATAAATGAGACTTGATCAGGACTCCGTGTCTCTTGTCTCCTACCCAATTCCCACGCCCCCCTCTCCAGGTCCTCGTTGATGGCCCGCAGGCCAGCGGGCCGGGACAGTGAGGGCTTCACTCAGTCATGATTGACTAACCTATTGCCCATTGGCTGATTCATCCTCCAGCCCTTTGCCCTGGGTGGGGGTCCAAAAGTCCCTCATTTACACAACAAAGCACCTGTTTTACCTTTAAGACTCTGCAGTGTTTTCAGGAACTGTGGATGAAGACCAATATACCTGGGAAATATATATTTAGTCATATGAGTGACCAAATAAATATTTCTTACAACTCCTATCACAATAGTCTTTATTTGGCAAGATGTGACATACTTTCCTTTAGTTCTTTAGACATGGTTTCCATTAGTACTTTGAATGTATTTATAATAGCATATTTAAAGTCTCTGTTTAGTGACTCCAACATCTAGCCTCCCTCAAGGACAGTTTCTAGTGAATGATTTTTTTCCTGTGTATGGGCCATACTTGCCTGTTTCTTTGTAGATCTCATATATATAAATATATAGGTAAATTGGATCCTTTAGATTACATAATGTGGCAACTCTGAATATCCGACACCTCTCCCCCCAGGGTTTATTGTTGCTACTGTTTGTATATTTGTTTGTTTAGTGGCTTTCCTGGAGTTACTCTGTAAAGTGTATATTTCCTATAGTGTACAGCCACTGATGTCTCCACTTGGCTAGCTTAATGGTCAGCTAAAGATTGGACAGAGATTTTCTTAAATGCCTTGAATTAGAAAATCTTCTACCCTTTGCCAAGGAACTCTGTGGATTGAGGCATGACTTCAATGCTCAGGCAGTTTATAAATCTGTCTTAGCCTTCACTTCCTGCTTGGACAGGGCCTCAAGGTCAGCAGAAGTGAGAGACTGGAGCTCTCTCAGCTCTTTCCTGACCATGCATACGGTCTTTTAGATCTCCAGATATAGGTCAGAGCTTTTCAAAGTCCCCTAAGAACATCTCATGTCTCAGATTTTCCTTTTAAATTTTTGACCAGATCTTGTTTACCCCAACTGGCGTCAGTCTTAGGCAGCTGTGGCATTAAACAGTTGAAGCTGATCATGTTTGACAAACACCCTGGGCCTAGGGGGTTTCCCACGGAGAGAGCTCTGAGTTGGGTTGAATAATGACAATGCCCTATAAATGAAACTTTTCCAGGGAACTGCAGTGCGGGTCAAATAATGACAATGCTGTGATGATAGAGGTTTCTGAGGCTCTCCCAACCCGATCTGTCACCTCTGACATTTGCAAGGCTGCTGGTTTTCAAGGCTACCCTGGACCTGGGGTTAGAGGGATGGGAGTTATAATGAAAATCCCTCTGTTCTTGCTGAAGTTGAGTAGTTTCTCTTGGATAAACCCTCTTCAGATTGTTGCTAGCCTTTGGTTAATATCCAGAGTTCTGGAGAAGCTGATTTTTACAATCTTGCCAATACTTTTGTTGCTTTTCTGGAGGAATGGATTTACAGAAGTCCTTACTCCACCATCCCAGAATCCCACCTCAGATTAGAGATAATTCCTAAGATTAGGTTTGCCTAGGTGTTAATCGATAAGGAGGTGTTTGCTGGGAATAGGATTAAAGTACTGCCCTCGACATGGAAGGATCTGAGTTTAAACTCTTAAAAGATGAAAAAACTTGTTTTAGGATCCGTAGGAATCATTCCAAATTATTGTGGTGATGTGGTGGTCCTTGGTAAGAGTCAGTGGGCTGTCAGGATCCACACCTGGCCCTACTGATCTCTTGGGGGCTTCCTCTGGGAGATGTTTCCAGGGGAAGGGAGGTGCCATATTTTGAATACTTCCTCTAAACTACAGGTTTCATACTCACTACCTTCACACCTTACCAGCAAGAAAATGATCTTATTTCCACTTTACAGATGAAGAAACTGAGGCTCACAGAAGTTAAGTCACATGACCAAGGTTAGAGCACTCTTAGGTTCTAGGTGGAGCAGATGCGGTCCTGCTCCAGAGTGAAAGCTACTCTGGCGCCATCAAACCCAGCGTCCGGACCCTCTGGCTGGGCAGGGAGGCAGCCTGTGGAGTTGCCCATTATTAATTTTGAGCACAGTAGGTTGGAACCCCCCTTTTAACCCTCTCCCCGAGGAGACACCTCCCCACCAGCCACGGAGCAAGAAACAAGAGCAAAGTACTAGGTATGGCTTGCCCTGTCACAAACCCATGCTGAGGTCAGCTCCCAGGTCAGCTCCCTCCTTCAGTCAGGAGCCAGAGCCCAGAATAAGCAGCCCTCTCCCTATCCCCAAATAGAGGATGGTGAGAGCAAAGCCTAGTTGTGACTTCAGGGCTGGGGGCGTAGGACTATCCCTCTGTGTGCCTAGCAAAATGAGTCCACAGGCTTGAGTGCCCAGAGCTCCACCCAGTCTACTGCAAGCCCAGAGTATGTCTGTGGGGGGCAGGAGGGCATGTTGCAAATGCCTCAGCGTCCTGACCAGCCCAAGCTCCTCCCACTCCCACTGACTGCAACAGAGGGGACATATTCATTAAAAAATCACTGTAAAAGACAAACTTTATTTCAACATCTCAGAAATTGGCAATGAAATAAACACAGTGACCACAGTGCACCCTTATGTGTTGAATCATCCTCAGATGCGGGATCTCACTGGGACCTCACAAACCCTGCAAGGCAGGCAGGGTGGTTATCAACAGATCCACTTTATGGAGGTCTTGTTGGCAGGACCAGTTTCCACCTGGCACTGTTAACATTCCACCCAGATGCCTCCCTGCGTCGGGTTCAGACTTCTCAATAACTCAGGGTGGGCAGGGCTTCCAACAGACGCACAGATATACTTAACTTCCTCGCTATAAACCCAGAGATTGGGCCTCCCCATCTCTGAACAAAGGCCCTGCTCATTGACACACATGGGTTCTTGACTCTATGCACCCTGGGACTTATGTATACCAGGACTGCTAGGCCTGTGGTGGCCATCGAAAAGCCCTGACAGGGCCCAAATGAGCCTGGAGCTAAGCAGAGGGACCAGAAGCCCCCTGGCCCATCACGGAGCCACTTTCTACAGCTAGGCTCCCCATTAGAGAGAGTATGAGCAGAAAGAGAGGCTCCTCTCGACTCCACTGGCCCCAGCCTGCTGGGGATGGGGGATCGCCACCTCCCTCTTGCTGCTGAGATTACTGCTGACCAGGCTTTCTGGCTTTCTGACTGCACCTCCTCCTCCTGCGGGGCCCGGGCTCAGAGCTAGGCCCAATCTGCCACCCCCACCGGGAGGCCTTCGTCAGTCCGCAGAGCAGGAGGGTTCCATGCTGGGGTCACCATCTCAATATCCCAGCGACACAGGGGGCATTTGGCCGTGTCCCTGAAGACTCGCCAGGCGCAGTAGCTGCAGAAGAGTGTGTGACCACAGGGCACGAGGCAGCTGTTGGCGGCATGGTGGAAGCAGATGGCACACTCTTCTCCTGCTGTGGCTGGGAAGAGAGACAACCTAGGATGGGGGCGCGCGGGGTGAAGGGGTGGGCAGCCTACTGGAGGACAGAGAACTACACAGTCGTATTCTGAAGACTATTACGTCATGAGAAAATGCTCACAATGAAAAAATTACTAAGAAAACCATAATGTACATACATATATGTCGTAAAATTCCAATTTAGAAAAAAGGAAAACAAAGCATAATGAAGTCCTCATATATATATATATACATATATACGTATACATATATGATCACAGAACACTGGGAGGAACTCCACCTCAGAGTTAATGATTTGGGCTTGTTTCTTTTGTTTGTTTTTTGCTTCCTTCTTTATCCTTTAATGTTTATGTTATTTTATTTTTGGAAAAGCTTTTACTCTGAACGTGAATTGCTTGTTAAAGCAAGGATAAAATAAGGTCCTCTATTCATGAATGTGCTCTTGTAACTTGTAAAGTTAGCCAATGTTCTAGGGGGCAGAGCTATTAAATTCCTTTTACGTTTCCAGCAGCAGAGCCAAATCTTCTGGGGTGAAGCCTGTGGGAGGCTTGATGGGACTCCGAGAGACTTCACTGAGTTCCCAGGGCTGGGACCTCCCCCGGCACCCTGGTTCTGGAGTCCTGGGGAGTCCCTGTGCCCCAGGAAGCCACTCACCTTCAGGCTCAGACCCGGTCTCAACATAGAGGTCCCATGGTGTGGCTGTGGGGAAGGCGCTGGCTGTGGAGTCTAAGGCAGAGAGGGAAACTCAGGGTTCAGACATAGCAAAGCCAGGGTGCTCCCCCCCCATTGACCCCCTGGGGCAGTGTCCAGCTCTTTCATTTCTGGGTCGCAGTGCTGGGGTTCTCATCTAATCGTAGGGCCCTGTCTTGGCCATCCCTTCCCCAGGTTAGCCAAGCAGAGAATTCGTGGGTTGTAGACTCTCTTTCCTAAACTGCCCTTCCTTCAGATATCCCCTCTCTGTCTTCCTGCTACTACCTAAATGGAGACCCTCAGTATTACCTGGATGTGCATGAAAACCCCCCAGGAGGCAGGCAAACGGTGCATGGGCCCACTCCAGACCTGCCAAATTAGGTGTTCTAGGGGTGAGGCTCCAGCAGCTGTGACACATGGTTTTTAAAGCCACTGTGCCCGGTGGGGAATGGATGGCTTATGTGCAGGCCCATGGGCCATCAGCACAGGGACACAGTCTTTTTTCAATGTGTTCCTGAATCTAGTCACTCCCCCCAAACCCACTCTCCTTCAGGTGATAAGGGAGCTCTTGTTTCCCCAGCGGCTGACTGAGCTTACGCATCCTGTCTCCAGTGAACTACTTAGAAAGCCCAGCTTCCAAATTTCTCCCTTTATGAAACATGATTGGCTCTTTAACAGGTGTTTGGGGTGCTAGTCATTCTCTTATCATTCTTTAGGGACAAGGTGCCCTGCTTATGCCTGGATCTTATCCCCCTGGAGTCCCCAGAGCCATCTTCATATCTGACACTGGGCAGCAGCTCATGGAATGAATGAATGAACGTTTCTCCCCTCGGCTCTGGGCGGGGGCAGAGTTGCACCCGAGCGTCTCCCCTAGGGGCGGTGCCTGCTTCCCGCCGGTTGCCTCACCCAGCAGCTGGATGGCCTTGGTGGTCCCGTACACGTCCATCACGGCCCAGAGCGGGGCGTCCGTGCGCACGCCCTTGCGCAGCAGGAGCTGGGGACCTGCGTTGACACTGGTGAAGAGCCGGCCGCTGCGGTTCACCCAGAAGTGGATCACGTTCCCCTGGAGCACGCAGCGCTTGGGCAGCATGGCCGCCCACGTCTGGCTCTGCTGCTCCAGGTCCGGGCACAAGAAGGGCGGCAGGCTGAGCGCTGGCACGCGCGCGGGGTCCAGGCGCGTGAAGCCCACGCGGAGGCCGCCGCACCAGCAGTCCTCGCGCCACAGCACGCTCACCGCCACGCGCTCGTCGGGCTGCACCGGCCGATGGCTGAACACGATGCCGTCGTGGAAGGTGGCGCGCCGGCGCGCAGTGCAGTGCAGCGCGTCCAGCTGCACCTGCACGCCCTTGGCTTCAGCGTGGAAGCGAAGTGTCTCTCGAGGCCCCTCGGCGTCTGCGGAAGGTGGGGGAGTAGGTGAGTGCCGACCCGGACCCACCTGCTCCCCTCGAGGTTCCCTCCTTGACTCCTGGAGTTGGGGGGCATTGCCACCATCCCCAGCATCCCGGGGCCACCGCCCCCCTGGCCCTCATCCCAGGGACCCCAGAGACCTGCCTAGAGCCGGGTGAGGAAACTTCTTTGCCTGCCTGGGTCCTGAGTTTCCTCCCAAGCCTCTGTACCCTTCCAGCAGGGATATTGTCCCAGTGAAGGGAATGGGTGCGTGTGCTGACCCTGATACCCGGTAATGGCTTTTGTCATTAAATAGAAAGAGCAGGTTGTAGAAAGTAGATGTAATATGATTCCGGTTTTGTTGGACACATGTATCTATATATTTAACATGTACATGCATATTCCATCTGAAACAGCCTGAGAGGAGACAGCCCTGCTGACTGTGGTGGGCGCTGGAGGCCAGGCCCTGTGGTTTTCCCACAGAGAACCCGCATCACGTGTCAAGCCCATGGCCTCCAGTGAGGGTGACTTTCTTGTCCTGGGAGAGAAAGGGGCTTGTCAGCTTCCCATGGGGTGGAGATGGGGGGAGGCTGGAAAGGGAAGGTCCCAGGTCAGCCCCTCAGAATCACGGGCTGGGCCCAGCCAAGGTCCAGGGATGGGCTTTGAAATTAGGGGACTTCCTGAGCTGATTCCACTTGGCAGCCAGGCAGGGAAAGCTCCTTACTGGGTAGCCCTTCCTTCCAACCCCCAGGCCTCCAGGAGGCCTGGAGGAAACCAGTGAGGAAGCTGGTGAGCTTCCTGCCTTAGGACTGCTCTTAGCCAGCTCCCCAGGCCTTATCACTCACCCCTCCCCCATCCTGGCCCAGCCTTTTCTGGGTTGGAGGAGGGAGGCTGGAAAGAAAAAGAGGTGAATTCAATCAGAACTTGAGCCAGACCCCAGCCTGGAGGAGCAAGTCCCCTCCCCTCCCAGATCTCATTGGGTCCCCGGCCCACAGGCCTGCAATAACCCAGCAGGGCACATGCTCGGGAGGCTCAACCTAGTCAGGCACCGGGGATGCTCCTGAAGTCACAGTGAATCTGTCCTTGACCGACTCAGGCCAAAGACAAGCCTACCGTGGTCCCCTCACCCGAGGCATTAGGGACAAGCCCTCACCCGGGCCTTGGGGACCTCCGAATCTGCCCTCGCAGAGCTCTGCTATCCAAGGTCACCCCACCCTCACCTGGGCCCTGCCCACACTGCCAACCCCTCTCAGAATATGCTCTCCTCTCCTCCCTGACAGGCCTGCCCAGACCCCCATTCCTTTCCTCCCGGCTGTGCTCAGGCTGGGGGAAGTCCCTGCGTAGACAGACGGTGACCAGGAGCCAGTCAAGGCCCAACCCGGGATGAACGTGTACGCCCACTGCAGAGTCTCTGGGAGGCTTGGTGGACGGCCCCTGGGTCTGACACTCGGACTCTAATCCCAGCTCTGCTGCTGCCCTGGGCAAGCAACTGCCCCTGTGGCTCTAGGGTCTCCTGATCCACAGATGGGACTGATATGCCTGGCGTCTCAGGTACCTGCCTGGGGGTCCTGAATGCGAGTTCACTGCCCAGTGGGCAGGCATCAGGCATGTCTGACGCCCTCCTCCCACCTTGACAGGTGGATTCAAATCAGAGAATCTTTGCTTCGAGGCTCTTAGAATCTGAGTGATTTAGGGTTAGCACCCTGCTCAGCGAGGCCCCATCTTCATCACTGCCCCTCTAGCCGCCAAGCCTCCCCAGGTGCCAGGCACCTAGTAAGCCCTTTACAGCCTCTTTTATTCCTCCCCACCATCTTGTACTCAGAGGAAACCAAGCGGGGTGGGGGGATGCCAGCTGCTGCAGCCACAAGTGGAGGAGCCTGGCCCAGCTCCTCGCCCCTGCTCTCCTATGCTGCCTCCTCATGGCACCGCCATTGCCTGGCATCCACACACGGTCACCACAGTAGTGGCAGCCGTGGTGGCCTGGTCCCTCCCCCAAGCCCCAGGCCCTGGGTGCTACCTGCTGCTGCTGGTGTGTGAGCCTTCAGTGCTGCTAGGAGGCCATGGGCCGAGGCTTCCAGCTCTTTGCCTGGGCAGAAGCAGGGTCCAGAGATGCAGTCTGAATCCCTGGTGGTAAAAGATGGTGTCCCCCCACCTCCCATTAAGGGAATGCTGTGGTCTCATGTGACACTGGCATGGAGCCATTGTGCCTCAGGTGGCCTTTTGGTCTGTGCTCCTAGCAGCCCTGTAAGCCAGCAGGGTGCCTTGCACTGGCCCTGGCCTGTGGATGAGGAAACTGAGGCTCTAGGGGAAAGTGACTTGCCTAAGGTCCCATGGCCCCCCTCTGCTTCTTGCATCCCCAGTCCAGGAACCAAGCTCAGAGCCCCCACTTACCAGCTTGGGAGGAGAGCTGGGCACCCATCAGTCTGGGATTCTCAGGCACAGGTCCCTGGGTCTGGAAGGAATTGGCAGCAGAAGGCTAATGGACAGGTTTCCAAAGATTCAGCAGGTCCCCTTGTTATGGGCAGGGATCATGTTACATAGTTGATGATTAATTAGATGTTGCTGTCACGGGTTACAATATCTAGGGAATTTCCTGATGATTTCTCCTGGCTCGCTGCACACCTACTGCAGCTGGCTGGCCCCATGGGAAGCAGGGACTACAGAGATGGCCCGGGTAGGATTTAGGGTAGACTTCTCTCAGTTGTTCACAGCCCGGTTGTGCATTATGATTGCCTGAGGCACATTAATAAGTACCTCTACCCAGACCTGCCCCCAGAGACTGATTCCATTGCCCAGGGTGGGGCCTGGCAGCAGGAATTTTAAAAAGCACCTGGAATGATTCTAATGTACAGCCGGGGTGGAAATTCACTGCTCCAGACCCCGGCACACAGAAGGTGCTTACTCAATGTTGCCGAAGTAGGCTGAATTGAATTAGCTGCATCAAGAACCTGTGAAGCTGCCCAGCCTGGGTTCTCCAGCAAGAGGGAATGGGGAGGCAGACAGGATGGGAGAGGTGTCCGCTGCTCCCCTAGTTTTGCTGGAGCCAGAATTCCACTTTCCAGAATCCACCACAAATACAAATAGTCCCGTAGGAGGTCATGCCAAAGGCCTGGCTCCCTGTATTGTGGCAAAGAAGTCAGAGATCTTCTGCCCCATTCACTTCCGTAGGGAACTGAGGCTGGTGGGGGCAAGTGGTTTGCTCCAGCCAATGCTTCTCACTTTGCAACATGCAGGAATCTCCTGGGGATTTCATTAAAATGCAGATGATTCAGAAGGTCTGAGGGTCATGTCTGCTTTTTCAAGGATTATGCTTTCCTAACAGGGTGCTTCTGTGTACCCCACTTTAGCTGTCAAGACCCTAGTTCATTTGGAGCTGGTAAGTACCTGAGCCCTCCACCTCCACGCTAAGCCCTTCCCAAGACCCTGGATCAAGGCCATGATCAGTGACTACTCTGAACTTGGCTGAAGGGAGATCCCCCCTCTGTGAGAATTCCCCAATGCATATCCCTGGAGGGGCTAGGATGGTGGTGCTATTGACTGAGCTGGGAGGAGGCAGGGTGGGAAAGGGTGCGGGCTGGGAGACCCAAGTCTGGCATCCTGTGTTTTGTGTTTCCTTGTCCCTCCCAACACCCCCTGGATCCTTCCATGTGTAAAACAGGAAGCCAGGATGAATTGGGCGGTGGGTCCCTTCCAGCCGTGACAAGCCGGGCCTTTGGTCTTGGCACTGGAGAGGCAACGGAACCTGGGCCCAGCTGACTTCAGAAGATGGCTGCAACCTTGGGCCTTCTCTTTCACAACTGCCCCTGCCGGCCTCCCTCAGTGTCTCCTCTAGAAGCAGCCTTCCAAAGGCCAACAGCAAACTGGTGTCAACCACAGTGACAGCGAGTCCAAGGTTTATGGTCCTGCTGGCCCAGCCAGATCCAGGCTCAGGATATCCCCGTGTCTCTGGGCGGTGCTAGGACCCAGGGATCCCTCCTCCTCCCTCTTCTCCTGCGCTGGCTCCACCTGTATCTCTGGCTACCCTGGATGGTGGCCAGAGGGCTGGGGCTAAGGGCATCTTGTTGATAAACCATATTCCTATAAATGAAGTAATTATGGCATCTTATCAGGGAAATCAGGTCTCGAGCATCAGCCTGTGTGGAACATCACCAGGTAAGCTGCCAGCAGCAGGCTGAGGTGGTGAGGCCTCAAAGATGGGACCTCGGAGGCAGGGAGCGCTCTGGGGAGCTGAGATCCTGCCTCAGGGCTAACATACATGGGACGGGGTTGCCCAGGCAGAAACCCCATCACACATCCCCATTCTTGATTATTTGACAAACATGATTGTTCTAAGTCTAGGACTTGATGATTAAATTGCTAGTCCTTATGGTGGCTTCTGCAAAATATTCTATTGTAATCATTCCCATTTTACAAATGGGGAAACCGAGGCACACACACAGAGGTTAAACAACTTGTTCACAATCACAAGGCAGTAAGTGGCAAAGAAGATGTGGCCCAGGCAGGCTGCCTTGAGAGCTGGTACCTTAACTGCTGCGCTCTGCCTCCTAAGTCAGGCTACTTTGCACCCTTCTGAGTCCTTACCTGTTTCCAAACGTCCTCGCCATTTGACTGGGCTGACACACAGTAAGGGCTTTATGGATAGTTGCTGACTGGGCACCTCACGCTGGAGACTGCGCCCCTCCCTCCGCTCCAGGCCACCAACTCAGCAAAGGCTGTTGTAAATGTTTATTCCTCGAAGGGAGGGGCTGGCCCTTTGGAGGAGGGCAACTTCTGACGGTAACTGAGTCGACCCCTGGTGGCTATATTCAGTACTGCAGTACGCACTGCGGTCCTCAAAGCTAAGAAGGGTGCCACCTGTTGGGGCGGTCTCGGGCTAAGGCTTCTGAGGCCTTCTGACACCCACCTTATTATACTTGCCCAAGCTCAACTGTTCCCCATAGGGCCAAAATCTCAGAGGGCAAGAGGCTGCCATGCCTGGAAACGAACCCCTGGAACAATCAGGATGATGCACACAATAGGTGGTTGGCAAGGATCTGTGAGTGCAAAACAGTGCAGTGTGGCAGTTTCATTAAAAATTGCCCATCCACCTACCTATGAAAGCAATTCCACTCCTAGGTGAATACGCAACAGCCTTAGGTACGGATTTCCAAAAAAGACTGGTACACGATGTTCAGAGGAGCATGATTCACGACAGCCCCAGACTAGAAACAACCCTAATGCCCATTGTTCTGGATGCTCTGATGTGCTGCTCAGATCCTACCTGAGGAGTGAGGCACGTGGTCCCCCAGAGGCTAGAGTGCTGCTCTCAAGTGTGTAACCTAGGTTTTTGTCACAACTGCCCCACAATCCAGCTCTTCTGTCCGGTTCTATTCCCATAGGTGCTGATCCTGGAAACACTCCCTAATAATTCTGTCTCAGGGGCTGCTCCCTGGGGAACCCAACCTCCAAGACTCACCAACAGGAGACTGGAAAAGTGAATTGCCATGTAGTCACACCATGAAATGAATGCTCATGGCAATAAAAATGAACAAGTCACTTTTATCCACAACAATGTGGTTAAACTCACTGATTTAATGCTGATCGAAGAGAAGACCCAAACAGCACCCACTGTGCTTCTGAAATATAAAAACTGGGTAAACGAATCTGTGGGGTCAGAAGTCAGGATGGTGTTCACTTTGGGAGTTGATTACCGGGAGGGGGTACAAGGGAGTCTCTGGGTTGCTGGGAATGTCTTCTGTCTTGATTGGGTATTGTGTATACCGAGGGTGTGTATACATATGAAAATATCCATCCAGCCCAAATCGCATGTCAGTTGCACCTTAATTTTATTTTGGCTAAATTCCCATTCATCCCTAAAGTTGTTCTGAGAGAGCTGATGAACAATGGAGCACCCACACTCCCTCCGAAAACCTGACCCTTGAAGCCAGAGAGTTTGGTAGCACTGCCACCTGGTGGAGATAAATGGAACTGACTTTGGGTCGGACACCCAGGAGGGAAATAAACGGTCCCCCACCAGAAAGTTTCCCAACCTGTGTCCCCCCACCCCACACTTGCTCTCCTTCCTGCCCACTCTCTTTCTGGCTATGAGCTCCTAAAATCTCTGGGGGTTCACCAAGTTCTCCAGGTCAATAGTTGGACCCCTATCCTGGGCCTTGGGGGCAAGAGGTCAGGAGAGCGAGGCTGGGGTGTGCCAGCAAAGTAGCCAGCCCCTCGTTAGGTCTGTGCTGTCACTTTCACACTGCTGCCCCGTTCAGATCTTCCTGGTCCCTGATTCTGCTCCGGGCCCCCGGGGCTCTTGTCCCACTAGCACTGGAGCCCGCTCCATGGTGTGAGTGTGGAGCCTGCCAGAGAGGGGGGGGAGCACTCCTGGGGACCCCTGTGGCTGCTCAGAGGTAGGGGAGCTTGGAGTGGGAGAGGCAGGCTCTCTCCTTGTGTCCCCTAGTCCCACACACCTCTTAGGGTGTCTGTCCTGGAAGACTGTGGCACCTGCCCCGAGGGTGTTTTGTGTGTTACACAGAAATTTATAGAGCACCTACTACATACCAAGCACAGGCCTAATTTCTGGGTGAGCAGAGATTGAAGAAAACCCAATATTTGTCCCTTGGTCAATTCAAGTACCCTTGGTACTTAGGTAACTCCTATAAGAAGTCCAGACTGAGGCCTGGGAAACCCATGGGTGCTGTAGGGGTCATTATGCCCAGGGAATGGGTAAAGGTTCTGTGGAGCAACTGGCGTGAAAATTGATCCCTGAAAGATAATTAAGCTTTCAACAGCAAGACAGGTGAGAAAGGCATTCCAGGGAGAAGGAACTGCATATATAAAGGCACAGAAATGTAATTGTGCATGGTACTGTCTGGTTGTATCTGTTAAGATTAGGCTTGCTTGCATATAACAGAAAATCCAAAAGAATAATGGCTTAAACAGGAGGTATTTATTTCTTTTTCAAATAAGTTGAAAACAGACAGTCGAGGGTAACTGGTATTGACAGCTCTATGGCCATAGTAACCCAGGTTCTCTCTGCTTTTCTGCTCTACTGTTCTAGCACTGGCCTCCATACCCAAGGAGTATGGAACAAAAGAGCTGCTGGAGCTCCAGCTAGCACATCAGCATTCCAGGCACCAGGAAAGAGAAAGACCCCAAAAGGCATTCCTCTAAGTCAGCTCCCTATTAAGACAAGTTACTGGAGGGCTTTTGTAGCACTTTCACTGATATCTCATTGGCCAGAAATTTGTCTTGTGGTCACAACTAGTTGCAAGGGGAGCTGAGAAATGTAGTCTTATTGGGGGAGCAGCTAAAAAGTGGGGTTCTGTTATTAAGGAAGGAGAAAATGGCTATTGGATAGGCAGCTAGCACTGTCTAGCCCAGTGGTAGAGCAGAGTGGTGGTCCTCCAGTCTGTAGAGAGAGGTGAAGCAAGGAGCTAGATCACAAAGGTCAAAGGAGGATTTGGATTTTATTCTACAGAAAATAGGCAATCACTGAAGGTTTCTGAGCAGGAGCCTTGGATCAAAGGGCCAGGAGCAATCTGTTTTGGGGAAAGACCTCACAGGTGGAATGACAGAAGTGATGGAGGATGGAATGCGGCACCGTAGCAGAGCCAAAGCTTACCTGGTGCCAGAGGAGGGACACCGACCCGCAGACAGCAAGCATGAGAGGAATACCGTGAGCTCGGGATGTTTGAGTCTGGGCAGCTGCAAGTCATCAAGTCAGATGGCTCAAGGGCACCTGAGAATCGAAAAAGAAGCTCCTTAGGTGAAAGGGCAAGGCTGGGGTATGGATCTGGGAGTTGCCAGTTGTACAGTGTGGGCAAGATCAGCCAGGCAGTGGCACCGTTGTTGAGCTGGAGGAATCTGACGGACCTTCCAGAGTTACTAGGCAAGGAGAACAATGCAGTGGGTAAGTGCACCAGCTTTGGAGCCAGACAGAGCTGGGCTTGAATTTGACTTCACCACTTAATGGCTCTGCACCCCTGGGTCAGCTGATGGCCCTTTCTCATCTGCAAACCGGGAACGAAACGGCCTACCTCCAGGGCTGATAGGATGGAATGGGTGAGTGTTTAGCACAGGGAACTGCACTCGTCAATAAATATCAGCTCTTCCCATTAAAGGGGTAACCCTCCCCTTATTGGAGGGGACCTCATGCCTTTCTTGGGGCCGTGGGTGTACCCTACAGTTTTCCCACAGTGGGTGGGACCCCGGAGCCCTGCGTGGCTCACTGGGGAGTGAATCACAGGCATGGTGCATCTCCAGGGCCCTGAGGACCTCTGACCCGGCATGGCCAGGCACCCCTGACTCGGCCAGATCTCCTGGGCAGGGGCATCAAACCCAAGCTGGTGAATTGGGAGGGGAGATACGTATTTGCCATGAGGCAGTCTGGCCGGAGGGTGAGAGCCAGCCACATGCTCCACAGAGATAACTCTAGGGAGACTCGGCCCCATTTTGGAAGCTAAGAAAGACGGGTACGGACACAGGAGGATAGGGTCTGGCCAGCCATCATGAGCAGAGGGGGGTCCTCCTATGTCTGCATTGAGCCGGCCATGTAGCCTGGACAGTGTCCAGCCAGGGGGAAATGCCTGGCTGGAAGTCTGGGCACACAATACCCAGAAACCCAGCTTACCCGCTTTGCATCCAGGCCATTCTAGCCCTTATCCCCGTAATGACCCAAGAGTTTTGGGGAAACCAACGTGCCTGGGACAAGCACAGGAATAAGGGCCCTCAAAGGACCCTGGAAAGGGACAGCAGAGACATGGGAGGTGCCATGGCATCCCGGAAGCTGAGGGTGGGCTGAGAGGGAGGGGCTGGAAGCAGCCAAGCGAGCTCAGTCTAGGTGTGGGTGGAAGAAGCCCTTGGCTGTGCCCAGGGGGAGGTCAGGTGGAGACAAAGCTAGGGGAGGCTGCTGGAGACGGAAGTACATGCGAGTGACTGCGTCCCTGAGGCTGTGAGTGGCTGGCGTTGACTGAGGTTAGAAATGGCTGATTCCTCCCAGGGGCAAGTCTTGTGGGGTGAGGAGCTCTACTCCATAAAGCCATCTCTGCCAGGCCCCTTCCAAGTGTGCTTGTCCTCACCGGGGTGCCGCCCTCCTCCACGAGGCCCAGAGCGCTTCCAGCAGCAGGAGGAAGGGCCCAGGCAAGGCCAGCACGCGGGGTCACAGGCCCCTTACTTCAGTTCGCATGCCATTGGTCAGAGCTCAGTCACGTGCCAGCACGCACAGCCGCACGACTAGGAAACAGCCTTTACCCGGGACACCCCTGGGTCCAGCCCGGAACAGGCGTGCCCTTATTAGGAGTGAGAAGGAGAGGCAGATGTGGGAGGGGAAGGGCAGTCATAGGGCCGCAGCCAGAGGAGGCAGGGTGAGGGAGGAGGGCTTCGCCTACAAATAGCGGGCAGTGTGCAGGGTTCAGGGCCTCACGTGTGCCTCGGAGGGTGCGGCCCCGTGCTCCACTGTGAGGTCCTGGACGGCGGGACAGGTAAGAGAGTTATGGCTGCTGAGAACTGGCTCAGCCAGCAGACAAACTACTGACCTTTCCAGCAGAATTTTTCAAGATTCCCTAGAGGTCCTCCTGGCGCTCCCCACCCCCACCCCCAAAGCCAGAATAGCACAGAGAGAAAGGAAATAGCTTCCTTCCACTCTGGAGCATTTGGCCATTATCATGTGCCCAGTGCCAGAGCCATGGGCACAGTCCTCAGGCAAGGAATGGCCACGCCTTAGGTCCCCCATGCTCCCTCCACTGCGGCTAAGCGGGGTCCTCAAGTGTCCACATCGGCCCGGCTCTGGCCCATTCCCTCCTCTCTCCACCTGAGCTTTAAGAGGCAGGGTAAGAACTGAGCCATCCCCCAGGGCTGGAGGGGTAACCACAGGGGTGTCTCTGCCCTTGTTGGGCTGCACACCTATTGACCTCTGCTGCCTCTGCTCTGAAAACATAAGCTGGGAAGAAGGAAGACAGTGTCCTCAGATTCTGTCTCAGCAGGTCTCCCGGCAGCTACCAGCAGGCCTGAGGTTTGGGTGCCACACAGGCTTGCAGTTTGCCCCGTGCCCTTCATGGACTCCCCACTTGTGAGCTGATGACGGCCCTGGCAAAGGCTCACACCGAGGATTAAATTAACTCCGAGTCTTTCAATTTCAGCAACATTTCCTGGGGCCCAGGAGGAGCCATTCCTATGCTAAGCACCACGGAACAGCTTAGTGCATCAGTGGTACAGAGTCGGGTCTCTGCCCACACTGGCTGTGGGACTTGAGTACGTTACAGATGGGGAAACTGAGGCTCAAGGTTGAGAAACTAGCACAGGTTAAACCGGGACTGACTGTAAAGTTCTCCACCCTTTTACTAATTCTAAAATCAAGACAATTGGGCTCCTGGGTGAAAGCCCTAAAGGCACTTGAAAAATGGGCAAAATTATGGTACCATACCTAGCCGAGTGTGTTCTTTTAAACCACAGGTTGTTCTCAGGGGTGGTCCGCCTTGGCCAGGTGGCTACCCAAGTCTTCCCATAAGCGCGGAATCACCTCTGGGGGTGGAATTGCAGGTGGACCATGTGCTCATGGGAGTCACTCCGAGTTCTGAACATTCATGAGCTCTCCTGGTCCACTCGCCCACTGGGGTGAACAGTTCTTGGAGGTGAAGTAAAAAGCCCGAGCCTGTCCAGACAGGACCCACTGCCTCCCCTCAAAGCCTCCAGGAAGTCCAGTGGGGGAGCTCAGCAAAGGCCCCACATTTCTCCAGGCTCCTTCCCTCTGCTGAGCCCCCCTCTCATCTCCTTTCCTGTGGGTGTTTTCTTCCCTGCAGCCCTCATCCCAGATGGGCTCCTTTTCTTTGGTTTGATTCAAGCACCACGCAGGCATTTGTGGGCAGCAGCTTTGAAGATGTGGGGTCATGCTGTGTGAAGGGGAGGGAGGATTTACAGTCAGTTCAGCACAGGGAACGGTGTTATATTGGGGCTCGACTAACCACTATTTTCAAGGATTCTGGGATGTCCCTGCCATCGGGGTTTCCCACTGTTGGGTCTTTATAAGCCCAGCCTTCCTTCATCCCCCCAGGCACCTTACTCTTCCCTGCTTCAGAGCTGGCTCCAATCTCCTCACCCTCCAATCCCTGTTTATTTCTCACACAGACACGTTCAGCTCCCCACCTCTGCCGGACCGATACCTAATCCCCAGGCCTAACTCTGCAGGAGCTAAAACAGGCCCAAGGTGCTCTGCTAAACATCAAGACGCCTACTTTCAGATTCTGGGAGCATCATGGATGGAACCAACACTGACACACACACCCCGAAAACACTGAGAAACCCAGAACAAAACATAACTGAAAGATGTTAGAGCCACAGTGAAACTTGAAAAAAGATGGGGAAATACCCGGGTGTTGGGTGTAAAGAGAACTTGGAGTCAGAGTTGAGCTTTGACCCTGGATATGGGCCTTAACAACAGGGGCTGAAGAGTCAGCCTGCCTGGGTTCAGGACTGTGGCCTTAAGGAGAAATGGACAGGAGACCCTTGTATAAGTTAGAACCCTGGCAGGGCTGTCCCTCAGGGAAGAGTCTACCCACCAATCCAGGGAACTGACAGTGATCTTGTCTTGGTTTAGAGCTCTGAGAGAAGATACCCAAGAAAAATCAAAACTTAAAACCTGAACTGTTCATGGAGATGGCATCCACATTTGTGCTATCCATGGAGTGAAGAATTCCCAAGCTGAAAATGTAACACAAAAATATTCCCCTGATGAGTCCCTGGAGCAGTTGGCAGAAACAAATACAAAACAGATCTCTGAGGCCATCTTCACATCCCAGGACACACAGGACTCCCCAGAACAAAACTTTCTTGCTGAAGATGAGCTCACAAACACCAGTTAGAAGTCACACAAAGAAACCGTCTATGCGAAGGATGGTCAACAAGCACAACACATGGGAAAATCATCTCCAAGAACTTGGGATAACAGGACAAAAAGAGATACCAAGTCAACGTGTTAAAATAATTAAAAACATAAAGGAAGGAATAAAAATGATAGTGAAAAACCAGGGCCCTATGGAAAAGGACAGATTTGAAAAAGAACCAAGGAAATGAAACATATAGACGTTGAATTGGTGAACATAATGGACAGACAAGCCATGTTGAAATGAGTAGAAGACAAATCTGAGGGAATTAACCAGCAGATAGCATTCTGGCAAAAGGCTAGAACACTTAAAAGAAAGGTTAAAAAACATGGATACTAACATGATAAGACTTAGTATACAAGTAATAGGAATTACAGAAGAAAAAAAATCAGAATGAATGAGAGAGAGAGAGAATACTTGAAATATTCAAAGGAATGATGGATGAAATTTTTCTAGAATGGAAAAAAAGGCACAAATCTTTAGACTGAAGAGGCACACAGAGTCCTGGGCAGGATAAATAAAAATAAACCCACATAGGATGTGGTGGGGACTTGATAATGGGGGGAATCTAGTGACCATAATATTGCTCATGTAATTATATATTAATGGCAACAAAATAAAAATAAATAAATAAATAAACCCACATATAGACACTGTAGAACATCAAAGATGATATTAAAAGCAATCAGAGAAAACATGGCTTTACTTAAAAGGAAAAATAGTTAGATGATTAGAGACAACCTATCCACAGTAACAGAACATAAGACAATCCAGGTATACATCTAAACAGTCACTGATTTATACCACCAATAATAAATAATTTGGGATGTTAAAAATAAGATGGGAGAGGATTAAAGATGGCAGTGTGAGAGGTGAGACAGAGGCTTCCTCCTAAAACCGCATATAATACGAAAATATAATTAATATAACTAATCCTAAAAGAACAACAGGAAAGAGGATTGTGCCAAACTGCATACACCTGGAGAAAAGAATAAACCTCACAGAATAGGGTAACGTACCAAAGCCATGGCCCAGCAGGACCCAAGCCCTTCCCCCACCCTAGCCCACGAGCAGGAGGAAGAGAAACGGAGCGGGAAGGGAGTGGAGGCCTGGGACTGCTGAACACCTAACTCTGGAGATCTGATCTGGGAGCAAAAACCTACATTTCATGGTATTTTCATGGTACTCTTGTGATTAAGGGGTTGGAAAGCTAAGACAGGCAGAATACCTGGAGAGACTAAGATTCCAGCCACTTGTGGAAAGCAGGGACCTGTATCCAGCTGCTCTGGAAAAAAAGAAGGGTGGGAAGTCTGAGAGACTTCCTAAAAGCAAGAGGGCTGCTAAAGGGGGCAAGGATTGCACAGAGCTTACAGCTCAGGAGAAAGGACAAGTAGACAAAATTGTCCGGGTGCACTCTGCCCAGCAGGTTGGGAACTTTCACGATCTTCAGTAGCTCCAGCTCCCTGGCTGGCTATAGAGCTCCAAGGACCCCCTCCATGATACGCAGCCTACTGAGCCTTTCTCCTGGCCAGCCCCACCTGGATCGCAAGCCGGCAAACCCTACCCTGGCATTAGCCAGCCAAAGGGAAGCCCCGTCTACAGCAACTACAAATGCAAAGCACAGAGGCTTATAGCTGTGTGCTCAGCCCACTGGTTCAAGCAGTGGAGACAGGCATAGCAGCTTGAAAGCAGGGAACAGCTCTTTCCTCCCCCCAGGCACCAATACCGCTCCCCTGTGACCCCCAACAGTGCTTCAGGGGCTGAGCAGCTCCAGTGAGTAGAGATTCTGGGTACTAGAGGGCACCATATACAAATATGAAATGCAAAAGGAACCTGGTTCAAAGTAAAATTATGAATACAACACCTGAGAAAAATTCAAATGAAACTGACCTCATGAATCTGTCTGAAAGGGATTTCAAAGTAAAAATCATTAACATGCTCATGGTGGTACAGAAAAATACTCAAGAACTCAGGGATGAATTCTAGTCAGAGATCTAATCATTATGGAACACAGTATTAGAAATGAAACATACAATGGAAAGTTTTAAAAGCAGATTAGATACGGTAGAGGAGATGATAAATGAAATAGAAATTAGAGAAGAGGAATATAAAGAAACTGATGCACAGAGAGAAAAAAAGGATCTCTAAGAATGAAAGAATATTGAGAGAACTATGTGACCAATCCAAGTGGAACAATACTAGCATTATTGGGGTACCAGAAGAAGAACAGAGAGAAAAAGGGATAGAAAGTGTCTTTGAGGAGTTAATTGCTGAAAACGTCTCCAATCTGGGGGAGGAGATAGTCTCTTACTTTCTAAGAGTCTAACTCCAAGGGAGACAACACCAAGACATATAGTAATTAAAATGGCAAAGATCAAGGATAAGGACAGACTATTAAAAGCAGCCAGAGAGAGAAATAAGATTATATACAAAGTATAACCCATCAGGCTATCATCAGACTTCCAGAAGGGAATGGCATGATGTATTTAATGCAATAAAGCAGAAGGGCCTTGAACCAAGAACACTTTATCTGGCAAGGTTATCGTTTAAATTTGAAGGAGGAATTAAACAATTTCCAGATAAGCAAAAGCTGAGACAATTTACCTCCCACAAACCATCTCTACAGTGTATTTTGGAAGGACTGCTATAGATGGAAGTGTTCCTAAGGTTTAATAGCTGTCACCAGAGGTAATAAAACCACAGTAAAGAAAGTGGGACACCTAATTACTAAGCAAATGCAAAATTAAATCAACTATCCCCAAAGTCAATCAAGGGATAGATAAAGAGTACAGAATATGATACCTGATATATAAACAATGGAGGAGGAAGAAAAAGGGGGAGAAAAAAAAAAAACCTTTAGACTATGCTTGTAATAGCATATTAAGTGAGGTAAGTTAGACTCTTAGAAAGTAAGGAAGTTAACCTTGAACCTTTGGTAACCACGAATCTAAAGCCTGCAATGCCAATAAGTACATACCTATCGATAATCACCCTAAATGTAAATGGTCTGAATACACCAATCAAAAGACATAGAGTCACTGAATGGATAAAAAAACAAGATCCATCTATATGCTGCCTACAAGAGACTCACTTTAAACTCAAAGACATACACAGACTAAAAGTGAAGGGATGGAAAAAGATATTTTATGCAACTAATAGTGAGAAAAAAGCAGGAGGTGCAGTACTTGTATCAGACAAAATAGACTTCAAAACAAAGAAAGTAACAAGAGACAAAGAAGGACATTACATAATGATAAAGGGGTCAATCCAAAAAGAAGATATAACCATTATAAATATCTATGCATCCAACACAGGATCACCTACATATGTGAAACAAATACTAACAGAATTAGAAGGGGAAATAGAATGCAATGCGTTCATTCTAGGAGACTTCAATACCCCACTCACTCCAAAGGACAGATCAACCAGACAGAAAATAATAAGGAGACTGAAGCACTGAACAACACATTAGAACAGATGGACCTAACAGACAGCTACAGAACTCTACACCCAAAAGCAGCAGAATACACATTCTTCTCAAGTGCACATGGAACATTTTCAAGAATAGATCATATCCTAGGCCACAAAAAGAGCCTCAGTAAATTCAAAAAGACTGAAATTGTACCAACCAGTTCTCAGATCACAAAGATATGAAACTAGAAATAAATTATGCAAAGAAAATGAAAAAATCCCACAAACACATGGAGGCTTCACAACATGCTCCTAAATAATCAATAGATCAATGACCAAATAAAAACAGAGATCAAGCAATATATGGAGAGAAATGACAATAATAATTCAACACTGCAAAATCTATGGGATGCGGCAAAGGCCTTGCTAAGAGGAAAGTATATTGCAATACAGGCCCACCTCAGGAAAGAAGAACAATCCCATATGAGCAGTCAGTCTAAACTCACAATTAATGAAACTAGAAAAAGAAGAACAAATGAGGCCCAAAGTCAGTAGAAGGAGAGACATAATAAAAATTAGAGCATAAATAAATAAAATCGAGAAGAATAAAACTATAGAAAGAATCAATGAAAGCAAGAGCTGGTTCGTTGAGAAAATAAACAAAATAGATAACCCCCTAGCCAGACTTGTCAAGAAAAAAGGGGAGTCTACTCACAAAAACAGAATCAGAAATGAGAAAGGAAAAATCACTATGGACACCACAGAAATACAAAGAATTATGAGATAATACTATGAAAAATTATATGGTAACAAACTTGATATCATAGAAGAAATGGACAGCTTTCTAGAAAAATACAACCTTCCTAGGCTGACCCAGAAAGAAACAGAAAATCTGAACAGACCAATTACCAGCAACGAAATTGAATTGGTAATCAAAAAGCTACCTAAGAACAAAATCCCTGGACCAGATGGCTTTACTGCTGAATTTTTTCAAACAGTTAATGAAGACCTAATACCCATCTTCCTTAAATTTTTCCAAAGAGTAGAAGAAGAGGGAATACTTCCAAACTCATTCTATGAGGCCAACAACACTCTAATACCAAAACCAGGCAAAGACACCACACAAAAAGAAAATTACAGACCAATATCCCTGATGAACATAGATGCAAAAATACCCAACAAAATATTAGCAAACCAAATTCAAAAATACATTAAAGGGATCATCCATCATGATCAAGTAGAATTTATTCCAGGGATGCAAGGATGGTACAACATTCGAAAATCCATCAACATCATCCACCACATCAACAAAAAGGACAAAAACCACAGGATCATCTCCATAGATGCTGAAAAAGCATTCGACAAAATTCAACACCCACTCATGATAAAAACTCTCAACAAAATGGGTATAGAGGGCAAGTACCTCAACATAATAAAGGCCATATATGACAAACACACAGCCAACATTATACTTAACAGTGAGAATTTGAAAGCTTTTCCTTTATGATCGGGAGCAAGATAAGGATGCCCACTCTCCCCACTTCTATTTAACATAATACTGGAGGTCCTAGCCACAGCAATCAGACAACACAAAGAAATAAAAGGCATCCAGATTGGTAAGGAAGAAGTTAAACTGTCCCTGTTTGCAGATGACATGATATTGTACATAAAAAACCCTAAGGAATCCACTCCAAAACTACTAGAACTAATATCTGAATTCAGCAAAGTTGCAGGATACAAAATTAATATGCAGAAATCTGTGGCATTCCTATATACTAACGATGAAGTAGCAGAAAGAGAAATCAGGAAACAATTCCACTCACAATTGCATCAAAAAGAATAAAATACCTAGGAATAAACCTAATCAAGGAAGTGAAAGACCTATACTCTGAAAACTACAAGACACTCATGAGAGAAATTAAAGAAGATACCAATAAATGGAAACATCCCATGGTCATGGATAAGAAGAATTAATATTGTCAAAATGGCCATCCTGCCTAAAGCAATCTATAGATTTAATGCAATTCCATCAAAATATCAACAGCATTCTTCAATGAACTAGAGCAAATCGTTCTAAAATTCATATGGAACCACAAAAGACCCCCAATAGCCAAAGCAATCCTGAGAAGGAAGAATAAAGCCCCCGCTCCCCAACTTCAAGCCCTACTACAAAGCCACAGTATCAAGACAATTTGGTACCGGCACAAGAACAGACCCACAGATCAATGGAACAGACTAGAGAGCCCTGATATAAACCCAACCATATATGGTCAGTTAATATATGATAAAGGAGCCATGGACATACAATGGGAAAATGACAGCCTCTTCAACAGTTGGTGTTGGCAAAACTGGACAGCTACATGCAAGAGAATGAAACTGGATTATTGTTTAACCCCATACACAAAAGTAAACTCGAAATGGATCAAAGACCTGAATGTAAGTCATGAAACCATAAAACTCTTAGAAGACAACATAGGCAAAAATCTGAATATAAGCAAGAGCAACTTCTTTCTGATAGCATCTCCTCGAGCAAGAGAAACAAAGGCAAAAAGGAACAAGTGGGACTACATCAAACTAAAAAGGTTCTGTATGGCAAAGGACACCAACAGAACAAAAAGACATCCTACACTATGGGAAAATATATTTGTAAATGACATATCTGACAAGGGGTTAACATCCAAAATATATAAAGAACTTACATGCCTCAACACCCAAAAAGCAAATAACCCAATTAAAAAATGGGCAGAGGATATGAAGACACAGTTCTCCAAAGAAGAAATTCAGATGGCCAACAGACACATGAAAAGATGCTCCACATCACTAATCATCAGGGAAATGCAAATTAAAACCACAATGAGATATCACCTCACACCAGTTAGGATGGCCAGCATCCAAAAGACTAAGAACAACAAATGCTGGTGAGGATGCGGAGAACGGGGAACCCTCCTACACTGCTGGTGGGAATGTAATCTAGTTCAACCATTGTGGAAAGCAATATGGAGATTCCTCAAAAACTCAAAATAGGAATACCATTTGACCCAGGAATCCCACTCCTCAGAATTTACCCAAAGAATACAACCTCTCAGATTCAAAAAAGATATGTGCACCCCTATGTTTATGCAGCACTTTTTACAATAGCCAAGATATGGAAGCAACCTAAGTGTCCATCAGTAGATGAATGGATAAAAAAGAGGTGGTACACATACACAATGGAATACTATTCAACCATAAGAAGGAAACAAATCCTGACATTTGCAACAACATGGATGGAGCTGGAGGATATTATGCTCAGTGAAATAAGCCAGGCAGAGAAAGAAAAGTGCCAAATGATTTCCATCATTTGTTGAGTAAAACAACCCCCACAAAATTGAAGGAACGAAATAGCAGCAGACTCACAGACTCCAAGAAGGGTGTAGTGGTTACCAAAGGTGAAGGGTGTGGGAAGGCAGGTGGGGAGGGAGGGAGAAGGGGACTGAAGGGTATTATGTTTAGTACACATGGTGTGGGGGGTCACGGGGAATACAATGTAGCACAGAGAAGGCAAACAGTGAATCTGTGGCATCTTACTACACTGATGGACAGTGACTGCATTCGGGTATGGGTGTGGACTTGACAATATGGGTAAAAGTAGTCACCACATTGTTTTTTCATGTGAAACTTCAATAATACCTTAATAAAAAAATAAGATGGAAATAAAATATTAAACAATAATACATGGAATATGGGAGGTGGGTAATTGAAGTTGAAGCTTTTAAGATCTTTGGCCTTGTTTGGGAGTTGCATAAAAATACTAATCTCATCCCTTGTTAAGTCAAATATGCATGCTAGAGATATAAGTTAACCACTTAAAGAATAAAAATACAATGTGTAATATCCAAACCAGCATAGAAAAAGGCGATGAGGAAGAAGAAAATCTGATCAATCTAATGGCAAAAAGAACAAAGAAGCAAAGCAAGAACATGGTATATATAAGATAAAATAGAAAATTAAATCCAAATAGATCAATGATAACAATAAATGTAAACAGACTAAACTTACCACTTACCTGACAGAGATTCTCAGGTTACATTTTTAAAACTCTAGCTATATGCTATTTATAGGAGATATACCTAAAGCATAATGACAGAAATTTTGCAAGCATTTTTATACTAAGCAGATACTAACCAAAACAAAGATGGTGTAGCGATATTGGTACTAGGCAAAATAGACTTTAAGACAAAAGTCGTTACTAGAGAAAAAGGATTCACTATGTAATGGTAAAAGGGATAATTCACCAACCAAATAAAAACACCTTGAACCTGACTGCACCTAACTTCAATATATATATATATATATATGTGTGTATGTAGCAAATATTTACAGAATTACAAGGAAAAACTAGCAAAGCCACAATCATAGTGGGAGATTTTAAACAAAGGGTATTGACACCAGGCCTCCATTGCCAGAATCACAGTAGCCTTAAGATTACAATCTTTCCGTTAACATGATCTAATCCTAGACATAATTCCTTCACCCGTCCGTTCCTACAAACTGAATAAATGTGCATAGCCAGATGTCTTTATTAAAATAGTCTTTTTTTTTTCTTGCCTCAAATGCATGAGCCTTAAGGGGTGGCAGCTGTCCCTGATGGATTTCCTTGAAACCTATAGGAGCACCTACTTTCTATTTCCATTAAGGGTGGCCATGGTCCTTATGACAGGAGATTGCAGTTATTTGAGTTTTTGTAAATTAAATCACATTCTTCTAAATACTCACAGATGCCTGGATGTGTACTGCATATTCAAATGTTATAAATTAGCAAAGGAGAGTGCTTTAAAAATACTTGTGTTATCTCATCTAATCTGTGGTTTACAGATAAGAAAACGAACCTACAGAGAGTAGGTGAGCTTCCCAGAGCCCTAGAGCCAGTGTGGTGAGTGAGGGGCGCCAGCGGCTGCCCTCTGACTCCATTCGGAATTGCACTGAGCTCCATGTAACAGAAGCCCAGGGACCGTGGCTTAGCCACATGCGGGTTCATTTTGCTCAGAGGACAAGTCCTTGAGCCCAAAGTTCAGGCTGATGCAGCACTCAAGGGAATCATCAAGGATCTGGCATCCTCTCAACCTTCTGTTCTGCTTCCTTGGCAAGTAGCTTTCGTCCTCATAATTTCAAGATAACTGCTTCACCTCAGCCTCATGGCCCCTTCAAGCAGGAAGTAAAAGGAAGTGACAAAGAGGAAGGGGAGGGCCTACAGAAGGAATGTCAAACTCCCAGAATTCCCAGCCGACTTCTCCTTAGATCTCCTTGGCCGGCACTGGGTCCCAAGACTGCTCCTGGCTGCAAAGGATGCTGGGAAAGGTAATCTTTTCACCCAGCCCATCGAAGTCAGGGTTCTGCCACATATCATTAACACCAGTTACCTACATTTGTCAATTGCTTATGTTCCTAGGATACTGGTTCAAGTCTGCTAGCTCCTGAGTTAGAGGTATCCCCCTAACATTGCCCTCACCATTTTGTTTCATAGTTACTCACATCTTTCTCCAGTAACAACACGGTCAGCTTACTGACCAGAAAACAGGGACTATTATGGCAAGGACGAGAATAAGCTAGTGCAGGAAAGTTCTCCATGCCATACATATACAAGGTATTATGTTATTCTCATTAGCAAGAGTACTTTTTGCAATCTCCCCCGTGCCCCACCCCATAGTGGCACTGTCTTTGCACACAGTATGAGCTCAGCACGTGTGTGTCCTATTGTTCTACACTGTATGTACATTTCCCCTTTCTCCTGCCCCACCCCTCCAGCTTCTGCAAGAAGGTCAGCAAGAGCTCAGACTCATGGTGAGCCTCTAGGTATCCAGGGACGCCCTCTCCAGGTGGAGAACAAGTCTAAGGGGAGTGGGACCCCCAAAAACTCCCCCTGGTGTGTACTGCAGGTTGTGTGCCAGCCTGGCAGGCCTCTGCGTGAAGGCTGGGGGCCCGGCGTGGGCTGTGGGGACAGAGAGAGAAGTGGAGGGGCCAGAATAAGTTGGAGGGAGGCTGAAAAGGCACCAAACACAGATAAGGATTAGAGAAAGCCTTTGTTCCCAGTCCAGAAACCAAAGGCTATAGTGTTCCACCCTTGGTCTGTGAGGTCCTGCCCACCCCTGGGCAGTATGCAACTCTGCCCAGCTCTTAGAAGAGGGCAGGATGCGGACTGAAAGCCTGGTGACCCACATGTGGCTCATTTTTCACACCTCAGTCACACTGTCTTCACATCAACACTGAGAGGTAAGTATTCCCATTTTATAGACAGGGAGTGTGAGGCCCAGGAGGTAAGGCTACACAGTGGGGGGCAAGGCGGGGAGTTGATCTGGCTCTGAGCCCGTTCCCTCTCCCTGGAGGTGAGTACTGTGCCTCTGACTCAGGGCACCAGCAGACCCCTCAGCCTCACCCCCTAGGGGGCAGCAGGGGCAGACCAGAGGAAAGAGGCCCTGCAGGGCTGGGTAAGAGGCTGCCACCCTCCCCAAGTATAGCTGCCTCTTCCCTCTCCACAGCCAGCAAGAGCAATTCTTTGGAGTTTGGGCTCCCATGGGCTCCCCACTTCAGGGCAGCCCCTCAAGTCCTCAATCTAAGGGGCTGATAAGAAAAAGCTTCCCAGAATGCACCAGAGCAAGACTGAGACCAGACCCCCCAACCCCACTGCAAGTCCCCCTATGACTGCTGGGAACCCAGAGCCTGTCCAGCCTTCTCCCCAGACCAGGGTGTGTGTCCTTCACCCCCAGCCATTCCTGCCTACTCAGTAGCTGGCCAAGACTCCCTCTTCCCTGTCTCTTTCTGGCCCTTGTAGTGGGTCCTGGGGAGGATGGGCCACAGTGGTGGTGGGATGGAATGCAGGAAGTCAGCGCCCAAGCCCTGCCCTTTGTCTCCTGACCCCTTCCCAGAGGAGATGCGACAAATTCAAATAAAGACAGAGTTTGGGCTCCAGACCAAGAGTCCTGGTTCATTGTAGGCAGCCCCAACTGCACCAGATATTATGAGAAAGCAGCAGATCCTAAGAAAACCATCTCCTTGGGAGGACTAGGTTGGGGCAGAAACTGCAGGTGGATGTCGATTCTGGCCAGTCCCTATGTGAACCTGTACAGAATGTGCACCATCCTAAATCCCTACAAGGTGCCTCAGCCAACTCTTCAGTCCTTTCACTAGCTACGAACAACGACAACAGTCTAGTGGCTCCATTTCTAGAGCGCCCACAGCTCCTCTTTCTAGTGCCTTCCACAACCTAGAGAGGTATCGTTCTGCACATTTTACAGATAAGGAAACTGAGGTTACTGAGGTTAGGTAACTTGACCAAGGTCACATATTTAGAAAGTGGTGGAACTTTTCAAAATACTAAGTTGGGGAAATGCTCATCATTTGTAGAAAAATGTTCAATAAGTCGTTCAAGCACAGGCTTCCAGTTAACCCTCAGTTACCCAGAAAAGTCAGTTCCCCAGAATGTCCCTACACACGATGTGTGTGCCTGCGCACCCTTGTGTATTCTGATTAACAGAGCTCTTGAAAAACAGGCCAGACCACAGGGTAAAAAATGTACAGACACCAGCAACTGTATTCTCTGAATTCAGTCATGTGCTTGGAGATCCCCAGGTAAAAGGTGGCAAAACATACGTCTCTTGAAGGAACTGGCAAGGAGGGGGATGAAGCAGCGCCGCCACGAGGGGCACAAGCATCCGTTTGGGGCTTCCTCCACCTCCCTGCTCTCAGGAGCCACTGACCCGGGGTTAATAGGCCACCTGCCTATACTCGCTGCAGGGTCAAAGGACAAGCCGGAGAGTGGCAGGCACAGTACAGCACTGTCACCGATCTGCAGAGTGGCGTCGAGCAGGTCACTTTCCTCTCCTGGAGTTTAGTTTTCCCATCTGGGAAATCAGGAGTCAGCGGACTTCTTATGTAAAGGGCCAGATGGTGAATATTTTAGGCTTTTGGTCTCAGTCATATATTCTTTTTTGTTGTCATTTTTTAACAACAGTGTAAAATATAAAACCTTAAAAAAAGTGTAAACAATGTAAAACCCTATAAAAACATAATCAGGCCAGAGAGGCTGCCTAGAATGTACCAGAAAAAGGCCGAACCACTTCTGCTCCCCTTCCTACCTCCAACTGTTCATTCAACTCTTTCAAGTGGAGATGCTCCGACTTTCTCTGGGATCCAGGCGCTCCCTTCTCCCTCAGGGTTAACAGTCACCCCCGCTGCTCTAATCCACTTATCAAAAACAAAACAAGCCAAGTCCTCTGTCAAATGAAGGCCCCAGTCAGGAGGTGGCCACACTCAAATCCCTTTGGGGTCTGGCAGATAAGACCACTGAGCAAAGCCCAGTGACATGGCCTCAGAGTGGAGAGGCATGTAGGGGCTGAGGGTGCCGCATTTCATCCCCCCACAGTGAAGGGGCAGCTGTTAGCCCCCCCACGGGGTGTGGGCCAGGTGAGGCAGATCTGATTTTGAAAGAAGTCAGAAATCTAGAATTTTATACAGTACTTCCCATTGTTTAAATGTTGACAACCAGATTGAAAAGAAAAAAAAATAACTGTTGGGAGTGTCGAGATAAAACCATGGACCATATTAGCCTGAGCCCTTGGCACCCACCTAACTCTCAGTGAGCCCCTTCCCGGAAAGGAGAGATCTCCTAGAGTTAGTGGATCCCAGATCACCATGCTTTGGAAAGCTCTCCTGTCCAGAGAGCTCTTGGCCCTTGGGGGTCCCCAGAGGGAACGTTCATGAGAAGCAATCCCTGAGGACTCTTCTCTCTGCCATAAGCTTTCTAGGCTTATGGGCAGACAGCCGGGTAACTGCGGCCACCCCTGGCCTCTCCATTTCCTTTTCCTGGGATTAGAGTTAATCTGAGTGACTGCTCAACAAAGAAGAAAGATGTTCTCTGGCTCAGAGGAGAGGCCAGACAGTTTATGGGGAACATGTGCCATATGCCAGTGCATGAACGCGTATGTCTCCCTTGCTGGCCAGAGCACAGTTCACTACCAAGGCACTTCAGGGACCTCTGTGCACCAGCCCTTTGGGGCCAGGTCTGAGGCAGCCCTCACCACCCCTCAGTGACAGACCCATGTCTTGGAACCAGGCCAGAGAGGCATCCCAGAATGTACCAGAAGAAGTTAGAACTGTCTCTGCTCTCCATCCTGCCTCCAAGTTCTCATTCAGCTCCTTCACATGGAGATGCTCCCAGATCTCTCCCCTTGCAACTAACAATCAGCCCCCCACTCCAGCTCTAACCCCTTACACTGTTAACATACTTCAATATGAGTATTAGCTGCTGCTCCAAGCTGCTAGACTGGCACCCCGCACTGAGCCAATCTGGTGCTTCCCTCTCCAGACTTACTCACAATATAGCAAGTGCAGGGAGATAAAGCCAGATGCTCTGATAGACCAGTGGCTATGCTAACCCAGTCTTGGCAGCCCTGTCTGCTAGCACCACCCTGTAAATTTGTAAAGAGTTTGTGTTATGGGGTGTGTGTGGGGGGGTGAGTAAGGGGGTGTAAGCATGCATGCATGTCTAGGCATCTGTGTCCTTCTCATATGCTTAGCTGACCCTGCCTGCACCTGACCTTGGCCGTGGTCTGTGCTTGTCCTTGTGTGTGAGGTGCACCTGCTAGGCCCTCTATGGCACAGCCATCTTGCTGTCTGTAGGACTCTTCCGCATGACAGCTGTCTGGGAGTTCAAGTTGGTCCTGCTTACAGGGCGAATTTTGTGCCGACCTAGCAGGCTGGGCCGAGGCGGCAGTACAGCAGGCCTGGGCCAGGTGTTCTGGGTGGCCCAGGAAGATGAACCATCAGCATCTCCTTTCCACCCCTGTCCTGAGATCAGAATGAACTTGAGGCCACAGGGTCCCTGAGCTAGAGTTCCTGTGACTACAAAGGCTGAACAGCTGAGTTGGGGGTCTGGAGGAGTCAGAACCCACACTGGACAAGCTCATCAGAGGAGCCGCATGGGTCCTACCTGGCCCACTCTACCCTGGCAGTCCTAGCCTAAAAAAAAAAAAATCATTAGTCTATTATATATAGATGAATGTTTCTCTCCCCATTAATGTCGGTTCAAAAAAACCTTGTTGATTTGGGCCTCACTGTGTCCACTGGGATGCTGGCCAGAGGGCAAGCTCTGCTGAGCTAAGAGGCCTGGAAGTGAAATTGAGGGTAGATGACCAGAGCTGCAGATATCGAACCTACCTGGGTGGTTCTTTTCAAATTGGTTTCAAGCTGGTCCCTATGATGGGAAGCCAGGCCCATTCTAAAAGGGGACAGAGACCCCCAGGAGTGTCAATGTGAGACTTCCAGAAAATTTTCTGAAAAATTTCACACTTCTACCACCAGGAGGTATTTGCAAGACGGCAGAGAGGGAACAACAGAGGGAACAGAGAGTGCAAATGCACAGAGGCGTGAGGAACTTGTTGAATGACCTGAGAAGGGTGAGGGCAGGGCAGGGCCTCCTGGGGCAGGTAGAGGGAGGCCTCATCCACCTCTGCCAGAGAGCCCCAGGCATCGGGCCTCAAGGAGGGTCATGTATGGTCCTGGGAACCCAAGAGAGCCTGCGTGGCTGGAGGAGGCGCCCTCCACGTGGTCAGCCCGTTCTGCCCTTAACCCTTCCTGACCCCTGTTCTGAAGAAAAGAGGAACTACGTGGGGGCACGGGGCTTTCAGCGAGGCCCGAGGGGCCAGCGATGATCCGGCCCTGGAGCTCCCTGCCTGGCAGTAATTTGGGCCCCAGAGAAATATCGGCGGCCTTGGCTAACCGAATTAGTCTTTCGGTTTGAACCAGCTCCCCCTTTTGACTCAGATCCGGCTGGGCAAGGAAAGCGCTTTCCGAAACGCCCGGGCGGGCGTCTTCCCCGGCGCTGCGAGCCCCGAAGGTAGGGGCGGGGTCGGCGCGGCCGCTCCGCAGACGCCCCGGCCTCCCTGCCGCCGCGCCTCGCCGCCCCCCGCGCGCCCCCGCAGCAGCCGCGCCGGCCGAGCGGCCGAGCCAGCTCCTCCGCGGGGCCCCCGGGGAGGGCCGGGCGCGAGCGGGGGCCGCAAAGCACGTGCTTAAGGCCCCAAAATAGAAAAAGAAAAACGCTTGGAAAGAATTTGATGTTTCCAAACGAGCATCAAAAATCGCCGTTACGGGAAAAGTCAGCCTTGTGGGACTTCCTTACTCTAATTTAATCGCTCAGAGTTGTTTTTCTTTTAAATTACGCGCCGGGATGGGCACAGTGATCTTTTTCAGAGTTTGGTCTCGTCCCCACCCCGTCCCTGGGGCCCTGAGACCTGATGCCTCTCCAGCGCACCCTAATATTTTCACGTCCCCGTTTCAAATCCCTGGGGCCGCAGGGCTGCCCAGCTGTTATTTTGTAGATTTTCTCCCGCGGCAGCCCGCTGGCAGTTCTGCTTACTGCTCCTGCCACTGACTCACAAGGAAAGGAGGGGATTTCTGGGCTGTTTCAAAACTTAACCAGCATATTAGGGGTTTCATGCAGCGCTTGTTTATTAAAAAAAAAAAAAGCCCCCAAAGCCAACAAAATACGACACATAGGAACATTAGAGAGAAGGCAGGGTGGGCAGGGGCCTGCCAGCACCAAGTGGCCTATCTGCCGCGTTTGCTGGACCTGGAACCCAGGTTTCCTATCCTTCCCACATGGCTCACCCCCTGCCTCCTGCTTTGCCCTGAGCTATGTACGGCTGGAGCTAACATTTATAGAGAGCTTCCTCCTGCCAGGCTAGCTCTAAGCCTTCATAAAAAACAGCTGGCTAGAGCATAGGACTGCACTATGAGGTGGGAGGGCTATTATTGTGCCATCCCCATTTTATAGATGAGGAAACTGAACATGAGTAACTGAACTGATTGGGGCACTTGTCCTCTTGTAGAGAAAGGTGCCCATCACTTCCCCACTCTGTCCAGGCAGACCCTGCTCAGTCACAGGCAGCCCTCAGACCCACCAGATTGAGGCCCCTGGGAGCCTGGAGCCTCCCTGTTGCAGAGACCAACAGGTCAGGCGCTTGGGGACTCTGAGCTCCTGAGGGGATTGACGACGCCCTGCCCTGAGTGGAGTCCAAGGCTGGGGCCAAGAGCAGGATACCCAGTGTAGGGGCTCTAACCTGAGCTCCCAGCTGGGGCCAGAGGGATGGAGAGTTACCCAGCACTGCAACTCCAGGGAGAGATGCATGAACTCAAGGCCAAAACATCACCCTGCCCTTAAAAATTAGGAAGTTCTGCCCTGGGGGAGACAGTGGGAGGGGGTGGAAATGGACATCCTGCCCCTTCTTCCTCCACCCTCTCCTTCATCCCCCTTCTGTGCATCTTCACCAAGCATCTGCTATATACCCTCCCTCTGCGGCCTCTCACTTCCTCCTCTTTCTTCCCAATTCCTTCACTCACCAACTCCAAGATCTCCTGAACCTCCTGTGGAACCTTGGACAAATCCCTTCCACCTCTCGGCAAGATCGTTCTCCTCTCGGCAAGAGCACTGGCCTGAGCGCTGTGACCTTGCAGCAGCAAGGTACAGGCTGATCGGAAGGGCTATTCCTAACTGGGGCATGGAGGCAAGGCTCAGGGGGTGCCAGCTGGTCACATAATAGCATGGGACTGACCACGGGTGCACGGGGGTGCAAAATGTCTCAGCAGAGGTGTGTTCTGGGAGTGCTGGGACACTGAGAGGATGTGGGTGCCTGCTTCAGGTAGAACCTTAAGGGATGAGCAAAGCTCCACTAGATGGATATGGTGGGACATACTAAGCCAGGGAAGGGCACTCAGACACACAGGGAGGAGCACATGCGAACACTTGGTGTCAGGAACAGAGCAGAGAGCATTGAGAAGTCAGGCCTCCCAGTGTGGCTGTATTGCCAGATTTGTGGGGGAGAGGTGGCTGCAAAGCCACCGCCATGCCCAAGAGCCTTGGTTATCCCAGGCCCAACACCCAGAAAAGCCACCAATACACAGCCCTCTGCCTTCAGCTGTGTCATGTACCATTCAGGCAGGCCTGGGAGACCCTGCTGAGGCCAAGGCAGGGAGGGAAGGCAATTCTAATAGAGCAAAACCCCATTAGCCAGCCTCATGGCTGAAGACACTGTGGCCTAGGTGGGCAGCTGGTGAGAGGCAAGGGGCCTGGACAACTATCTGTCCCTTAAGGGTGTCCAGGGTAGTCCAAAGGGGTGTCCTAGATGTGGAGAAGGAAGCCTCAGGGGTTGTAGGTTCCCTGGTAAGTTATAGTTGAGTGTGTACATGTACATGTGCTCCTATGTGCAAGCTGTGGGCTCCTCTGCAGGTAGGATGCATGTGCAAATGCACAGATGTGTGTGCGCAGGTTTGCATATATGCTCCTGGGTGTGCAGGAGCAGAAAGGAGGAGCAGTGGGTATGGAGAGAATCTGCACTCTTGGTTGGCAGAGTGAGAAGGAAGGAGGGCCCAGGACAAAAGCAGGACCATTTAGACCTGAGTTCTCCTGGAGTTCTCCCTGCTGGGTGCTGTTTCAAACAAACATCGTTGGGATATCAGGAAGGGAGGGCAGGCCCCACCTGTGGCAGTCAAAGGGTGGATAATACCAAGATGATGAAAGCAGAGGCCTACTCTTCAGATATGGGACTGGATGGATGTGGGGAGAGGTGCAGAGAGAGCATGAAATTCCTAAGAGATCTTGAGCTCTTGGAGTTAATGGGCCCCAGACAACCCCAAGCTTGGAAACTTTAGTTCTGATATCAACAGAGTCCCATGAGTTCATCTGGGGAGCAGGAATTAGAACACCACTCCCCAAAGCCTGGACTTCTGGTATTGAAGAGTGTGCTGGGGCCCACTCAGGTTGGAGATGAATTGCTTACCTTGCCTGTAATTCCTCCTGGCATCTGGGCATCCCGGCCAAACCCTAAGACCCTACCAAAGACCCTGGGACTTGGAAGTTACTGCCTGAAAACCTCGAAAACCCAATCACATGGGGGATCCCAGGACCCGGCTCATGCCACCAAGGCCAAGGTTTGGGGGCAACTCCTCCTGGGCCTCCCCTGGGGAACACAGAGGACAGCTGGGTCTGTGGGGGTTTAGGTTAAGTATTTACTTCTTCACTTATTTCTTCCACTGGCTCAGAAGCATGCAGGATCTGCTCCATCATTTGTCAGAGGTTTATGTCATTTCTGTCCCTCACACTAATCTCACAAGGCAGATATTGCTACCCCCATTTTTCACGTGGGAAAATTGAGGATTAGAAATGGCAAGCAACTCATGCAAGGTCACCTGCAAGTGAGGTGAGGGCGCCAAGCTGGCGAGCAGTCTGCCTGGCTCCAGAGCCGGGGAGGTGCCTGTTCGGGTGGACTGGCTGCGAGTCGCGGCCGCCTCCTGGGAAGTTGTGAACTTCTCTGGGCTTCCCTCTGTCCTTCAGTAAAAAAAGGGAATTTAAAAGGTGCCTAGGTCATTGTGAGAGTGAATGCGTATAAGGAGCTTGGAGCTGACCTGGCCTGTATCAGCGTCCAGTGGCTGTAAGCTTGAGTTACCCTATGCTGCCTTGGCAATCAGCAGTGGGAAGCCAGCAGGCGGTCTCTGGGCCCTAGTGCTTTATTTGCCAAGGGTCCAGATTAGGGCCATCCATAGTGGGATGATACCAGTGCCAGCCTCACAGCTGGGCCCCAAGTCATGGTCGCCCCAGAGAGGGGCTCAGCGGGCGGGCTCTAGAGGCCCAGAGGCAGCTTCTTGCTCAGGTTGCCCTCCCCAAGTCATTACAGTCCTGCCCTCAGGACGCCGAAAGCTGATGGTCACTCCCACTCCGACTTTCCTGCAAATCTAAAGGGAAATCGGCACCTCCCAAGAGATTTGGAGTTCCCACCAATCCCTTTCCTCTCCGTGTCCCCAGGCCTGTCCTCAGCTCTTCGCTCCAACAGCGAGCCTGCAGCTGTCGAGATACAAAGTTTGGAATCCGGGAGGAAGGGAAGAACACTGAAGAAAAGGAAGCCCCAGCCCCACCCAGCTGCACCCCTCCGATCACCTCGCAGGTCCCCCGATTGTCCCGGAAGGAGGCAATCCCTAACTTTCCCGAAGCCCTTAACAACGAGGTAAACTGAGGCCTGGCAGGCCGCTCCCCCTCTGTCCGCCAGCCGGTGGCCTGCTGAGCCCGGGTCCAGCTGTCGGGGCCCTGGCATCCGCAGGCCCGGGCCAGGCGGAGCGGCAGAGGCGCGCCAGCCGCGCCCCCTCCTGGCTGCGCTCCCTGCCGGGGCCCCTGGCGCCCGCCTCTGCCGCTCTGATGTAAACTGATATTTTAATTCTCTTACAAGGAATGGTGTTTAGAGAAATGACTTAACCGGATTACTCATCGTCTATAATGACTTGGCCGGATTCCGAGGCTATTCCTAGACGTGACGCTTGAGGCTTTGATTCTTTCTTTTCTTTTGCTACCCTTTTTTTCTAATACCGAGAAATTACAGCCTAGGGCTCGCGGCGGCCCCGCCCATACACGCTCCTCGCGCGGCATCCTGGGAAACGTAGTCCTCCCCCCGTCTTCCCCCCCCCCACCCCCGCCCCGCGCCCCAGGGCTTCTCTGCGTGTGCGCGTGGGAGGCTCGGACCACACTTTGCAGTCCTGAGAGCCTGCTGCGAAAAGAAACCCCACAGCAGAAGCCCCGGTTATGCCGTCACTAACAGTCAAGTCACTTAACCTGGGCACCCCTTGGTTTACTCATCTGTCAAATGGGAGGCAGTAATACAACATAGAATTGAAGGGTCAGCTGAGATCTTATTTTAAGTGTAAGGCAGCAGTCCCCACGTTTGAAAAAACGTCTCTGTCCAGTGCATTTGTACTGCCCTTCAGTCTAGATTCAGTAATCTTGGTCCCCAGGGCTTAACAGGGCTCTGGCACATAGTAAGGCAGCACTTATTCTCTGCTTCTCAGTGTCCTCAACTGTAATAAGGGCATAAATGTAGTGCCCACTTCACAGGGTTGGGGTGATGAAATGAAATAATCCGGGTAGGTGCTTGGTGCAGTGTCTGATAGAGGAAACGCTGTGCAAAAGCATTTTCACCCCTCCCAGCTCCAGGACGTGGCTGGCTTGGTAACCGAGGAAGGTTCGGCTAATTCTCTGCAGTCTATGAACTTGGCAAGGACTACATCTTCTGAGAGTGGATTTGGTCGTGGCCATGTCCCTGGTGCCTAGCCTAGTCTGGCACATAGTAGGACCATGATAAATGTTGAATGAATGAATAAACAAAACATTACCCCTGCTGTCCAGATGAGGGACCTCACTGTCTAAGACGTCAAGTGACTTGCTCAAGGCTGCACACCTGGGCTATCTGAGGATGAAAACCAGATTTTCTCTGCTTGTCACCCCCCCAAGCCCACCCTCCTCACCCTCCCCCCTCCACACACACACACTCGCACACACACACACACACACAGGAGAACTGGCCTTCACACTTCAGGCTCAGGAAGTGTGCAGAATCTTGGTTTCCACTCTTGCTGGGACCTTGCTGGGAGGGGGATGCTCCCAATCCAGGCCTAGTCCAACAGAGGAATTCGCTCCAGATTCTGCTGAAGGGCAGGGCTGAGTGGGTGTTGGTTGGCAGGAACAAGCCGCCAGGTGTAGATGTACGTGGCTCCCAGTTGGGACAAAGCTGGGGAAGCTAGTTTTCACTATCTCTGGGGGGAAAGTGGCCGAAGTTCTTCAGGCAGGCGGTCGGGTCCCTGGCCATCTTGGCTGGACCCCTATCCAGCACTGCATCCGCCCCTCACTCCCTCACCCCCTACCAGCTCCCCAAAGGCGGAAAGCTATTCTTGGCTTTTTCTAAAAGAGGTATTTGAAGCCATGAGCCAATTTTTTCCATTCCTAAGCTTGGGTATCATCTATTTCGGGCGTTTGTTGTTTTCCATGAGTTGCGAATGCCACTGTGAAGCCGGCCTTTCCTGGACAGCGAGCACGAGGGAGCGAGGCAAGAGTAAGGCGGGGCCAGCAGTTAAAAATACTTCCCACTTCATTTCTCCTTTGAACACAAAGCCCTGGGGGCCTTTTGCAACTGCTAGGCCTGGGAACAGAGCTTCCTAAGGCAGAAAACTGGCTGGACAGCAAACTGGCTGTGCGTTGTTTCCTGTGTGCTCAGAATGCGTGTGTGGGTCCAGAAGGAGCAACAACACTGAGTTGCTGTGTGACCTTGGGTAACTTGCTTAATATCTCTGGGCCTGGTGGGCTCGTCCCTAAAAATAGGCTGGTGGACTGAAGATCATGAATGGCCCCTCCTGCTCTGGGAGCTCCAGGTGAGAACCACCCCCAGAGCCAGGTTTTCTTCCTAGAACTGGGCCAGCAGGGGTACTAGGACACAGAAGCAGGAGGTAGAAGGCAGCTTTCCGTTTAGTCTCTCAGACCACATTGTGAGCTCCCAAGCCCTGAAAGTGTTCTAAAGGGATCTAAGATGTTCTCCGAGAGTTCATGTAATCACAAAAAGATTAAGGACCATCAGGAGATTTAAATCAAGACACTGGTAGAGCCACACCAAGGCAGGCCATCCTGGAGTTACCAAGAAGATCCGTGTTCTGACATTAAGGGATTGCCAAGGTCTACTGATGGGCAAAAAAGCAAGTTGCAGAGAGGAGCAATTAGAATTGTATCACTTGTTTAAAAACACATCATAAAACAAAACTACATATTACACCATGGATACGCATATTTATGAAGATACACAGGGAACGTTCAGGAAATTTTACCCTATCTGAGGGAACTGGATCTGGAGTAGTGTGTCCGAGAGGATGGATTTACTTGTAATGTTTTTTGTTCGCTTGTTTTGTTTCTTGAAATTTTTTTTGTGGCGAAATAGAGAAAGACACCAAGACATTGAGGGGCCAGGTGACTCTTCTCAGGCTATCCTGGTTTGGGACCCTATGGTTGGAGGGTGGCTGCGGGCGGGAGGTGGAGGCGTGGGAGATAGAGGCTTGAGCAATTAAGTGTTTGCACTGCTAGGAGGCAAATGGAGATGTCTCTTCTGCAAGATTTATTGGCCGTTGTAAATTACTTTCTATTGCAAACAGTTGCCTCTGCAGGCAATTAAATTTAGATCATATTGTTCCCAGGTTGGCACAGGCAGGTGTTGACTTGCTGCCATTTTGCACAACAGCCACTGTCTCTAAGAACGTGCATGGCTGCCTGGATAGCCCTGTCCCATGGCGGAATGCACAGCTGCTGTATAAGGTAGTGAGTTTGTAGGGGGATATCCAGTCCAGGAGGAAGGGGTTGGTCTAGACTGTGACCCTGAAGGCAGCATCCAGGTCCTCCATCCCAATGGATGAAGGTGGAACTGGAAGCCCAGTAAGCTTCCTGCTAGCATTCTATCATAGTGTCTGCCACCACAGCTCAGCTCTCCTGGAGAGCTTGTAAAATGGTACTTGTAAAGTGGGTGCACTATTATAATCACCATTATAATGATTATTCTCAGCATCTACTAAATATTGTGGTTGATGTGTCTATTGCCAAATCTACAGGTGCTGTAGGTAGCCAGGGGAGCCACAGTGCTGTCTGCTCTGGATTGAGCCTGTAGAGATCTTCCATCCTGGGACCACAGAACAGGGGCCAGGGTTTCAGGGTCACCACCCTGCAGCCCTGCTCCATTTGTTTAGGGTGCTGGGTGGGCAACAGTGGGTACAAACGGCTTTCGTGTGCACCTGGGTATGAGGGCTCCTGGGCTATCTGTATTTCCAGCTTGTGCCTTGCTTCTGGGTTCCAGGCCTCAGTTCCAGCTACCAACCAGACATCTTGCCAGCCCACCGCTTCTTCACCATGCTCATGGCTTTCCCTTTGCTCTCTCCTCTTCAGGCACTGATCCCTGATTCTGTTAATGGCTCTGCTAAGAGATGGCTGAAGGGAATGGTTCAGGAGGCCTCTTCTGGAATCCCAAAGCCTGGGTTTGGTCCAGGCTTCACCACTTACCAGCCTGTTAGTTGGGCTAATTAAACCCCTAGTGCCTTGACTTTACCCTACAAACTGAGGACGATCACAATGTGAAATGCATAGAGACGTTGTATTAAAACGAATCAACAAAAAAATTGAGGGCCAACTATGGAGGAACAAGATTGAAGCCCTAGCTAGCCAAATGCTGAGACCTTAGGCTCAATTTTCAAATTGTAGTAAAATATATATAACATAAAATTGACCACTTTAACCATTTTAGAGCATACAGTGCTGTGGCATTAAGTATATTCACATTGTTGTGCAACCATCGCTACCATACGTCTCCTGAACTTTTCCATCTTGCAAAACTGAAACTCTGATTTAATAAACACTACCTCCCCATTTCCCCCTTCCCCCAGTCCCTGGCAACCAACCACCATTCTATTATTTGTGTCTATGATTTTGATTTAAGCAACTCATGTAAGTGGAATCATTCAGTATTTGTCCTATTGTATCTGGTTAATTTCACTTAGCGCCTTTTAGAGGTTCATTCATGTTGCAGCATGTGTCAGAGTTCCCTTCCCGTTTTAAAGCTGAATATTTCATCCTATGAACATGCAACAGTTATCCATGCATCCATCCACAGACACTGATTGCTTCCACCTTTTGGCTGTTGTGAATGATGTCATGAGTGGTTGGGCTCTCAAACCTGAGTTTCGGGTGTCCCCCTGCATGAGCATCCACGGCTGAGTTACTCCTCCCTCCATGAAAGCCCGGCTCCTACGGTCCCCACTCCACCCTGAGCCTCACCCTCATCTCCCAAAGCAGGGGTCGGTCATACTCCTTCTTTGGACTGCTCACTTTGTAGCTGCCATTCTGTAAGTGGCCTACATGGACACTGGCCACTACGGGCAGACTTCCTGTCCCAGGCATTTCTGGGACCCCGGAGAACTTTGACGGAGGACTTAACAGTTTGGGCCGGGCTCCTGGTTTAACCCCTCTACTTCTTTGTTGGGCTGGGTGGGAGTTGGAAAGTGCCCACAACCCCATTCAAGTCAGAAGCACTTTGCTTACCTACCCAGCCCCCAACGCCCTGCTGCCGAGCAAGGAGGGGTTTTTCCAAACCTCTAGTTTTGCCTCCAGAGGCACAAGGCATCAGAAATTACTGGGTGAGAAGCCTGTTCCAGGCGCCCCGCTTGGAGCCTGGGGAGGGGGGGAGAGCACACTACAACTCCCAGAACTCCCCGGGCTCAGGGGCGGACCCTGTTCCTCGCGGAAGAATCGGACCCACCAACCCGGACCCCGAGCGGGGCGGGGGCGGTGCCCTGGCGGGGCGGGGCGGGGCGGGGTTGAGAGGAGGCGGCCGGCCGGCTGCGCTGCAGACCAGTAGCGCGGAGAACCGCGCGCGGAGAGTGTTGGCCTGGCGCCCTTGGGACTTCGCAGGGCCATGGGTAAGCGGCCCTGCGGCCCAGCCGGGAGGGCGAGATTACGGTGTCGGGTCTGCCTTGGCCCTCGTGGCCGTTGGTGGTGCTTTGGGGGCAGAGCAGGCCGGAGGCGGACTCCCGGGAGAGGGCGCCGGGGACCCACCCGGCCTGGGGCGCCAGCACCCTTCGCCCCTCCGGGATGGGTGAGGCTGGGTGTCGGTGCGCGCCCTTCGGGAAAAGGACAGACGAAAACTTTGGGCGGCCAGGGGCTTCCCGGGCGTTTATCTCGAAACTCTTTCGTCGTCTCTTGGCTGAAATTTACCAAGTCCTGTTCGGTTCTGTCATCCCACTTCCTGCTGTGGTTTCAATCTCGAGCTGGCCTCAGCTAATTAGTTGTGACAGCTGTCCGCAGCAGTTTCTCTGTCCCCCAACCCCGCCCGCCCCGTCCCGGTTCTCAGAACCCGCGCGCCGAGAAGGGGCTCCCGGACGACCGGGCGCGCGGGGCGCTTTCCACCGCGGCCGCAGTTTCCTGAAAGTGACTCTGCGCGGGTTTTGAAGAACTTGCTCAATGCACTTTGAAGATCAACTGTTCCCCTTTCAGCAGAGCGGTGTGCAGATCCATCGGCGGTTACCGGCTTCTCGCCCCCTACTCTTTGTCCTTTCCCTTTTTTGTTTTCTTCCTTTCTTGTCTCCTGTCCACCCTCCTCTGTGCCCCGGCAGGAAAGAGGTAGCTTCCCTCTTAGCTCTCCTTTTCTTCTGTCTGTCTTCTCTCCCCTCTGGTCTCCAGAAGGGGCAGGGTGGCGGCCCGGGGGCGGGGTGGGGAGGTGGGCAGAGCTGAAGCGCAGGCTGGAGCGAGCGAGCAAGGAGTGGTGCCTGGCTTCGCGCACCCGCGAGCTGCGGATTTGGGGCGTCTGGGTCGCTCCGCTGGCTGTGCAGGGGGCGCCGCCCGCCGGGTTCACGTGCCCCAGCCCCGCCGACCCGCTAGCGTTCGGAGCTACGGGTCTGGAGGCACTGCGTTGGCCGAGCCCGGCGTCCCTTTGTTTGTGGGGTCGTCAGCCGGAGAGAAGGGATCCGCAGGGCCAAGGGGAGGAAAACAGGTGCTTTTTACCCCCCCCCCGAACACCACTGTCATGGGGCACTGGGGGTTTTGCTCCCACAGGCCCCAGTAGGGCAGAGGAGGGGTGGCAGATGGAGGCTGAAGGGTCGATCTCCCACTGTGCACTTCTAGAGTCCATCGGAGCCCTGGGGACCGTCTGTGGCCTAGAACGTGGAGTGGCAACGGTAGAGGACCCTGGGGAATCAGCCCCTCGTTCTTTGATTTACAGTCTGAGAATCTCTTAAGCTTAAAGACTCGCCCGGATCTGGCGGTGAGGGCGAAGCAGGCCTCCAAGACCCCGCCCCCTCCCTCCCTCCCTCCCTCCCTGCCCCGTGGTCTTCAGTTTCTCAGGGGTGAGCTGGCCTGGGGAGGCCCACACTTAGGCCGGGCTTCGCGGGCCTAGAGAAACCGTGGGGGGCGCTAGGAGGAAGTGGAAAAGCGGGAAGGCAGAAAAGTGCCCTGTGCAGGGTCAGGCAGCCTTCCCATGCTGTGCCTCTACTACTGGCCCACTTTTGGACAAGACCCGGAACCTGGTTTCTCCATAGGTGGAATGGAAACACGAAGTAGAGTTCATAAGGACAGAGGAAACAGTGCATACATGGAGCTGTTACTGTTACCATCGAATGTCACCCAGACTTGGAGGAGAGGACAGTAGGGATTCAGCTTCATCCTGGAAGGGGGTCTTTTAGGACATCCCAGAGCTGGCTAAAGAGGGACAGGAGTCCCAGTGGGGCTTGGGAGTTGGTAGTCCCACTACCGTGGTGCCCCCATGTCACCTGCCTTTCTGTATTTTTTGAAGGACGTCATCTTGGCCCCAGCTGCTCCCAGACCCTATTCCCCACCCACGCCAGCTGAGACACTTAGGCAGGGCTGTGGCAGGAGCTGCACCCTGTGCCACTGGGAGTCCCATGTCCAGCTCATCCGTCCTCAGTGCTGGCTGGAGCACAGCCTGGGCAGGTCCCCCTCCCCAGACAGCCCATTGGAGCGAGTGCCACACGCAGACTCTGCCAGGCAGCCGGCTCCTGGGCCACGGGGTGGACTGGCTGCTTCAAAGGCTGTCTTTGTTTCAGCTCCAGCTCTGGCTAAGAGAAACTTAAGCCAACAACCTCAGGCGAGGAGGTGGGGCCGTGTCTGCTGGTTGTTATTGAGGCTGCTGTTACCATTATTGTTGTAATTGACGCAGTGCTCCCAGTGGGTGACTTTTCATGAAAGGAAGTGTCACTTCCTTTCCATTACACCAAGGGTGAATGAGGCGGGGCAGAGAGAGAGTGAGAGAGATAGGTGGCACTGGGTCACTGACAGGCTATGTAACCTTGAACTGGTCACAGCCCAAGCCCCTCTCTGGACATCAGGAGCCTCTGAGATCGAGGGCTCCCTGCAGCCCTGTGGCTGATGATGGGGCACCTGCTCTGTGCCACACAATGCAGTGAGCCAGTGAGCTGCCCTGGGGAGTGAGCAGGACAGGAAGACCTCATCTCGCTGAGGGGTGTGTGCGCACGCTCGCACACTCGGCTGTGGTTTGTGAGGGAAGCCTTGTTTCTCACTTTGTTCTACTTAGAATGTTGGGCCCATGGGGTCTAGCACACCCACTTGATAGATGGGGAAACAGGCAGAGAAGAAACGACTGACTTGGTAAAGTTGCACTTGTAAGGGGTCAGAGTCCCTTCCCCGCTTCCGGCCCCCCTCATGATTTCAGCATGCTATCTGGTAGGGCAGGGGCAGGCTCCTGGTGGCAGGATGGTGGGAGTGATGGGGACACAGCAGATCTACTCAGGGAAAGCGGGCAAGTTTGTACCCTCAGAGCCCAGATCAGGAACTTGGTCTCCCTGTGCCCTTGAAACCACTCTAGATCTCAGGATCCTGTGTCTTGGGACAGAGTGCGCTGGCTCTGAATCCCAGCTTTGCCACCAGTAAGCTGTGTGACCGCAGGCAAGTTGCTAAACGTTTGGGAGCCTCAGGTACTATATCCATAAAAGGGAGGAAATAATACCATACCCACTGGGTAGCTGGGAAGATTCAGTGAGGCAGTGAACAGAATGCGTAGTCCAAGGCCTATGAGGGCACTGATTTGAGTTGGTGGAGTGGACAGTATGGGAAGAGAAGGAGGGGATGGCATGAGAACAAGTAGGCTTCAGGAAGCATCCTTTTTTTCACTGAAACTAACCTCTTCCCTGCTGTGGCTTTAGGAGCTGGGGGTTAAGCTTGACTTCGGTGCACGCCACGTTGTCAAACAAGTCAGATGCCTACACAGTAAAGGCCTTGGGTAATCCCCCTGCCTGGCACCCTGCCACCCCCACACACTGCCCAGGGAGACCTGGTCACAAGAGCCCAGAGTTCATCACTAGCCCAGCCACCAGCCTCTCTCTGTTCTCTTCCCAACATGAAATGAGGAAATGGCAGGGGCTGCGGAGTGGACTCCTGCTGTGGGTCGTCAAAGCTTTTCTCACACTGTTACCCAGGTGTCCAAAACTCAGGGCGGAAGCTCTGCAGGAGCGCTCGGGGCCTTTCAAAAGGACCTTCAGGGGACCAGAAGCCGGGAGACTGTGGGTCTGACGAGGGTGCTGCAGTACAGAAAGGGGCTCTTCCTCCTCAAATTAACCCCTAAATGTAAATGCACTTAAGTCAATTCAGTCAAATCCCCAGTGGTTCCTTGTTTTCTTAAGGAAATGTGACAAAATTATCCTTAAATTCAGACGCAATTTTTTGAAAAGAATAATGATGATGGAAGCTTGCCTTCTGGATAGTAAATTGTTTTACAGAGCCACGGAAATGAAAAGAGTGTGTATGAGATACAGTGACCCCCAGGCTTCCCAGTGAGGGAAGCAGACGCAAGTCCAAAAACAGTCTCAAATGCATCTCTTATGAGCCTTGAGATTGTGGGAAAAGTAGCATTTCAGAGCATCGGGGCCACTCTGTCAATATTGGGACCACTAACCAATGGAGGGGGGTGTGATTAGATCCTTATCTCATACCTTATAGATTCCAGATATGTAAAAGTAAACAGACAGTAATCACCACTCTTGTCATTATTGCTGCCTGGGGGGAAAAAGTGATGTCTGAATGACATTCCTTTGGCAAGCAGAGGTTTTTGTCATTGCATCCACATCCCCCTTTACAATTGGGCATCTGAGGCTTCGTGCTCAGTGGGGATCTATACCTGCAAGCTTGGAGCAGGACAGTAACTCGGTGCCTCACGGGCAGCACCAGTCACTCGGACTAGAGGGCAACCGGGCAACCGCTGCCCCTGCAGGCTGGAGGTGGCCGGTCCCTAAGCCCCTTCCCTGCCCAGCTGTCCCGGGCCTGCTTTGGGAGGTGTGGGAGCTGCGAGCTGGGCAAGCGTAAGGACCCACCTGCACCTAATATAGGGGGTTTCAGACTTGGTTTTCCTAGCAGAACCTTTTTCCAAGTGAAGATTTACCTGCAACCCTGATCTACACTGGGGAAGGGAGGGATTTGGGCAGCTGAAATAGGGCAGAGGACACCCTGGAGAAGGAGGGAGAGGACTCCCCCTTCCCTCATCTAAGGCTGTGAGAGTCGGGGCCCAGGAGACCCTGCCAAGACAGACAGCACATTAGCCCTGGTCGGGAGAAAACAGAGACCAAGTTCATTTGGGGACTTGGCTGGACACAGAGATAGAGTGTTTCCCTTTGTGTGTCTCTAGTCAAGAGCTCCAATCCCTTTCCCACCTGGGGTTAAACAGCCCAGATCGATGACCTCCTTCCCAGGTAACCCGAGTGCCTGACTCCTGGAGATCTTCCCTGAGTGTGGCCCAGGCGGAGCTCACCAACTACGGAACCAGGCAGAAGGGACCAGATACCCCTGGCCAGTCTGGCTTGCAACTGACTGCCCTCCTGAGATGCCCTGGGGAGCTGAATCCTGACGCCCTTTCCAGGACCTTAATCCCGCTCAGTTGAGGGAGGCGCGCATCAGTGTCTTTAAAATGCTGCCCGGGTGATTCTCATGAGCCCTGGTCCTACCTTCTCATTTTTCTGAGGTCCGTGGCAGCAACTTGCCAGGGTCACACAGTTTGCAGGGAGCTCCAGTGAGAAGCCCTGGTCCCACTACACTGAGAAACTGAGGATGGAGGGAGTTGGATGCTAAGAATCTGAGACAGCAGGAAAGAAAAGAGAAAGACAAAGGAGAAAAGCTGGGCGAGCAAGCACTCCAGTGACGCCGAAGGCTTCAGGAATTCACAAGACTGAGCAAACGACTCAAGGGGCTTCAGTCCCGTTTCACAGAGGGGAAGACTAAGGCACAGAGTCACCCAAGAACTTGGTTGGAAAGGCATCAGGCTGAGGGGATCAGTTGTTAGCTAACATCCAGTTATTTCTGGATATCGCCAGATATTGAACGGTCAGAAGCCAGCCCAAGAGGGCGGCCTGGGTGTCTGTCTTTGACAAGCGTTTGGACTGGCTTCTCTTGCAAGCTCATATGAGCTCTTCATCAAGGACTTGCAAATTTTGGTGACAAGCACAGCAGCCACAGAGGTGGCAAAGCCAGTCCCCCGGACAGGCGGCCAGACAGACCTTGTTTTGGATCCTGGTGCCCCAAGGAGACACGCAACTTCACTTCTCTGGCTTCAGTTTCCTTTAAAGTATGGCCCCTTTAAAATGGGGTCCTTTTTGGAACTGAATGAGAGACCATACATGACAAGCCAGGGCCAGCCGATCATCTGCAGGGTGTGAGCAGTGAGCAGGGCCCTTGTGTGAACAAGCACGGAAGGGGACACATCCAGTGGCCCGAGGTCCTAACGTGCTTCCAGCCCCACGGGTCCTGTCGGTGTGGATGTGTTGTTAGAGAGATTCTTCTGTCTGGGATGGAGGGGGATCTCTCGGGTGCCCAGCAGTGGGGGTTTCCTGGGCTGGAGCAAACCAGGAGAATGACAGTTCATACTAGATTAACAAAAAGAAAAAAGGAAGAAAAAGGGATGGGTTCTTGGTCCCGGGCAGCTGCCAGCCTGTGGGTGTGTGCGTGGCCTGAGTCTGCCATGGGCCTTGGGTTGCATTTCTCCAACCATCAGCTCAGGGCTGCCCTTAGTAAAATTGAGCCTCTGGCCCCTCCTGCCCTCCATGCAGCTTGTTGGGAAACTCGCTCCTTCTGGCTTACCTGGTATCTCCTGGGGGGTGGTCACTGGGAGGCCTCCTCAAACTCTCAGGAAGCCAGACAAGTGGCAGGCAGTTCAGTCCTGATGGTCGTGAGTAGCCAAGGATGGCCAGAAGGGGCAGGAGCCCTGTGCTTGACTGGGGGCTGAGGAAGGCCGCCCGGAGGAAGCAACTTGTCAGGTGAGACCAGAAGGGTCACCTGCCCCTTGCAGGTGAGGAGAGCCTAACTAGGGGCACTTAGAACTCTGCAGGCCCAAGGAAAAGTCAGACACATCACGAACGGGAGCTCACTCTCTTCTTGATGATTCCTCGAGGATCTGTGGTCCAAGCACCCCTGGGTGCTTTCCCAGGGAGCCTCAGCATCTTTCCCAATTCTGCTGAGCTGCTGCAAAAACTTTCTACCTGAATGTGAGGCAGGTTTTGGAGACAGAATTTCCCTGAGCTCCATGGCCCCAACCCAGCCTCCTCTCACTTGACATTGAGGTGGTTTAGGGTTTCCTTTAAAGGTGTGGGGAGATGGCTGGAACAGAGGAAGGAACAGCAGTGGGTGTGGGGCCTGGTTGGAAGTGAACACGGGCCAGGAGGGAAAGCAGAGGGACCCAGGGTGCACCTGCATGTGCAGGTGCATTTAGAGGGCTGGCCTGCACACAGCAGGGCGGGCGGGCAGAGAGCTGCTGCAGAAGGAAGGAGAGGCCCCACCCCCACCCGGCAGGCTCAGACTAGACCTCTCCTCGCCTCCAGCCTGCCTGCCTGTATCTCAGATGCTCTCTGTCTTTCCCCTTTCCCTCTCCTCTCCCTTCTCTCTGCAGCACCTCCTGTCAAAGGGAAAAGGAAGCCATCAGAGGGGGGTGACCCCCTAGACCCACCTCTCTCCCCTCTCCCCGATGGTGATCACAGCAGGAGCCAGAGCCCTGCCCAGCTGGAGGTGAGTCGGGCGACCTCCAGGGGCCCCCCCACCCTGCCTGTTCACAGCCTCCCATGTGACCTTGGAGACTCCCAGGCTTTCAAGAGGGAGATGTGTTCCCCACCCTCCATGTGCAGAGTCTGGAGAGGCCCACTGGGTAGGCAGGAGGAGGGGTTTCAGTCTTACTTTTCCTGGCAGAACCCTTTTATCAAATGAAGATTACCTGGAACCCTAATCTATAAAACAGATAAAAGCACAAATCTCTGATGTAGAACTGCACATGCTTCCACCATCCATATGTCTGATGTGGACATTACCGCCACTCCATGAGGCCAGCCAGGTCATTTTGATTTGCGCATTGAAGGGATGCACCAAAGGAGCCTTACGCCCCTTCATTTCCCCATTTGCTGTGGTGGTACTGTCTGGAGTGGGAGTCCTGATTCATATGGAAAAGTCGTTGCAAACAGTAACAGTTTCTAACGTGGACTTTAGAGAAGAGTGGGAGCAAATTCACTGAAGAGCAGCAGGGAACAGGCAGGGAGTTTTATGGTTTCTCAGAGGTCTTTGGTAAGTCACAAACTCTGAAATGGTGCTTGAATCGAGTATTGGGGAACACATGGCCCTCTGTGCTGTTCTAGGCCCAGATGGTTTATGTCCTGCTGGTGCTTGGGCCCTCCCCAGCCAGGACCTGGGAGCTGTCTGTCCTCTGATCCCTCTGCCCCAGCCCAGCCATACCCTCTGCTCTGAGATGCCCGCCAGATGAACAGCATCAGCAGAAACTGCCTGTGTGGGAGCAGAACCCAGAAGTCCTGTGCATCTGTCAGAAGTATGTCAGGAACCCAGGGCAGGGCTTCACCTCCCTGAATTCAGCACACAGTCTGGCGGTCAGAGAGTCAGGCCACCACGTCAAAGGCTTGGGGGCTGCAGGCCTGGCAGAGCGACCCCACAGTACCAGAGAGTGCCAGGCACCTTTGTTCCTTCCGCTCTGACCACAGCGCCTGCCCCCAGAAACTCACTGCCTGGTAGAGGAGCTGAGATGTGGATGTAACAAATCTAGATCAAAATAAAGAAGCGATCTGTCTGGAGAGGCCTGAAGGAGGTTCAGGGTCACTTTTCTGGCTGTCTCTGGAGCCAGGCCTCTGTGAACACTGGCTTGGGGTCCTGGTCATTAATGCTGGTAACTGCCTGTGTGATGCCAGAAACAGTGACCCCAGCCCAGAGCAGTAGGCTGGGTGGGGGCCTGCTCCCTCCTGTGGGAGCCTGGGGCTGTGGGCCACCGCCTCCTTCTTCCCAGCAGCCAGTGGTACTGCCCGCCTCCAGCCACCCACCAACTGGGGGCTTCTCCCACTGCCTCCTGTTCTTTCCCCAGGACTCCCCCGAGGCAGGCGGGGAGCGGGAGGAGGAGCAGGCCTTCCTGGTCAGCCTCTACAAGTTCATGAAGGAGCGACACACGCCCATCGAGAGGGTGCCCCATCTCGGCTTCAAGCAGAGTGCGTCCCTGGGGTGCAGGCAGGGAGGGGGAGCCCGGCAGGGGCCCTACACAGGCAGGGCAGTGGGGAAAGCACCTCCACTCTGGGTGACCCTGGATGCTACCAGCCTGAAGGTGTTACACCTAGAAAGGGCTCCCCCGTCCCCCACAAGGCACAGGGCTGCAAGGGGCAGGGCCACCGGGCCCCCAGCACACAGAGCCCGGCCTGCCTGGCTGTTGCAGTGGCCCTGTCTGGGAATGTGCTGGCTCTGTGCCTGCTTGACAGGGCCGTGGGGACGGGCTGCCAGCTGTCCCTCCTCCTGCAGAGGCTGACAGTGGCTCTGCCCTCTTCTCTCCAGTTAACCTGTGGAAGATCTACAAGGCAGTGGAGAAGCTGGGGTCCTATGAGATGGTAAGGAAGGTGCCTCTGAGCTCAGCACGCTGCATCTCCCTCTGCACCCTGCACTCTGGCAGAGCTGGGGAAGAGGCTGAGCCCGACAGAGCTGTCCCTGCCTCCAGACAGCATCTGGAGTGGAAACCCTTCCCCAGCTCTCCTGTGTGCTGCAGGAAGGAGGGGACTACCTTGCCCACTGCTACTTTGCTGCTCCAAGCAGGTACTCTGCCCCCATCTGTTCCACCCTCCCTGTGTGTGGAAAGCTCCTTGGGCCAGCAGTCAGGCGATGGCCTCTGGGAGGGAGTATGGCCATGACCAGCAACCCCCCCCACCTGCACCCCCAGCCCCACCCCCCCAGCTCTTGCTGCTGGAAAAGTGGCTATAAAGCTGCTGCCAAGTAGGGCTCTAGGACTGCAAGGACCCCGGCGCACCCCTCACATGGTACCTTTGCAGGTGACTGGCCGCCGCCTCTGGAAGAACGTGTACGACGAGCTGGGGGGCAGCCCCGGCAGCACGAGTGCAGCCACTTGCACGCGCCGCCACTACGAGAGGTGCGGTGAGGGGCCAGTGACAGGTGCCGCACCTTCTGGGCCAGGAGTGCAGGGGGCTCTGGTGGAGTGCAGGGAGAAGGCTGTGTGCGTGCGCCTTGGTCACAACCCAGAGCTCTGGGGCCCACAGCACCAGGCGGCCTCCTGGATGAGGAGGAAGAGCTTGAGCCCCAGCGGCTGTGGGTTTTCTGTGCGCTTTCTGGGGAGGAGCCGGGTGGGCCTAGGGAGGTGGGGGGTGTGGCACACCCATCAGGCCTGGCCTCCTGGTGGACATGCCTGACTCCTCCTCAGGCTGGTCCTCCCTTATGTGCGGCACCTGAAGGGAGAGGATGACAAGCCACTGCCCGCCTCCAAGCCCAGAAAGCAATACAAGGTGGCCAAGGAGCCTCGGGGGGATGACAGGGCCACTGAGAGGCCGAAGAAGGCCAAGGAGGAGAAACAGGTGGATCAGGTGAGTTCTGAGCCCCAGGGGCCACCAGCTGACCCTGGGCCTCCCTGTCCCCTGCTTCTCGCAGCCCCTACTTGTCCTCACCATGGCCGGAGAGCTTCCCAGAATGCCCAGAACACACTCTGAGGGCTCCAGGGCCCCTGTGACAGCTGCACAATCTGTCCCCAAGGGCCCTCACTGGAATCCACAGTCTGCCCCATTCACCGGGCCCCCCGTCCCAATACCAGGCTGTGTCCCTTCAGAGGACAGGACACCTTTTAAAATTTTTGCACAAAGGCACTAGGAGGTAAGCAGAGGCTCCTGGGTACCCCCTGGAACCCTGCTATCCCCAGATCAGGATGCATGGCTCATACCCAGCCCTGAGGCATGGCCTTTCCTCATCCTAGATGATGCCAGGAAAGACCAAAACAGATGCCACCATCGACCTGGCACAGCTTCCCAGCCAGGAGCTCCTCAGGAATGGCACAGAACAAGCAGGCACGGCCCCTGGACCCTCCCTGCCCTCTGTGGGTGCCAGCAGCTGCCCTGAAGCCTACAAGCAGCTGCTGTCCAACTTCTACTGCAAAGGGATACATGGCATCATGTCACCACTGGCCAAAAAGAAGCTCCTGGCCCAAGTGAGCAAGGTTGAGGCCTTGCAGTGCCAGGAGGAGGGCTGTCGCCATGGGGCAGGTGGCCCGAACGGGGAGCCCCAGGCATCCTCAGCCGTTCTCACCCCGGATTGTCCCCAGAGCTCAGGAGGACCAGCTGAAAACTCCAGGCACCAGCTAACCCCTCAGGAGAGGCTGCAGGCCTCAGGTGGCAGCCTCAGGGAGGAGGCTCAAGCTGGCCCCCACATGCCAGCTCCCGTCTTCACTGGCTGCTTCCATGCCTACCCCACCAAGGTGCTGAAGCCTGTCAGCCAACACCCCCGGGACTTCTTCCCCAGTCTTAAAGATGGGGTGCTACTGGGGCCCCCTGGCAAAGAAGAAGGGCTGCCGGTCAAAGAGCCCCAGCTGGGGTGGGGTGGGAATGCCAGCCGGCCCTCTGCATTCCACAAAGGTGGCTCCAGAAAGGGCAGCCTCTGCCCTAAGCCCAAAGCCTGCTGGGTGTCCCCCATGGCCAAGGTCCCCGCTGAGAGCCCCGTGCCCCTACCCAACTTCCCAAGCAGCCCTGGCTTGAGCAACAAGCGCAGCCTGGAGGAAGAGGGCTTCGCCCAGAGTGGCAAAAAACTGCGAGCAGTGTCTCCCTTTCTTAAGGAGGTAGACGCCAAGGAGTGTAGGGCCAAATCCGTGGGGCCAGGCTTGGCCGTCTCCTGCCTGCTGGGCCCGGCCCTGGGGCCTGCCCTCCCGGACGCCTACAGGGGCACCATGCTGCGCTGCCCACTGAACTTTGCTGGCACTCCGGACCCCTTAAAGGCCCAGGCCACACTCCCCTTCAGCCCCGTGGTCATCCCGGCCTTCCCGGCCCACTTCCTGGCCACTACAGCCCCCTCACCCATGGCCGCTGGCCTGATGCACTTCCCACCGGCATCCTTCGACAGTGCTCTCCGCCACAGACTCTGCCCGGCCTCATCTGCCTGGCATGTGCCACCTGCCACAACCTATGCAGCACCCCACTTCTTCCCCCTCAACACCAAGCTGTAGGGCGGATCCCGCAGAGCTGCGCTGCACTGTGCTGTGGCGGGTGTGATGCGGCCTGAGGGTAGGCACTGCCAGGGGGCTTGGCTGCAGCCCGTTCCCCACAAGCGCCCAGCTGTGCCCCATGCAGAAATGGGCCTCTGGGCCCAAAGAGAAAGGGAGTGGGGAAACTGGGTTTGTCTCAAAGCAGCAGCCCAAGCCTAGAGAAGGGGCCCAGTTGTTGCAAGGCCTTGGGAGGAGATGGTGCAGGGCTGGCAGCTCCCAGCTGGGCCCCTCAGAGCAGAAGCCAGGATGGGGAGAAGGGCTGAGGAGCTGGATGGCAGCTTGGGTTGTCCAGGCTGCCCATGGACAATCCAATAAAGGACCAGTGTGAATCCTGCCCTAAGGTGTGCATGGTCCAGACCTTCATAAGTGCAGGTGGGGCGGGGGGAACACTTGCTCGATCTGGAGGGCTGCCACCCACTGAAGAGCAGGACAAGCAGACAGCCTCCTGCCACACTTGAGCAGGCTGCCCGTTTGTCCTGTGCCTTTGATCCGCTTTCCTAGGCAGCCTCAGAACACACGCCGTTACCTTCCTCAGGCGACAGGTGGGGGTCCGAGGCTCAGAGGGCCAGTGACTTCCAGCAGGTCAGTGACAGCAGAGCCGTGCACTGGGATGTGTCGTCAGCACTCTAGGCCCCGCCCCAGGCTGGCCACGCTCCTGGGGGCCATTGGAGGGAGCTGGAAGCCTGGTGGTGGACGCAGGCTGGGTGCCTGCTGTGGAATCCTGGCAAGCTCCCACTCCACCCCAACTTGCCTGCCACACATGGGTGGCCAGGAGGTGCCCACTGGGGGCACCTGGAGGGAAGGTATCAGTGTTGTTTCAAATTGGGTTGCTCAGGGGGTCCTGCAGCCTGACACCCTCCTTTCTCCAGGCACTAGCTGGGGAGCAGTGGAGGCCTCGTGTCTCAGTTGGGGGTGGTTCAGAGGCATCACTCCCTGCCCACAAGCTGATTGTTCTCAGAAGCTGGGCACAGCTGCCTGCCAAGCTTCACACACATTCCTGGAAAGGCAGTGCCTCTATCTATTGGCCAGAGGGACGCTGGGGTGGCAGGCGAGGAGCCAGGCCCCTGACTTCAAGCCTCAGATTGATCATGGTGGCTTTTGACCCACGCCACTGGAACACACCCTGCCCTCTGAGATGCCCATGGGAGGGGCCATCTTGTGTGAACTCCCTTAGCGAGCGGCTGGGGCCAGCGGGTCTTACCCAACGCTGAGTACGACTACCCAGACCAGGGCACAGACAACAGGCCTGGCACCACAGGGTGGGCTGCCAGGGCTGAAGGCTATTGTTTCCAGCCTCCCGCCTCCAATTCTGGGAGCTGTCTGTGGAGGGGGGCACTTGGACAGGCACAGGTGAGATAGCTTCCCTCCGAGCTGGGGCAGCCAGAGGCAGCGGCACCCGCTCTTGCTGATGCTCTGGCTCTGTGTGTGGGGGGTCTTCCCATGCCCCGCCTCCCCCGCAGATGCCAGGTGCCTGCCCAAGGAGCTGCATGACCTCCAGCCCTGAGTCCCTGACTCCAGCATGCACCCATGTGCTGCCCAGGCCTCCGGAGTCCAGTGGGTGACTGAGAGGCTGGATCCTGCCACCCTCCCTGCAAGTGCCCTGTGTGCTGGGCCTCAGGTCACTGGGGTCAGATTCCCCGGACAAAGGGGAGGCAAGGGCTACCGTTGTGTGTGGGCTACAGTCCACAAGGATGGTGCATGGCGGGGAGGATCAAAGGTCTGTGGACACTAAAGTGCAAAGCAGGGGTCTGGTCTCAGGCAGGGTCACTGGGGTGCCCTTCACCTTGCAAAGCCACAGTGCCCCGCCCTGGCACAGAGGTGGGCAGAACTTGGGCTCAGCAGGCTCAGAGCTGTGGTGGTGGTGCCCTCTGGAGGCTGCTCTGGGGAACACGCCTTTCAGTGCGGGGCATCTAGCCTGAGCGGGTCCCTGGTCAGGGGCTGTGGCCCTTGCTTGCACGTCAGCAAACACCAGGGTTTAGTGCGGGCATGTTGCCTGGAAAACTGGTGCCCTGCAGCTTTGGTGTGTTAGCTTTACGTGATTTCTCTCGCAACTCCCAAGGAAGGTACTGGCCACCTTTACGAATGAGAAAACAGCTTTCAGAGACCCTGGTGGGGAGTGCCTGGCTTGCTGGAAGGCCTCCTGCCCATGTCTCTGGGCACCACTACCCTAAGTGGACAGGTGCATGCCAGGGCGTCTTGCTTTCCATCCTCATTCCTTGTGTCACCTGCCGTGTCCTGACAGTCCCTGACTGCACTGGGGACATAGGCCAGCAGAGCTGACAGAGCACCTAACATTTGCGGCATTAAGTTATGGGTCAAGGCCATTTCTAAAACCCCTTTCGAACCAGCTGTGGTGTGTCAGCCATCGATGGCAGCCATGAGTGGAGGCAACTCTGGAAGGTACGTCCCCAGCAGTCTCCACCCCTTTTCCTGGTGACAGTTGATGTAGAAGGCCAGAGGTCAGGCATTTGGCAGACACGGAGCATCTATTCCCTGTGGGTACCAGGCACTGTTCTGGTGTTAAGATGCACACGTCAGTTGAGGTGGATACATTCAAGCCCCTGCCCTCGTGGAGCTGACATTGTAGGGGGAAATGAAATAAGCAAATGAATAAAACCCAGAGCATATCAGGAGTTAAGTACTAGGGAAAACATAGGGCCACTTTGTGGTAAAATATAACCCAGCACAACATTTACCATTTTAGCCATTTTTAGGCGGATGCCCAGGGGCACTGAGCACAACATTGGGCCACTTGTCACCCTGTTGTGGGTGCCCAGTTTTAAACAGAATGGCAGGGAGACCTCAGGAGAAGGTGGCATCTGAGCCATGGCTGGGGGAGGTGACAGAGGGAGCCAGGCGAGCAGAACCAAGGCCCTGGGCTGCACCGCCAGGCCCCATGTTCCTGGAAGGCCCTGGCTGCCGCTCAAGGCTAATGGCAGGAGTTTCACTGGCCTGGCGGCAGGAGGCATCCCCTGACACCCACGGTGGCGGGTGCAGAGTTGGGGTGGGGGAGCTGGGTCCCTCGCCACAGGCCATGCAGGAGGGTGTGGTGAGCTGGAGTAGGGATGGTGGTGGCCGTTGGGGGGGACACTGGTGGAGTGGGAGGGGAGACAAAAGGGAGCAAGGCCCAGGATGGCTATGGGACCAACGGATGGCAGACCCTGGGGCTCGGAGGGCTACAGGAACTGGAGGAGGTGGGCTGGGAGGAGAAGGGGCAGCTGAAATCCTCATGCTGAAGGGCGAGATCACCGAGCCAGGGCTGAGGGAGGGTGGGAAAGAAGATGGTTGGAGGCAGGTCAAGGACTGGACAGCCAGGACATGGGAAGCCTTGAAGCCAGCACAAATAGGACAGCAGGGGCTAGGGTCTGCAAGGATGGGGCGGGGTGGGGAGGATCGAAGGACTGTGGACACTAAAGTGCAAGGCAGGGGTCTGGTCTCAGGCATGAGCCTCGTGGGGAGCCACAGGGCCTGGGAGCAAGGGAGCGGCTCGGCACTGGCAGGTGGTGAGAAGTGGCCTGCACTGCACCGGGCTGCAGGGAGCGGCCTGGGGGGCACGGCGCAGGCTGGGGGGGGCGGTTCGAGAAGGGCAGCTGGGTAAGTGAGCAATTTCCATTTAGACCCAAGACCAGAGCCTACAGATGTTGGCCTAATGATGTTAGTTTGACCCATATAATTTTTAAAAATGCTTTTGTAACTGTCAGCATTTAAAAATCAAGAGATTTCACATAAAAACTTGGATATTGGGCTTCTCTTTTAAAATCAGAATTTCTGGCCACCTGGGACCATTTCCTGGAGCTGAGTAGGGACTACTTCCCCTTGCACAGGGTCTACCTGCACATTCACTACAGTGCCCCAGCCCTGGCCAGGCCTCCCATCTCCCCTGAGCTCGGCAGTTTCCAGTTTTCAAGCCGGTGTCCTGCTGCTGTTCAGACACTAGGTGGCAGCTTTCACTTTCTTCATAAAATCAGCCAGGGCCAGTTTCCTAAGCAAATGACTCTGAGAATATTGCTGCTGGAAGGCAGAGGGCAGGGCAGAGTTGGGCCACTGCCAGGTCACCTATGCAGGTGTTCCTTGCTTTATGGGCCAGCAGGGCAGGTGGAGGTGGGCTGGACATAGGTTCCCATCCGCCTGACTCCTGAGATATCAGAAGCCTTTCCCCCTTCCCAGGGCCATATCTGTGCATCTGTGAAATGAGTTCTGCCCTGTGAGCCAGAATGAGATGCAGAACAAGTCTAGTGACTGGCAAAGGGCTAGTGACCTTCCTCTGAACACACTCCTGGTCCTGAGAAGACCTTTCCAGCTCTTCTGGGGCCCTGGCCACGCCTGGAATACCAACTGTCACCTGCGCACAGCAAGTGGCAGCCACTGCCCAGCCCTGCTGTTAAGGCCCCCATGGGGAGAGAAGGGCCAATGGAGAGAGAGCAGGGAGAAGGGGCTCCCGGGTGGGGTCTCAGGGTGACTGCCTCCCCACCGCCACCCTCCCTTGGGGGCTCCTATGTCTGGGTCCTTGGCTTAGTGCTTGGGATTCTGACCCCCTGCCTGGCCTTGTCACCCCTCCCCTGGAAGAGCAGCAGGGCAAGGAGAAGAGATTAAGAGGTTGGAAGGCAGAACACAGGCCCAGAGCCCAACATCCCCACAGGTTTAGTGAGTGCTCTCAGGCCTTTGCTTGCAAGCCACAGAGAGGAACTCCCCCTGGGCAGGAGAGAGTGTGCGCAGCTCAGAACTGCAGGGTGAGCTAACAGCCAGGCCATGGGGCAGCAGTCCTGTGTCTCCTCTCTGGGCACTGCTGTCCACTGGCTCATCGCTTCCCCGCTCCGCATTCTATGATACCACACTGGCAGCTTGAACCAAGCCAGAGCAAAAGCGTTCACAAGCCCCCAGGGGTGAGAAATGCTACAGAGCAGGGTGGCCTCTCCCTCGTCACCTGGCACCCTGCATTCACAGGCACACTAGCTCAGCCTCAGCCGCCTTCCTTCCCAGGGGGCTCAGTCAAGGGCAGCTCAGGAGAGAGCATCTGATCTTATGTCCCAGGCTTACCTGTGCTCTCGAGGCTTTCTTGGGAGAGAGCCAGGTAGGCTGGCTGCCCCCTCCCCCTGCAGTAAAAAGGTCTTTCCACTTGGGCTGTGTGGAGAGCGATAATTTGTGGTTGACACCAAGAATGGAATGGACATGGTACAATTCTAATGTCATTTGAGAATTAACTGCAGTGCTTTTGAGATGGGCCAGTGGCCTTCAGCATGGGAGAAATTAGTAGATGACACAGTAAAAGAATCCTTCCAAATTCCTACTCTGATTAGCTCACCCCACTACCTAAACTGGCCCACAGGCTGCCACTGCCCTCAATAAACCCCCCCAAAATCAGTTTGGCCCTGCTCCTCCCCAGTCTCACAGGCTCTGGGCTGAGCCCTGGGGCACCACAGCAACCTGGCATGCCCAGCCCTCCCTTAGCGCTGGAAGCACAGGAAACATCTACCTGAAAAACCCTTCCTCTCCACTGCTCCCACTCTTCTTCCAGCCTCACCCAGAAGTCGGCCTCCTGGAAGCCTTGCTGGCCCCTGTAGCACCCAAGTGCAGCTGTGGGACCTGATACAAGCCTCTCTCTGACGGTGGGCTCTGAGGGCAGTCAGTGCTTCCTGTTAACCACTGGTCCCCAATTCTACCTAGCCCCATAGGACAGCTGTTCCGGACATACCTTTACCATTTTTTGACCTGAATTATTGGGGTCCATGTGCCCATCGCCCAACATCAGAAACATCCCCCTCAAAGGGCTACCAGTTATCCTGAGTGGCTCCCAGAGGGCTCTGGCTCAGAGGCCATCCCCAGGTTATTTCTGTAGAACTGTTCCTCTCCCCTCAGCCCAAAATGCTGGTAGGTGAATTCACATCAGCCTTGTGGACTCCTTGACACGCTGCCTTTCAGATGCCCGAGACTTGTAATCATGATCAGGTGCTTCTTTTGAGGGCTGACATCTCTCTACAGCTACAACAGGTGGCCCATGGCCATCTCGAGAATGGTCTAGCACTAGCCATCCCCCTGCCAGGCCCAAGCACTGTCCAGCTGGACTGATGGAGCTGAGGTAATGCTATGCTCCAGGAGGCTCTGCATGTCCTGGGCATCCCAAATCTTTGAGTCTGAGGGAATTCCCAGAATCCTCCTCATAAATCCCTGTTTGGGTATAAGCCAGCCAGACACATTTTCAGCACTTACCACTCAAATTAGGTAAGATTATAAATCACCAGCCATCCAGGTGTCCTTTAAGGTGAATGTCCAGGCGCCCCAGCCAGAGGTCCCACGCAGCAGTCACAGCAGTGGAGCCAAGTCAGTAATGGCTGAGAGGACTCTGGGCCTTGTACTGAGCTGGGCTGCCTAACAGGCCAGCCTAACAGCCCTCTGTGGCCAACACAAGGATATTGATCTTTGGTGGCCAGAATATCTCCTCCATCATTTTTGCCAAGGAAAACCTCTGAGGGTAAGGAGCTCACAGAACCCCAGGCTTCCATCTCACAATGAATGAAGGACTCTGTCCAGACATTAAGTGATTTGTCATAGGGGAGGAAAGCTTGTCAGATAATGGAGAGTTTTGAATCACTCCAGAATTTCCAGGAAATACAACTTTGAGTTCTGATACATTAAAAAACTGGGACCAAGGAGGAGACCCCTTCTAGTCTTCTCCAGGAAAAACCTAGCTGTCATTTGCATGTAAACAATGGCTTGAGTTTAGTCCTTGAAGGCTTCTTTGCCCCATCCTTAGGCCTTGTCAAAACAGTGCTTATACAGAAAGCAGAATCAAGCTGAATCAGCCACAGTGGAACTTGGACTCTAAATCAGAGGGGTGGGGGTAGGGAGACAGAGACAGAGACTGCAATCTCTGTCCTCCCTCTGAGAGCAGGCTTCCATCGGCCTGCAGCAGGAATGAGGGAAGATCAACAGCCAGAGTGCGGTAGGAAGTCTGTCTGTCCTTTATGGCTACCCAACATCTGTCCTTGTCATCTGGGCCCCTCCTTGGCCCTCTCCTACATTATGAATACCATCTTCCCAAGGTACAAGCTATAAAAGAATCACATCCCCAAACTCCCTTGGTGCCACTAAGCAGGCATGTGACATAGGTGCCACCCATCAGACACGACACACAGATGAGCAAAGGAGCAATGGAAGGAGGTGGTCAAATGGATTTAAGGGCTTATAGAGGTCTTGTCCTTGGTGGTGAAAGACAATGGAGCATCTACTTTGCTACTCTTCTTTGTGTATTTGGAGCTCAAATCAATTAATAATCCATACCCATTGGAAAAAGAACAGCTCACTGACATGAAATGTTCCAAAACTGTGAGTTTTGTCCTTGTGGATTCTTGACCCATGGCTGAAATTTAAGAATTGAAGCTACTAGCCCTGTTCGTCCGGCTGTGTGGCTGAGTGTGTAGGATTCTTACTTTCAGGTGGTATTATCAAATTAGGTAAGATTATAAATCTTTTAAAGGACCTCTTTTCTGATTGGGATTTATTTCTTAGATAGATTTATATAAATTGAATATTCCTAACATTTCCCCAAATTAAAGAAATTGAAACTAATACTTTCAATGTGGGGAAAAAAAGCATTCTTACACAAATTAACTCAAATGTTTTAAGAACTCTGTCACACAATTTACATAAATCTTTTGCAAGTGAGACTAATTCAATATTGTTTTAACAAAAACAGCTATGACCTTTCTCAGTTATCAATGTTAAGCTTAGCACAAGCTTACACTTTATTCTACTTGGGTATGTTCTTCCTAAACTTACACAGGGTTACTGACCAAATAAGCTAGGACCACTTCTATTCAATGTTTAAGAATATGAAATATTTATGTTTGACCAAATTGAATTACTATTCTGATAAACTTGATTTATCAGTTAATTACATTTTATAGTATGTTAACTGAAAGATTATTTCCAGGACCTATAGGTAACTTAAAATCTTGTACTGATTCTAAACTGAGTTAAATAATTGACATTCATTCAAATCCTAAATCATTTTTTAATAAAATACTGAAACATTAATTAAAAGTATAATTTTAAGCTTATGTATTTTTGCCTCTATATACAATACTGAAAACTCCATAATATATCTGGGTCTCTTAATATTAAAACATGTTCATTTTACCTTGAGAAGTTATAAGAATTGTGTATGAATATAGTGTAGGTTTGCAGAAAGAAATTTTATTTGAGTGGTCAAAGCTGGCTATGGTTTGATGGGCTTATTTACAAGTTTTTCAAAAAGAGCTTTAGTATCAAATATACTGATACAAAACTAGAATTTGGCTTTCTCTTTGTTAAAATCAAAGTTTTCTTGGATTATTGGTCTTCTCTTTTTTTGTTATTTATTTATATATATTTTTGGTATCATTAATACACACATGAACAACTGTGGTTACTATACTGCCTTCCCCGTGTCCCCCCCTACATCATGTATGTTAATCATAATGCCCCCTTTTCCCCTTATCCCTCCCTTCCCACCCATCCTCCCCAGTCCCTTTCCCTTTTGTAACTGTTAGTCCATTCTTGGGTTCTGTGAGTCTGCTGCTGTTTTGTTCCTTCAGTTTTTGCTTTGTTCTCATACTCCACAGATGAGTGAAACCATCTGATACTTGTCTTTCTCCACCTGGCTTATTTCACTGAGCATAATACCCTCTAGCTCCATCCATGTTGTTGCAAATGGTAGGATTTGTTTTCTTCTTATGGCTGAATAATATTACATTGTGTATATGTACCACATCTTCTTTATCCATTCATCTACTGATGGACACTTAGGTTACTTCCATTTCTTGGCTATTGTAAATAGTGCTGCGATAAACATAGGGGTGCATATGTCTTTTTCAACCTGGGCTCCTGCATTCTTAGGGTAAATTCCTAGGAGTGGAATTACTGGGTCAAATGGTATTTCTATTCTGAGTTTTTTGAGGAACCGCCATACTGCTTTCCACAAAGGTTGAACCAATTTACATTCCCACCAGCAGTGTAGGAGGGTTCCCCTTTCTCCACATCCTCGCCAACATTTGTTGTTCTTTGTGTTTTGCATGTTGGCCATCCTTACTGGGTGAAGTGATATCTCATTGTGGTTTTAATTTGCATTTCTCTGATGATTAGCGATGTGGAGCATCTTTTCATGTACCTGTTGGCCATCTAAATTTCTTCTTTGGAGAAGTGTCTGTTCAGCTCCTCTGCCCATTTTTTAATTGGTTTATTTGCTTTTTTGTTTGTTGAGGTGTGTGAGCTCTTTATATATTTTGGATGTCAACCCCTTATCGAATATGTCATTTTTGAATATATTCTCCCATACTGTAGGATGCCTTTTGGTTCTATTGATGGTGCCCTTTGCTGTACAGAAGCTTTTCAGCTTGATATAGTCCCACTTGCTCATTTTTGCTTTTGTCTCCCTTGCCTGGGGAGATATGTTCATGAAGAAGTTGCTCATGTTTATGTACAAGAGATTTTTGTCTATATTTTTTTCTAAGAGTTTTATGGTTTCATGACTTACATTCAGGTCTTTGATCCATTTTGAGTTTACTTTTGTGTATGGGGTTAAACAATAATCCAGTTTCATTCTCTTGCATGTAGCTGTCCAGTTTTGCCAACACCAGCTGTTGAAGAGGCTGTCATTTTCCCATTGTATGTCCATGGCTCCTTTATCATATATTAATTGACCATATATGGTTGGGTTTATATCAGGGCTCTCTAGTCTGTTCCATTGGTCTATGGGTCTGTTCTTGTGCCAGGACCAAATTGTCTTGAAACTGTGGCTTTGTAGTAGAGCTTGAAGTTGGGGAGCGGGGGCTTTATTCTTCCTTCTCAGGATTGCTTTGGCTATTTGGGGTCTTTTGTGGTTCCATATGAATTTTAGAACGATTTGCTCTAGTTCATTGAAGAATGCTGTTGATATTTTGATGGAATTGCATTAAATCTATAGATTGCTTTAGGCAGGATGGCCATTTTGACAATATTAATTCTTCCTACCAAAGAACATGGGATGAATTTCTATTTATTAGTATCCACTTTATCTTAAGAGTGTCTTGTAGTTTTCAGAGTATAGGTCTTTCACTTCCTTGGTTAGGTTTATTTCTAGGTATTTTATTCTTTTTGATGCAATTGTGAATGGAATTGTTTTCCTAATTTCTCTTTTGGCTACTTCATCGTTAGTGTATAGGAATGCAACAGATTTCTGTGTATTCGTTTTGTATCCTGCAACTTTGCTGAATTCAGATATTAGTTCTAGTAGTTTTGGAGTGGATTCTTTAGGGTTTTTTATGTACAATATCAGGTCATCTGCAAACAGTGACAGTTTGACTTCTTCCTTACCAATCTGGATGTTTTTTATTTCTTTGTGTTGTCTGATTTCCGTGGCTAGGACCTCCAGTACTATGTTGAATAAAAACGGGGAGAGTGGGCATCCTTGTCTTGTTCCAGATCTTAGAGGAAAAGCTTTCAGCTTCTTGCTGTTAAGTATGATGTTGGCTGTGGGTTTGTCATATATGGCCTTTATGATGTTGAGGTCCTTGCCCTCTATACTCATTTTGTTGAGAGTTTTTATCATGATGGATGTTGAATTTTGTTGAATGCTTTTTCAGCATCTATGGAGATGATCGTGTGGTTTTTGTCCTTCTTTTTGTTGATGTGGTGGATGATGTTGATAGATTTTCAACTGTTGTACCATCCTTGCATCCCTGGGATGAATCCCACTTGATCATGGTGTATGATCCTCTTAATGTATTTTTGAATTCGGTTTGCTCTGTAGTTTTCTTTTTTTGTGGTGTCTTTACCTGGTTTTGGTATTAAGAGTGATGCTGGCTTCATAGAATGAGTTGGGAAGTATTCCCTCCTCTTCTATTTTTTGGAAAACTTTAAGAAGAAGGGGTATTATGTCCTCTCTAAATGTCTGATAAAATTCAGCCGTGAATCCATCTGATCCGGGTTTTTATCCTTGGGTAGTTTTTTGATTACCGATTCAATTGCATTGTTGGTAATTGGTTTGTTTAGATTTTCTGTTTCTTTGTGGTCAATCTTGGAAGGTTGTATTTTTCTAGAAAGTTGTCTGTTTCTTCTAGGTCATCCAGTTTGTTAGCATATAGATTTTCATAATATTCTCTAATAATTCTTTGTATTTTTCTGGTGTCTGTCATGATTTTTCCTTTCTCATTTCTGATTCTGCTTATGTGTGTAGATTCTCTTTTTTTCTTAATAAGTCTGGCTAAGGGTTTATCTATTTTGTTTATTTTCTCAAAGAACCAGCTCTTGGCTTCATTAATTTTTTCTATTGTTTCATTCTTCTCAATTTTCAAATCTTTTTTATTGTCACTTCAAATAGAGTAGCTAAGTATTGTTTTTCATCTATGATCCTATCTTAAGTGCTCAAACCTCCTGACAGCAGCTTTTAATATTCTGCCTCCCCAAAACAAAGTCTTTCCTTAAATGTATATTATTAAGCGAAAGCAGCCGATCTGAAAAGGCTACATATACTGTATGATTCCAACTATAAGACATTCTTGAAAAGGCAAAACTATGGAGGCATTAAAAACACCAGGAAGTCCTGGCGGGGAGGGTGGTGAATAGGTGGAGCACAGAGGGTTTTTAGGGCAGTGAAAATACTCTGTATGATGCCACAATGATAATGTTCTTATACATTGTCCAAACCCACAAAATGTACACCATCAAGAGTGAACCATAACGTAAACTATGAATTTTGGATGATGATGTGTCCATGTGGGTTTATCAATTGTAATATATGTACCACTCTGGTGGGGGATGTTGATAATGGGGAAGGCTGTGTACCTGTGGGGACTGGGGGCATACAGGAACTCTCTTATAACTTCCCCTCAATTTTGCTGTGAACCTAAAACTGCTCTTAAAAAAAAAAGTCTTAATTAAAAAAAAAAGTCAAGTCGTAAATGGTATCTTTCATACCTGAACTATCTTTGAGTCTTCCCCGAGGGCCTCTGGAAAATCACTTAGGATGTTTTTCTTTTACTTTGTAAAAAGAGAGGTATTAGCAATAATTAGGTTTATCTAATAATATACATTGCATAGGAAGCTTCATCAATCAGGAGATGCTTTCATTGGGGTAAAATGATATTAACAAAATTTTCAGAAACTGTGTGCTACATGACATGAGAACTTCTAGAGAATTGTCAGTGCCTTACTGTCTATATGTTTCTATTTGTCAGAGTCCTGGTCCTGCTTTGCCTGATATTAGACAAAAACCAGGTAGTGTTATCAACCATAATTTGTTTTTAAAATGTAAACTGGGTCAAAACTTTACTTCTTTAATTTGAACCTCGCATCTTATAGGCCAATGTTTTTTAATTAGGGATTCACATCATTTACGCATGGAGTTTTATTAATAAACAAGTGTTTAGGACATAATCCAAATTTAGTGAATCTCTTTCCTTGATATTCTTAATATAGTCTTGGTGTCAAATAAAAAATAAATCCATCTTTGTAAGGAGGGACTTTATTTGAAGGATTATTACGAGGGGAGGAGAGGAGGGACTACTGCGACAGAGGGTGGTGACTGCTGCAACTGGGAGGACCATAAGATCTGCATGTGCCACACGGGTTAGGCAGAAAGAGTTTTTCTTTATACCAAAGAATGGGTGTGAGGAAGTGTGGAGAAAGTGAGGCATGATGGGACAGTAAGCCAGAGAATGTTTTACCCTGAGGCCAGCCTATGCTCAGCAGGGTTTGTGCACTGTTTGTGATATGTAAAATGATATAACCAATGGGGAAAATAGTATGGTGGTTCCTCAAAAAGTTCAAAATAAAACCATATGATTCAGCAATTCCACTTCTGGGTATATATCCAAAATAGCTGAAAGCAGGTCTCAAAGAACTATTTGAACACTCATATTCATAGAAGCACTATTCACAATATTGAAGAGCTAAAACATGGAAAACAACCCAAGTGTGTATCAGCCAATGAATGGATGGATAAGCAAAATGTGGTCTCTACATCCAAAAGAATATTATTCAGCCCCAAAGGAAGAAAAATCTGCAACATACTGTAACGTGGATGAAGCTTGAGGACATTATGCTAAGTGAAACAAGCCAGTCAGGAAAAGACAAATCCTGCATGATTCCACTTATGTAATGAGCTACTTTAGAGCAGTCAGAGTCACAGACAGCAAGCGTAATGGGGGTTGCCAGGGGCTGACGGCAGGGGGTAACAGGGACTTATTGTTTAACAGGTATACAGTAGTTTCAGTTTTACAAGGTGAAGTTATGGGGTAGTTGACAACATTGTGAATGGATCTCATACCACTGACTTGTACACTTAAAAATGGTTAATTTTATATTACGTGTATTTTACAACAATTGAAAAGAATGGGGAAAACAAAACCAGAACAGCCTGGGAAAAGGGCTGAATGTAAGCACTGCTTGCTATTATTCTCCCCACTTAGGGGGACAAATCAAGGCCAAGAGGCAAACAGGACTCAGTGTCAACAAATGATGCAGAGGCAGAGCCAAGTGGCGGCCAGAATCCTGATCCTTAATTCCGTGCGGCTCCTAATGGTGACTCAGTGCTGTCTTGGCCTTTTTTTCCTGGTTGCAAGATGGCTACAGCAGCTCCTAGAATTATGTCCTTTGAGGGCAGGAAACAGAGATCAGGGCAGAACAGAGAATTTCTCCTCACATGCCTCTCCCTTTTTATCAGGGAAAACCCTTTCTAGTAGCTCCTGGCACATTCCCCTTGTAACTCACTAGCCGGGACTGCTCTACATGCCCACCCCTCAATAAGGGCTGAATCTGCCTTCCTTGAGGAAGGGAGCTCCCCCAATTTCCCAACAAAACTGCCATTTTATTTGTATGGCGAACATCCCTTGGCCACCGTACCATTGGGACTCGTCCCTGGTCCCACCCTCCTCAAAAGCACAAGTGAATATGAGCTAATTCACTTCCTTGGCACAAGTTCACTGCTCTGCCTGAGCGCCTACGAATGATACTCACCGAGTTGGAATCATACCATCGGTTTCAATTTCTTGAATTTTCCCCCAATAAAAAGTTTTCTGCCCAGGAGGAATTCTGGTGCCAGCTCACTGCAAATAAAAAACTACATGTGTGGTATGACTTCAACTATTTAAAATATGTACAGAAAAGGACTAGACATGGACACATCAAAATGTAAATGGTGGACGCTTCTGTTGGTGAGATTATAAGCATTCTTTTCTCTTTTTTATACTTTGCTATACTTGCCAAAATTTCTATTCTGAATATGTATGCCTTTATGGTTAAAAAATATACATCTATTGGGCCAGTCATTCCATTTGCCCCTCCAGGTCCATTCTTCCCCATGCCCGACTTTGTGTCCTAGGACACTATTCCAGGAGGCTGACCTATATGGACTGCACTGGCTCTTTTGTCTTCTGGTCTCCACCCAGGTTCAGTCAGTGGGATGCACCATGAGATGAGAGGCAGAACAGGAAACTGGAGATCCCTCTGTGTTCCTCTTCCTACAGTTCAAGCTGACTGGCCCCTCTACGAGGGTACAGCTCTTGCCAGAACACATTAACAGCACTCCTTTGGGTTAATGGGTGGTAAACCACTGTTGTGTCCCTGAGCACCTCACCAACCCTTGTTGTTTCTCTTAACCCTGACTAAATGGCCTCTTCACTAACTCTAATGTGCCCTGAGTATGCCATCTTTTCTTGCCATACCATTAACTGGTAGAACTAGTAAACCCTTTGATGAAACTCTAATAAACACACCTATTCATTAAGAGTGGCAGAGACTTGAAACTTGTGTTGATGCACTCAAATATATACACAGATATGCAGACACAGTTCTTGGCCCCTGAACAGGAACAGATCCTGTCCTACTTGATAATGGCTTGCACAGCAGCTTCCTCGCCAGCAGAAACGCCCCTAGTGGAGGAATTCCAGGCTGCTTTTTATCATACTAGAGATAGGACCATGACATCAAAAATTTTCCTTTAGAAAGTGCTATGTGCTATGACCTCTTTGAAAATCAGTTTTGTAGTATCTACTGAAGCTGGACATAAGCTGGACCTATGACACAGCCATTCCATTCCACCCAAAGAAGTGGGTACATGGATTCAACAAAAGGCATCTACATAGTTAGCATTATTTATAATAATCCAAAACCAGGGACTATTCGTTGATAACATATTCAATGGAATACTATTTAACATTAAGAATGACCTACTGATATATGCAATACAGATGAACATCACCTTATGCTGAAAAGAGTCACACACAAAAAAGTACAGGTTTCTATCATGAAATTTAAAAACAGGAAAAACCAATCCATAGGGGTAGAAGTCAGGAAAGAAGTTATTCTGGAGTAGGTGGGGGAATGTGTGGTATAGTATTTACGTGCTATATATGAAAAATCATCATACTGACTGCTTTCTATTTGTGCACTTTTCTGCACATACATTGTATTTGAATAAAAAAGTTTACACTTTTAAAAGTGCCATGTGTGGAATCCCTACAAGTTAGAGGCACTATTAGTCCATAAAATTCTGCTTTAGGGCCTCCTGTGCCTAGAGTGGGTTCTGTAGGAAGTAGACTTTTTTCTCTGTTGCCCAGTATGCAGCATCCCAGCCCATGAAACAACTAGCACTCCCACAGTGAGGTGACAGTCTAGAAACAGTAGCAAGTCCTGCTTAGAATCAGCTCTGCCACCTGCTGTTAGGCCAGGGTCAGCAGAACAGGATGAGTACTTGAAGACACTTCAGTGTTTCCCAGCCCTCCACTATCATCTATGTGGTCTGGCAAACTCCCTTCCCTTTCCAAGACTCAGGTCACTCCTCTAGGAATTGAGGGAGGAACCAGAGATCCCCAAACCTCACCTAAGGTGCTTATTAAAATATAGATTCCCCAGCCCTAACCCAAATCATAAACCATGAGTGGGATTTGGTCATATTTTAAGCCACCAAAAACCAAGTGTGTGGAAAACATGGCAAGGTATAATCTCCAAGGACCCGCCCAGCTATTATTTATCTGGCATTTTTCACCCACGGTTCTTGGAGCCCAGGATCTTGGATCACAAAGATTGAGAAAAAACAGCCCCCATTAGATGTTACCTTGGATTCTAGTCTCTTCTTTTTTTTACTTTTGGTATCGTTAATCTGCAATTACATGTGCAACATTATGGTTACTAGACTCCTCATATCATCAAGTTCCCCCAGTATACCCCATTACAGTCACGGTCCATCAGCGTAGTGAGATGCTATGATTCTAGTCTCTTTTTTAACTGGCAAGTTTAATCCATTTATATTTACTATAATTAGAGTCAGAGGACTGACTTTGTATTTTCTGTAAGGGTATTTCTTTTTCTTTTTCTTATTCTTCTTTCTTACTTTCCAATAGATTTAGCAAGATTTCTTTTGCTGGTTTAAAAGGTTTACATTCTATTTTTGTTCGTAGGGTGGTTACTGTTGCCTTAACATCCATTCTTATGTTCATACACCCTTACTGTCTTCTTAATTTCTTTCCACAACAGGACAAGTGCTTTAGCATGCTTTACATGTCCTTTTATCTCTTGCCCCCTGTCACAACCCCAATCATATTATCTAGAATTTTAGTTTTAGATGGATATATATTTCATGCCTCACATTTTCTGTTTTAAGCAGTAAATTTTTTATTAAGGTATTATTGATATACACTCTTATGAAGGTTTCACAGGAAAAAACAATGTGGTTACTACATTTACCCATATTATCAACTCCGCACCCATACCCCAATGCAGTCACTGTCCATCAGTGTAGTAAGATGCCACAGATTCACTATTTGCCTTCTCTGTGCTACACTATTTTCCCGGTGACCCCCCCACATCATGTGTACTAAACATAATACCCTTCAATCCCCTTCTCATTCCCTCCCCACCCACCCTTCCACACCCCTCCCCTTTGGTAACCACTGATTTCTTCGTGGAGTCCCCGAGTCTGCAGCTTTTTTGTTCCTTCAGTTTTGCTCCGTCGTTATACTCCACAAATGAGGGAAACCATTTGGCACTTGTCTTTCTCTGCCTGGCTTATTTCACTGAGCATAATATCCTCCAGCTCCATCCATGTTGTTACAAATGGTAGAATTTCTTTCTTTCTTATGGCTGAATAGTATTCCATTGTGTATATTTACCACATCTTCTTTATCCATTCATCTACTGATGGACACTTAGGTTGTTTCCATTTCTTGGCTACTGTTAAAAGTGCTGCGATAAACATACAGGTGCATATGTCTTTTCGAATCTGAGAAGTTGTATTCTTTAGGAAAATTTCAAGGAGTGGGATTCCCGTGTCAAATGGTATTTTTATTTTTAGCTTTTTGAGGAACTGCCATATTGCTTTCCACAATGGTTGAACTAGCTTACATTCCCACAAGCAGTGTAGGAGGGTTCCCTTATCTCCACATCCTCGCATTTGTTGTTCTTAGTCTTTTGGATGCTGGCCATCCTTACTGATATGAGATGATATCTCATTGTGGTTTTAATTTACATTTCCCTGATGATGAGTGATATGCAGAATCTTTTCATGTGTCTGTTGGCCATCTGAATTTCTTCTTTGGAGAACTGTCTCTTTATATCTTCTGCCCATTTTTTAATAGGGTTATTTGGTTTTTGGGTGTTGAGGCATGTAGTTCTTTATATATTTTGGATGTTAACCCCTTGTCGGATATGTTATTTACAAATATATTCTCCCATACTGTAGGGTGCCTTTTTGTTCTGTTAATGGTGTCCTTTGCTGTGATGTCGTCCCATGAGTTCATTTTTGCTTTTGTTTCCCTTGCTCGAGGAGATGCGTTCAGGAAGAAGTTGCTCATGCTTATACTCAGGAGATTATTGCCTATGCTGCCTTCTAAGAATTTTATCGTTTCATGACTTACATTCAGGTCTTTGATCCATTTCGAGTTTACTTTTGTGTATGGGGTTAAACAATAATCCAATTTCATTCTCTTGCATGTGACTGTCCAGTTTCGCTAACACCAGCTGTTGAGGAGGCTGTCATTTCCCCATTGTATGTCCATGGCTCCTTTATCATATATTAATTGACCATATACATTTGGGTTTATATCAGGGCTCTTTACTCTGTTCCATTGGTCTATGGGTCTGTTCTTGTGCCAGTACCAAATTGTCTTGATTACCGTGGCTTTGTAGTAGAGCTTGAAGTCAGGGAGCATAATCCCCCCAGATTTATTCTTCCTTCTCAGGGTTGCTTTGGCTATTCAGGGTCTTTTGTGGTGCCATATGAATTTTAGAACGATTTCCTCTAATTCATTGAAGAATGCTGTTGGTATTTTGATAGGAATTGCACTGAATCTGTAGATTGCTTTAGGCAGGATGGCCATTTTGACAATATTAATTCTTCCTATCCATGAGCACAGGATGTTTCCATTTATTGATATCTTCTTTAATTTCTCTGATGAGTATCTTGTAGTTTTCAGAGTATACGTCTTTCACTTCCTTGGTTAGGTTTATTCCTAGGTATTTTATTATTTTTGATGCAACTGTGAATGGAACTGTTTTCGTTATTTCTCTCTCTGCTAGTTCATCGTTAGTGTATAGGAATGCCACAGATTTCTGCACATTAATTTTGTATCCCGCAACTTTGCTGAATTCAGATATTAGATCTAATAGTTTTGGAGTGGATTCTTTAGGGTTTTTTATGTACAATATCATGTCATTTGCAAACATGGACAGTTTAACTTCTTCCTTACCAATCTGGATGTCTTTTATTTCTTTGTGTCGTCTGATTGCCATGGCTAGGACCTCCAGTACTATGTTGAATAGAATCTTAAGTATAATGTTGGCTCTGGGTTTGCCACATATGGCCTTCATTATGTTGAGGTACTTACCCTCTATACCCATTTTGTTGAGAGTTTTTATCATGAATGGGTGTTGAATTTTGTCAAATGCTTTTTCAGCATCCATGGAGATGATCATGTGGTTTTTGTCCTTCTTTTTGTTGATGTGGTGGATGATGTTGATGGATTTTCGAATGTTGTACCATCCTTGCATCCCTGGGATGAATCCCAGGTGATCACGGTGTATGATCCTCTTGATGTATTTTTGAATTTGGTTTGCTAATATCTTGTTGAGTATATTTGCATCTTTGTTCATCAGGGATATTGGTCTGTAATTTTCTTTTTTTGTGGTGTCTTTGCCCGGTTTTGGTATTAGAGTGATTCTGGCCTCATAGAATGAGTTTGGAAGTATTCCCTCTTCTTCTACTCCTTGCAAAACTTTAAGGAGGATGGGTATTAGGTCTTCACTAAATGTTTGATAAAATTTGGCGGTGAAGCCACCTGGTCCAGGCGTTTTGTTCTTAGGTTTTTGATTACCAGTTCAATTTCGTTGCTAGCTATTGGTGTGTTCAGTTTTTGTTTCTTCTTGGGTCAGCCTTGGAAAGTTGTATTTTTCAAGAAAGTTGTCCATTTCTTCTAGTTTATCCAGTTTGTTAGCATATAATTTTTCATAATATTCTCTAATAGTTCTTTGTATTTCTGTGGTGTCTGTGGTGATTCTTCCTTTCTCATTTCTGATTGTTTATGTGTGTAGACTCTCTTTTTTTCTTGATAAGTCTGGCTAGGGTTTATTCTATTTTGTTTATTTTCCCAAAGAACCAGCTCCTACTTTCATTGATTCTTTCTATCGTTTTATTCTTCTCGATTTTATTCTGCTCTTATCTTTACTATATCTCTCCTTCTACTGACTTTGGGCCTCATTTGTTCTTCTTTTTCTAGTTTTGTTAATTGTGAGTTGAGACTGCTCATATGGGATTGTTCTTTCCTGAGGTAGGCCTGTATTGCAATATACTTCCCTCATAGCATGGCCTTCGCTGCATCCCACAGATTTTGCGGTGTTGAATTATTGTTGTCCTTTGTCTCCATATACTGTTTCATCTAAGTTTTTATTTGGTCATTGACCCATTGGTTATCAGGAGCATGTTGTTAAGGCTCCACGTGTTTGTGGCATTTTTTTCATTTGTTTGCATCATTTATTTCTATTTTCATGCCTTTGTTGTTGAGCTAGTTGGTACAAATTCAACCTTTTCAAATTTACTGAGGCTCTTTTTGTGGCCTAGTATATGATCTATTCTTGAAAATGTTCCATGTGCACTTGAGAAGAATGTGTATCCTGCTGCTTTTCAGTGGAGTGTTCTGTAAATGTGTTAGGTCCATAAAAGAGAATCTACACACATAAACAGAATCAGAAATGAGAAAGGAAAAATAACGATGGACGCCACAGAAATACAAAGAATTATAAGAGAATATTATGAGAATCTATATGCTAACAAGCTGGAAAACCTTTAAGAAATGGACAACTTCTTAGAAAAATACAACCTTCCAAGACTGACCAAGGAAGAAACAGAAAAACGAAACAGACCAATCACCAGCAATTAAATTGAATCGGTAATCAAAAAACTACCCAAGAACAAAACCCCCAGGCCAGATGGATTCACCTCTGAATTCTACCAGACATATAGAGAAGAAATAACACCCATTCTCCTTAAAGTTTTCCAAAAAATAGAAGAGGAGGGAATACTTCCAAACTCATTCTATGAAGCCAGCATCATTCTAATACCAAAACCAGACAAAGACCTCACCAAAAAAGAAAATTACAGACCAATATCCCTGATGAACATAGATGCAAAAATACTCAACAAAATATTACCAAACCAAATTCAAAAATACATCAAGAGGATCAAACACCATGATCAAGTGGGATTCATCCCAGGGATGCAAGGATGGTACAACATTTAAAAATCCATCAACATCATCCACCACATCAACAAAAAGAAGAACAAAAACCACATGATCATCTCCATAGACGCTGAAAAAGCATTTGACAAAATTCAACATCTATTCATGATAAAAACTCTCAACAAAATGGGTATAGAGGGTAAGTACCTCAACATCATAAAGGCCATATATGACAAATCCACAGGTAACATCATACTTAACAGCGAGAAGCTGAAAGCTTTTCATCTAAGTTCGGGAACAAGACAGGGATGCCCACTCTCTCCACTGTTATTCAACATAGTACTGGATGTACTAGCCATGGCAATCAGACAAAACAAAGACATACAAGGCATCCAGATTGGTAAAGAAGAAGTCAAATTGTCACTATTTGCAGATGAGATGATATTGTACATAAAAAACCCTAAATAATCCACTCCAAAACTACTAGAACTAATATCTGAATTCAGCAAAGTTGCAGGATACAAAATTAATACACAGAAATCTGTTGCTTTCCTATACACTAATGATGAACTAACAGAAAGAGAAATCAGGAAAACAATTCCATTCACAACTGCATCAAAAAGAATAAAATACCTAGAAATAAACCTAACCAAGGAAGTGAAAGACCTATACCCTGAAAACTACAAGACACGCGTAAGAGAAATTAAAGAGGACAGTAACAAATGGAAATTCATCCCATGCTCTTGGCTAGGAAGGATAAATATTGTCAAAATGGGTATACTACCTAAAGCAATCTACAGATTCAGTGCAATCTCTATCAAAATACCAACAGCTTTCTTCAATGAACTGGAACAAATAATTCTAAAATTTGTATGGAACCACAAAAGACCCCAAATAGCCAAAGCAATCCTAAGAAGGAGGAATAAAACAGGGGAAATTACGCTCCCTTACTTCAAGCTCTACTACAAAGCCACAATAATCAAGAGAATTTGGTATTGGCACAAAAATAGACCCACAGACCAGTGGAACAGAATAGAAAATCCAAACATTAACCCAAACATATACAGTCAATTAATATATGATAAAGGAGCCTTGGATATACAATGGGGAGATGATAGCCTCTTCAGCAGCTGGTGTTGGCAAAATTGGACAGCTACATGTAGGAGAATGAAACTGGACTACGGTCTAACACCATACACAAAAGTGAACTCAAAATGGATCAAAGACCTGAATGTAAGTCATGAAACCATAAAACTCTTAGAAAAAAACATAGGCAAAAATCTCTTGGACATAAACATGAGCGACTTCTTCATGAACATATCTCCCTGGGCAAGGGAAACAAAAGCAAAAATGAACAAGTGGGACTATATCAAGCTGAAAAGCTTCTGTACAGCAAAGGACACCATAAGTAGAACAAAAAGACATCCTACAGTATGGGAGAACATATTCATAAATGACGTATCCGATAAGGGGTTGACATTCAAAATATATAAAGAACTCACGCACCTTAACAAACAAAAAGCAAATAATCCAATTAAGAAATGGGCAGAGTATATGAATAGACACTTCTCCAAAGAAGAAATTCAGATGGCCAACAGGCACATGAAAAGATGCTCCACATCGCTAATCATTAAGAGAAATACAAATTAAAACCACAATGAGATATCACCTCACACCAGTGAGGATGGCCAACATCCAAAACACAAACAACAACAAATGTTGGCAAGGATGTGGGGAAAAGGGAACCCTCCTACACTGCCGGTGGGAATGCAAATTAGTTCAACCATTGTGGAGAGCAGTATGGAGGTTCCTCAAAAAACTCAAAATAGAAATACCATTTGACCCAGGAATCCCACTCCTAGGAATTTACCCTAAGAATGCAGCAGCCCAGTTTCAAAAAGACAGATGCATCCCTATGTTTGTCGCAGCACTGTTTACAATAGCCAAGAAATGGAAACAACCTAAGTGTCCATCAGTAGATGAATGGATAAAGAAGATGTGGTACATACACACAATGGAATATTATTCAGCCATAAGAAGAAAACAAATCCTACCATTTGCAACAACATGGATGGAGTTAGAGGGTATTATGCTCAGTGAAATAAGCCAAGCCGAAAAAGACAAGTATCAAATGATTTCACTCATATGTGGAGTATAAGAACAAAGAAAAAAAATGAAGGAACAAAACAGCAGCAGACTCACAGAACCCAAGAACGGACTAATAGTTACCAAAGGGAAAGGGACTGGGGAAGATGGGTGGGAAGGGAGGGATAAGAGGGTAAATGGAGCATTACGATTAGCAGACGTAATGTTGGGAGGGCATGGGGAGGGCTATACAACTCAGAGAAGACAAGTAGTGACTCTATAGCATCTCACTACGCTGATGGACAGTGACTGTCATGGGGTTGGTGGGAGGGACCTGATGAAAGGGATAGTTTAATAACCATAATATTGCACATGTAATTGTAGATTAATGATACCAAAATAAATTTAAAAAAAAAAGGAACTCCAAGTATTGTCAAATGTCTGGGGCAACTGCATCCCCAGTTGAAAAAAAAAATTGTAGATTAATGATACCAAAATAAATTATTAAAAAAAAGTCGTACTAATACAAAAAAAAATGTTAGGTCCATCTGTTCTAATGTGTTGTTCAGTGCTTCTGTCTCCTTACTTTCTGTGTGATTGATCTTCCTTTGGAGTGAGTGGAGTGTTGAAGTCTCCTAAAATGAATGCATTGCATTGTATTTCCCCCTTCAATTCTGTTAGTATTTGTTTCACATATGTAGGTGCTCCTGTGTTGGGTGCATAGACATTTATAATGGTTATATCCTCTTGTTGGATTGACCCCTTTATCTTTATGTAATGTCCTTCTTTGTCTCTTGCTAGTTTCTTTGTTTTGAAGTCGATTTTGTTTGATACAAGTACTGCAACTCCTGATTTTTTTTCCTATTAGTTGCATGAAATATCTTTTTCCATCCCTTCACTTTCAGTCTGTGTATATCTTTGGGTTTGAAGTGAGTCTCTTGTAGGCAGCATATAGTTGTGTCTTGTTTTTTTGTCCATTCAGTGACTCTGTCTTTTGATTGGTGCATTCATACCATTTACATTTAGGTTGATTATCGATAGGTATGTACTATTGCCATTGCAGGGTTTAGATTCGTGGTTACCAAAGGTTCAAGGGTAGCTTTCTTCCTATCTAACAGTCTAGCTTACCTCACTCAGTATGGTATTACAAACACAATCTAAAGGTTCTTTTTTTTCCCCTTTTTCTTCCTCCTCCATTCTTCTTATGTTAGATGTCACACTCCGTACTCTTTGTGTATCCCTTGACTGACTTTGTGGGTAGTTGATTTAATTTTGCATCTGCTTAGTAATTAATTGTTCTACTTTCTTTACTGTGGCTTTATTTCCTCTGGTGACAACTATAAAGCCTTAGGAACACTTCCATCTATAGCAGTCCCTCCGAAATACACTGTGGAGACAGTTTGTGGGAAGTAAATTTGTCAGCTTTTGCTTATCTGCCAATTGTTTAATCCCTCCTTCAAATTTAAATGATAATCTTGCCAGGTAGAGTATTCTTTGTTCAAGGCCCTTCTGCTTCACTGCATTAAATATGTCATGCCACTCCCTATGGCCTGTAAGGTTTCTGTTAAGACGTCTGATGATAGCCTGATGGGTTTTCCTTTGTAGGTGATCCTTTTTTCTCTCTGGCTGTTTTTAATAGTCTGTCCTTATTCTTGATCTTTGCCATTTTAATCATTACATGCCTTGGTGTCATCTTCCTTGGGTCCCTTGTGTTGGGAGATCTGTGCACCTCCATGGCCTGAGAGACTTATGTCCTTCCCCAGATTAGGAAGTTTTCAGCAGTTACATCCTCAGACACTTTCTATCTCTTTCTCTGTCTTCTTCTTCTTCTGGTACCCCTATAATGTGAATATTTTTCCATTTGGATTGGCCACACAGTTCTCTCTACATTACTTCATTCCTAGAGATCCTTTTTTTTCTGTGCCTCAGCTTCTTTGTATTCCTCTTTTCTAACTTCTATTCCATTTACCATCTCCTCCACTATATCTAATCTGCTTTTAAATCCCTCCATTGTATGTTTCATTTCTGATACTGTATTCCGTAATGATTGAATCTCCATCTGGAATTCTTCCCTGAGTTACTGAATATATTTCTGTATCTCCATAAGCATGTTTATGATTTTTATTTTGAAATTTCTTTCAGGAAGATTGATGAGTTCGGTTTCACTTGTTGACGCTTTTTCTGTTGTTTGTGGGATTTTGGTTTGAACCAGGTTCCTTTGACGTTTCATATTTGTATGTGGCGCCCTCTAGTCCCCAGAAGCTCTACTCTCTGGAGCTGCTCAGCCCCTTGAGCGATGTCAGGGGTCACGGAGGAGCAGTGCTGGTGTCTGGGGGGAGGAAAGAGCTGTTTCCTGCTTCCCGGCTGCTTTGCCTGCCTCCATTGCCAGAACCAGTGGGCCGAGCACAGAGGTGTAAGCCTCTATGCTTTGTGTTTGTAGCTGCCTTAGGCGGGGCTTCCCTCTGGCTGGCTAGACATCAGGGCAGGGGCTGCGGGTTCACAAGTTGGTGCAGGCTCGCGAGGAGGAAGGCGCAGCAGGCTGCTTATCACGGTGGGGGGGCCTTGGAACTGCATAGCCAGCCAGGGTGATGGAGTGCCTGAAGCTCCTGAATGTTCCTAACCTGCTGGGCAGAGTGCACCCAATTTTGTCCACCTGTCCTTTCTCTTGAGCAGTAAGCTCTGTGCAATCCTTGCCCCTTTGGTAGCCATCTTGCTGTTAGGAAGTCTCTTGGACTGCTCACCTTTCTTTTGTCCCAGAGCAACTGGGTGTGGAACCTCAGTCCCTCCAGGTATTCCGCCTGTCTTAGCTTTCCAACCCAACACTAATCTCCAGAGCACCATGCAATGTAGGTTTTTGATCCCAGAGCAGATCTCCAGGGCTGGGTGTTCAGCGGTCCTAGGGACACTCCCTCCCTGCTGTTTCTCTTCCTCCCACCTGGTGAGCTGGGGTGCGGGAAGGGCTTGGGTCCCGCCAGATCACTGGTACGTTATCCTGTTCCATGAGGTCTGTTTTCTTCTCCAGGTGTATGTAGTCTGGCACAGCCTTCTTTCCTGTTGCTCTTTCAGGATTAATTGTATTAATTATATTTCTGTATTATATGTGGTTTTGGGAGGTGGCCTCTGTCTCACCTCTCACGCTGCCATCTTTAATCTTACCTGGTAATTTCTTAGAAAACTAAAAACTCACCATGTGACCCATTAACCATATTTGTGGGCATTTATCCCAGAGAAATGAAAACTAATATTCACACAAAAATTCATTTACAATTGCTCAGAGCAGTTTTATTTGTAACAGCCCAAAACTTAACAATCAAGACATCCCTCAGTTTATGAACAGTTAGAGAATCTGTGGTATATCCATACCATGGAACATTTATACTCAGCAATAAAGAGATGAACTGATACACATAACTTGGTCAGATATAAGGGAAATTATGCTGAGTGGAAATGAGCCAACCTCCAAAGGTCATGTACTGTAAGAATCTATTTATATATCATTCTATAACAGAGACAGAGAAATGATTGGGAGCTCCTAAAGGTTAGAAACGGTGAGGGGGAAGTGGATGGGTCTGACTATAAAGGAGTATCATGAGGGAGGTCATCATGGTAATGGAATAGTTTGTTATCTTGATTATGGTTAACGGGATAAGATAACATAGAATGACAGCAGATGGTACCAATGTTAATTTTCTGTTTTGATAATGAACTACAGTTATGAGAGATATAAGCATTGGGGGAAACTGATAAAGGGAAGATGGGACCTCTCTATACTATCACTGCAAGTTAAAAAAAAACAACATTCATCTAAGTAGCCCAATGGATTTGCTTGTTTTTATCCCATCTCACCTCTTTTCTCAGGTAGTAATATGAACCACATGACTTCATCCACTGGACACTATTATTAAATTGGGGTGAGAAAGGGCAGATGAACCAACCCGTAAGTGGGACTGAGACAATCAGTCCCAAATTTCAGAATTTGAACTGAAAGACAGAGACCAGCCATCCACAAAGGCTCTGCAGCTGAAAAGTCCTATGACAACAGGATCAAAAACGGTCAAGTCAGAGTCAGCTGAAGTGCTAAGGCAAGTAGCAGAAACTGTCAGGCTCCCTGTCTGTGAGAATGCCTACTGAGAGAGCTACCTCTCTGAACTAATCTGGGTGGTGAATAGTTTCTACTTCTTGTAACCGCACAGCCTGACTAAAACATATGCTTTAGGGAGGGAGATAATACCAAAAGGTAACAAAAACTTTTCTGCATCATAATTTGCTATGGCCCTCCTCCTGTACTCCTAAAATTTAAGACAGCTATCATTTAAACACTTTAATCCTCATCTCTCACCTCAACTGATTCACCCAAGTCAGTGAGACCAGAGTTGAAAAGATCGGAAAAAACATGTCAGGTCTCTACTAAGGACAGCAACAAGATGAGCTCACATCACTCTAAGCAGTCTACCAGAGCTATGGCTTCCACACACAGAGGGTTCCAATATTAAGTGTAGGGACTTATTTAAAGATAGGAAGGAAGGTCCTCTTGAATACAAATTCACAAATAATCTAGAAGTTGAAATTCATTCACTCATCTCTAAGTCTTTATCTATTTATTAGAGGGGGGTAGAGCTATAGGATGAAGAAAGGGATTTCAATCTCTCAGGATTAAGGGCAAGAGACACCACATACTGACTCAGGCCCATCCAAAAGCCCCACTGCAGCAGCAGCAATTACTCTAGGCTGGTGGGAAGTAAACTGAAAAGGATCACATGAGGGTCAAGCTACCATCTCCTCACCTCCTGGGCTAATCTCCACTTCCTCTCTCCCATTTCAGAACCCCAGCACAGTATAGAGTAGAACAGACAATGGTGTCAAACTGCCTGGGTTCCAGTCCTGCTTATGCCACTTCCTGCTCTGTGCCTCAGTTTCCTCACCTTTAAGAGGGAAATTTCAGTACCCACCTCTTAGCACTAGACATCAGTGAGCCGATCACTGGCATTACCACAATATTGCCCTAGCTTTTATTTCCCATGTGACTTCACTGGGTGTTTAACAGAATAAACGTAAGTAGTCAACTGAAAACAAGTTGAAGCAACCTAAAGTTGTTTTTATTTTTCTAACTGCTTTTACTAATGTAAGAACAGAACTGTCACAGTGGCTCAGCTCTGTAACCCACCCAGCCCAACCAAGATTGTTCTAGTGGTGGGACCAAGAAGAATACCTCTGCTCAAAGCAAAAGGACATCAACATGCACCTGTCATCCAAAAATTTAACTAAAACCTTCTTGATCTTTCCACAGTTTGGGCCAGTAGTATAACCTGAGGTTACAAACTCCAGGTCTCGTATGTTACAGGTAGAGGAAAACTTCCTTTTACATTTCAAGAAGTATGGTTGGAGAAGTATGGAACTGGGGAACATGACTCTGTAACTTCAACCACTTCCCCCTTCAGCTCATCCCTCCAAAGTGAGGAAGAATTAATGTCGTCACAATGCTTCTCCATCTTGGGCATTCGTCACAGTGGGTAACCCAAGCCTCAGGAAGCAACCATGGGAAGCAACAGGATTTACAAACATTAGCCAATGTGTCAGTTTTTCCTCTTGCCCAAGCACACAACGGGCCAGCATCTTTCAGGAGCAGTGTTGTCAGGGCTGCACTAAGTCATGAATGGATTGTTCAGGACCCTCTGCCTGTCCTAAATGATTCCTAAAAGCTTCATAGTCTCACATAGTCTTACTGTCCTCAGTTCCTGTTGGTGTGCTATCATTATACCTATAAAGTTATTAAACCCCTGACCCATGGATGTCTTTGTAGCTTTCGTATCTCTCAAACTTGATAAATGCCTCCTGAGTTTCAGAAAGCAGTTACCTATCAGCTAATGCAAGAGTGCAGCCTACCTGTGTGAATCACTGCTGATGCCTAAATCACAGTCTTGATGCCTAAATTTCCTGCGATAGCCAAAATATTAACTTAACTGGTTATCTGTGTTCTACTTCCAAGCCCTAGAGATAGAATTTTAGGGGTTGAAGTTTCTTCCCTCTAACTTGACAAACCTTCTTCTCACCTCCAACTGAATCAACAGCTCCTCAGGTGTGAGATGCAAAGCCTCAAGCCTAAACTGTTTTCACAGCAAGACTTAACTGGCACTTAAGCCACTTCGTTTGTTCCATCCTATTCTCAACCTTTCTGGACCTCCTGGCTTTCTGGATACACAGCTGCCCAAAGCGTGATGAAAAACAGGCTGGCTGTCACCTCCTGGTAACTGCTGTTACCCAATATCTATAGGGGACAAAGTGCCTGAAAGGTGACAGCCTTGTTCCCTTTGCCCTATCATGGGTTTGAAATTAGGAGTTCCCAGGTCTCAGTAGGCTACTCAGTACCTGATGTAGTTCCTAAAAGGGAGCTGTATGGAAAACACTCTCCCATGGCTGCTCAGAGAAGGCAATAGTGATGTTCAAAGCAACCCTTCTAGCACCAAACAATGGTCTGGTGGGCCAGGATGATCTCAGTCCTCTGCAAAGGCTCTCAATCCTAATTCCTGCAGCTCCAGACCACGCAGATGTCTCCTCCCAACTTGGCCCAGAGGCCGCACAGACTTCCAAAAGGAACTTCTTTATCAAACACAGTGAGCTGTCTAGCACTGCAACCGGTATCAAGTCACAGCTAAGGCTGGGAAAGAAGTGCTTCTGATCCATGCCCGACCAGGTATGCTTGAGGAGCCTGGGGGTTCTGGGAACCAGATCTGTAGGTGCTGGAAAGACAATGCTCTCCTTGCTGACACCACATCACCCAGCCTAATGGTTTCACAAGACTCAGAGGCACAGCCCTGAAGACAACTAGTGGGGAGGCAAAAATGACTCTCTTCAAGAGGTCTTCGGACAAGCGGACAGCTCAGCAGGACGGCACATGTCCAGGGCTCATCGTGGGACAGCCATCACCAACCTGGTAAAGGAGGACATAGCACACGGCATCTTCAGGGCGCTGGAGGCAGGCGCTGTGGCAGAAGAGGTGGTGAACAAGGGTCAAAACTTTGCCAGGTTAACACATCCAGACCCTCTGGCCTAATCATCTCACTCCTGAGAATTTATTCCAAAGAAATAATTCTCAAGAGGGAAAAAGCTGGATGTACAAGGACATGTGTTCCAGCAGCCAAGTGGTTAATAAAACATGGACTCCAGAGTGAGAGACCCACCTCTACTTAATAGGGCAAGTGACTTATGCTCTCTGAGCCTCCTTCTCCTCACCTGTAAAATTTAGAATACCGTACCCATTCCCCAGGGGTTTGTGGGATTAAACGAAACAATCTGCATAAAGCACCTAGAGTATAAATGTATTCAACTACAAAGATTCACTCTTATTATCACGCATAGGACAGGAAGCTAATACAGGGAAAGGAAACAGGTGAATTGTAAAGGGTGATAATGTTGAAGGGAAGTTTTCCATGACTGATTTTGACAATATAATTTCTTCAGGTCTTGTCCATCTTTTTAGGTGTGGAGGATGTCACAAATTGTTGAACCCTGAAGCTTAGGAAGAAGGAAGGAAGGCAGACAAGTGGTATCTTCTCAGCAGGGTTTTCCCCATTTTTCTAGGTTTCACCTGTAGGAAACTCCTAACAGGTCTCTTAGAATGCAACAAAGTGGGGAAGATGCAGGACCCGGGAGAGGAGGAATGAAAAAGGGTTTGACAATCCAAACTTGAAAGGATCCACCTACTGCAGGCAGAGCTTGATCAGATCCCCTAAGAGCCTGAGCCTACTTTCTAGGGGCTACTGCAAGCACAGCAGTAAGGCCCCTGGGCTGGGCGGACAAGAGGAGCTGCCTGCCAGCCTGAACAAGGTCACAGCATGGCCAGAGAGGTGTAGACAGGGAGATCTATGTGTGGTCAGAGAGAAGTAAGATCTTGTGACCACAGGCAAGGAGGCCATTCTCAGGACTCTGCTGCACAGAGAGTCCTGTGTACAGGACTAGCACAGCCTCTGTCCCTCCCCTGGCTCCTGCAATTTCTCAGCTGCAAGTACATAATAGTTCAGCTCCATAAAGGAAACACACAGTAAATATTTATCAGTGCTAGAAACTAAACAGATAATTAAGTGCTTGCACAGATCTTAGAGATGTCTAGCCAGTGTTTACATACAAACTTTCTTTTTAAATTCATTCTATCTATAAATATTGCAGTAGGTAACCCCAAAATTTTTGAGAGGTTTTTTTTTCAAACTTAAACACCATTATTACACATAAAAAGTTTAACAATTCCTCACTACCAACAATTACCCAGTGCTCAAAGTTTTGATTGTTTCATAAATGTCACAAATGGATTTACACAAAGGTTTGTTTCTCAACCTTTAAAAATTCATCTTTCCAAAGCTCGACGAGATTCTAAGACAATCTCTACTACTTCTATGACCACAATAATCACTGACTTAGGCCAACCTCCTCACTAGAGCAGACAGGAAAACCAAAACCCAGGTTAGGTTATTTGTCCAGGATCACACAGCTAGCTGCATACAGAGAGCCTGACCCACAGGCCACTCCTTTCCTTAATATCACAATGTCTGGCAGTCTGAACACTGAGGCAACTGGTAGAAGCTTCCAAGTCAGTAAGTCTTAATCTAATAATAGCTCCTTTATCTGTAAGAAAATAATTACCACTTACTCTGCCTAGTAATTATACACCCATTTAACTGAGATAAAAACTAGGCTCTTGAGTTAATACCTTATCAGGTAGAAATCAGTCTCGATCTTTATTCTGTGCTTCAGTTTAGCCACAGAAAAGGATTCTCAATGACCTCTACTCTCTCCTCAAAACTAACTCCCTGAGGCCACAGCAAACTGAAGAGGAGGAAGGAATCACATGGTGGGATCTGTGCTCTAGCTGTGCATTAGTGTGGCACCAGCAGGTTCAGACTAACTGAAAACAGACTCAAATGGCTTTATAGGTCATTCCCCTAAAACCATCAAGGAACTGATTGATTTCTGTGCTGTATGTTTTAGAATATGGAAAAAAAGTAAATGCTTCCCATTTCCCACCTTGTTCTATAAGGATAGAATTACCCCTTTTATACAGCTGGACAAAGAAAGCACACACACCAAAAAGTGGGAGTGGACAGGAAGGAAACTACAGGCCAATCTTACTAAAAAACAGAGGCCAAAATCCTAAAAGCAAATCAAAAGAGTAGCATGCTTTTCCTCTGAAACACTTGACTTCTTTCCTTCTTTGTTTTATTCTCTTTTGATGGGGTCTTATTTCCTATGTGTGCACAATAAAAATAAACTTGGGCGTGTGCAAAAAGAAGAATAGGGCACACTGAACAAGCTAATGAATATGGGTTTTAGACAGTATGGTATTAGGACATCTATTTAAGTAATCTGTCATTTTAACTGATAAAAAGAAAATGTTTATGCTCATTTATCTCATTTGATTCCAAAAGGGTAATGGACAAAATTCAAAAACCACTATATATCAAGAGAAAGGAAAAGAATAAGCAAACTAAAAACACAATTGATACTTCCTTAACTTGAGCAACTGCATTATCAAACAATAATATAAAGCTAGTCTAGGAACAACTAGGTCAAAGATAAAGAACAGTCCCACTTGTGTCCAGTAATGTAGAATGTGAGAGGAGTAGATTCCAAATTAGTAGAGGATGAATAAACTCTTCAATAAAGTTAGAGCCTTGCCTCTCTTAGCATATAGAAATAAATTCCAAGTAGACTAAAAAACTAAAGGTAAACAAACAAAAGCACTATAAAAAAACACCAAAAAGAGAGTTTCAGATGGAATAATGGGAAAGTTCTGGAGATGGGTGGTAGTTATGGTTGTACAATGTGAATGTCATTTATGCCAATTAACTGTAAAAAGCCTAAAAATGGGTAAAATGATAACTTGTATTTATGTATATTTTACCATAATTTTTAAAATATTAAAAAAAAAGAAACACAAAAGATTATATTCTTGAAATGGGAAGTCTTTTAAGACCTAAAACATTGGAGCCATAAAGGGAAAGATTTGAAGATTTTACTAAATAAAAAATTTTAATGTCTATATGATAAAAGACCCAGAAACAAAAGTTAAAAGACAAACACTTAATATCTCAATAGAAAGAGAAAAATGAGAGAAGATAAGCCAGTGATTAGAATAAAATATATGCAACATGTATAATAGGTAAATGGTTAACATCTGAATATATAAAGCTGCTATAAATCAAGTAAGCGGATAAACAGATACAGAATATGACAAGCAATTTGTAAAACAATCTCACAGGTAATCAGGAAAATACACATTAAAACTATTTTATTTTTCATCCATTAAATTAATAAAATTAAAAATACTGATTTCCACAGTTGACCAAGGTGTAGGAAATCAAGTATTCTCATCACTGGGACTGGAACTGTAAATCTTCAAAACCTTCTGAAGGGCAATTAGCCAGCAGCTACTAGCCAGACAGGATGCACACACCACCACTTACTGACCTCTAGCCTGCAGAAGTCTCCCGGAGGTACACAAAAATCATGAACAAGGGTGTTCACGGTACTACTATTTACAATATCAAAAAACATAGCCCAACTCTCTAACAGGAGGTGGTGCAATATACTTGTACATCCACCCAGGAAAATCCTAGATGGCCACTGACAAGAAGTAGAAAGGACTCTATGTAACCAACAGGGAAACATGTCACAGCATGTTTTGTAAACAAAGTCTGGTTATAAAATAATCTATATCCTGTGATCCCATTTTTGTAAAAAAAAAAATTAAATAATGTACTTCATATAAAAAGAACAATCTAGAATAATGCAAATCAAGCTATTTTCAGTGGATATCATCTCTTGGAGTGGTACCATGGGAAACTTTCACTTTTCAAATTTCATTATTTCTGTAATGTTTGAGTTATTTAAAATATGTATAATCACTTTCGTCATTGAAAAACTGAAGAATACAATAAAGAAATGAACACACCTGTTCCTCTCTGTAAAAGGCAGGGAGGGTAGCTAGGATCCCAACAAATGCCAGGCAACATCTCGGTGCCAAGTTTTCCCCTAAAGAGGAAGTGGCAGAAAGCTGCTCAACAGTTGGGAATGGTCACCTGCCAATATCCCCGGACTGCCCCCCAATCCTGGGCAGGGCCGATGTGGGGTAATAACAGGAAGGGGGCCGACCTTCAATCAGGGCAGCCTGCACCACATCTTGCCCCTGAAAGGCAAGGGCTTGGCTGAAACAGTGGATGCCGAATGACGGCACTCTCAACACTAGACTCAAAACTGTATTTTTCTTTAACCTCTGATCTCTGGTCGGCTCTCGGATCACCATTTAAGATTAGAAACATTTTACATGAAAAGGTCATCATGGAAATCAGATCAGCTAAGGGGAAATGAGGGTGACTTCCTGGGTGAGAGCCATAAAAACCTCACAGCACCCTGAAAGACGGCAACAAATGCCAAGATCTGCAGTGGCACCCCACTGCAGAGCTGCTGGCCAGCTAAAGCTACCACAGCCTCCGAATGAGGAAACCAATAAAGGGAGGAAAGAAAGAATGGGGAGGGAAACTAAACAAAACCACTGGATGCCAGACACTGCCACCACTTGCCACATTTACATATTCAATCCTCACGACACTCCAGGGAGTACAGAAAAGGGAGATCAGAGGCCCACTGACTTGCTCAAAATAACAAAGCTACAAACCCTGAGTCAGGATTTGAATCTGGTCTGCCTATGAGTCCAATGGCAGCTCCTCTAATCGGCCAGTCCGCAGCCCCAAACTTCCCAACACTGGAGCCTATGTCCTTGGCCTTCCCAGGCAGACTCACCTGCGAGCTGGAGGGCAGCACCTGGGAGGTGGGCTCCTCCGTCAGGGTTGCTCCAGAGCCCATGGGGCTCAGTGTGGTGATTCGGCTTGGTTGGCCACGTAGTGTCAAGGTAATGGTGGTGGGGACCTTCAAGCCTGAGAGAAAGGGAAGTTGGGTTTTTCTGGTCACAGCCTCTACTCACCTCTCCTGAAGAGTTTCTTCCCCACATTAACACACCCATCTTGGCCTCTAGCCCTAGGCTCCTCCCCCGTGGGGTTGCCTCTGCCCTGTCATTCAGTCTGAAAGGTAACAGGAAACAACCCGTGTTCTCTCAACATGTCTGGGGAATGGACTCACACAGCTAAATCCCTGAGGGTCAATGCCAGAACCCATAGGAGATGGGAAGGTCCCGGGAAAGATCCTTTATCTAGGAATCCCCATAGTTCTCATGACAGACTCACCTGATGCTTGATTAGAGATCTGAGCCAGGCCAGGGAGGCTGCTTGCTAACTTAGCAAGGCCCCCATTGGTCAGCAGCTGGTGGATGGCTGTGGGCTTCCCACAGGGAGTGGCACCCAAGGAGGAGAGAGTGGTGGCAACAGGAATGGTACGGACAATGGTGCTGGTGCCCGTGGTGACAGCACCCAGGGACTGCATGGGGGTGGGCAACTTCACACTGGTGGCCTGTGGAACACACAAGCCCAGGTGATCAGAAGCTATTGCCCAACAGCAATGTTCCAGTGTGGAAAGCCCACAGCATATTATGAAAGGCTACCAGGCATTGAGTGCCTACTGCATACAAGGTACTCTTCCAGATATTTTCCACATATTATTTTATTTAATCCTCAAAACAACCCTGTGAGAGAGGAACTACTATTAACCTCATTTTACAGACAAAGACACAGAAATAGAGAGGTCAAGAAAGTTGCCCAAGGTCACATAGTAAGTGACAGAACCTTAACCTTTGAGAGCTCCCAGCTGTGAAGTCAGAAGGCTGTTTGTCCTTGACCAGACTCCAGCCCCAGTCTCCCTGCAAAAACCAACTAGCTGCCCACACCTTCCCAGCCCAGGGAAGGCAGATGTGTACCTGTGGGGCTGGCCCTGGGGAGGGATTTGCTGGGAGGCCAGTGGTTTTGCTGCCGATATCCTGCAAGCTGAAGCTGAGGCCTTGGAGGAGGCTGCTGGCTGATGTAGCCCCTAGGAGAGGATATAACAGACATCAGCACAGGCTCAATCACTTACCCAATCTCAATACCTAACTAAACACCAATGCACTTTCCTTCAGACATCCCCAGTGCTCTCAGAAAGCTGCCAGGAAGGCCTCCCCAGGCGTACACGCAGGATGCCCACATGAAGGAAGGTACTAGGCCACACACACTGCCTTGGATTCGCTCTGCACATCCCTACCTGTTCCAAAACATCTGTCCTACATTTTGGATAGGTTTTTGGAGAACCAAAGAAAGCTGAATCACACTTTTCAGAAATCTGAATTCTCTTTCTTTCCAGGGAAGAGGAAGGACTTTTTAAGCCAAAAGATTTCCAAATACCTGACTTACATTCCACTTCACAACAGCCCAGTGGCCTCAACACAAAGAGGCAGGTCCTCTTGAAAAAGGGCGTCTACAGTGTGTTGGCCCAGCTGGGCTCAGGCAACTAGCCTTTCAGTGTTGATGGGGGGTGGAGAAAGTGGGGAGGCAGGCATGGGCAGAAAATGCCTTGTTTTGCTAATGCCCAGTAGAGCATCATTTCCAGTTTTATTCAGTCATATGGGTTTAAAAGCACCACAGTGAGACACAATAATACATCTCCCACCAGCTAGACAGTATAAATTACGCTACCTGCAAAAAGGGATATTTACTCACTGAATAGACTAAGGACAAGAACTCCCCCACTTCAAAGCTAATCCCAGCTTCATGGCAAGCTCCTATGACAAGCCAGACACTCCAGATTCTGCTCCAGGGATGCTTTCCCAGGACCACTCTCCAGCAGCAGCCCACAAAGACTCTGCTGGGAGGCTGGGAATGCTGGGCTACCAAATACCTGGGAGGGAGCTACCAGCAGAAGTGGCCACCAGGCGGCTCTGGAGTGTGTGCAAGGCACTGGAGTGTGTGGTACTGCTGGAGATGGAGGAGGCTGGGCTGGTTGAGACGCCTCCTTCAGAAGCACTTGACCTGGAGACAAAGACAGGAGCTCCTTTATGCAAAGGCTGGAGGGCAGCAGACCCTGGCAACACAGGAAGGATCCAGAGCAGGGCCCAGTGGCTTTTAGCAATGGACACAAGGCTAGAACCTACAGTGGCCTAGTCCCATCTTCTGAATCTGGCCTCTAATCCTTCTAAAAGATCTAAAGTAAACACTTCAAGCATTGAAAGTGGTACACTGCAAATTGTAAGTAAAGATGAACTCTGAGTTAACCCAAAAGATAAAAATCCCACTCAGAAAAAAGTCACACTCCCAAAACTGACAGAATTCAGAATCCTCCATCCTCTCAAAGCACTAAATGGACCAGAGACAAGGCAAAGAGAAGGAATGGAACAGGCAGAAAGACAACAGACAGACTCACTTGGTTGTGGTGAGAAGCCCTGTGAGCTCCGTGGCCCCTGCTGAAGCCTGCCCCAGCATCCTGGTGATGGGCTTCCCTCCCAGGGCTGCAAAACAAAACCCCAAGGCCAGCCATCAGTTCTGTTCAGCCCTACTTCTCAGGACCCCCAGCCCAGGCTAAATGCAAAACACTATGGACAAAGACAGGGAGACGAAGAGCAGACAGTAACTACACAGAGTAGGGAGAGTTGGGTTATTTTTCTTCCACTGTCTAAATTTTCTGGAATATTTTAGTGTCTTTAATTGAAACCAAAATAGAACACAATGTGAGATGCTCTAAATGACTGCACAGCTTCCTCTGACCCTTGTTCTGCCTCTCTGACTCAGTCCAGATCAGGCCACTACCCATGTTCCCCACGTGAAACCTTGTGCCCTCTTTGCTCCAGACACCTCTTGCACTGAGAAGAGGTGGAGCTGCTCTCAAGTGGCCACCAAGAGGGCAATGCTCTGTGCCCCAGGGGACTTCAGTCAGTCAGTTTTACCTCAACAGGTCAAGAGAAACTCACCTTCTGGAGCTCCTCCTTGGGAAGGAGTACAAGGCCCTCCACCTGTGTCCCCTTGGGAGACAAGAGACACCTTGATCTTCGGTCGCTTGGAGGTCTTACTGCCAGGAAGAGGACTGGAGGGATGGTGCCGCTTCAGCTGGACCCTAAGATCCTCTTTCTCTGCTTCCTCAGTTGGTTCTGATGAAATGGGAACTAAGAGATGGAGCTGGGGTGAGGCCCTCCACAATCCAAAAAAGCCCAAAAGACACTGGCAAGCAGTCCAGGCATGGGCATTGCTGTGCATGGACACAAGGAAGAACCACCCCACAGTGAAGTCACACTGGAAATGAGACTACCAATGCTTCAGTCCCACCTCATTCAGGCCCCACCTGTGGCAGAACTTCGTAGGCCTCCCCGCTCCCAGAGGATGGCACCACACCCATCCCTTACCCTGTCCTAAACTCCCGGGGAGGGGACTCTGAGTTGGTGGGAACAGAAAGAAAGGAGAAGACACTCTGACCCTGCCTAGACAAGGCCAACCAACCAAACAGAGGGCTCACCACAGTGCATCTAAACAGTGCTACCTGGACTCAGAGTGTGACTGTTTTCCTGTTTCAAGCCCTCCCCACATCACACACTAGGACAGCAGTACTAGAGTGGCATTCCTCTCTACACCAGTCCCACCTGCCCTCGGAGCCCAGAGCTCAGAGTTTGCCTGCCCAGTGGAGGCAGTGAGGAGTACCACCAGGACTTAAGGGTGGCTTCGAGTACCTGCTAGGCAAGGGAGCATCTCATCAAGACAATGTTATTGCTCCTGCCCAAAAGTAACAGGGTGACAGTGGCCCACATCACAACCTAGTCCCTAAGCCATTTGTGCTAGTACAGAGAAAGGCCACTTGTTCACACACAGGTGTCCCCTCTACTGACTCGGACAGACTCATCTTGTATGTGGCCAAGACTCTTGGACTCATGTTATTCCAGGCTTCCTCATAGATCCCCTCCTCTTTAAGCCCAGAAGCCCACCCGAGGCCCTCTTCTCAGCACAGACAATCGGGTGGGGTGGGCAGGAAGCAGCAGCACAGGAGGAGGGGGCCATGGCGAGCTACTCCAGACCACAGCCAGGGTATAACCAGCCAGAAGGACTGCTTAGGGGATAAGGGCATTGATCAAAATCAGAACAGGAAGGACGGCAAGAGGTAAAGCTACAGGCTTTATGCTGAGAAGTGGCTGGTGTACTTGCAGCGGCCAGGATGGAAGCAGGAAAGCAGAGGCATGGAGAAGAACACACAAGGACACTCAGGCTCACAGGTGACTGGCCACAGGCACACACAGGGGAGGCAAGGGCAGGGAGACAAAAATGGGAAAACATCATGAGAGGCAAACAGAAGGAATGAAGAAAAACCAGACTGTGGAGTAAGCAAATGGAGTCAGCAAAGTAAGAATCAAAGATAGAAAAAAGCAGAGAAAAAAGAACAGGAGGAAACCAAACAGACAAATGAGAGGCAGCGGTGGGGAAGAAGTAAGAGGGATAAGGGGAGAGAAGCAGAGAGCAGAGGGCAGAAAGGTGAGAGAAGAGCAATACTCACCAAAGAGACAGGAGGAGGTGCCGGGAGGAAGAGCTTTCCTCACCAGCATATTTTGTTTCAGAAAAGCAGCAAACTGTGCTGGAATGAATCAGAAAGAATTACAGAATCACAGCCAGCCAGAGAAAGGAGAAAAAGAGAGTGAGTAAGAAAAAGATATGAAAATGTAGGAAATTGTCAACAGGGACCTTTTCTGGAATTAATGCATGAGTATGAACCCTGATTCTGCCATATAGCAGCTCAGGGAATCATCTATAAACTGAAAAAGAAGTATCTGCCTCAGGCAGCTGGTGCCAAGATTCCATAGCAACAGTAGGTGAATGCCAAGAGGAGGGCAGGGTGTGCAGTGTGGGCTATCATCACCTCCTGTTGCCTGCGAGCTCTGCAGAAGCCAGGGAGCTACAGCTGCTGCTCTTCCCAGGATACTCTGGGTCCCATTTCGAACCCAGCTCATGAACTCCTTAAATTCTCCACTAATTAGCCCTTCCAAAAGCACAGCAGACTGCTGGCTTTCTCTTCAGCAAAGGCCTAAGGGAACACCACCCACCTGGAACTTGGCTCTGGCCCCCACCTAAGAAGATCCAGATCACGGAGCATCCCTGTGGGCCCTAGGGGCCTGGGCTCTTTTTGCCTTCAGCGATCCACTCACACTTGTGCTCCTCGTCAGCACCCACTCTTAAGAGTGACCTCAGAGAGTCCTAGCTTTAAGTATTGACCCTGTGGCTCCACCACAAGAAACCCAGGGGAAGCGAGCCCCTCAGCCTCCTGTCAGCTCCACATTTACTTGACAGCCAGCTCTGGCTGCTGCCTCTTCCCAAGCACCTGAGAACCTCAGAGGATACATGTGCCTAGATACATCATCACACACCAGTGCCCAAGAGGCCTGACCTCAAGGCCATTCAAATGGATCCAAGTGGGGGCAGGGGTAGAACACCTGTTTCCTTCTCCCAATGCACCCATCTCTCCCTTTTCTACAGCTTCTTAAGTAGCACTCAGTGTTCTCCACTCTCATTTCAACCATACAAATATTTCCTAGCCTGCCTGCAGAGCCCATGATAAACTCCACTGAAAGTCCCAGTGGGGAATCTTAACTCTTCAAGGGCAAAACAAAGGAGGCACATGATGCCAGGAGAGTTGCCCTGGAATGTGCTGGGTGAAGCACATCACCCTAGCCACATGACCTGGAATGCTCCTTGACTACAGGAGTGGTTGGGCAGGGATTAACAGAAGATGTAGCTTCCCCAGTTAGGAGTTAGAAAAAAATGTAAGCCAATGTACAAGTACTCCACTCATAAAGCCTAACTTCCCCAGAACACCAAGACAAAGCTCTAATTAATGGAATTTTACAGCAGACCTTTTGTGATGTTCTGCCCTTAAAAATAGCCCTTGGCATTCATGTCAACCTAATTTTGCCTGGACAGAAATGTGGGAAAGGGTGCCTCTCACATGGCCCTGGAAAAATCTACAGAGGCCAATACTTCCCAACAGCCATGACATCAACTGTAGCAGACAGACCTGAGAGGCGAGTAGGCTGGGCGCCTATACCTTGGGCCTGTTTGTGGGTCAGCACAGCTTCTGTCCGCTGTACATGTCTCTTCATCAGCTGAGAGCTCCCCATCTGGTTGGCCTTCTGGGCAGAGGACACTGTGCTTACTTTGGTCTTGGGACTGGAGGTGGGGCTGCTGGACACACTGGAAAGATCCTGAGTAGGTGAGAAAGACAAGAGCTGACCATCAATCATGTTCCCCTGAAAAGCCCTGGTCAGGAACCTTCCTTGTAGGAACACACAGGCCCCAGCACTGGCAAGGTGGACAGGCATCCCAGAAGTGAGGGAACCAACTCTGCAGCCCTGATCCCCCAGCAAAGTGCTCCCTCCTTGCCTGCATTACCTCTGAGCCTGAGGGTGAGGCAGGCAGCTTGGCGGCTGGTGAGGCCGGTCGACTGCCCCGCTCAGGAATCTCAAAGGCCAGGTCTCTGCGGGCCGCATCCCGGGGCTTCTTCTTCTTCTCAGCATCCTGATCCCGAGGTTCAGAGCCCATGTGCCCTTCGGTGCGAGTGAGCACCCCAGTCAGAAAGTCCACAATTTCATCCTAGTGTAAGGGGGGCCAAAGCCTCTGGTCCTCAAATGGAGAACAGGAACCTCCCCCATAGTCCAAGTAAAACCACTTCCCCTCGGCCTTGGCACTGGATGTGCCAGTCCCCACCACACACACAAAGCCTGGCACAAATGCAGCCTCTGCCCAAGACCAGCAGGAGCCTGTACCCACTGCCTCTGGGAGGGGGTGCTCTGGGGCGGTCGTGCTACACCACTCCTCCGATAAGCCTTTTCTCCCCTGATGCTTCACTCACACCTGAAGTTTTTTTTTCTGTCTTCTCCTTTTCTTTTCCCTTCTCTTGGCTTATGATTTAGGTCTACCAGAGGCCCAGTGGATACCCCCTCAACCTTCAGAGCCAAAGAGGCCACGGTCAACAAGACCAAACCTAAAAGGTGGTAGAAAGGCAAGCCTGGCTGAGAAAAAACATAAAGCCACTGGGTACCTGAATACATCTGTCCACCATGCTCTGAGTCAACCCCTCTGCTTTCTTCTTTGCTTTGCTTATTCTAAGGGACAAAAAGGAGGAAATGTTTACTTTCTAAAGATTCCGTGGCACCATGTGGAAATAAGAAGGGATTTTTCTTCTGTGTTGGTTATCTTCTAGGCCCAGAAAGGAAGGCTACATTAGCCCTCACACAAGTATGGCAAGCTCCTGAAGCTCAGTTTCCACATCTGCAAAATGGGAAATCATAATACCTTACTCATGGAGTCAGAGGGATTACACAAAATAACAGGTGTAAAGAAGCAAAGAACATATGACAAGTGGCTGGGACTGTACATCCAGAAGTCCCACGGCTACAGTTTCACTGATAAACTACACAACTGTTAATTATGACCTCATCTACCCCAACACAGACCCAAGCCCTGAGATCACTGGGTGTTGTTGAAATGAAATTAGTAGGAGGGGAATAAAAGTGATCACAGATTAGTTCTAAAGGGCTAAGAACAAATGACCACAACTGACTGTATTGCCCTCTTGGAAAGCTAGCCTTAAAACCCTCAAAACCCCTCTCTGAAAACTAGCGAGGCTTTAGACTGGGGGGTCTTGGCAGAGAGAGAAACAGGGCACCAAGAGACGGGATAGAGAACAATATTCTGAGACCCCAATTTACTAACTGTTGGCCTCTGACCTTGTTTAACACCTTCATTCTACAATGAGGACAGTGAGTCCTAGAAGTTAAGCAATTTACCCAGGCTTCTTAGCGAAGGAGCCAAGACTAAATTGAGATCTTCCAATTCCAGTCCAATGCTCCTGGCAACACACAGATATGTCTTATAAACAGCCTCACACTCTAACTCTTACTAAGGGTGCGCCCATCTCTCCTGTTCCCCAGCAGTAACTAAACACATACAAGCTATACTCCTGCAAAAAAAAATGCTTGAATTACCAAGGAAGACAATGTATTTACAATAAAACATTCCCTTGGGCATTGAAGGATAGGATCCTAGGTCCACAAGAAGCTGTCAAATGATGAAGGCCAGAGGGCTTCTCCACAACATCTCTGGGTAAGAAACTGACAGGATACACGAGAGCAGGTACTTGCTTTAAGCTCTCTAAAGTACACAGATGAAATTAATCTCTAAGAATGAACATATAAAGAAAAGGAGGCCCAATAAAATGACATTACCTGTTTTTCAGTACATTTCATGACAACATCACTGAAGGCCCTATAGGCAGCCAGTCATGTAAAGGAATAGTGGCTGTCTGAATGACTAAAGGTGCATTCTTAAAACCCCTTCCAAACTATGGCTGTTTATACTTCAAAATTTATAAAAGGATGCTTATTATAAATGAAATCTATGTTTACATTCATCCCCAGGAAGGAACAAAATATAAAGAAATGCCAGTACAGTGAAAGTGTGATGACAAAGACTGTATTTAGAATCTCAAAGTATCTTCTCCCCACAAGATGACTACTAATTACAAAGGGGAAAAAAGTAACTTTACAGTGGAGAAACCTGGCATATGCCACCTTAACCACATGATCAAAGTTGACATCACCAGTGATAAGACATATCTACATCATGTGCCCCCTGAGGGGATGCACTGAGGGCATTTCACCGCTGTGGCATTCCTGCCAAAAATGCATATCCTCAACCTAATCATAAAGAAATGTCAAAAGCCTAAGTTGAAAAAGTCATAAATTAATTGGCCAGACGTCTCCGAAGTGTCAAGGTCATGAAAGACAAAGACTGAGGAACAGTATCAAATTAAGAGAGACTGAGGAGACATAGCAGCCACTAGCAACGTCTGGCATGTGCAGATTAGAGAACAGTATCATATCAATGTTAATTTCCTGATTTTGGTAATTATACTTTGGTTGATTACACGGGAATTTTTAGTATTATTTTTGCAACTTTATAAATCTGAATTCGTTAAAAAGAAATGTTTTTTTAATGCCCCATTTTCACTGAACCAGATCATCTACAGTTCTATCACCACCTTACAGGTGTGTCTCCAACACTGCCACATGGCTCTCTCACAACTCTGGGGGAACCTGCCCACCTGAGATTATCATCAGCTCCCCCAACCACCACCAAGCTGTTCTCAGCCCGAATCTTCTCCCGGAAGTCCTCCATGGCTTCGGGGTGACACTGCAGGGAATTCTGTCCAATGACAAAGAGGACTGGAGTCTTCATATCCAAGACGGGGTCATCCACATCCTAAGAGAGAGATAAGTTTCACAATCAGCCAGGTAACATTCCCTGAGCACTGACCAGGCAAGTTGCTCAGGAGAGTCAGCTGGGCACCTGTGGTCACGGAGCAGCATCGTGGGTGAGGCATCACTCCCTCCCTCTCACCTGCTGACCACCCAGTGAGCCACACCCCATGCTTACCCCTCTGGGGCCATCCACGGTAAGCAGAGGAAACCCGAGGCAGACAACTGCAGTGACATACTCCATCACCGACACCTGGAGATGATGCAACGGTTTGTCTCAAGGTCAGCTGACTTCACTGGAGCTACATCCCACCCAGAATCCAGAGGTGGTCCAGACCTACCCACCAGCCCCATCACTTCCCTGTTCTAACCCCCAGATGGACCAGCCATAGTGGCAGCTGTAAGAGCAAAGAACACAAAATGTGCTGCTCATCGGCAGCCACCACGTAGAGAACTGGGGCACTGAGAAGACCCCAGCAGAGGCTGAACCACAGGATGGGAGGTTAATACCTCTGTCCTGTCCACTCCCGAGACTAGAGTCCTCCTGCTCATGTTTCCCTCCACTAATAGCAAATGCAGTCAAAACACGAATACTGCTCTTCACCCTTAAGGAAGGAAAATCTCTGCCTTTTGAATTTAATGGCTAGCTCCCAGACATCCCAAATTTCTTAGAGCTGTGGCTGACTGAGTGCTGCCATCCTCGGGCCAGGGAGTGTGGAGCAGAGCCTTCTTCCTCTCGTGGCCCTAGACCTCATGCTTGACTGGACCACATGAAGCAACACAGACTTCGTTTACGTGATCCACTTGAGAACTAGGGCTTTGGACAGGTCAGGAACATGTCTGCAAACTAATATCCATACAAAAGTATATAAAATAATAAAGAAAAGGTTCCTTAGAAAGGAACCAGACATGATCACAACATCAAATTCCAGAGCTATTAAAATTTTTGCCTGCTAGAATTATTTTGTTTTGTTTTTTAGGTGGGAGAATAGTGCTTATGTTTGGGCAAAAGTAATTTTTTTTTCAGAGATGCATGCTGAAACATATATAAATGAAATGGTATGGTATTTGGGATTTTCTTCAAAATAAGTGAAGAAGAGAAAGTGGCAGAGGCAAGATGACCAAAGCCTGCCCATGAGCTGATCACTGATAAAGCTGGATGTGGGGCCCCAAAGGTTTTATTATGCTTGTTTAGCTAGTCTCCCTTTAAGTTTCTGTTTAAATTTTCCACAATAAAGTTAAAAAGTAAAGTTTGTCTTCTACAATTTAAAACATAATTACATAGGTCGAGTATCTAGCGCAGTGCCCAGAACATGAAAACGGACTCAGCAGCAGCCTGCAGCCACATTAGTAGTGGCAGCAGGAGCAGTATTCTGTCCCAGCCTCTAAGTCAGACAGGAATTACTCACGTGACAGGCCACCAAAGCTCCTGTATTCCAGCCAATCAAGATAATGGGTTTGTGGGGAAAATGGCTGTGAATCTTTGTGGGAAGAGAAAAAAGAAGAGTAAAACAGGAGGCCACAGATGGGTGTGGAACACTTCCAGAATGCTGGGTGTGCTACAGTGAACAGAAATAGGAACACTCTCACCTCGAGCACTTTGCTTCTCACTGTCCCAATCATATGCTCCAGGCACTGCAGAACTCCCACCCCACTACCATTGTTCAGCAGATGGGTGGCTACAGGGATGACCTAAAGAAAGAAAGTTGGCAGCCATACCAGCAGAGGTTAAGTTTCAAATCTTCTCTCAATTCTGCTTCTTCAACCCTAAATCCCTTCAACTGTGGATAAGTACCATTTGAGTTCTAAACAAGGACAGTTGGCAGAATTTCTACATTTCAGTTCATCTATTTTGACCCCCTCCTAAATTGTCTATTCAGCACTCCAAAACCACATTCCCACCCAGGAGAGAGTGTCCTTGCCCCACACATACCTTGCCTAAGCAGGATAGCTGGGACTGCCAGAAGCGGTGGCGGCGTGAAGTGGGGAACACGGAGCTGGAGGGCCCGGAGGAGGCAATGAGAATGAGAGGAGACCCAGGGAGTTTGCTCTGAGAGAAAGAACCCCACCAGAGAATGAAGGAGTGAAAGGTGTTCCTCCACAAAATCCCAATATTCCAGTACCTTCTCATCCAAACCAATGCAGATTTGCTTATGAACCTATGATAAACACTACATACAACCAATTATTAATGAAAAAAGTTAAACAAGGCATTTATTATCCTTTTGCCAATGTTCTAAGACTGGATTCTAAAAACTTCCTGGGTCATATTTAAGTCCTGAGCTGTTTGACTTACTGGTTTGTTATGAGAAAGCACCCCCACAGCAGGGTCCCAGGGCCTCTTCAGCAGGAGGGACAAGGCCTCAGCTCCCGCAGCCCCAGTCTTCGTGTTGGATGACACAAGCATCCGATCAATTAAGGTAGGGATCTGGAAGGAAGGAAGAGCAAAGATGATTCTAATGAGGCAGGAGACCTGACCACCAGCAGCAATCAGGCAGGAGGACAGAGATTCACTATAAGCCACACACAGACTCCAACTAAGTCTCTCAAACTTTCCTTAGGAGCAAAAGTACAAATAAGTGGATGGCCAGAAAGTATGCCTCACATCATTAAAGGTAAGTAGGTTATAATCCTTTGGGGAAAGCAGCTTGGTGATAAGCGTTAAGAGATTTAAATTTATTCCTATCTATTTCCCAAACGATGCTAGTTCTAAGAACCTTTTCTAACAAATATATCAGAAATACATATACACACACATATGAGGAGTATGCAAAAGATGAGATCACTCCTGAAAATAATCAAAAACTGGAAACGACTTAAATGCATATATATGAGTGACTGGTTCACCAAATTATCCATAAGTTAGATATTAACAGTTACTTGAAAATATTTAAAACATTTATCAAAACATAGGGAAATAATTTTGCTAAACTTTTAATGGTAAAACTAAAACATAAAAATTATCTTCACTCAGAATACTGTTAAGAAAATATGCCAAAACATTAATGGTAATTTTTCTGGAGTTATGAGTAATTTTTTCCTTTTTACATTTCTATATTTTCTAGATTTCCTCAACGAATATCAACTGATTTTACAAAATAAAAAAAAACTCTGCATTTTGTTCTAGAGTACTGCCTTCAAGCTGTGGCATGTTAAAGAAATGTATTATTGTGCCCAAAATAACATATCCTACTATATTGTATATTTTGTGATTTATACCACATCCTGCTTTCAATTACTCACCAAATATGTGACATTGCAGATGTATAAATGTAAGTTTCAGACATGCTGATGCTTACACTGACAAGAGAAATATTTGTGTAAATTCCACACTACACACAAAATTCCAAACTAACCCGATGGAAAGGAAAGATTTTTAAATGACAGAGACTGTTTTCAGAAAAACAAAAAGTTTTCGATAAACTGGAGAATAATACAGGTTATAAAAGTTCTGTCTACAGCTAACATCATACCCAACAGTGAAAAGCTACAAGTTTTTCCTCTTAAGTTCAGGAACAAGAGGAGGATGCCCACTCTCCCCACTTTTATTAATCATGGTATTAGAAGTCCTAGCCAGAGTAGTTAGGGAAGAAAAATAAATAAAAGGCATCCAAATTAGAAGGGAAGAAATAAAACTGTCACTATTTGCAGATGACATGCACTATATATAGAAAACCCAAGAAGACTCAACCAAAAAACTGTTAGAATAAATGAATTCAGTAGTTACAGGATAATAAATCAATATACAAAAAGCTGTTGCACTTCTGTACATTAATAACGAACTAGTAGAAAGAGAAATTGCAAAAATCCTATTTACAATCAAATAGAAAAAAATACCTAGGATACACTGTGCTGGCATCAGGCCAGTAAGAAGGAGGCCCCGCCCACAACAGCTAGAGATGCAGAGCACAGAGGCTTACACTGGTTTGCTCGGTCCACTGGCTCTCATACAGGACACAGGCACTGAAGGTGGGATTCAGGAAACAGCTCTTTCCTCCCCACACACACCAGCTCCACTCCCCGATGACCCCCAACCTCACTCTAGGGGCTGAGCAGCTCCAGAGACTGGAGTTTCTAGGCACTAGAGGGCACAACACAGAAATATGAAACGTCAAAAGAACATGGTTCAGACTAAAACCTGACAAACCCCAGAAAAAGGGCCAAATGAAACTGAACTCACCAATCTTCCTGAAAGAGAGTTCAAAATAAAAATCATAAACATGCTTATGGAGGTACAGAAAAATATTCAAGAACTCAGGAACGAATTTAAGACACAGATTCAATCATTAAGAAATTCCATATCTGAAATGAAACATACAATGGAGGGATTTAAAAGCAGATTAGATGTAGCAGAAGAGATGGTAAATGGAACAGAAATTAGAGAAGAGGAATACAAAGAAGCTGAGGCACAGTGAGAAAAAAGAATCTCTAAGAATGAAAGAATATTGAGAGAATTGTGTGACCAATCCAAACAACAATATTCAAATTATAGGGGTGCCAGAAAAAGAGAGACAAAAAGGGATAGAAAGTGTCACTGAAGAGGTAATTGCTGAAAACTTCCCCAATCTGGGGATGGAGATAGTCTCTCAAGCCATGGGGGTGCACAGATCTCCCAACACAAGGGACCCAAGGAAGACAACATCAAGACATATAATAATTAAAATGGCAAACATCAAGGATAAGGACAGAATTTTAAAAGCAGCTAGAGAGACAAAAAAGATCACATACAAAGGAAAACCATCAGGCTATCATCAGACTTCTCAACAGAAACTTTACAGGCCAGAAGGGAGTGGCATGATACCTTTAATGCAATGAAACAGAAAGGCCTTGAACAAAGAATATGTGGCAAGGTTATCATTGAAATTTGAAGGAGGGATTAAACAATTTTCAGATAAGCAAAAGCTGAGAGAATTTACCTCCCACAAAGCACCTCTACAGTGCATTTTGGAGGGACTACTATAGATGGAAGTATTCCTAAGACTAAATAGATGTCATCCAAAGGACAGAAACAGAGTACAGAACATGATTCATAACATACCAAGAATGGAGGAGGAAAAAAAAGAAAAAGGAGGAAAAAAAAAAGAACCTTTAGGTTGTGTTTGTAATAGCATATGAAATGATTTAAATTTGACTGTCAGATAGTAAGGGAATTACTCTTGAACCTTCAGCAGCCACAAATCTAAAGCCTGCAACAGCAGTAAGTACATACCTATAGATAATCACTCTAAATGTAAATGTTCTGAATGCACCAATCAAAAGACGTAGAGTCACTGAATGGATAAAAAAACAAGACCCATCTATATGCTGCCTACAAGAGACTCCCTTCAAAACCAAAGACATACACAGACTGAAAGTAAAGGGATGGAAAAAGATATTTCATGCAACTAATATGGAGAAAAAAGCAGGAGCTGCAGTACTTGTATCAGACAAATAGACTTCAAAACAAAGAAACTAACAAGAGACAAAGAAGGACATTACATAATGATAAAAGGATCAGTCCAACAAGATGATATAACTATTATACATATCTATGCACTCAATACAGGATCACCTACATACGTGAAACAAATACTAACAGAATGAAAGGGGGAAACAGAATGTAATGCATTCATTTTAGGAGACTTCAACACTCCACTCACTCCAAAGGACAGACCAACGAGACAGAAAACAAGTAAAGAGACAGAGGCACTCAACAACAAATTAGAACAGATGGACCTACTGGACATCTACAGAACACTCCATCCAAAACCAACAGGATACACATTCTTCTCAAGTACACATGGAACATTCTCCAAAATAGATTATATACTAGGCCACAAAAAGAACCTCAATAAATTCAAAAAGACTGAAGTTGTACCAACCAGCTTCTCAGATCACAAAGGTATGAAACTAGAAATAAATTACACAAAGAAAACGAAAAATCCCACAAGCACATGGAGGCTTAATAACATGCTCCTAAATAATCAAGGGACCAGGTGAAGGTTCCGGGAAGATGGCGGTGTGAACGGAACGAAAGAATTTTCCTCCCAACATTATATTTACCCACGAAAACACAGCAAACGCAACTGTTCCTAAAAGAGAGACCAGAACAAACAGGAAAGCGCACACAGTACAGACAAACCTGAGAGGACTCAGCAGCGGGCAAGGCAGGTAAGAAACGGAACCGTGAACTGTGACCCGGCAGAACCCGAGCACTCCCCCACCCCAGCGCACCAGCAAGAGGAGAGGATTCAGAGCCGGGAGGGAGTGGAAGTGCAGGCCCAGGAGATAACCAGCCCCGGACCGGCCCTGGGAACGCGGGCGCACAAAGCACGGAGTGGCGGAGATTGGAGAGACGGAGGGCGCAGGGACTCAGCAGGAATACCCCTGCTTGCTCGCGGATGGCTCAGGGAAGGAGAAGAGAGGCACGCACTTTGTTTTTCAGCGGTCTTAAATGCCTGCTTGCTCGCAGCTGGCTCAGGTAAGGAGCAGAGAGAAGTGCGCGCTTTGTTTTTCAGCGGTCTTAAACGCCTGCTTGCTCGCGGCTGGCTCAGGGAAGGAGAAGAGAGAAGCGCGCGCTTTGTTTTTCAGCGGTCTTAAACGCCTGCTTGCTCCCGGCTGGCTCAGGGAAGGAGAAGAGAGAACTGCGCGCTTTGTTTTTCAGCGGTCTTAAACGCCTGCTTGCTCGCGCCTGGCTCAGGGAAGAAGAGAGAAGCACGCGCTTTGTTTCTCAGCGGTCTTAAATGCCTGTTTCCTCGCGGCTGGCTCAGGGAAGGAGAAGAGAGAAGAAAAAAAAGAGAAAAGCACGCGTTTTGTTTTTCAGCGATCTTAAAGAGACGGGAGTGCAGCAGAGAACCTCCATTCATTCTCACCCCGGCCACAGCTTTAACGGGCCATGCAGAGCGACGTGACCAAGGCTCTGGACTAGTGGAGCAACAGCGCCACCTACAGCATTCACAGAGAAACCAACCCTGGTGGGCATTTTTTTTTTCTTTCAGGTGTTGCTGCTTTTTCTTTTTCTCACCTTTCTTTTCCTTCTTCTCTCTCCTTTTACTTTTTTTATTACTAGCAGAATTTTTTTTTCTTTTCTATTCTCTCCTTTCTTCTCTTTCCTTTTTAAAGTCATAAAGAACCCAGCTGACATACGTGACAACCACCAACAACCAATTCTATAGTCATGAGAAGACAGAAGAATATGATACAAAGCTTCAGACAGACACCACCCCAGAGAGAGAAACTGAAGGAATGGATATGCACATTCTTCCTGAAAAAGAATTCAGAATAAAAGTCATAGCCATGCTGACGGATCTACAGAAAAATGTGCAAGAGCTGAGGGAGGAAGTGAGGGAAGTGAGGAAAGACAATGCAGAAATGAGACAAGCCATCGACGGGCTCAACAGCAGATTGAATCAGGTTCAAGACACGATCAAGGAATTACAAGACAGGGAACAGGAATACAAAGAAGCTGAGGCAGAGAGAGATAAAAGGATCTCTAAGAATGAAAGAATATTAAGAGAACTGTGTGACCAATCGAAACGGAGCAATATTCGCATTATAGGAGTACCAGAGGAAGAAGAGAGAGAAAAAGGGATAGAAAGTGTCTCTGAAGAAATAATTGCTGAAAACTTTCCCACGCTGGGGAAGGAAATTGTCTCACAGTCCACGGAAGCCCACAGATCTCCCAACACAAGGGACCAAAGGAAGACAATACCAAGTTAAGTATTAAAGGCAGCTAGAGAGAGAAAAAAGATCACCTACAAAGGAAAACCCATCAGACTGTCATCAGACTTGTCAACAGAAACCTTACAGGCCAGAAGAGAATGGCATGATATATTTAACATAATGAAACAGAAGGGCCTCGAACCAAGAATACTGTATCCAGCACGATTATCATTTAAATATGACGGAGGGATTAAACAATTTCAAGACAAAAGAAAGTTGAGAGAGTTTGCCTCCCATAAACCACCACTACAGGATAACTTAAACGGACTGCTCTAGAGGGAAACACCCCTAAGGCTAAAAAGATGTCACCAGAGAAAATAAAAGCATAGCAAAGAAAGCAGACCATGCAAATACCAACTAAAGGCAAAGAATAAAACACCTAATATATAAAGAAAGGAGGAGGAAAAATAGGAAAGGAGAGATAAAGAAACATCAGACGGCGTTCACAATAAGTTAACAGGAAAGTTAAGTTAGATTCTTAGATAGTAAAGAAGCAACCCTTGAACCTTTGGTAACCACGAATCTAAAGCCTGCAATGGCAATAAGTACATATCTATCAATAATCACCCTAAATGTAAATGGACTGAATGCGCCAATCAAAAGACACAGAGTAACAGAGTGCATAAAAAAGCAAGACCCATCTATATGCTGCTTACAAGAGACTCACCTCAAACCCAAAGATATACACAGACTAACAGTGAAGGGATGGAAAAAGATATTTCACGCAAACAACAAAGAGAAAAAAGCAGGTGTTGCAGTACTTGTATAAGATAAAATAGACTTCAACTAAAATAGACTTCAAAACGAAGAAAGTAGCAAGAGATAAAGAAGGACATTACATAATGATAAAGGGGTCAGTCCAACAAGAATATATAACCATTATAAATACATATGCGCCCAATACAGGAGCGTCGGCATATGTCAAACAAATACTAACAGAAGTGAAGGAGGAAATAGACAGCAATGCAATTATTTTAGGAGACTTTAACACACCACTCACTCCAAATGACAGATCAACCAGGCAGAGGATAAGTAAAGACACAGAGGCACTGAACAACACACTAGAACAGATGGACCTAACAGATATCTACAGAACTCTGCACCCAAAAGCAACAGGATACACATTCTTCACAAGTGCACATGGAACATTTTCCAGAACAGACCACATAGTAGGCCACAAAAAGAACCTCAGTAAATTCAAAATATTGAAATCCTACCAACCAACTTCTCAGATCACAAAGGTATAAAACTAGAAATAAATTTTAGAAATAAATCAAAAAGGCTCACAAATTCATGGAGACTTAACAACATTCTCCTAATGAATCAATGGGTTAATGACAAAATCAAAACAGAAATCAAAGAATATATGGAGACTAATGACAACAACAACACAAAGCCACAACTTCTGTGGGACGCAGCAAAGGCAGTCTTAAGAGGAAAGTACATTGCAATCTAGGCCTATTTAAAGAAGGAACAACATTCTGAAATGAACAGTCTAAAGACACAATTATTGCAATTGGAAAAAGAACAAAGGAGGCTCAAAGTCACCAGAAGGAGGGACATAATAAAGATCAGAGAAGAAATAAATAAAATTGAGAAGAATAA
>JAQQAC010002629.1:13727809-13775118 GCA_029783875.1 Phataginus tricuspis
AGATGCTGAAAAAGCATTTGACAAAATTCAGCATCCATTCATGATTAAAACCCTCAACAGAATGGGTATAGACGGCAAGTACCTCAACATCATAAAGGCTATATATGACAAACCCACAGCTAACATCATACTTAATAACGAGAAGCTGAAAGCTTTTCATCTAAGATCGGGAAAAAGACAGGGGTGCCCACTCTCTCCACTGTTATTCAACATAGTACTAGAGGTCCTAGCCACGGCAATCAGACAAAGCAAAGACATACAAGGCATCCAGATTAGTAAAGAAGAAGTCAAATTGTCACTATTTGCAGATGACATGATACTGTACATAAAAAACCCTAAAGACTCTACTCCAAAACTACTAGAACTAATATCTGAATTCAGCAAAGTTGCAGGACACAAAATTAGCACACAGAAATCTGTTGTTTTCCTATACGCTAATGATGAACTAACAGAAAGAGAAATCAGAAAAGCAATTCCATTCACAATTGCATCAAAAAGAATAAAATACCTAGGAATAAACCTAACGAAGGAAGTGAAAGACCTATACCATGAAAACTACAAGACACTCCTAAGAGAAATTAAAGAGGACAGTAACAAATGGAAATTCATCTCATGCTCTTGGCTAGGAAGAATTAATATTGTCAAAATGGCTATACTACCTAAAGCAATCTACAGATTCAACGCAATCCCTATCAAACTACCAACAGCTTTCTTCAGTGAACTGGAAGAAATAATTCTAAAATTCATATGGAACCACAAAAGACCCCGAATAGCCAAAGCAATCCTGAGAAGGAGGAATCAAACGGGGAATTACGCTCCCTGACTTCAAGCTCTACTACAAAGCCACAGTAATCAAGAGAATTTGGTATTGGCACAAAAACAGACCCACAGACCAGTGGAACAGAATAGAAAATCCAAACATTAACCCAAACATATACAGTCAATTAATATATGATAAAGGAGCCTTGGATATACAATGGGGAGATGACAGCCTCTTCAGCAGCTGGTGTTGGAAAAACTGGACAGCTACATGTAAGAGAATGAAACTGGAACAAATAATTCTAAAATTCATATGGAACCAGAAAAGACCCCGAATAGCCAAAACAATCCTGAGAAGGAGGAATCAAACAGGGGGAATTACGCTCCCTGACTTCAAGCTCTACTACAAAGCCACAGTAATCAAGACAGTTTGGTACTGGCACAAAAACAGACCCACAGACCAGTGGAACAGAATAGAAAATCCAAACATTAACCCAAACACCTACAGTCAATTAATATTTGATAAAGGAGCCCTGGATATACAATGGGGAGATGACAGCCTCTTCAGCAGCTGGTGTTGGAAAAACTGGACAGCTACATGTAAGAGAATGAAACTGGACTACTGTCTAACCCCATACACAAAGGTAAACTCAAGGTGGATCAAAGACCTGAATGTAAGTCATGAAACCATAAAACTCTTAGAAAAAAACATAGGCAAAAATCTCTTGGACATAAACATGAGTGACTTCTTCATGAACATATCCCCCCGGGCAAGGGAAACAAAAGCAAAAATGAACAAATGGGACTATATCAAGTTGAAAAGCTTCTGTACAGCAAAGGACACCATAAGTAGAACAAAAAGACATCCTACAGTATGGGAGAATATATTCATAAATGACGTATCTGATAAGGGGTTGACATCCAAAATATACAAAGAACTCACGCACCTTAACAAACAAAAAGCAAATAATCCAATTAAGAAATGGGCAGAGGACATGAATAGACACTTCTCTAAAGAAGAAATTCAGATGGCCAACAGGCACATGAAAAGATGCTCCACATCGCTAATCATCAGAGAAATGCAGATTAAAACCACAATGAGATATTACCTCACACCAGTCAGGATGGCCAACATCCAAAACACAAGCAACAACAAATGTTGGCGAGGATGTGGAGAAAAGGGAACCCCCCTACATTGCTGGTGGGAATGCAAATTAGTTTAACCATTGTGGAAAGCAGTATGGAGGTTCCTCAAAAACCCAAAATAGAAATACCATTTGACCCAGGAATCCCACTCCTAGGAATTTACCCTAAGAATGCAGCAGCCCAGTTTCAAAAAGACAGATGTACCCCTATGTTTATTGCAGCACTATTCACAATAGCCAAGAAATGGAAGCAACCTAAGTGTCCATCAGCAGATGAATGGATTAAGAAGATGTGGTACATATACACAATGGAATATTATTCAGCCATAAGAAGAAAACAAATCCTACCATTTGCAACAACATGGATGGAGTTAGAGGGTATTATGCTCAGTGAAATAAGCCAAGCCAAAAAAGACAAGTATCAAATGATTTCACTCATATGTGGAGTATAAGAACAAAGAAAAAAACTGAAGGAACAAAACAGCAGCAGACTCACAGAACACAAGAATGGACTAATAGTTACCAAAGGGAAAGGGACTGGGGAAGAAGGGTGGGAAGGGAGGGATAAGAGGGTAAAAGGGGCATTACGATTAGCAGACGTAAGGTAGGGGGGGCATAGGGAGGGCTGTACAACTCAGAGAAGACAAGTAGTGATTCTCATCTCACTATGCTGATGGACAGTGACTGTAATAGGGTTGGTGGGGGGGACCTGATGAAGGGGGTAGTTTAATCACCATAATATTGCACATGTAATTGTAAGTTAAAGATACCAAAGTAAAAAAAAAAAAAAAATCAAGGGACCAGTGACCAAATAAAAACAGATCAAGCAATGTATGGAGACAAAGGACAACAATAATTCAACACCACAAAACCTGTGGGCCACAGCAAAGGCCGTGCTAAGATGGAAATATATTGCAATACAGGCCTACCTCAGAGAAGAAAAGGAATCATAAATGAAGAGCCTAAACTCAATTAATGAAACTAGGAAAGGAAGAGCAAATGAGGCCCAAAGTCAGTAGAAGGAGGGACATAATAAAGATTAAAGTAGAAATAAATAAAATTGAGAAGAATAAAACAATAGAAAGAATCAATGAAAGTAGAAGCTGGTACTTCGAGAAAATAAACAAAATAGATAAAACCCCTAGCCGGACTTATCAAGAAGAAAAGAGAGTCTACACACATAAACAGAATCAGAAATGAGAAAGGAAAAAAATCACTGCGGACACCACAAAAATGCAAAGAATTATGACAGGATATTATGAAAAATTATATGGTAAGAAACTGGATAACCTAGAAGAAATGAACAACTTTCTAGAAAAATACAACCTTCCAAGGCTGACCCAGGAAGAAACAGAAAATCTGAATAGACCAATTACCAGCAACGATATTGAATTGGTAATAAAAAAGCTACCTAAGAACAAAAGTCCTGGACCAGATGGTTTCACTGCTGAATTTTATCAAACATTTAGCAAAGACCTAATACCCATCCTCCTTATAGGTTTCCAAAAAGTACAAGAGGCGTGAATACTTCCAAAGTCATTCTACGAGGCCAACATCACTCTTAACACCAAAACCTGGCAAAGACACCACAAAAAAAGAAAATTACAGACCAATATCACTGATGAACATAGATGCAAAAATACTCAAGAAAAGATTAGCAAACCGAATTAAAAAATACATATAAAAGATCATCCACGATGATCAAGTGGGATTCATCCCAGGGATGCAAGGATGGTACAACATTCGAAAATCCATAAACATCATCCACCACATCAACAAAAAGGACAAAAACCACACAATCATCTCCACAGATGCTGAAAAAGCATTCAACAAAATTCAACATCCATTCATGATAAAAACTCTTAACAAAATGGGTATAGAGGTAAGTACCTCAACATAAAAAAGGCCATATATGACAAACCCACAGCCAACATCATATTTAAGAGTGAGAAGCTGAAAGCTTTTCCTTTAAGATCAGGAACAAGACAAGGATGCCCTCTCTCTCCACTTTTATTCAACATAGTTCTAGAGGTCCTAGCCATGCAATCAGACAACACACAGAAATAAAAGGCATCCAGATTGGTAAGGAAGAAGTCAAACTGTCACTGTTTGCAGATGACATGATATTGTACATAAAAAACCGTAAATCCACTCCAAAACTACTAGATCTAATATCTGGATTCAGCAAAGTTGCAGGATACAAAATAATACAGAGAAATCTGTTGCATTTCTATACACTATTGATGAACTAGCAGAAAGAGAAATCAGAAAGACAATTCCATCCACAATTGCATAAGAAAGAATAAAATACCTAGGAATAAACATAACCAAGGAAGTGAAAGACCTATACTCTGAAAACTACAAGACACTCATGAGAGAAATTAAAGAAGATACCAATAAATGGAAACACATCCCGTGCTCATGGATAGGAAGAACTAAGAATGTCAAAATGACCATCCTGCCTAAAGCAGTCTACAGATTCAATGCAATCTCTATCAAAATTCCAAGAGCATTCTTCAATGAACTAGAGCAAATAGTTCTGAAATTCATATGCAACCACAAAAGTCCCCGAATAGCCAAAGCAATCCTGAGAAGGAAGAATAAAGCAGGGGAAATTACACTCCCTGACTTCAAGCTCTACTACAAAGCCACAGTAATCAAGGCAATTTGGTACTGGCAGAAGAACAGACCCATAGACCGATGGAACAGACTAGAGGGCCCAGATATAAACCCAAGCATATATGGTCAATTAATATACAATAAAGAAGCCATGGATATACAATGGGAAAATGACAGCCTCTTCATCTGCAGGTGTTGGCAAAAGTGGTCAGCTACATGTAAGAGAATGAAACTGGATTACTGTCTAACCCCATACACAAAAGTCAACTCAAAATGGATCAAAGACCTGAATATAAGACATGAAACCATAAAACTCTTAGGAAAAAACATAAGCAAAAATCTCTTGGACATAAACATGAGCAACTTCTTCATGAACATATCTCCCTGGGCAAGGGAAACAAAAACAAAAACGAACAAGTGGGACTATATCAAACTAAAAAGCTTCTGTACAGCAAAGGACACCATCAGTAGAACAAAAAGACATTCTACAGTATGGGAGAATATATTCATAAATGACATATCCAATAAGGGGTTGACATTCAAATTATATAAAGAGCTCACACACCTCAACAAACAAAAAGCAAATAAACCAATTAAAAAATGGGCAGAGGAGCTGAACACTTCTCCAAAGAAGAAATTCAGATGGCCAATAGGCACATGAAAACATGCTCCATATCGCTAATCATTAGAGAAATGCAAATTTAAACCACGAGATATCAGCTCACACCAGTTAAGATGGCCAACATCCAAAAGACAAACAACAACAAATGTTGGCGAGGATGTGGAGAAAGGGGAACCCTCCTACACTGCTGGTGGGAATGTAAACTAGTTCAACCATTGTGGAAAGCAATATGGAGGTTCCTCAAAATACTCTAAATAGAAATACCAGTTGACCCAGGAATCCCACTCCTAGGAATTTACCCCAAGAATGCAGCAGCCCAGTTTGAAAAAGACATATGCACCCCTATGTTTATTGCAGCACTATTTACAATAGCCAAGAAATGGAAGCAACCTAAGTGTCCATCAGTAGATGAATGGATAAAGAAGATGTGGTACATATACACAATGGAATATTATTCAGCCATAAGAAGAAGACAAATCCTACCATTTGCAACAACATGGATGGAGCTAGAGGGTATTATGCTCAGTGAAATAAGCCACGCAGAGAAAGACAAGTATCAAATGGTTTCACTCATCTGTGGAGTATAAGAACAAAGAAAAAACTGAAGGAACAAAACAGCAGTAGACTCACAGAACCCCAGAATGGACTAACAGTTACCAAAGGGAAAGGAACTAGAAAAGATGGGTAGGAAGGGAGGGATAAGAGGGAAAAAGGGGCATTACAATTAGCACATAATCTAGCGGGGGGGGTGGGCATACGGTGAAAGCAGTATAACACAGAGAAGACAAGTGGTGATTCTATAGCATCTTACGACGCTGATGGACAGTGACTGTAATGGGGTATGTGGTGCGGACTTGATAATAGGGGGAGTCTATTAACTATAATATTGTCATGTAATTGTACTTTAATAATAGCAAAATTAAAATAAATATTCATAGAAGAAAAAATAAAATAATTATGTTTGATGATAGATATTAGGCTTTTTGTTGCAATATATACAAATATCCAATCATTATGTTGTACTCCTGAAACTAGTATGTTATATGTCAATTATACCTGGATTTTTAAAAGTTGGAGAGAGCATGAGAAGGTAAGGCAGGCAATGATAAGCAAGGACAGGGTTCCTAATTTAAAAAGAGAGAGTATAAAAAGATATTTACATGAGAAATTAGGGGAATATACCATGAGACTTTCTTAGTTCAGTTCAGGAAACAAATGTTTATGCAACAGCTCTTGTTACAAGGCACCAGGCTCACTGCAAAGGAATTTAATCTACAAAAATCTATAAAGACAAACACACAAGTAACAAAAGGGGGTGTATTAAGTGCCATAAAGAAACAGAAGCTCCACATTGCTGTGATTGCTATGATTTATCTGAAGAAAACAAACCACCCAGCAGAGAAGGGGGAAGTGAATAGGCAATTTTCACTGAAGATGCAACATGTAAGTGAGATGCATTCTGAAGTTTTCCAAGACAAGCTGGGGAAAAAGCCTTCCAATCAGAGATACCAGACAGAAACAAGAATGTAAAGAGCTTATTCTAGACACAGACGGCCTGTGGAGGACTCGAGGAAGGAAGTAGGAGGATACGGGGCTAGTAACAGAGGTGAGGGCCACACTGCAAAGCGTTCTCACCCAAACTGGCCTTTTCTTTGTAGCTCACTCTTTAACTGTGAATCATTCAACCCCTGAGGGCAGATCGGAATTGGACTTTAAAAGCTTTTATCTGGCAGTGGGACACACATCTGAAACAACAAAGGCTTGAAACTCACTTTCTGTCAAAACAGAATAATTAGAAATAATCAATAATCAACTCTGCCTAGAGCTAGGCAGACCAGGCTTCCCTGGTCTTTCCAGCACTGCATCACTCTTAACAATGAAGAGGCTAGGGTTTGTATCTTCCTGCTCCCTTTACAAATGGATCTAATGCTGAAAGTGGTTAGGCTGAGTATGATGCTATCCACCTGCATTTCATACAGCAGGTACATTAAGAAGTTTTGGAAAACAACCAAAGTTGTGAATCTGAAAGTCATGGGGAGAGTAAGAATCTGATGGTAAAGGAACCACTACTGAGAGCACAGTTGAGAGAAGGCCCCTTTGCAGTCTGAGGCCCTCGCTGACCAGTGCACTCGCATGTCCTCCCCACCTTTCTAGCTAACCTGCACTATGATTTAGCAACACTGGCCAGGCAACATTCAACCTATGCACACCTGTGGAGCCCCATTGCCTGTCATGCTCATAAAACCTAACCCCCACCTCACTCACTTGGCAATGTCCGGACAGTAACTTAAAGGAGGAAGCATGACAAACTTCCTTATAATAGATGTTAAAGCACAGTCACCACAGAAGCAGAATTCTGGGCACTACCAACACTCATCCCCTTGAGTATGTTCACCAGTATGTTGTCTTTTTCCAAGGGTAGAATGCTGTAGAGAACATTTAACAGCCTGAAATACTCACAGGCCACCACTGTCTGCCAGGGCCTTGTATGGGCCACACACCCCAACTATACCCGTGCCTGCCTACCTTTCATCTCCTGGGCCCAGGGAGTCTACCACAGAGAAGCAGGATGGGGGGAGGTCTGCACCATCTTTTCATTTGTCTCTTTCCCCACTAGAAAAAGAGCTCCACCAGAGGAGGGAACATCTCAGTCCTGCCCACCCCACTGCCTAACACACTGCAGGCACAAAATAACGAATAATTTGATGTCAAATTTCCTACCATGCATATCATTAATGCATCTAATCCTGAGATTGTTTGTTTCCTGCACTAAATCAGTCTTCTTTTGCTTTCAAACAAACTTGGCATCCTTTAATTTAAAAACGGGTAAGAGAGTAAGTCTGAATATTTTGGAGATATGACTAGAGGAAGCTGTTGGCCAGGCAAATTACACCAACAAAATAGGCCAGCTTCCTCCAAGAGAAAAAAGAAAAACTATTAAAAAAAAAAATCAAGAACTGAAGTAATCTAAGTTATCTGAGGTCACTTTGTGTCAAAGTAAAACAATCTAAAAATTTTAATAACCTATGAAGGTACATTTACATAATCATCAAACAGTTCCTGTGGGCTTGCTATGTGCCAAATTTTGTACCAAGCAGCCATATTTTAGATATGAAGAAACCGAGGCATTAATCCAAGATTACACAGCTAATTCATGATCAAGGTGAGACCAGCAAGGCAGTCTGCCTCCAGAACTCCTACTCCACCGCACTGAACACTGTCTGGCAGAATAACTGAAATCACTATAAAATGAGTCATAAAGAAAAAGTTTAGCTTTGTGCAACTAAGTAAGAAAACAGGAAATATAATGCTGTTTTATAGGTACTGACGTCAAAGTTGCTACTGCAGGCTTATCCCACAAGGAAGAAGACAGACGTACCACACTTCCCTGCTCTAGAACATCCCCCAGCCCCGCCCTGCACTCTGAGCACTACTGGTTTCTTTCTTGTCCCCTTCTCCACACTCCTCCCTAGTAAACCCTTCATCCCTTCTGTGATGATCCAACTCCTTTGTCACATTACCTCAGAGGTGACTCCAACCACAAGCTGCAGGGCTGCAGAGGCTAAAAGTGTACTCTGGTTTTCAGACCTCACTTCATCCTGAAGACAGCAGGGCTGAAGCCATTTACACCAGACAAAAACATGAAATGATAGCCTGTCTCCTGGTTTTAATAGCAAACCCATTAGCTTCAGTCATGTCCTCCAGGCTGAGCAGGCAATGACCTGGCCCAACTCCACCTTCCTGAACCCACAGCAAAGGCTGGCTACCCCGGTGTGGGGCACTCATGGCCCAGCGGCAATGCTGAATCATTGCCAAGATGGCGCCCGCCGGATGAACACAAGGCGGTGCTTAAACTTGATTACCAAAAAGGATGATTTGCCAGTGTAGTCGCCTTAAGTTCCTGATTGCCTTTGATTGGTAGGTGTAAGTTTCCGCAACGTGATCAGCTGGTGGACATGCTTTACTTGCATGCTGTGCCCTCCTGCGTGAGAGGCTTACTGCTACGTGACCTTTACGCTGATTGGCCAATGAGCTCTATATATGCCTTGCTGTTTTCCGCAATAAATGAGTTCCTGCTTCGACTGAGCTCCCTGTCGCGTCTGTCTGTCCTCGGGAATGAGGGCTGAAGACAGCTGGCACTTACCTCTCCCGACCTCGCCTTGCCAGGGCGTGCTCTCCCCTCACTTCTCCGCAGGTTCAGGGGGGGTTCCATGGAAGGCTAAAAACCCCGACATTTGGCGCCCAATGTGGGGCTTGAAGACTCGGTTGACAAACCGAACCAAGCGTGGTTCATAAGTGCACCCCCGAAAAGATGGGGCAGGCAACCTCTAAGGATGAACCTGCACTTAAAGCGCTGAGATACATGCTTAAAAGCCGAGGGTTAGAACTCTCAGACACCCAAGCTGAAAGAGTCTGGGAAACCTTTGTGAGGGTAGCCCCTTGGCTCCCTGTTAGTAATCTTTTTGACTGGTCTACTTGGGACCGCATTGAACAATTGATCAGGAAGGGAGAAATAAACTGGGGAGAAGATCCCCCTCTAGGGGTGTACCCCACCCTGTCCACCCTTAAGGCATGCTTTAGAGATCCTCGATCTCTACCACCCCGTCTGGTGGCCCCTCCAACGGGCCCCACCAATCGGGAAGGCAATAAACCATGCTGAAAGGAAGAGAATAAATCATCTACCAAAGGGGCATCAGCGCCCCCAGAGGAGAGAGAATGGGAACGTTTTGAGGAAGAGCGCCTCAAGCAGCCTCGAAAGCTTTACCCTGCCTTGCTTGAGCCGAGCATAAATCCCTGGGCCAGCCCTGGCCCGCCAGAGGCCATTACCGAGGGCCCCCCTTAATCCAAACCGCCACCGCCATCCTATCAAGCATTTCTGGTGAATGTTAACCCTGGCAGGAACTGGCCTGCCATATGGTACCCTTGGGAGACAGAAGAGCTCAAAGAGCTCAAGAAGGCAGTTTCAGAGGATGGGCCAAATTCCCCTTGGGCAGAGACTATCCTCATCAGCACTGTACCACCCAAGACTGGAAGAGCCTGACAAAGGTGGTCCTACCGGGACCCTTGTTCCTTAAGTGGTGTGCCTTCTTTAGGGAGGAGTGTCATGTTCAGGCAGAGAGAAACCAAGCCGCAAATCCTCCGATTCCCATAACCTTTGGGATGCTTTCCGGCACCAGTGATCAATTTGCTATGGGTCTCCAACAGGCAGCCATTCCTAACCCCCTATCAGGAGCAGGTATGAACCCTGGGGTTAGCAGCCTGGAAGAAACTGGAAGTTAGGCCCCGGGCCCCATCTGCTGGGGGTCGGAAGCAATACAACCTCTGAAGAAGCTAGAGATTGGCTCAGATGGGAAGACATAGATGGCAGCCATGGGAAAGTCAAACTCCTCATTGTTTCTGGCCTGACGGCTAACCTGTTAAGCCAAGACATCTTAGGAGAGGCCGATGTTTACATTACCACCGACCATGAAGCTCTATTGGTTTTAGAAGAAGAAAAATACCAACAACAGTCTGACTGCTCAAAGAGACCGAGCTCTAAGTTTAGTAATTATCAAGGCAACCTTTCCTTTGAAGCTCTGGGGCATAGCATGCCCCTCCCTCGAGTGAGGCCGCACCCCCAATTCTAAGAGCCACTGCTCCATCGACGCCCGCTATTACATGGCTCCCGGGCCCCCTGGTCTGGGTGGAGCAGTGGCCATTACCACAAGCCAAACTTCAAAGACTAAAAGAAATTACTCAAGAGCAACTAAAATTAGGTCATATTAGAGCCTCTCTAAGCCCATGGAATAGTCCTGTCTTCGTCATTCAGAAGGCCTCTGGGAAATGGAGAATGTTACAAGATCTGAGAAAAATGAATGAATGGATGGTTCCTGTCGGGATGCCCTTAAGAGGATTACCCTGGATCTCGTCCATCCCAAAGAACTTATCACTTACAGTAACTGATATCAAAGATTGCTTCTTCTCCATCCCCCTCAATCCTGCCGATTGCGAGAAGTTTGCCTTCTCTGTACCCTCCACCAATTTTCAGGGACCCAACGAATGATATGAATGGACAGTGTTACCACAAGGTATGGCAAATAGCCCAGCCTTCTGCCAACAGTATGTCTCCAAAATTTTACAGCCCCTCCAGCAGTGGCCAGAAATAACCTTGTATGTGTACATGGATGACATTATTTTAAGAGCATCCACTGCCCGACAATTGGGCTCTGCCTACAGAGAACTTCAAAGTCTCTTAGAACAAGGGGGCCTACACGTGTCTAGCAACAAAGTTCAAACTATACCTCCCTTTGAGATCCTAGGAGCAAAGCTTGATCTAGACTCTCTTTGTCCCCTTAAACCCCAACTGTCCATCCAGGGCTCTTACTCCCTAGCAGAGTTACAAAAAGTGTTGGGAGAACTCAATTGGCTGCAACCCTGGATTCATATCACGATAGAGCATCTCCTCCCTCTTTTTGAATTGTTAAAAGACCGAACTCCATCTGAGGTTATCACATTTACAGAAAAACATAAGCAAATATTTGAAAAAATTCAATTAGCACTCGACAATGCCCAGCTAGCCCGATACCAGCCTAAGTATGACCTTTGCCTGTAGATTCTCCCTGGCACAAAATTACTTGCTGCTGTCCTTACACAACAAGGTAGTCCTCTCCAATGGGTCCATATATCGTTAGGAGGCGCTCCACGAGTGTATGCCCAATTAGATCAGCTAGCAGGCCTCATAATCAAGAGCAGAAATATCACCCTGAGACATTATAGAAAAGAGCCCGACATCTTGACGGTTCCTTACCGCCTGTCCAATTTTGAATGGATCAGACGAAACCACAACAGAGTTTCTGATGCCCTCACAGGTTTTTGGAGCAAAATTGATTGTCATTATGGACCTAACCGGTAGACCATCTCCTTTTTTAGGTTAAGATAGTCCACTCCCAAGCTCTTTTTGAGTCGGCCTCTCGCCAATGCCCTGAATGTCTTTACGGATGGGGGAAAAGAAAGATCTTCCGTTGTTGTCCTTCCCTCACGCCACACCTTAAGCAGATCTAAAAGAAACAAATATTTTGAAAAAATTAATAGATCAGCCCAATTCAAAGAACTATGTGCTGTTGCATTGGCTCTAGACAAAGTTCCTGAGCCTATAAATCTTTTCTCCGACAGCCTGTATGTTGTTAATTTACTTCCTGCACTAGTCTCATCTTACATTCAGCCAGACAAGAATTCTTCAACAAATGGCACATAGGCCACTCCACAGGATTCCTATAAAACCCACAAGGTCAGGCAATAGTAGAATGCCAAAATAAAACATTAAAAGATTTATTACAAAAACAAAAAGGAAGAATAAGCCCCCATGACCAATTACGAATACCACTACTTACATTAAATATTTTAAATTTTTCAAAAGATCAGCCCTTAACAGCCTTTCAGAGACATTGGACCAACCAAACGCCATATGCCAAAGTTGTAGTACGCTGGAAAGACCAGTTAACTGGGCAATGGTGAGGACCAGATCCATTGATAAGTATGGGCAGAGGATTCGGATGTGTGTTTCCTGTAAGAGACCCAAACCCAATCTAGATCCCTGCCCGCGATCTAAAATTTTGCCACAAGTAACAAATGACCAAGACCCAAGGACAGACCAAACCCCTAAGTAACAAGGAGAGGAAAAGAATATGGTAGCTATGCAATCGCCTTAGTCACCTCCTCACCCGTCCTCGGCGCAGAGGAAGAGGGAAACAAAAGAAGAAATCTAAACAACCCAAGAGTGCCCTTCACTCTTGAGGGTCCTTTCTTTCCTTGTCTTTCCCTAGGGCATGCCTTTTCCCCGCTGTCCGTGGTGGACGCTCTGCCTGCTAGTGACCGGTCTCCTCCTCTTCATCCTGTTCGCTGTCGTCCTCAGTGTGATCATCCAAGATCTGCTTAAGAATTTGAATTCCTACAACTCTACAGACAACTGAAATACCCTCTGCAGACTCCTTAAGACTCTCTGGCCCAGGAAAGCTGCTGGATATCCAGAGAACTACTAATCAAGATCATCAAAGAACGCCAAGATAAGACTTAAGAATGACCCCCTTTACTCTGTCTTTTGTTGCATGTCGGACTCATGGGAGCCGAGGCCTAGAGAAATTAGTGTTCAAGGTGCTCAAATACCTTTAACTTTATCCAAAGGAGTTGTTATATAACTAGATATCAATGCACCTCAGGAGACCAATATTATTATGCAGCAGTCCTGATTAAAGATACGTCCCATAGATGCCCTGGATATATGTAAGACAAACAGTATGCTGGAATAGACCTAAGCCTCGCCCTCAAGTGTTGGGCGATCCCCCTTGTGCCTGCTCTACCCAAGGTTCCTTTTCTGCTTATGATATTGTCTATGCTTATTGTTATGAGTCGTCTTCCAAATGTGTTAATGGGAAGAAAACTTACTGGACAGGGACATCCTTAGGGAATCATGCTGGGTATCAATGTCCTGGAAAAATAGGGGAGCAATTATGCTGGAACCTACTGCCCCCCCCCCCGGTAAAACGGATGGAGGAGGAGTCCAAGATTTAGCCCAAAAAGACCATATTAAGAGAATTACTGATAAATTATCAGACAAAGGCCCCCCAATATATCATCCTTTGAGCCTACCTAAGGTCCGAGGGCCACTCCATCTAGATCCTGAGACCCATCTGTTGCTTACTGCTGCCCATGAGCTACTTAATGTCTCAAATCCAGCCTTAGCACAAGATTGTTGGTTATGCTTGAGGCCTGGCCCTCTAAGACCGTTGGCTATTTTAATAGAGCATAATGATACCAGTCTGTGGCCGACTCACTGCCATGCTTGAATCCTCGCTCAGAGGTTCGAGTCTCTAGTTCCCACCGGCCAGTAAGATGTCTGATAGGGGAAGGTTCAGAAACCGTGGGAGTTGTTAACCCAATCTTGTGCTCTCACAACTTTACAAGTCCAACCACCACTGGCCCAATATGCCCCCACAATGGGACAGCCTTTTTATGTGGAGACACAGCCAACAGCATCCCACCCGGCAATTGGACAGGGCTCTGTGCAGTGGTATACCTACTCCCTGAGATAGACGTTGTCCCTAATAATCAGACTATTCCCATCCCTGCTATAGAGTATCCCAACCCCTGAGATAAGAGAGCTCTGCAAGCCATCCCTTTACTCTTAGGACTTGGAGTAGCTGCAGGAGTGAGTATAGGGGCGGCTGGGCTTAAGACATCCATGCATTTGTATAACAAGTTATCACAACAAATGGTTGATGACATGCATCAGATAGCTGGAACCATTCTAGATCTCCAATCACAATTAGATTCCTTAGCAGCGGTAGTATTGCAGAACCGAAGGGGATTAGACCTTCTTACTGCCAAAGAAAGTGGTGTCTGCCTATTTTTGCAAGAAGAATGTTGCTTTTACACTAATCGCTCTGGCATAGTGCAAGATAAGATCAAGAAGCTGCAAGATGATCTAGAAAGGCGCCAAAGGGAGAATAGCCAATATTTCTTGTGGACAGGGCTCGGGGGCTGGCTCCCGTACATCCTCCCCCTAATGAGTCCACTGCTCACTATATTCTTAGTGTTGTTCATAGGGCCTTGCATAATCAACAAACTGACTAAATTTGTTAAAAATAGAGTAAACGCTGTCCAGCTGATGGTCTTGAAACAACAATATCAATCTTTACAGAACCCCTCATGAGAGCCCTATGAAGTTAGGCACAGAGACTACCAAGACACTGAAGTAATACTTCCTTAATGCTTGTTAAGTCTTGATACTGGTCCCGAGGCTGAATGAGCATCCCACACTCCCCTCCTGAAGAGGAGTTTCGCAGTCTAGGCAATGCTGACACCTATGCCGTCAAGAGCCTCACCTCTATGAGGTCGCTCTGGTGAGGTTCGCATTCCTGGGACCTTGTGACCAACCCTCATACAAAAATAAAAAGGGGGAATTGTGGGGCACTCATGGCCCAGCGGCAATGCTGAATCATTGCCAAGATGGCGCCCGCCGGATGAAGACAAGGCGGTGCTTAAACTTGATTACCAAAAAGGATGATTTGCCGGTGTAGTCGCCTTAAGTTCCTGATTGCCTTTGATTGGTAGATGTAAGTTTCCGTGAAGTGATCAGCTCATGGACACGCTTTACTTGCATGCTGTGCCCTCCTGCGTGAGAGGCTTACTGCTACGTGACCTTTACGCGGATTGGCCAATGAGCTCTATATATGCCTTGCTGTTTTCCGCAATAAACAAGTTCCTGCTTTGACTGAGCTCCCTGTTGCGTCTGTTTGTCCTCGAGATCGGGGGCTGGAGATCGGGCGGACAGCCAGCACTTACCTCTCCCGACCTTGCCTTGCCGGGGCGTGCTCTCCCCTCACTCCTCTGCAGGTTCAGGGGGGTTCCGTGGAAGGCTAAAAACCCCAACACCCAGGATAGAGAAGAGGCCTATCAGAGCTTTACCTTCCCTTTCAGCGTCTGCAAAGCATCCAGGTAGGCTGCTAGCATAGGCAGACTCAAGGTCTCCACCAGGGTGGTGTGCAGCCACTGGATCAGCTTGGTGTCCCAGCTCACACTTGCCAGGGCCTGCCGCACTCTCCTTGCACACTTGTCCACAGCAACCCGGCGCAGAACCGGCTCATTGCAAGCCTGAAGGACATAAAGGGGGGCAGGGGTGAAATATAAGGGTGAGCAATGGAGCATGTCAGCCAGCCAAGTGGCACCTGAGCTAGGTGGGCAGCTTTCTGGGGCCTTACCCCTTCATTGGCCAAGCGGGCAAGCCGGTCAGACTGCAGGGCTTTGAGGATCTTGTTGAATAGCTTGTTCTGGGCCACTGTCCAGCCAGTCCTATAAGAGAAACTGAGGAATTAAAGTCAAACCCTTCAGATACAGTCCCTGCATGTACAACATACAAAGATTATGCCATGGTTTTTGTTCCCACTTTGAAAGAGTAACTCAAAGTAGTCCAAGTAGTTTAAGACCACTGAGCTAACACACAAGACTAGATTCTGGTCCCAACCCTGCCGATGAGCCACCTCAGCATACACTTGTATTTATAGACATACCACAAGTCAAAAACCAGTCATGAGTGAAGTCCTTTTAATGCTAGCAGAGCTAATTATTTGCTTAGTGTCTAAAACGATCCATTAAGTAAATAAAAGCATGGCACCACAGTACAGATATATTTGAATTTCATGCAAAAAGGCAGACAGGCTATGCAAGCATTTTAATGTACTAAAACCTCAGACTAAGATAAGCAGCCTATTTAAATTAGCTTTAAGAACAGAAATAGCACAAAGGAAGTGACAATTTTTCCACTCCCTAATATACTACCCCACACTAACCTCTTACCCTTTCCCATGTATATTTCTTATATTTTTCTGCATATCACATAATTAATATATTCACTCTTGAATGATCTGCTCCTTAAGTTAGCACTGCATCACCCCACATATGATACTGTCCCATGCACTTCTACCTCACTTATGGGAGGCCATATGTGTCCTCCTCCAACTCAGCTGTAAACTCCCTGCAACTGGAAACCTGTCCTACTGCTTGTTCCCACCTCCCTACACCCTGCACAGCGGTGTGTGACTTTCTGAGGTCCCCTCTGCCCCCAGCTCCTGGCAATCTTAATTCCCTCTCAGGCCAGTCTTCCTGAAGATATTAAGTGAAAGGTAACAGAAGATGCCCAATTAATATGCGCTTATCAACTCTCCCTGACATAAACTGGTGATTACTTAAAAAAAAAAAAAAGCCTAAGTGGATGCCAGACCCAAATGAGAACCTGGGGATAGTCGGCCCCCTTCAAAATCAAACATGCAAATTAAAATAATAAAATACTATTTCTCACCTACCAAACGGGTAAAAATTAAGAGTGATACTCTGTTGTTGTGAGGATGTAAGAAAATATATCCCTCTATACTTTGTTGACAGAAACATAAATTAGTAAGACCTTTTGGAAAGCCAATTTGGAAAATTAATTTTGGAAAAAATTAGTCAAAAACCTAAGCCAGATCATGTCACTCTGCTCAAAGCCCTTTGTGGCTCATTTCAATCAGTTAAAAGCCAAGTCCTTACAACAGGATTGCCTCTACAGCCTCACGATCCATGACTGCCCGACTGTCTTCACCACAGTTCCCCCTCCATCCTTCCTGATCTTGCCTTCTCCTGAATCACAAACTGGGCACTTGTCATCCAGTCTCTCCACCTGAAACAATGGCTCTCTCTCCAATCTCTTTCAGGGCATTGCTCAGACTCACCTTCCACTGAGGCTCCCCCAACTCAACCCTATTTAAAACTACCAACACCTCACTCCCATCCCGGATTCCCTCTCCATCTTTCCAGCCATATCACCACCCCACATTCTATCCATTTTATTTATTTGTTTAGTCTGTCTCCTTCTGGTAGAAGGTAAAGGCCAAGATGGCAGGGACTTTTGTTGGTTTAGTTTAAATGCTATATCCCCAGCACAAAAAACAGTGTCTGACACACAGGAGGGACTTGATTATCTGCTGAATAAATAAATGAATTTTGTGCATGCTATAGTCTCAGTCCTGTTACAACTGAGTACAAAATTAAACCCTCCCACTCCCTCCCACACCTAGCACATGGGTGCTGAGCAGCAGAGGAAGACCCAAGCATGACTAAGGCTCAGCTGTAAACCAAGCCCTTCACCACACCAGGGTGGTCACAGTGCAGGCAAGCTGCTTGAATCAAATTCAATCTAATCAACATCTCTTACTCTGTAACAGACTAGAGCCCTTCCCACCACACCCCACCAACAAGATACTCAATTCTCTACAGGTCCTGTAAGAACAGCAATCATATGGTCCAGCAAATATTCAGATGCAGGACAAATCACCCTTTGTTATTCATTTTGTACAACTATCCCACTGTCCTTGGAAAGAGTAAATACCTTCTAGAAAGGAAGGAAATAATGGTCCAACTTCATTTTCTTCTGTAAAATAAATCTCCCCCTCCCATACCTCCAGTTTTACAAACCAGTTACACAGTCTGGGAGAACACTAACTAGGAGCCAGGATCTAACCAGCTCTGCAATAAAGACCTGGCTCTGTGCCCTCAGTCTCTCTGACTGTAAAACACATGGACTGGATGTTTCTCCTAGCAATAAAAACCCAGGTTAGCTATGATTATTGATGGAAGCTAAAGGTATGAGAGCAGTTGAAGTCCAAGATCACAGAATTGTTCAGAAGCACCATCTATCTTCAGTAGCTTTCCTTGCCAGAGTGAAATCCTGTTTTAAACTCCAAAGCCTTGCACCCCTTTGTGGGGTACTTAAAGCAGTCTTAGATTTCTTGGAATTGCCCTTTTTCTTACTTTCCCCTAGTTCTCTTGGTTTAATTTGGCTAGTTCACCTGGACCCAGTCAGTTTTTGTTGAGGTTTGATATTCAGATTCTGGACTTGGGAGGTGGAGAGCAGATGCTTCAACTCAGTGCTGGGACTCAGGATACCTTGGGACCAGGAAGGCTGGTGGGATCCAGCAGCTCCAGCCCACTGGTCCGTAACTTCATTTTCCTTCACATTATTTAAATGTACAACACTCATATGAGTAGCATTTCTCTTATGCACAGTGATTCTCAAGTGGGCTTGGGGATTTGGTGTTGGTAGCAAGAACAGAGGTGCTCAACAAGTAGTTTTAAAATGCTCTCTGTAAATACATGGATGTACTTCCATACTAATACACTTCTTTGCTGTTAATGGCCAGTTCCTCACTATTGGTGGGCATTTGGGTTGTGTCTCTTATTGCTATTACAAACAGTTGCAGTGACTACCCCCCCTTCTTTCCCCACCAATATACAAACACCTCTATCTACATCTTTATACAGTGTGCAAGTATCTCTCTAGGGTAAAGTTCTTAAATTGGAAATGAAGGATCAAAGGCTATCTGTGTTAAAATTTTCGTATTTCCAGTTTTGTACAATAACACATATAAAGAACCTGCAGTGTTACACTGTAGCCTTACCCCTAGCAATAATGTTTACTAATAATCAAATAGGTTAAGCAACAAATACAATTTCTTCATGTTCAACAATCTCAAGCTTTCTCAAAGCCTACTGATCATACTGCAAACTTTAATTCCGAGGACAGAGAATGAGGTATAATTTACTTATGAGGCACCAAAAGCATTCCAAAATTATTCTGTTCTTTATTGTACAACAGGATGTTTTCTATTTTTCTTCTTACTCTGTATTTATTCTGAAACCCAAAATGATGGGAATGAGAAAATGATGTGAACAAAATAGGGGGGGTGGCGCTCAAAATCTCTTTAGGAATTATTACCATATACCAATGACAGCTGACATTAAATTGGAAAACCACAATGTTGAGAATCTAAAATCCTAGAAAAAATTCTTAGGGTTGCTGCTGGATATATAACAAAGTAATTCCAAGAATTGAAATATGTTCTCTGTATTTTGTCAACTTCATGGGAGGTTGGAAAATTAAGCGGGCAGGAAAAAAAAAAATACTCTAACCCAAGATTAAGATAAAAGATATAATTAAGGAAATTTTTAAAAACAGGAGACAGAATTTTAAATGCAAGTCTGAACAGTCAAATAGCTGATGAGAACTATGGTGAGTCATCACACTACCCCTAAGTAAACCAGTTCAGTTTTCATGAGCACAAAATGCCTTTTCTTCATTTCTTAAATGAGATCAGAAAATCTTATGTTCTCCATGCTCTGAGTGAATCTGAATGATGTCTGGCCCCTGGTTCATCTTACTCAAGGCAGCCAAAAAGTCACACTGATCCTAGAAAAGTCTATTTACAAAGTTAATTATTCTTTCTCTGATACTGTTTCAAGGGAGACTAATTCACAGTCTAAGGATTTTTATTACCAGGAGTCAAATAGGCAGAGACAAAGAATATCAGAAAGACTGAATAGGTCACACTTATTTTTTTCAGATTATAAAAATTTCTTGCTTAAACACTAGGAGAAAAGAAGGAAGGAATGAAGGGAAGAGAGAAAACAGAGAAAGGGAGGGAGAACAGTAGGGAGGAAGGATGAAAGAGAGAAAATAAACAACTCAAAGACTTTGGACTCAAAATTTCAAACATCCAATGTATGTTTAATACATACATAGCTACATACAATATTGAGAGATATAATTAGAAGAAATTTTAAAAAGAATTTTGGGGGAGCTGAATTCAGAAGTTCTGAATTCTAAGATAAAACCACCTGCTTTAGGACACTAGATCTTTTACTGCAATGTTGGAAATGTCCTAAAGTTCCATTTGAGCAATGTTGAGAAGTATCATGTGTCAGGAGTATTTTGTTAAATGTCTTTCAAAAGCTGTGCATCTAATTAAACCTGGCATGTGACAAAACATTTGGGGGGAAAAAAAGGCTGGTCTAACTTCTTTGGGACAATATTACTACACCAGCAAATGTAAATCATTTTCAAAGGTTCTCTAAGTCACATGACTTAGGCATGCAGACACAAGAACATGATCTAGACCAGAGGTCAGCAAACTTTTTCTGTAACTGAGTGGGCAGTAAGTGTGTTAGAGCTTACGGGCCATATGGTCTCTGTCACAACTACTCATCTCTACAGTTATAGAACAAAAGCAGTCATGAACAGTACCTAAATGGATATGCATGACTGTGATCCAATAAAACTGTATTTATGGGCACTGAAAGTTGAAATTCACGTGTCTTTTAAAAAAATTTTTTCAACCAGTGTAACACTATTCTTAGTTCACAGGCCATACAAAAACAAGCAACAGGCCAGATTTGGTACAAGAGCCATAGTTTGCCATCCTCTGATCTAGACAATTAAATCAGGCAGTGAGGGATATTTAAAGTGTCACAAATTATCACACATTACTACCAAAACTAGTGTCACTTGCAGGGGGCTTCACTTTCTATATGCAGAAGTTATCTAAAGGCAGTTTCCACTGAAATAATTCAAGAGGGGGAAAAGTGCACTAGCAAAGAAAATTAAGTTTCTGACTCCATTGATAGATCAGAGTAAGCTCTCCAAGGAAAAACAGATTTCTAGGGAGCTGTTCTCTAGTCCATGAGTACTTGATGTGGGAAACTAATTTTACATGATTTTATACAGGAAGAAAAGCAGCAGCAATTTAACAATCAAGTCAAGGGACAGAAGGGCAACAAGATGATTATAATCAGAGGAGAGGGAACTAACTCCAAGTTCCAAACAGGCTACAGACCCAGAATTCGGGAACAAGGTCATAAAATGGTGACCTCTGAAACTCAAGCCAGTAAGTACCATCAAATAATGAAATTAGCTGTGTGCAAAAGTGACCTACCTGAAGAGATGGTTTGTAAGCCTGTTGCTAATGAGAGTAGAACGCCTCCAAAATCTCATCAGACACTAAAAAACAAATAATCTGAGATAAACTGAGCGCTAATTAATCGTATCAATCTGTGGCAATGTCATAACAGAAGGATGAAGGACCACATGGAGAAAGACAAGCCAAAGATAAGAATCTGTCAGCATTTCTCTGCAGGATTGGGCAGGTGAAGGTGCGCCCTGACCTCTCTGTGGACCCATCCTGCTTTCAGGAAAGATGGGTGCATCCAGTATTTTGCTAAAGGAGGGTGCCACTCACCATCCACCTCGGGAATGGAATGGCTCCCCCGGACTCTCCCACTAAGCAGCGGTGTTCTGCCCAGGGCCACCCCAGAATCTCTTCTGCCTTGCAGGCATTTCTCTCCTTATAAAGTAAGAAACTGATATTCATATGTATTATTAAGTCTGTGATGACTTAGTAAGTATGATGAGTCCCCTAAAATCTCCTGATCATGACCATGGGTGAACTGATACAAAACTTCATGCAGTTCTCCCATGCAGCTTCTGAAATTGCAAACTGAGGACAAGGCAACTGAAAGCACCACAAAGGGACACATAACCACATGAGACCACCTTGTTCAGCTACCTCTGACTGGTCTCTCTTTTAACTGCCCTTAAAGAGAGGGCACAGCAGTCGAGAACACTAGACTCTGGAGTCAGACTGCTGTTTTAAACAAATCGCTGTTCCATCACTTTCCACCTAAGGCTTCTTAAACTCCCTGAGCTCAATTTCTTCATCTTGTAAAATAGAGATGAAGAAGGGATAGACCTTGGACAGTTACTGTGAGGATTAAGACAGAGAATGAATATGAAGCGCTTGGCACAATGCCTGGCACCTAGAAAGCACTTGGCAAATGGTAGTTCTTTTTTGTTACCAACCCTGTCATTATTTGTTATTATTATTAACTGTAACACTGGTGATAAGCTTTTGTTGAATTCATTGACTCCAGTTCATTAATTCCAGCAGTTAATCTTCATTCACAGCAGTTTTCCTCTTTGCCTAAAGCTCTGGAGAGCACTTCCTCTTCCTAAGGCACAACACTAACTCTAATTCAAGAACTCACACAACTTCTTCCTAAATTCTTCTAACAAAGGCTCCTCCTCAACAGCTACTACCCTGGTCACACAAGCATACCTGCTCAATTTCATTCCCCGCTTCCAACCAGGCTCATACATCACACCAATTGCCTCAAGCTTTCCTACCCTTCTTCCTACCAAATTTACCTTTCTTTTCTGTTGTCATAAAATAAAAGCTCTCCAACGTTATGGCAAGTTTGCCATTTACCAACTCCTGATGTAAAGATTTTAACACTCCCTTATACATGTAGATAAAAATATAGAGAGCACCATCAGAGAAATGTAAATTAAGACAACAGTGAGATGTCACTTCACACCCACTAGAATGCTCGTAACAGTAACAAAAGGACAGATAATAACAAGTACTGGCAAGATGTGGAGACACTGGAATTCCCATACACTGCCGGTGGGAATGTAAAACGACATAGCCCCTTTGGAAAACAGTCTGGAAATTCCTCAGAAGTTAAACAGAGAGTTACCAAATGATCCAACAATTCCACTCCCAGGTATATATGTAAGATAACTGAAAATATATGTCCACACAAAAAGAAGTACATGAATGTTCACAGCAGCATTATTCATAATGGCCAAAAACTATTAGTAACCCATTGATATCCATCAATGGATGAACAAAATGTGGTATATCGATACAATGGAACATCATTCAGCAATAAACAGGAATGAAGGACTAATGTGTGCAACATGGATGAACCTTGAAAACATTATGCTAAGTGACAGAAGCCAGTCACAAAAGACACATTATATGATTCAATCTGTATGAAAAGTCCAGAATAGACAAACTTAGAGAGACAGAAAGTAGACTGGTAATGGCCAGGGACTGAAGGGATTGGGAGGAAATGGGCAGGGACTATTAATGGATAGAGAGTTTCTTTTTGGAGTGATGAAAGTGTTCATCTCAAATTGACTGTGGTGATCAACATACTAAAAACCCCTGGCTGTACACATTAAATAGGTGAACTGTAGAGTATATAAATTTTATCTTATTAAAGCTGTTATGCCATAGGTAAAAGATAAATGTTTGCCAAATAAACAGTGATGAATGACCTGGAGAGGTGTTGAATCCCATGGGCTAGCAGGAAGCATGAGAACAAAACCAGCCACCAAACTCATCAAAATGGGCTGAAGTGTTCCCTCAAACCCAGACTGCAAATCTGCTTTTAAAAGCCACTCATAAAAAAAAAAAAAAAAGCCACTCATACCAAACATCTCTTAGCTCTTCATGTAACTCCAAACATTTTCATTACCCTAATTACAGGCCACATAAATACAGATTCTTACAAAGGTACATTTTTTTTTAATAGCTTGGTTCTTATTGTAGTCTGGGTAACTCCCACATCATAACTCTCACATCATAACCTGCACTACATAATCTACAAAGCTGTCATACTTATCAAATTTGATTTATTTATACAATAAACATTTATTACATGCCTACTGTGTGCCAGGCAGTGTCCTAAGTGTCAGGGATGCAAAGATGGCTGAGATGCAAGCCTTCCTCTCAAGGTCACTGCATAGTGAGCTGAGAGTTACAAAGCAAGGAGTTAGGAGAACATTCTGACTTGTGTAGCTGCAAATGAAATAAGCTCCTAATAAATGTTTCAATGAAGATGATGATACAAAATATTTACAGTGAGGTGACCACCAACCCTGCGGTGACAGTCTTCCTGAGGAGCACCTACCTATTGACATGCTCCTCCCAATCCTCTGGTGGTGGAGGAGCATCTGCATCTGTCCTGGCGAAGATGACATGCCGTTCACATTCATTCATCACGCTGCGTGCCTTCTGATTGTCATAGAGTGGCACAGGGGTTGACGTGACTGTCTCCACATCTACTGGGACGTCTGATTCACTGTAAACAGATGAGGAAATAGGACCAGGCCACATGTACTTCACTTCACACAGGTGTTTAATGATCATGTTTGCCAAAACATGTCTCTTTAATATAATTATCAGCTTTAAAGTATGCATAAGCACATTACATCCACAAGAAAATTATGATCCAAAGTCAACTTTCCCACATCTGTCTGTTCTCTGCCCCTGCAGGTTGTTATGTGCTAGAGGAACACAAGGTCATTTTAAAATAAGTTGATGCAAAAAAATGACAGTTGTTTCTTTAAGACAAATATAGTCTGTAAGCAAACAGTTGATTGCCTAGACATGCTTTCCAATATGGTAGCTATAAGCTGCATGCAACTATTTAAATCAATACAAATGAAACATAATTAAAAATTCTGGTCCTCAGTCACACCAGCCACATATCAAGTGCTCAACAGACATGTGGCTATGGCTACTGTATTGGACAGCACAGTTATAGAGCATTTCTAACACTGCAGAGTTCTGCTGCCCATTGTCAGTCTAAAGTCTTAAGTTATTCATACAAACTTTCCTTTTCATTAGCAAGTCAGCAGCTATTTAATTACATACTGTAAAAGCCTATGATTGTCTATAACAGATCACCTGCAAAGGTCCTTGTCTATAACAGATCACCTTAGCTATTTATCTCAGTTTGTAAGGAGCCGAGAACAGAAACAAAAAGAAATGGACATATGAAGGAAATTTCATATTTCAAAATGTTAATGAAATCCTACTGCCGTAAGGGCCCTTCACTACACCAACTTGTCACCCAAATACTATGCCAACCAAACTGGTCTACTGGCCACCTACTAAACATCACTTTTTAACTTTTCAACCATGGTGATCTTATGGCATCCATTCCGAATGGCCAGAATAATTACATCATTATAAAATGAACTGACATAATATGCAGCCAAATTAGGTGGTGGGTGGAAAGCTAATTATCAACTCTGAGCAGACATTGGGCTAAGCACTTGGGCCTGTATGACTAAACAAAGATAATTCACCATCCCAAACCTATCCTCCTCCAATCTTCCCCAACTCATGGTACCACCCAGTTGCTCAAGCCAAAAATCTAAGAGTCATCCAAATTTCACCTTGTCTCTTAACCCTGGCCCCTTTCCAATTCACGACAAGAGGTCCTGTCCACAGTATCTACAAAATCTATCTCAACGCCATCCATTTTTCTCCATCTGTACAATTTCTGCCCCTCTCCAAGGTGGAGGTCACAACTGCAGTACTGCAATAGCCTCCTGGCAGATCTTCTTTATTCCACTCCTGCCCCTATAATCTGTTCGACAAAAATTCAAAGTGATTTTTTACAAATCCAACCTCTAACTTAAAATCCTTCAATGACTTCTTACAACTCTTAAAATCAAATCCTCATGAGGTTGCCTCTGCCAACTTCTCCCCAGCTCCAACTTACACCCCTATTGCAACTATATTCCACACACAGTGGCCTAAAAAGAGTTCCTAGAACATGCTGCAGGGCCTATATAGAGATGGTTCATAGGAGAAATAACTAACTACCGAAATGACCACGTTTCAGACTCTCACTTTAGGAAAATATCATTAGGTATGAACACAGGAGTTTCAGTGTTAGCAAGAAGATATTACAAACTAAGAGAAAAAGATTTCAAATTCTATTTAAAGGAGCTCTCCCAGAGGCCTCAGGATTACCCTAGATTATTCCCTAAAGTCACAGATTCTATACCCTGTAGAACCAACAAGCCAACAGAATGCTGCCCTTATTAGGAAATGAAATAAAAAACACTATTCTACATGTGTTTAAAACACACACATCCTGGTATACCTCTAGCTCATTAATGCTAAATGGGGGACCTGCAGAAGCAAAATATAAGATCTCTACTCCCCAACAAACCTAAAATCTGTGCTAGAGGAAAGTTTAAACATTAGGTCAGATTACAAACAAAAACATTTCTTCCCCAAAAAAGTTATGAAGGACATGATTTAATCACCAAAAGCATCAACAAACCTTGAAAAATAAATAATTAGAACACCTTAAAGCTCAAAAGAAGTGCTGCAACAAGTTTATTTAAGCCAAATGTAAATTTATCATACATACATAGTAAATCTATGAGAAACTCCTTAGCCTATAACGTAGGCCTGCTGAATATATAATCAGACCTCACAAGGGTTCAGATCAACCCATGGTTGACAGTTCTGTAACAAGGTGAAAGGAAGCTAGATCTTCAAAATATGCTCCTAAAGTTTGTGAATGAAGTCAGGAAAAGCAATTTGCATTACCACAAAAAGGTATTGTTGAGTGCTGTAGCAAGCCAGGACACTGGACTAAAGGAATGAGTGTAATCCTGTGTGGCATTTAAAAAAAATCAACTCTTCAGTCTTTTTTTTTTCACCAGTTAAATAATCTTCAATTTCCTCTTCCCATACAAATCCAATCATCTAAGTGGAACAGGCTGTTTGCTTTCTTTTGAACATCTTGCTTTCCTAACTCATTAGATGTCTTACATGCAGATGGTCCACATAAAGGTCTGATATCCTCATGCTGTGTTAAAAGAGATGCCTGAATTAAACATCCAAGCCCCGCCCCCATACAATCTCCTGTAATAAAATCCTCTCTAATCCCCACCATCTGATGACTGACCAATTAGGGCAGAGGCAGCCCCTAGGACAGAAGCCCAGACTCACATGGTACTTTCGTGCTGCCTCCGGGGCGTAACAAAGAGCATGCGGGTGGGGCGGGCACTACTGGCATCTGGGTGGGCACTCCATGGCTTGGCATAGCTATGATCCAGAAAAACCAGGTCCAGTTCCCGCTCATGCACTGAAAGTTGGAAGAGCAGCGAGGTGCCCATGCGCCGCGCTGAAGTCTGGAAGTCCCTCTCCCCACCCCGGTGGGCCATGTCAGTAGAGGGTCAGCAAGTCAGAGAATGGGTTTCTGCATGCTAGTCACCTGCAATGAAAAGTTTAAGTTTAAATCAATTCAAATATTCTAAATTTCTTCCAACCTAAAACATCTAATATGCTTCTTACATTTGTGGCCTTCCATCAGTCATAATTGAGCACCCATTACCCTGCAGACCCTTGCCCACTAAGAGGTTTCTGATATCCCACACTACCACCGAAAAGCTACTCCACAAATTCGCTAAGTGGAACGCTGAATGACTCCACTGTTCACACAGACCTCATATGGACAGGTAATAAACTTGCTTGGCCAGCACCACAATTTCCTACGTGGGCAGGATGGGTTTTGGCAAACAACAGGAATCACAAATACTAGTTCTTCCAAAGCTAAGGGTCTCTACGGCTTCCCCCCATGCTCTGAAGCGTCACAGGGCTCCATGGCCCCAGCCTGAGCCCCAGCAGCACGCCGAACGCGGGCCTCCAGGGTGCCCTCGGGGTCTCCTGTGGTATGTTAAACAAAAGTTGTGCAGCTACTTCATAATACTCTGGAGTTTTGAAAAATATACAATGAGAGCTCCTCCCCAGAGCCAGTAACAAAATCCACCGCAGAAAACCCTCTCCCTCACCGTAGGGTGGTGCCCGGCAAACCGCCCGCTACTCCGGTAGCCCCCTGGGGGTCTCGCCACAGAGCCTCAAAACGGCCTCATCCACCAGGCAGGGCTTATATTCGCGTTCTACTGACCAAGGCGCTGGCTCAGAGATGAAGTGACTTGGCCAAGGTCACCCAGAGTTCGCGACGAGGAGTACACGCCTGGCATCCGCCTCCCGCCCCCCCAGGCCCGGCTCGGCGCCCGCGTCACGGCAGCCCGAGTCCTCCCCCGGCCAGACACACCCGTCAGGCCCCGGCCGCCCCGGCCGCCCCGGCCGCCCAGGCCCCGGGGTCTAGCCCTCGGTCCCCGCATGCCCCGGGAGCCCTAAAGCCTTCGCTGAGACCCCCGCCCGCTCCGACTCAGGCGGCAGCCCCCGGGACCCGCCACCCGCGTCGGGTCCGCCCCTGCCCTCACCCACAATCATCGGCCCGCGCGCACGGCCGGGGCAGACGCCAGCGCGCGTGCGCGTTACCGCCTCCACGTCCCGGCGCGCCGGGCACCAAGCAAAACGCGGAAGTGTTTTATCTCAGGATAAAAGCCTGAGACTGGAGGGCGGTGATACGCAAAACCCGGAAAGGAAACAGCTGCGGCCAACCAGGAGGGAAGAGAAGAGCGGAGAACGCGCGCGGATCCTTCCAGACAGAAAGCGCGGAGGGAAGACTTTCCACCTCCTGCGTTTCCAGCCGGGAAAGCAAGGGCAGAGGAGGAGGCTGGATCCTGCAGCCCCAATTCTTGCTGCTCCCATGGCCATTTCTCCTTTGCACGGTGTCTGGCCAGGGCTGGGAGGGCGCGCAACCGACTTTCCATTCGCTAGAGCAGCCCCCCATCCCCCCGGATTTACTAGTTAAGAATATCTTGTGTAAATAAATAATAGAAATAAATTTTAAAATAGAAACTTTCTATGAGCCTATAACTTCTTAAAAAAATAAAGTCTATTAAAAGTAAGGCAAAGAAATCTCCCCGGGCAAGGGAAACAAAAGCAAAAATGAACAAATGGGACTATATCAAGTTGAAAAGCTTCTGTACAGCAAAGGACACCATTAGTAGAACAAAAAGACATCCTACAATATGGGAAAATATATTCATAAATGATGTATCTGATAAGGGGTTGACATCCAAAATATACAAAGAACTCACGCACCTTAACAAACAAAAAGCAAATAACCCAATTAAGAAATGGGCACAGGACATGAATAGACACTTCTCTAAAGAAGAAATTCAGATGGCCAACAGGCACATGAAAAAATGCTCCACATCGCTAATCATCAGAGAAATGCAGATTAAAACCACAATGAGATATCACCTCACACCAGTGAGGATGGCCAACATCCAAAACACAAACAACAACAAATGTTGGCGAGGATGTGGAGAGAGGGGAACCCTCCTACATTGCTGGTGGGAATGCAAATTAGTTCAACCATTGTGGAAAGCAGTATGGAGGTTCCTCAAAAAACTCAAAATAGAAATACCATTTGACCCAGGAATCCCACTCCTAGGAATTTACCCCAAGAATGCAGCAGCCCAGTTTGAGAAAGACACATGCACCCCTATGTTTATTGCAGCACTATTTACAATAGCCAAGAAATGGAAGCAACCTAAGTGCCCATCAGTAGATGAATGGATTAAGAAGATGTGGTACATATACACAATGGAATATTACGCAGCAATAAGAAAGAAACAAATCCTACCATTTGCAACAACATGGATGGAGCTAGAGGGTATTATGCTCAGTGAAATAAGCCAGGCCGAAAAAGACAAGTACCAAATGATCTCACTCATATGTGGAGTATAAGAACAAAGAAAAAATAAATAAATAAATAAATAAATAAATGAAGGAACAAAACAGCAGCAGACTCACAGAACCGACGAATGGACTAACAGTTACCAAAGGGAAAGGGACTGGGGAGATGGGTGGGAAGGGAGGGATAAGAGGGTAAAAGGGGCATTACGATTGGCAGACATAGGGTGTGGGGGCACGGGGGGTACTGTACAGCTCAGAGAAGACAAGTAGCGATTCTCATCTCACTACGCTGATGGACAGTGACTGTGGTGGGGTTGGTGGGGGGGACCTGGTGATGGGGGGAGTTCAATCATCACGGTATTGCTTATGTAATTGTAGGTTAATGATACTAAAATAAAATAAAATATTTAAAAAAAAAAAAAAAAGTAAGGCAAAGAAATCTCCCCGGGCAAGGGAAACAAAAGCAAAAATGAACAAGTGGACTAATCAAGCTGAAAAGATTCTGTACAGCAAAGGACACCATCAGTGAAACAAAAAGACATCCTACAGTATGGGAAAATATATTCATAAATGACGTATCCAATAAGGGGTTGACATCCAAAATATATAAAGAACTCACGCACCTCAACAAACAAAAAGCAAATAATCCAATTAAGAAATGGGCAGAGGACATGAATAGACAGTTCTCCAAAGAACAAATTCAGATGGCCAACAGGCACATGAAAAGATGCTCCACATCACTAATAAGAGAAATGCAGATTAAAACCACAATGAGATATCACCTCACACCAGTGAGGATGGCCAACATCCAAAACACAAACAACAACAAATGCTGGCATGGATGTGAGGAAAAGGGAACCCTCCTACACTGCTGGTGGGAATGCAAATTAGTTCAACCATGTGGAAAGCAGTATGGAGGTTCCTCAAAAAACCCAAAATAGAAATACCATTTGACCCAGGAATTCCACTCCTAGGAATTTACCCTAAGAATGCAGCAGCCCAGTTTCAAAAAGACAGATGCACCCCTATGTTTATCAGAGCACTATTTACAATAGCCAAGAAATGGAAGCAACCTAAGTGCCCATCAGTAGATAAATGGATAAAGAAGATGTGGTACATATACACAATGGAATATTATTCAGCCATAAGAAGAAAGCAAATCCTACCATTTGCAACAACATGGATGGAGCTAGAAATAAGCCAAGCCAAAAAAGACAAGTATGAAATGATTTCACTCATATGTGGAGTATAAGAACAAAGAAAAAAACTGAAGGAACAAAACAGCAGCAGACTCACAGAACCCAAGAACGGACTAATAGTTACCAAAGGGAAAGGGACTGGGGAAGATGGGTGGGAAAAGAGGGATAAGGGGGGAAAAGGGGCATTACGATTAGCAGATGTAATGTTGGGGGGGCGCGGGGAGGGCTGTACAACTCAGAGAAGATAAGTAGTGACTCTATAGCATCTCACTACGCTGATGGACAGTGACTGTCATGGGGTTGGTGGAGGGGACCTGATGAAGGGGGTAGTTTAATAACCATAATATTGCACATGTAATTGTAGATTAATCATACCAAAATTAATTATTAAAAAAAAAAAATAAGGCAAGGAAAAAGAAGAAATTTACCCAGCGCTTTGCCGATATGAATCAGGAGATGGACGAATCAAGACCATGGCTGGCCCGAAAGGAATCAAAGGAATAAAAGGGGGGTAGAGCCGCTCAAGATAGAGCTGAGACTTGAGTGTTGGAGTCTCAGCTCCAACACTTAACTCCGTGGCTTTATGACCCGAGCAAGAGCTCAATGTCCCCACTCAACTCTAAATGTGCAAATACTTCACTGGGTAGCTGAGAGAATGAAACGGGTAATGCATGGTACCTGGAAAGAACACAAATAGATTTCAATATGGTAATTACCACGAAAGACCCCAGAGTGTTCTAGAAAAAGATTCCCCAGCCAGGGTTTTGGAGTGGTATCATGAAAAGGAAGTCACCTAAGGCTGGGCTCTCGAAGACCAGGCCACTGCAGAAGGCTTGGAAAGGTTGGTAAGGGGCCCAAACAGAAATAGCAAATGAGTCAAATAAGGCCCAACACCATTTTCTTTGGCCTATATACTACTTTTTAAAATGTTTATTTAATTGCAAACATTTTAAACTCAGGAGGTTTCATGTAAAAATCCAGATTTCCAGATTCTCTTGAAAAACTGGAGACTGGGACAGCACTGGACTCGCCTTTTGGTGTGGCAGGCAAGGGGCCAGCACATACCCTCACTGTGGCAGTCTTCACTAAGCTTCCCGGGCCCCTGTGATACTTGATTCATCACCCAGCCCTACATACACACACCACTCCCGGGCTAGATTTAAATGCAGGTGTCCCTGGGATGGAAAACACAATCAGGGGTCAAGTACAATCATTTTAGGGTATTAGTGAATTGTTTCATTTTGGTTCCCCTATCAGGCAGAAGTCAAACCTTTAGTGTTTGCCTTGTAGTGTTGTTTTTCCTGTGCTGTGGCAGACATGATGAACCAGTCACAGTCTACTCTGAACCCAGATGCAACTTCAAAATCGTTTTCTCCACTCAAGTCTCCAGGCTGTCACTACCATTTGATCAGAGTTGGCCATATCTTCTCTATGCCTCTCCTTCCTCTGATATCCTACAGGATACACTTGGCCTTCATTCATTTGTTCACAAGTATATCTTAAATTCCGATGTGATAAGTACTGCCAAGGATACAGCACTGACAAGGCATACCTCTTTAACCTACCTAAATGACTGTTTAATTTATAATTGTGAATAATAAGGGCTAGCATTTAAAGAATGCCAAACAAATTCTAAGTGGCATAAATGACCTACTTCATTTAATCCTCTCAATGACTATAATACAACATGCTAGGTTGTATTTACATCCAGAGGTTAAGTACTTTGTCCAAGGGTCACAGCTAATAACTAGATATCAAATGCAGACCTGGAATCCAGGCGGTCCATTTCCAGAACCTCAGCATGTAACTCCTCACAACTCCACTCTCCACCATGTTTACTGCAATAAGGAAAAGTGCAAGGTGGCAGGAGCATGTAAAACACTGAACCAGCCTTGTCATGGGTGATGGGGTAGGTGACACTGAAGCTGAAACCAAAAGAGAGTGAGATAACATGGTAGACCCGGGGAAAGAAGCTCTCTTAAGAGAAAGAACAGCAAAAACAAAGGCTCTGAGGCAGAAAGGAGCTTGAAAACATTTTTTAAAAAGGCAAGAGGCAGTAGTTAGGAAGTGGAGATTGGCATAAGCCGGAGCCAGCAAGGCCCTAGATTCCCTAGTATTTTGGTACTGACCAAAGACTGCTCTGTGTTAACTTTCTTCTGGGTTTAATGAAGAAAGAGTAGATCCTTAAAGTAATGGACATTGATCTTCTTTGTGTTCTTCAGAGAACATAGCGCAGGACATAAAGGATGGTTCCTGTGTTGACTGATTGATGATTGATCGATTGGTTGACTGACAGATGGACACCAAGGCAAGAGACAAGGGTTAAAATGAAAAATAAATCTTTACCACTTCACTCCCAGTAGAATGGCTAAAAAAGTCAACAATGACAGCCAAAGCCACGATGAAGAGTGCTGGCAGGGATGTGGAAAAATTAAAACCTTCATATATTGCTGGTTGGATTGTAACATGGTCCAGCCACTTTAGAAAACAGTCTGGCAGTTCCTCAGAAAGTTAAATGTAGAGTTACCCCATGACCCAGCAATTCCACTCCTACGTGTGTAGTCAAGAGAATTAGAAATACATGTACACATAAAAACAAGCACACAAAGGTTCAGACTAGCACTATTCATAAAAACCAAAAAGTGTGAACAACCTAATGTCCATCAACTGATGAGGGGATAAATAAAGTGTGGTCTATCTACATAATGAGTTTATTAAGACATAAAAAGGAATGAAGTACTAATAAGTTACAACATGGATGAACCTTAAAAACATTATGCTAAGTGAAAGAAGCCAGTCACAAAAGGCTACATATTATATGATTCCATTTATAGGAAATGTCCAAGACAGACAAATCTACAGAGACAGAAAGTACATTCATGATTTCCCAGGAGTATCGAAAGGAAGAAATGGGGAGTGACTATTAATGGATATGAGGTTTCTTGTTAGACTGATGATATGTTCTGGAATTAGATAGTGGTGATAGTTGCACAACCTTGTAAGTATACTAAAAACCTGAATAGTACAGTTTAAAAGGCTGAATTTATGGCATATGAATGACATCTTGGTAAAGCCGCTATTTTTTTTAAAAGCTTTGTTACTTTAAGCTATTAACGTGGCATAACATAGCCCATCCTGACTGATACATCCAGCCCATCAGTCAAATGCAAGAGAAGACACGTACCGACCTGCAAACACTCAAAAACTTCTGAAAGCTTCTGAGAATTCTGTTCCACTAAGATGAGAGAGTAAATCAAGGAAAAGGAAGGCATGGGATCTGAGGAACAGGGTCCAAAACAGGAGACAGACCAAGGGAATTCTAAAGATGACAGTGAAGGAATTCTCAGGATGATAGTTGGGCTACAGGGCTGAGGAGCGCCCAGGTACAGAGGAGAGAAGTCCAGGAGGGATATCCCCAGGGAAAACAATGCAACGGGTAAAATAACGGATGGATTTGAATCTTGGGGAGATTGTATTAAAACGCGGGTCACAGAGGTGTTGAAGGATGTTGGAAGACTTGGTCAGACTGTCAAGATAAGCAAGCAAATGAAAAAACAAAGCCCTTCCTAACTTACAGAAAAACACCAAGTTATACAAGAAAGAACATAGAATCAGAGTATACTGCTTGATCTGGAGGGGAAAGTGTGCATTACCACAGTCATGAACTTACAGAATATAGACTTAGTCCCCAAATGAGATGCAGTTATATTGGGAGAACAGGTTGCAGGAAAGGCAGAGTGCAAGAAGGCTAAACTCCTGATGTGTGATAAACAGCAGTAGATAATGTCTAAAAGAGATAAGGGAGGTTGGGAGACAGAAGCTGGGAGGCAGGAAAGGAGTGAGAGATGGTGGAAGAAAGCTGACTTAATAAACAGTGTCTCAAACTGAAAAATTCAAGGGATTCTATTTAAATATGCTATTTAGAAATATAGAGGTTAAAATTATTAGAAATGCCCAAAAAAGAGCAACCCTTGCCCCATCTCTCCTCACTTTAACCCCTCTCCCCAGCATTTTTCTTAGGCCAGGGTTTGGCTATTTTCTATTTATATTCCCATCAGCATCCTGTACGGATTTGAACCTCTGCTCTGCCCCTCCTCCTTCCTCAGCATACCAGGTTTATTGTTTTCTCATTATTTGCCAATTTGGGAGGTGATACACAATATCTTGTTGCATTTCTTAGCTTATTAGCAAACTGAAATTTTCTTTCACATTTTTTTTTGGCTTTTGAATCCAATTTGGCAAAGTCCTAAACAGCGTCTCATTGTGTTTCTTTGATTATTAATGAGACTGAATTAAAAAAAATTTTTTTTTGTCCATTCAGGCAAGCATCCATATAAACTTTTCCCCCTTTTCCTTACGAATTACAAGAGAGCTCACACTGTAAAAGCTAATACCTTTTGCACAATAAGTATCTTGCAAATGTTCCCTACCTTGATATTCATCTTTTGAAGTGTATTTTTCTGTACAGGAATTCTTAGTTTTAGGCAAATCTATTAGCCTTTTCCTTTACTTGGTTTGCCTGTTGTGTCACATTTAGATTGAAAAATCATTAACAAAGCAAAAAGCATTGAGCCATGTTTAGATTTCAAGACACAATGTCAGAAAGTACTTTTTTTTTTTTTTAATCTGGTGCATCAGAAAGTAACCATAGCACCAAGATCATACCGCCAAGCTTTTTGGTCTTTGAATGCCATGCATCTTTTAGAGTACGTAGTAAGCTTACGGCTAAGTTATTTCATCAACTAATATACATTTTTAAAACATCCATTAATTTTCATGTCACCTGTTAGATGAGATGTAATTTATAGTGTTCATCCCTAAGGCAGAAGAAGCTTCTTAGTGTGCACAAGAACAAATGACCCAGCTCCAGCCTCATGCCTGTAGGCCTTGAGAGCAGCTAAGATGCCATAGCATTATGCTGGTGTTGCAGGTTTTCTTTAACCTTACAAACCCAGCTGGCATAAGAGCTCGTCAGCTAAAAAGCTAATCTCCCTTCGTTAAAGAGAGACTCATATCTGAACTTAGATTTCGTTTAAAAGAAAGCAGGAGACCTAATTATATGCTTACACAACTAGGAAGGACTTCTCCCAAAACATCACTGAAATCGCCTTTGATTTTCATGTCCCCTTTCTCAGACTGCCTTGCTTCTCCTACTTTCTCACCTAAAATGTGTGACTTGGGCAATGATTCACTCCAGATACTTTGCGGGTATAATGGGAAAACGCTACTCTTATGCCTGATCTTGAAATCAGAAGGACAGCAAGAATGAGAGAGAAAAAGGCAGTATTTATAGAGAAGACAAGTAATGATTCTATAGCATCTTACTACGCTGATGGACAGTGACTGTACTGGGGTATGTGGGGGGGACTTGATAATAGGGGGTCTAGTAACCATAATGTTGTTCAAGTGATTGTACATTAACAATACCAAAATAAATAAATATATAAATTAAAAAAAAAAAAGAATGAGAGAGAAACAAGAAAAGAAAGAGGAAATGAAAAGCGGCCCAATTGTTTTGTTTCTAAAGGCCCAGTCACCTCAAGCCACCGGTGACTTTCCCCTCTCATTTTCCTTGATTCCTCCCCGGAACCACCACCTTTGTGGCATCACCTCTATTGCTAAGTGACAGACTCAGGACTCCACTCACCCCAAGAACCCTGGGAGAAGCCTTGGCCCAACGAGCTGCAAGACAGAAGCTTCACTACGTTGACAAGGGAAGAAGATGGAGGACATACTGCGGCTTGTCGTGGTGTCGGCCAAGATCAACCTGCCCCAAATGCCCCTGGCGCCCCCGCCCAGACCCTGCGTGTCTGCCTACTTCAGAGGTGAGCGCCGGGTCCTGGATGGGAGACATAAGCCCCAAAAAGCAACACGCATTCAGGGAAAAAATAGGTTAATTGGTGCCCCACCCTGTGAAAGTTGTGTGACAGAAAGGTGAGGGAGACACCATCCAGTTCTCTAAACACCCATCTTACTGCTCTCGTTTCTCTTATTAGGACATCTCTGCCTCTGGTTGCTCCCAGGGAAGGGCTACTGGAGTTAGATCAGTACTTCTCTGAATTAAACCTGTGCCACAAACTGAGGTTTAAACAAAAAGGACCTGCTTCACAGGGTCGATGTAAGGGTTTAAAAAGATAATGTATGTACCGCTCATTGTACAACTCCTCGTAACAACTGCTCAGTGATATGAATTACTTGTACAACCGGCAAAGCCTTTTCATAGATGCAGTTTTTGCACCTCACAACGATTCCATGAAGCAAATGCGGCAAGTTTTTTTTTGTCTCCGTTTTTTCCTAGATGAGGAAAAAATGGCCAAGAAGCGGGGTGTGTGTGTGAAAGGATTTATGAGGGAAAATGAAAGAGGTTGAGTATATCTACATTGCAAAGAGCTGGGAGTGAAAAGGGAAGAAGAGGGAGGAAAATGAACAGTCTGTGGGTGGAGAGTAAGGAAGGTGGGCGCAGGCAAATGAGGTTTTCTGGGAAGTGTCGGGAGGGAGAAAACTGATGCCAAGAAAAGAGAGGGGTACAGCCGATTCTATGAGCCACGAGTCAAGAATGATTTCCCTTACCTTTTTTGACCTGGTGTGTGAAACTGTGCTCCCTGGACATGGCAGCACTCAGAGGCTGAGCACGTGGGACTCCAGGCTCACAAGGTGACTGACCTTTATGTCCCCAGGTTGCAGGTTTAAAGAGGTGTTGTGGATGTTGTGTCTTTGCCCTGACTAATTTACCGTGAGCCGGAGAACAGTCTGATTCCCAGGCATCTCCCCCACTGCCTCATGGGCATTACCTTTCTCCTTCTAGAAGCAGCTTTTATAAAAATGCCTAAAGCCCAGAACCCTGGGTTTACCTACAAAGTCTCATAATTGAATGTTTGTTTGATATTTTGTATTCTTTTTCACCTGCTCTTCCCCCGTGTACCTTTCACTACCCTGCACCCCTCCCCCTACCTAACAGGTGCAGGCTGGGTCCCCTCCCTCTCTCTTACTCTCATCTTTCCTTGGGAAAAATCTCAAAGTAATTTAGCACTTTGGAGGTGCTTTGCAGGTCTATAGATTGTTCTTTGTTAGAGGTATTTCTGGAGGAGGGATTTTCATCGATGAAGAGCTTTCAACCCATTATAGACGTTTTGGAATGTCTTAGGGTGTGCCAGGCTTTGCTCTGGTAAAAAACAAACCCTTAAATCCCAGTGCCGTAACACAAAAAAGTTGAGTTCTTGCTTACACCAAGTCCCATGTCAACGGTGTTGATCAGGCAGCAATCCTGAGTGGCTCCTCCGAACAGTAGGGACCAGCAGCTTTATGGAGCCACCCTGGCACCGCCCTGCCAGCAGATGGTGCGGGTGGGTGTGGGGAGTGGGGAGAAGGAGAATGGAAAACCTCATGGGAATTAGGAGCCAGGCTTGGCAGTGTGAATTTTGCTCCCATACTCTGTTGGCCAGAACGCGTCCCACAGCCCCACCTGGCTGCAAGATGGCTAGGAACTATGTACCTAAGAACATGAAACGAGCACATAACATTATCTGTCACATGGGGGTGATGTTTTTATCTTGTAAGAAGTGAGAAAGTTGAAACACCCAGAGTAAAAAAAAAAAAAAATCAGCGCTGCCAACATAGCGATGTCATATCTGCCAATGTAGACTTGAAGTTTTCTTGGAGTCCTACCTCTCTTTACCCCATTCCAACCTAGACTATGAAATATTTCCTGCCACCAGTGCCGGCCCCTTGGTCTCTTTGCAGATATCAAGAGAAGAACTCGAGAGGTGGAAGGGAATAACCCCGCGTGGAATGAGGTAAAAACACATCAGGACAAGCCGGGAGGAGGCATTGACAGCCCCCATAGAAGGGTCGTGTCCACGCCATGCTCAGAAGTCTAGGGAGAGGAGAGGAAGCCTCACAAGCTTTTCCCACGACCAGGGTATCTTGGAGCAGTCTCTGAGCTGAAGGCCACGTGGGCCTGAGGGCTGCAGCAGCCACATCTGCCCATAGTGCTCTGGGCCCTTCCCCTCCCCTCTGGACGTGGCCAGTCTCGTCCAACCGGGCCATCCTAATGTTCCCAGAAAACTGAAGCCGAGACAGGGCTCCCTGTGCGGGATCCTCACTCATCCTCCATCCACCTACCCATGTCCCCATCCCCACCACCTCGGTCTCCAAGCCCCTTAATTACCAACGTGCCACAATACTGCAGTTAAGCCGAGGGAGGCATCCCAGGTAGGATGCCCAGCACCTTAGTGGAAGGTAACAAACGCCATCTTAGAAAATTTGACTTGAGGAAGGTTCCTCAGTTCAAGAGAAACACAGTGCCAACCCGTTCCCTGAATCTTTCCTCATTTCCTAGAAGGATGGAAGAGGGAGTGGGGAGGAAGGATGCTGACCTCTCTCTGCCCCCCGACAGACCCTTATCTGGCACCTCGGGAACCGCCCCCTGCAAAATGACTCATTCCTGCAACTCGTCCTTGGAGACATGGGCTCCACAAAGAAAGAAAGGTGAGACAGACAGGCAGGAGCCGCCTGACTCTAACTAAAGCTACAGTAGGTGCTGCAATCCTGTCCTTAATCCGTAACTCACTCAAAACTTACTCCAGCCAGCTAATGCAAAATAGAAAGAAAAGAAAGGGTGGGGGATTTGTGGAAGGGTCCTGGGTCTAGGAATGCAGATGGTACTAGAACTAGGAACTGGGAGCCCAGAAGCAGTTCTGCTTCATCTGAAGCCACAGGATCTCAAATTTCTTCTTCTCTCTGCCCAGCCCTGGCTTCCCATCATGGCACCATCTTAGTGTCCAGCTGAAGCTGACACCCACTGAGGCTGATGCTGGGGCATCCCAGATCAAAATTCCTAGGACAGAAAATCTGATTGGCTCAACTGGGTCAGGTGTCCACCGCCTGGTCCAATCAGCTGTTAGTTGGGAGCAGAGCTTCTGGGAAGAGACTGGGCCAAGCAGAGCCAGTAATTGGGGGACTCACTGCCCAGGGAGCCCCAAAGCCAATCCCCAGAAACCTGAGAGCCCTGCGCCCTCTGGTGGATGCTCTCCATCACTGCACACTTCCTTCAGCCTGTGGACAGCATGGCCTGTAGGAGAGAAAAGCATCTCTAGATGAAATTATGCCTGGGACAGAGAAGGACACCCTTTCCCCGGGCTCGGGATCTCATACCTGCTTCTCATCTCCGCAGTTTCATGGGCCTGGCCACAGTACTGCTCAAGCCCTTGGTGGAAAAACCAAGCGAGGTCCTTTTCGTGAAGGATCTGGCCCTGCTCAATCATTCCATGACGCCCACAGATGTGAGTCGGGCCCCAGGAAGGGTGGCTGGAAGAAGGGATGCAACTGATGAAGCTGGGCAATACCACTCCAGCAAAGGGCCGGTGTTCCCCCACCAGAGAGCTTGTCCTGTCCTGAGGGGTCATCACACTGCCATCATCTCCCCAGCTTCCCCATCCTGCCAACCATCCACCCACCCACCCTTTCACCCTTCCACTCACCCATTTAGATTATTTGGTTGATGGTCCCCCGGTGTCAGCAACTGTGTTAGGCCTGGGACACGAATTGAAGCCAGCTCACGTCTGCTGGAGTGGGCTCTGCTTGCAGGGACAGGTACACAAGGGTCTGTAAAGCCAGGTTGCTGAGGTCAGGAGGAAGTGAATGGTTCTACTGGGGAGGTAATGGGAGGCTTTACAGAGATGATTAAGACATGTGGAAACAAAGACCAGTCAAATGAGAATAAGCAAATGCTATTCAGAGGTTGCTATAGCAAAGGCGTCAGCCACCATCACTTGCCTTTTGGCAGAGACTCAAAGGCAGGCCGAGGAGAGGCAAAGACTTAGAGTGAAAAAAAGGGGAAGGCTGCAGATGTGCTTTACTGGGGGCCACTGGGGGATCTGGAAAGATCAGAGGGTATGCATCCTATGTGATTGGCAATGAGTGTGTATTTGGCTTTCTCTGGTTAGCCCTAAGTTGGAAGCAGGGACAGAAGTTAGAGAAGCTGTCAGGTATTAATCAAGTTGTGGCTGTTTGGGGCTGATTGTTTCAGGGGTTATTGTTTGGCTTCCTGGACTGGTGGCTAGAGAAATAATCTGACCTCCTACAAAGCTGCGCTATACAAAGCAGGCTGGCTTCCTTGGCTGGTTACTGTATATACTGGGTTGATTATGCAAATTGTGCATCAGTGTTCCATTTTTATATAGGGTCTGGTTTTTGCCTATTTGTATATTCAGTTTCTCACTGGGCATGAGTGCCCAAAGAACAGGAAAGGAAGACAATGCCAGGCAGGAGAATAAGGTGGATGTGTGAAGGCTGAAGGGAGAGAGAGACAGTGGGCAGGTTTGGGAGCATGGGCTGCCTTGCACCACCAGCAGAAGATAGGGGGTGTGAAGGGAAGATTGGGGGACTGAGGCTAGGTGGGTGGCCAGGGGCTAGAGGCAAGGGGCTTTCTGGCCTATGCTGGTGAGTTGTGACTTTACTCTGATCGTTAAGGATACTTAGGGAGTGTTTAGGGCCAATTCTGGCAATGGTCTGGAGGATGGATGGGTAGTGAGAGCACTTGGAGACAGGAGGTCAGTTAAGAGATATTTGTAGGAGCTCCCGCCTGAGGCCATGAGACATTGAGCTAGAGGAGTCGTCAGCACCTGTGGCTCTAGAATGGTCCCAAGTCACCTCTCCCTCTCCTCCCCCACTGCTGCATCCACTTACCACCTCCTCTGCCACATGCTGCATCTATTCTCCAAACCCCCTGCTCCATAACCATTGCTCCCTCCCCACCGATGCGTATGATCCCTCCGCCCCAGACTGCACAAGCCCCATGGTGTGGCCCTGTACCATGGGGGGCACTGCTTGCTGCAGAGCACTGGGTGAACCCAGCAGTCTGGGCCGGGTTCTGGGGCTGTGACTCGGCTGCGAGCCACAGGGTCTATCTTACAGCCCTCGCCTTTGCCTTGCAGTGCACCATCACCCTAAGGGTGGCCCGTGTGACCAGCCAGCATATTGAGAAGACAGGTCTGTACTCACAGGGGGCTTACCCCTGCCCTTCTCCAAGCATAGCTGATGGGACCTTTGAGACCCATCCATTGAGGCCTACAGAAGGATTGTGACCAGGTTAGGGTCTAGAGGCCAGATCTCCAGACACCCAGCTGAAGTCATGTTCCCCCAGCATGCCACTTGTCATGTCTAGACTTAAGACCCAGCATCCAATGGGCTGGAGAGGGAGGCAAGGATGACCATTTCCAAGAGCCCCTGTCTGGAGTTGCTTCCCAGGTTACTGAGGGCGGGAAGGGGCCCATGGGAATGTGCTGGGGAGGACATGTGCCCTTATCACGGCCTCTTGGCCATGTTTTAGTCAGGAGCTGGTCATTGGGGATAGAACGATGAAATGGGGGGAATGCCTCAAAACCTCCTATGCCCCAGCCTCTGAGAGCCCACCCTGGATTTCGTTTCCCCAGGCAATGAAGACCCCCTGGGTCTAACTACACAAGAGGCAGCCTGGCAGAAACCGATGGTTTCCAGCTCCGCCACGCAAAAGGCCCTGTCCTCCAAGCCTCAGCACTTTCAGGTGAGGGCTTCCCAGGCTGGAGCTTGTGTGATTTGTCTGACACCCTCACCATGCTCCCAGGCTGTGCCTGCCTGTCCACAAGGCCATGGCCAAGGATCAGAGCTACGAGTCCTCAGATCCTCACCACATCCCCAGCTCCTCCAAGGGCCATCCCAGGGGACTCCTGCATGTGACTGAAGCTAGAGGCAGCTCCAGCGAGGTGACAGGAGGCACTGTTAGCCATGCACCAATGGCTTTTCCCTGGCAGATGCTGGGGGACAGAGCAGAAGGCCGGGACCCTGCTCTCTGGCATCCTCAGAGTTGGGGGCAGCACATGAGGCTAGCTGCACACGGTGAATTAGGTGACCTCCCAGAGGCTGAGGAGAGTTTGAGGGGGTCCTCAGGAAGGTCCCCTCTGGAAGCCCCATCCATGGCTTACCACTGCCCTCTGGTCCCTAGCCTGTGACCTAACATCTCTGCCATGTTTTGTCTGCTCCCCAGCCTGCCACTTGCTCAGGAGACTGGGAGTCATCCTCGACTGCCCCTCTTCCTCACTCCGTCCCCAGCATCCATCATCGGCCAAGTGCTAGCCCTTAATTCACCCACTTCTCCATCCCTGATCTGGGCTACCACTGCTTGCCTGGATGACCTCGATAGGCTCCTCCCCAACTCCCAGCTTCCAGCTCTCTCCTGTCCGTTCTTCAAAGTTGTCTTTCAAAGACATCATTCTTATTATGCTACACACCTGCTAAAAATGTCCCTAAAAATGAGGACAGCCCAGTGTCCTCAGGACAAAGCCCAAACTCCTTACAATGGCTTCCCCACGCTTGATAACCAAGCCTGCCCCTCCGAGCCGCTCTTCCCTCTGCCTCCCCCATCGCTCCAGCATCCTAGGCAATTTGCAGTCCCCGTTCTCAAGCCTCTCCCTCCGGCTGCCAGGCTTTGCACATGCTGTTGCCTTGGGAGTACCTTCCCTCTGCCCACTGGCCTGTCCCTTTTCACCGGCTGGTCTGCCACAGGACAGAAGACCGATGTGCCCAAATCACTACCCTTCCTGTGTACTAGTGGTTAGGGCAGAATTCTGACATGAGGGCTGTTTGCCTGGTCTGGCCCACCGTTGTCTCTGATGGTCAGGTAGCAGCATATGTATCAATCCCTGAAGGACCCCTGGATTTGATGGAGACACAGGTGGCCTCGTGGAGAATGGCTGGACCCACAGCCTGGGTTGGGAGAGCTGTATGCTGTTACTACCTATAGTCAGTGACAAGCTCCCATAGCTGCCCCCTGCTAGCCACTGACAACCTCCAGTTCCTTCTCCTGCCGGGCCTCAGCCAGGCTGGATCTTCTGTGGGCTCCAGCCTTCTCTTTTCTCCTTCCTGCCTTCTAATTCTAGGCCCAGATATCATAGTTCCATTACTGGGTCTCAGGAATCATGGGTTGAACTGCATGGGACTTCCGATTTTCAATTCCTTGAAAAGATAAAAATTTTGTTAAAAACCTGAGAAACGTCAGACTTTATTCCTTTCTTCCGTAACAAGCCCATACCAACGGAGAAACACTAGGTCCATGCAAGATGAGAAGGGCAAAGTGGAGGTGACAATTCCCAAAGGAGGAAGGAGGAGCCAGGCCTTTCCAGGGCTGATGTTAAGGCAGGCGGAGCCCCTCGCCTCCTCACCATCTCTCTGTGCCTCCCCCTTATATCCCTGGTAGATGTTTCTTAGCAGAATATTGTGTCCTTTTAGAGAAGAGTCCCGGCTGCACGCCAACATCCAGTTCCCCGGTTTTCTCCCCTGTAGGTCCGAGTGAAGGTGTTTGAAGCCCGACAGCTCATGGGCAACAACATCAAGCCAGTGGTGAAGGTGGTCATCGGAGGCCAGCAGCACTGCACACGCATCAAGATGGGAAACAACCCTTTCTTCAACGAGGTGGGCCAGCCTGGGGGCCAGCATTTCCTGCGGGCAGCTGGCAAGCTTGCTTCTTGACTCGCATGTTTTCGTTTGTTTGTTACACAAATGTTTACTGAGCACCAGTGGAGGGCCGAGCGCTGTGCTCGGCGCTGGGAATACAGGTGGAATTAGTGGGAGCCCTGCACTGGAGAAGCCAGTAGCGTGTGGGGGTGGGGGTGGGGGTATGCCAGCATGTGAACGTGTTGAAATGACAGTGGGGCAAGACAGAGGTTGACAGCCGTCTGGGAATGCTGTTAATGCAGTCATGAAACACAGGCCTAGACCGTGTTCACAGTCACTTCTGGGGCCCCAAACTGTAGCATTGTGCCTGATACACAGTAGGCCCTCCATAAACACTCGTTGAATTAATTGGTGAATAGACCAACAAATAAAAGTTAAAAAGCACAGTGGGGACATAGAGGAGTGGGTGGAAAGGACTCAGGAAAGGCTCCAAAAACCCTGAAGGAAGAGTCTCCCAGGGAAAGGGGGCTAAGGTGGGGAAAGATAACTCAGGAGAAAGGAACAGTGTTTTCAGAGGCCTGGAATCGAGAAACAGCAGGACTTTCTGGCAGAACTATAGGGTGTGGGTGGATGGGAGTCTGCGAAATGTGGGCCCCATCAGGGATGGCCCTTGGGAGCCACGAGGGACTTGAGCAGGAGAGCGCAGAGCCGGGTTTGCACCGGCTGCATCAGAGAGCGGAGCAGAGGGGCAGACAGGGCGATCCAGGAGGAGGTAGAGGCGCGCATCTCCATCCCAGCGCAGCTATCTAGGCCTTAAGCTGCTCGTGGCAGGTCCTCCAGGGATGCCCTAACCTGGCCCTTCATCTGGCAGAAAACCCTGGGGGAGCCGGCAGGCCTCTGCTTGCAGAGGAGTGTGAGTGCAAAATGGGCAAATGTTGGGGAGGAAGCCTGCTATCCTAAGCCCTAGGGCTTCCTGAGTCCCTGGGTGAAGCGGTGGAAGAAACGCCATCCATCCCTCCCCCATCTCTCTGCTTCAGACCTTCTTCCAGAATTTTCATGAGGCTCCCGCAAAGTTCTTTGATGAGACCATCTTAATTCAGGTGAGGAGCCCAACAGTTCTGGGAAGCGCGTCAGCCCCATAGCCCTCCCTTAGAGCCCAAGTCACTTCACATGGTCCTCCTGTCCCCAAGGTGGCATTGCCACCACCTGCCCTCCCAACAGCTCTGACTCCCCACTCAGTCAACCAGCGGAGGTTAGGGAATGCCAGGTGCTAGGCCCTGAGCCAGGCACTGACACCAACCATGCCGCCCTGCCCCACGTGCTGGATTCCAGGCCACCAAAGGGCCTCTCAAATATGCCCTCAACATGGGACATTCCACTCCCTGACCAGAGGGAGCCCAGCAACAGTGGCAGATGTGTGTTTACCAAGTGGCTCCTACATGCCTAGTGCAGGGCCAAGGAGAACAAGGGGCCTCTCCCTTGAAGAGCTCATGTTCTTGGGAACACAGACACATGGGAAACAACCAGGATGGCATGAGTGGAGACGGCTGAGTGCGGTGCTTGGCTTTGTGCTGACCTCTGGGTTGACCAAATGAGAAAACTTACGTGGAAGTGTTGAGTCAATCCTGGAGAATCCTGAATACGCCCTTGCAATTCCTCCCACGGGGGGACGGGGGAAATTGGGGCTGTGAATAACTGAGGTCTTTCTGCGAATTCCCTCGCAGGTGATGAATTCCTCACTGCTGAGATTCAATGCAGAGATCGGGAGATTCCAAGTAAGCACTGGATAGAGGAGGAAGTTCAGTGAAAATGTTGCGTTGAGACCCACCCTGGCCTCCTTGCCAGAGTGTAGGGAAAAGGACTTGGATTTTCATGCAGAAAGACCCAGATTTGGATCCACCTACCAACTGGGTGACTTAGACAAGTTATTCTGAGCCTCTACTTCTTCATCTGTAAAATGGAGATAATAATATACTCAACTCACAGGGTCATTGGTAAATAAAGAAGGTATAACATTTATGAAAGCGTAGGGTGCCACGTTGAATTACCCTCACTTGTGATACTATGGACACAATTCAAATCGCTGCCCCCAGGAAATGGAAGCAGAGAATCCAAAATAGGCGACCTAACTGTGGGAGAAAGATTGCTGCCAGTGAGGACAGAGTGAAATGGTTTGCTTTGGAAAGAGACAGACGGAGAGATGAGGAAAGTTTACCCAGACAGGAGGAGCTAAACTAAGACTGTCCAAATGCAGGAAGATGAGGAAAAGGCAGGGTTGCCAGACTGGATACAGGATGCCTTGTTAAATTTGAATCTTAAACAATAGATACTTTTGAAATACAAGTATGTTCCAAGTATTGTATGGCTCCTCATGACATATTGCAGGGGATGTATGTGCACTTAAAAAGGAGTCCTTGTTTATCTGCAAATCTCATTTAAGTATGCGGCTACATTTTAATTTGGTAAATCTGGCCACTGCCGAAAAGGGCCCCACCCTTGGGAAAGGCACACTTAGTACCAATCAAAGAAAGGCTTCTTCCTCGTCCCTTGTAACAAGAACAGTCATGTCCTGCGTGCCCCCAACCAGCCCCAATCTCACCCTCAAAGAAGCATCACTCAAAGCCTTAGAAATTAGGATATTCTAGAAAGGTTAGATGGCAGGAAGTCAAGAATATGCTTTTGACAAAGGCCACTGTGCAATTTCCAGACAGTGACCAATAATATGAACTGTTGAATAAGCTATAGGGGTCAGAGAAAATCTGAGCTTTTTTTTATATATATTATTTTCTTAGAAAATTTCAAATTACACAAAAATAGAGACTAGCCTCATGAATTCCCCCATTGTCATCACTGAACTTCACCAATTCATTGCCAGTGATGTTTTCTCTATACCCAGCCCACTTCCCCTCCCCCACTGGCTTATTTTGAATCAAATCTCAGACATCATATCATTTTTAAACGTTTCCTTATGTATTTTTATTTT
>JAQQAC010002629.1:13780118-13934190 GCA_029783875.1 Phataginus tricuspis
CTTGAACCCATCTTCACAATCACGATAATGAACATATCTATCACATCACCCTCAAAAGTTTCCTTGTGCCCTTTCGTAATTCTTCCCTCTCACCCCCATCCCACCCCCTCCCATCCCCAGGGCAACCACTGGTCTTCTTTCTCTATAGATTGTTTCGCATATTCTAGAATTTTATATAAATGCATATAGTCTTTCTTGTTTGGCTTTTTTCACTCAACATAATGATTTTGAGATTCACCCATGTTGTTGCTTGTATGAACAGTTTATTCCTTTTTATTGCTGGCTAGTAATTCCATTTATGGAGAGACTATGGTTTGTTTATCCATTCATCTGTTCATAGAATTCAGAATGTTTCCACTCTTTGACTTTGTTACAATAAAGCTGCTGTAACAGTGTTGTATAGATCTTAGTATAGATATATGCTTTAATTTCTCATGAGTAAATATGTAGAAGTAGAATGAGTAGCTTATATGGTAGGTGTATGTAACATCTAAAGAAAATCCCTAACAGTTTTTTCCCAAACTATTGACATAGTCCATCTTATTTATTTTAGCCATTTTAATTATGTGTTGTGGTATCTCCTTATAACTTTAATTCACACTTCTTTGATGACTACTGATGTCGAGCATCTTTTCATGTGCTTATTTGTCATCTCTGTATCTTCTTTTGGTGAAGTGTCTGTTCAAATCTTTTGCTCTTTTTCACTGGGCTGTTTGTTTTCTTACTATTGAGTTTTGAAATGTTCTTATATATCCTGGGTACAAATCCTTTATCAGATATATGATTTGGAAATATTTTCTCCCAGCATATGACTTATCCTTTCATTTTCTTAATAGTGTCTTTTAAAGAGCATAAGTTTTACACTTCAATGAAGTCCAACTTACCAAATTCTTCTTTTCAAGATTGTGCTTTTGTTGCTGTATCTAAAAAAAAATAACTTTGCCTTTCCAACCCAAAGGGGTAACTGAGTTTTAAAGCAGGCCTAACATGCAGAATTTGGGGATGCTCTATGGAAATTCCAGACTGTGTAGTACAACGGTGGCCTGAATGTACTGCAGTGCCTTTCCCCACACACCCCTCAGGCTTCAGTCAGAACCTTCTCCCAGGGAAAGGAAAAGCCCAAGGTCTCTTGCTGACTCCTCTCCTAACCATCCTCTTCCCCAGGATGGGAGACACCCCTCCCCCCAGCCAGGGGTTTAGTCAATGCTGTGTTGGCCAAGCAGGGCTGTATGGTGGTGTCATTGTGGGTCCTTTTATTCCAGGCCTCCCCACTTACTAGTTGTAAGACTTTGGGCACTTCCTTCAAACTCACCTCCTCCTCTAAAGAGTGGAAGTGATAATCACCAATCACCTAACTTCCAGATTGTTGTAAAGATTAAAGGAGTTAGGACAGGGAAGTGCCCAGGCCCTGGGGGCTATTACTGTCACCAGGCTATCTGGTATTACAAATATTGGCCAGAGACCCTAACTAATCCTTACTCCACTCTTGTCTTTACAGACAGATATTGGGTTTATCTACCACTCTCCAGGTAGGTGACAGTAGTTGCAAATATGTGTGTCTTCTGAGAAAACCAGGGCATGTGTTGAAACATCTCAAAATCTCTGTATGTTCAACACATGGGGGGAAGAGTATTCAAGGGTGTGAATAATTTTCTCTATTTGACTTGTCTTGTTTTATAATAACATCTTTCTCTGGAAAACTCAAGGCACCTCTATGGGTCAAATGCTAATGTTTTATTGCCTTGGGTGGAATTTCTGTTTTTTGGGGCCAGCATGATGGACTGAAGTTTGAGTAGAGGTTCCCACCGTGACCTGGCCATAACAAACATAGTGGTTGGAGGTTGGGACTTCAGGTTGGGGAAAACACTTGCCTCTCAGACCAGGATAGTAACACCAGTAGGTTCCCAGAATGGGAATGAAGGGTCCTTATTTCCTAAAGGAGTCTTGCAAGTGTACTACCTTTGCTAATGGCAGGAATGACTCCCATTTTCCTCTGCTACTGGATTGGAATCAGAATATATGAGATCCTTTACCACACCTCTCTTTCACAGAAACAAAGACTGATTTTAGGGAATCATGATGGAGACTGGAGGATGGTCTCCCAAAGGCCCTCTACCCCTGCAGGTCACACACTCCTGAGGAAATGGTTAGGCCTCTGCCAGCCAAATGAGCCCAGCAGTGGTGTGAGAGGCTACTTGAAAGTCACCATCTGTGCCCTCGGTGCAGGAGACCAGGCCTTGGTGAGGCTGCCTCAACACCCCAGAAACATTTCCTACCCTGGATGCTTCCACGGGGCAGCTGTGGGCCCTCAAAGTGGCCATCGATCTCCACACTTTCATTTGTCCACGGTGTCACTTCAGCGTGGTTCACCCACCCTATACCAAGGGGAAGGCCAGGGAAGCCAAATCCGGTGGCCTTGCCTGTGACCTCCCAATGACGCTGACCCTGTTCGGCTCTCTGGTCTCTCCAGGTAGATCAAAAGCTGCCCTATGGGACTGATGACACCCCTCCTCAGATCGTCAAGTCAACAGTGGTCTCGACGAACACGGCCTACTTACAGTTCTTCATCTACTGTGCAGAGGACCTGCACCTCAGTTAGAGTCAGGGTGGTGGGGAGGGAGCAGTCCTGAGGTTTCCTACATGGTGGCACCCTGGATTCTCATGGGGCTTCCCTGTCCCACTTTGATTTGAACCTAAGATTTGAGGTGAGGGGAGAGGGGGAGACAGAAATCCACCAAGAATTGCTTTATGAAGGCCCCATGGGCACCCTTAATATGGACAATATGCCTCTGACCTTTTCTTGACATCCAGATGCAGACTCAAGGTTCCCTATGCCAGTCCCCACCCCAGCTGCCATTAGGTGACACATGATAGCACACAGAGACACAGCAGAGATGGGAGGGGTCTGCCCACGGGCCACCAAACCAAATTGTGGGGGAGGGTTTTAAGTGGTTCTATCACCTCTTCGTTTCCTCCTAAAAAAAAAAAAAAAAAAAAGGCTGCCACCTCAGAAATCTTTTAACTCCCTTTTTATAGAGAAACACTACCCAGTGAGTCCTGTGGTGGAGGTGGAACTAATTGGGGAAAAGGTAAGTGTAGAAAGGGTCTGAGGCTTAGAGAAAGTGCCACCTAGAGAAAACATTGGGCAGGGAACAGACTGGACTGGTGGGCAGGACCCCAGGAATAGTATAGAGTCCTTCCATTAATGGGCAATGTGATCCCATTGGACCAGAAACTCTGGGAAGGTGGGGCCGTGGCTTGCTCACCCCGTATCCCAGCACTGTGCCCAGTGCCTTGCACGGACAAAATGCCCACTGGAAGCCAAACAGACAAATGCCATGGATGAGTGAATGAAACAATATGCCCTCAAAGAACAACACGGAAACTGTCAGCGCCCCCTCTAGGCCTCAGTTTCTTCATCTATAAATTTAAGGTCCTTAACAGTTACCAAAGGGAAAGGGACTGGGGAGATGGGTGGGAAGGGAGGGATAAGAGGGTAAAAGGGGCATTACGATTGGCAGACATAGGGTGGGGGGGCACGGGGGGGACTGTACAGCTCAGAGAAGACAAGTAGTGATTCTCATCTCACTACGCTGATCGACAGTGACTGTGGTGGGGTTGGTGGGGGGGACCTGGTGAAGGGGGGAGTTCAGTCATCACGGTATTGCTCATGTAATTGTAGGTTAATGATACTAAAATAAATTATTTAAAAAAAAAAAAAAAAGAATATAAATTTAAGGTCCTATGCAAGAGAGTTGCTGATGCTCCATGAACCTCTTGGAACACAGGGTAGCATTTTCCAAAATGTTATGTGAAAAAAAAAAAGGATCTTGTGTTCAGATTTGGGGAATGCTGGGTTAGAGTTAAATAGGTTTGTCTCAGAATCCATAAGCCATTACTTCCACTGTATTTCTACCACAGTCTACCTATTAGAAGTCACTGAACCCAGCCCATATATAAGAGGAGGGAGCTTAGTGTCCACCTTTCAAAGGGAGGAGTATCAAAAGGATTTGTGGACGTTTTTTAAAACCACCACACTGAGTGTGGGTTGGGTACTATGGATCTACGTGAGATGCTCATGGGTGGCCAGTGGCACACATTTTTCGAAAATTTAAATATTCCTGTGTTTTTTATTATTGTATATTAAGAAGTTTAGCCAATCCACTAACCCTTGATTTCACTGACATGATTGCTTAGACTAACGATAGGTTTAACAATGAAGTCACGGGATGCTTTGAAAAGGAAATGCAGAGGTGTCCTGCCCATCAGCATTGTTCGGCTCCTTTTCTCTTGGGATCTTAGAGTTTGTCTAACAAAATCTATGTGCATGCACTCATATAATAAAGTTAGTAGCCCTATATCTATTTTTAAATGAAGTCAACTGAAAGCTGATTTAAGGAAAATTCTTCAGGCATCTGGGTCTGGGTAGGTTCAAAAAGGACTGATGTTGCTGCTGAAGGGAAGCCGTCAGTGTCTTTAGATCAGGGGTTCCCATCATCAGCGCAGTGCTGCAGACAGCGTCCCCTGGTGGACAGGATTGGAAGAGCTGGAAGGTGAGGCCCGTGGAGGGAGGCTGACACTGACTGACTGCTTTGGGATGTTCCAGCTCAAGACAAACACGCTGACCCGGACCGAGAACCCGCTGTGGAACCAGATCCTGACCTTCCAGATTCAGGTATCACTGGCCATCGTGCCTGCCCCCTCGTCCCACAAAACAAACTGCAGGGAAGCTTGGGTGCTTGTGCAGGGAGGGGGATGGAAGGTAGGCGGTGTGGGGGCTCTGCCCGGTAGGGAGCAGGAGGAAGCCCAGGACACAGTATGGAAAACCTTACTTTATTTACCCAGTATTAAGATATGAGTGGGCCTGACAACTAAACTTTCCAGAAAACATAATCGTGCCCTTTCACCACTTCCATTAAAGAATAATCATTTTAAAGATTCATTCTAAACTGTATTATACATTTTCTTATCTTCTAGGCAAAGTGCCTTGAACATAATTATAGCTTTGTTGATGGCCTAGAGGCATTATGGGAACACAGTTATATGGCTACATGAAGTACAGGGCTGTTTGTTCCTACCCTAAATGGCCCCACAATGCTCTTCTTTGTGGGGTGTAGTGTGATTTTTATAGCCTTTCCATCCTCTCAATCACCTATCAGCAGTGCCAGTTCTCTGAAAGTCCTGGGAGAGCCTTGATGGTCTCTGACGCCATGCCAGGCTTCTAAGCACTCTGTGTAAAATAAGAGTAAGCAATTCTGAGATAACTTGAGCGCTCTCATAACTGTGAGTGCATAGAACTTTGTGCGGCATCTATTCAGGCACCCAGAGAGTGTTTGGTTTCCTTATACCTTACATTAGTGCAAGGGAAATTAGTCAGCAAGCTCCCCTCTACTTGTGGGGCCTCCTTGCTTCTCCTAGAAGCTTCCAGTCTGCTTCCTGGTGAGTCATAGTTTTTAACTATTCCTCATAATCCCCACTTTCTTGGGTGATTTATAGACTCTTAAGGTAGGAAGAGGTTTTAGAGGAGGCCTGGTCTACTCCCTGCCCCTGCTCCCTCCCACCTGTCCCTGGCTGCGACTAACCTCATGACCGGGATCCTCAGATGCTCTGTGGATGTCCAAAGCTTGGAAATCCTCCCCCATGTTCAGCAGCCTTCAGACACAAAAACCAGTTACACAGGCCAGGCTCCCCACCATCCCTGAGAGAGGCCTTCCAACATTTGAAGATGTCCAAATGCTCCCTGGACCCTTACCCGTTTCACATAGAACACAGTCCCCAGGGTTAGGGTCATCTGAATCAGGCCTGCTTGTCACTAGCCCTCTGGAAATGCAGCAGACAGCTGTGAACCTCACAGTGAAATGGCAGGATGACCACACAGTAGCATCAGAGCCCCAGCAAGTCGGGTGGGTGGGGTGGGGGTGCTGGTGTAATTGGGTAAGGGCCCTGGGACAGGAGGGGATCAAGACAAGAAATGGGAAAGGGGAGGAGAAGTCTCAACACGGTGAATGAAAAGATGATCCAGCCATGAGTTCCAATTTGGTGGATCCAGAACTTTGGAAGACCCAGATGCCTGATGCCACCCGTCCCTCCACTACCAACGTCCTTCCTAACCTGAGCCTTTCCTCATCTCTTCCTAACCAGTTGTTCAACTGCAAAGCCCTTTCCCTACTTGCCCTCGGCCCCTAGACTGCACAGCAAGGGGAGAGCAGAGAACTAGGAGGACTCATGGCCATGCCCCAGGAGCTGCCAGAAGGGAGAGGCCCCAGCTTAGAGGATATGGGTCCCAACCAGGCTGTTTTACACATGGATGTTTTTGTTTTTATAATTGAGGGAACCCTGTGGCAGGGTGGAGATAAGACTCAGAAGCTTGGGTTCTAATCCTGACTCTACCCCTTACTGGGTGACCTTGAGCGAGTCCCTCTGCCTCTCTGGGCCTCATCCCCCATCTTGTCAATTGGGGCAATCCCAGCTCTCACTGGGGTATGGCAGAGTGAGTAGGAGCTCTGAGGCTGCTTCAGCCCCTGGATGTAACATGGGAACTTCAGGAACTCAACCTCTCTGGGCCTCAGTTTTCCTGTGTAAGAACGAGAGAACAGCACCTGGTAGGCGGTTGGCGGGGTTGTTGGGGGAGTCACTCAGGTGATCCACACGGATCATTTAGCACAGGCCAAGGGACAACAGAAACCCTCCCCAGAGTGGCAGCTATCACTACGTACTCTGAGAAGACAGATGCCCTGCTGTTTAAAAGCTAACTGCTAAACGTGGTGAAGACGTTCTAGGCCCATGACCTTCCTGTGAGGTGGTTTGGGGGACAGTTGGACCATGGAAGCTGGTATGAGGACTGCAGTCACAGAGTCTCTTGTCAGGGTGGACCCGGGTCTCGTTGGTCCTGAAGCTCATGCAATTAGGAGTCCATTTTAAGAGCAAGAATATAAAACGACATTGGGACCCAGTTCCAAGCCTCTCCCAGGGCCTTGCAAGGGGCCCATACAAGTGGCGGGGCCCTCAACTACAGGTTCATCGGTTCCCATGGTAAATGCATCTTGCTGTGGCTAAATGGCTCACTGGTAACTGAGCCAGGCCTGGACCCAGACCCAGGATGTCCCAGCTGCTCTCAGTCTCTGCAAGGACCAGACCATCCGAGTGTACACCCACTGCTCTCTCCGTCTCCTTGCAGCTGCCCTGCCTCTCCAGCTACATCAAGTTTAGAGTCTTGGACTGGTGAGCAACTGGTTGGAGGCTGAAAAGCGGCAAGGGCAGAGAAAATTAGGGCTGGACCAGTGGCTCAGTCTGCAGAGTGTGTTTCTCTCCAGCCCCAAGGGAAAACGCCAGAACGAGATCGGGACTGTCAGCCTGTACCTCAACCAGATCTCATCCACAGGAGCAGAAATTGAAGGCAAGCAAGCCCCCCCTAGGCTCCTGCCTCCCGCGCCTCTCCCACCTGGTCCTGCCCCCTCTCACCTCTTTTCTTGCAGGAATGTACTCTGGTTTCCTCCCCTGCTTTGGCCCCAGCTTCCTGACTCTCCATGGGGGTAAAAAGGCCCCTTTCAGGACACAGGAAGAAGGCACTGTAAGCTTCTCATGTCAGCACTAGGGAACAGTGGAGGTAAAATTTAAGGCACCGGGGCCTGGGAAATGCCTGGGGAGGGCGCTATCCACGGCATGCCTGCAGAGGACTGACTTGCAGCCTGTACGTAAATAGCCACGTACTTATGGGATATGTGCTGTGGCACAAGACAGAAACAGATGGAGTGGTCTGGGCCGTCACTGGGCATAGGGTATTGTGATGAGAGCTCGGTAAGATTATCAGCAGGTGGAAAAGACATACCAGACAAAAGAAAAGACCAGGTAAATGTGGAAAAGTACTGGGACATGTAAAACTAGTGATAAATGCCAGAAAGCCAGCTCCACTTGGCTTAGAAGAAGGGAAGTGGGCTGGGAAGGGTTCCGAGTGAGGATAGCTGCGGGAACCAAGACCTGAATGTTGAGAAGTTCACTACTGGCTCAGTCCACGCTCCTCTCCGCTGCCCCTAGGCCTGGCCCTCCTCCTCTCCTCGTGCAGACAATCCTCCCTGGAGGGCCGGCACAGCCCCTAATACAGAAGGCCAGGGGAGCATTCTAATTGGCCTCTTTAGGTCACGTGTGCTCCCCTTGGCCCAAGCACTGTTGCCAACGAGGCGGGGCATGCCCAGCTGCTTCAAGTGGGCTGGCGGGTAGACTTCCCGAAGAGGAGGAGGGACCTAAGGGTGTGGAAGACGTGTCAGGGCCAGAGGCTTCCAGGCTGCACCTGGGATTTTTGGACCTCCGACCCGGGACTTGGTTGGCCCTAAGCGGGAAGTTACTGAACAGTGCTGACTTCGCCGCAGAGGTTTCAGGGGAGCTCTGCCTGCCCCTTTTTCCTCTCATGCCTTCTCTTGCCGTTTTCCTCCCTGCTACCCTAGAATACTTCCGACTCTGCTAAGGATGGTTTAGCTTATCGAGGCCGAATCTTCCTGGAGTTAATCACCCACTTCAACTCCCATCAAGACCTTAAGATCAAGGACCTCTCCCAAGAAGTGACCAGCATAGAGGTAACCCCAGGAAACGGGTAACCCAGGGAGAGAGTCCCTCTGCCTGCCTCATCTACTGCGAACCCTGTTTCTGACACTGCAAGAGCCATAAGCTGAAAGCGCTATTGGGTGCCTGAGGCTCTGCTAAGCCCCTGTGGGGGCTTCATGCTGTGCCAAACCCCAGGAGGTCAGGGGGCCCAGTAAAGACAAGATTCGATTTCAGTTTAAGAAATGTGTAATCTATTTAAGGAGAAAAGAGCTTAAGGAGTCTGGATTTCTTCCTGAAGGCAGGGGAGGGCCATTGTTAAGAATAAACTACAGGGGAGTGACGTGGGGCACCCACGCAAGAGAAATAGGGTCACAGTCACAGGGGAGTAGAGCTGGACAGGAGGGTGCAGGTTCCAGAGACCCCCTAGGGGACAGACTAACCAGAGCCACTGACTAGCAGGACTTAGGAAGTGGGACCAATTCCCCTAAGCTGACACCCATTTTCTTCCTCAGGTGGGAAGGGTGGCATGCATCAGTAAAGGCTCCCTGAAGGAGGAGCAGGTCTGGGGGAGATGATGAATCCCCTTTGACATGTGCTTATGAGACCTCCACCAGTCCCCAGGCTATAGACAGATGGGTGTGTCATCAACACACCAGTATCTGAACCCGTGGTTGTGGAGGAATTGGCCGGAGGCGGGGGGAAAGGTGAAAGGACACCACAGCTCAAAAGGCAGGTAAAGGAGGGGAAGGTTTGCAAAACTGACTGAGGAGGAGTCTGCAAGGGGAACACAAAGCAACCTCCGGAGCAGAGTTGCAGAAAGGAGCCGCCAGCCATTTGAATGTGGCAGAGAGAAAGGGTGAGGACTCTCCAGCGTGTCCACTGGTTATTAGAAAGACATGGGTACCCTTGGTCAGGACAGAAGCCAGGCCACTGTAAGTGGGAGAGAGGGTTGCATATGGTGCAGAGAGGCAAGTGCAGAGAAACTTGGATGGAAAGTGGAAGGAGACAAAACCAGGTGGTAGGTAAATTGGGGCTCAGAGGGGAGAAAGTGGGTTATTTTTTAAGACAGGGAACCTGAGCCACTGAGCAGATTGGAACAATGCAAGAGTAGGGCCAAGATTGGGAACAGGAGACAGGATCAAGCATGATGGATGGAGGACCCCAGGCATGTGTGAGGCATAGTGGGAGGAGGGAGCTTGAGAAGGGCAAAAGCAGATGCAAGGGTGTGCAGCCTTTACCGCATTCGGCTGCCCACACTCGGTCTCCTCCAAAAAGGGCATTTAGGCAGAAAGGGGAGGGATAACGTGGCCTAGCTCAGAGCCCAGCCTGATCAGGGAGAAGACCCTCCTTCCCAACTTCAGGAGGAAAGGAACCAGACCTGGCTGGGTGGAGGGGGCCAGGTGATGGAGGTCCTGGGAGGAACCACCCTTGATAAGCCAGGTGAGTGGGATCAGGCAGGAGGAGGCAGGAGTCCAGTGATGGTCTAGCTTACCCTGAAGAGAAGCAAAGATGACTTTTGAAGGGAACAGGTGCCTCATCCTCGCCTCCCTGCCTGTCTTTATAGCCTTTTTCATCCCTTGGTTTATGTACTGGGATGTGCGGGGGTTATTGTTTTAGAAGCAGCAGAATCGCCAAAAGTATGGGCTGTGTGTCATCTTCCTTTCCTGTACCATGATGCCCAACTTCAAGGACCTGATCCAATTCGAGGTCAGCATTGGCCACTACGGAAACAAGATGGACCTGAATTACAAGCCTCTTGTCTCAACCACACAGTACAGCCCAGTGATATATGATGGTAATGGATCAACCAAAGAGTACAGAGCATCCACTCCCTGCCAGGCTCTGTGCTTGGCCCTTTCGAGGGTATTAACTCATGGAACATTCACAGGCATTGTTAACCCACATTTCACACTCAGGAAAATGGGCTTCAGGGAGGTAAAGTCACCTGCCAAACCTTGCACAGTAGTAGGTAGTGAACCCACACCAAGAGTTGAAACTAGGTCTTGACAACACATCCTTCTCCGTTACATTCCACATTACATTACAATGTCCCTGATGCCATCTTCTCCCCTACTACTGAGAACCACTCCCGATCCATCCATGCAACTACCACTCACGACTCATCTGCCTACCTTTTATCTATCCATGAATCTACTTATCCACCCATTCATCCATTCAACTCCCACCCATCCACTGTCTCAAATTCCCAATCAACCACCCATCCATCCAGTATATACTCACTGGGCACCTAGAGTGAGCACTATAGAGTAGCGTTCTCAGAGTACAGTCCCTGGCCAGCAGTATCCATATCACCTGGGAACTGTTAGAAATGCAGGTTCTTGGCCTCATGCCAGTCCTACAGAATCAGAACACCTGGGCATGGGGCCCCATAATCTGTGTTTCAACAGGCCCTCCTGGTGAACCAGATGCATGCTAAGGTTTGAGAACCGCTGTTCTAGAGGAATACTGTCTCACTTGCATCTTTTCAGCTTCACTATCTTATCACCCGCTGAGAGCCTTTCTATGCATCCCACTTCTCATCCTGTTTCTTCGAAGAGCAGCTTTATTGAAATATAATTTACACACCATACAATTCATCCATGTAAAATACACAATTCAGCATTTTTTAGTATATTCACAGAATTGTGCAGATGACACTATGGTCAATTTTAGAGCATTTCCATCACCTCAAAAAGAAACCCTGTACCCACCAGCAGCCACCCTGTGCTTCTTTCTTATCTTCCCAGCTTTGGCCACCATTCATCTACTTCCTGTGTCTAGACTTTCCTATTCTGGAAATTTTATATATATGGAGTCACACAAATGTGTTGCTTGGCGGCTGGCTTCTTTCCCTTAGCATAACGTTCTACTTGTTTTTAAATTACAAATATACACAAAAATATATTAAATGTACATGTACAGTTTAAAGAATAATAAAATGGGTACCTATGAACTCACCACCCAGCTTAAAAGACAGAAAAATCTTAGAAGTCCCTGTATGCCCTTCCCAGATCCATTTACCCAAGAAATAACCACTATCCTGACTCTTGCAATAATCACATCCTTGCCTTTCTTTTTAATTTTTTACCCCTGTGTATGCAACACTCAACAGCATTATTTATTTTTATTTTTATTTTTTATTTTATTTTATTTTATTTTTATTTTTTATTTTTTATTTTTTTACAATTTATTTTATTTTAGTATCATTAACCTACAATTACATGAGCAATATTGTGATGATTAAACTACCCCCTTCATCAGGTCCCCCCACCAACCCTATTACAGTCACTGTCCATCAGTGTAGTGAGATGAGAATCACTACTTGTCTTCTCGGAGAACAGCATATTATTTTTGCACCTTCTAATACAAATGGAAACTTTCAGCCTGTACTTATCTGTTTTGCATCTTTTGCTCAATATTACATTTTTTTATGTTGGTATGTATAGCTGAAGCTCTTTTCATTTCTGTATATATTCCACTGTATGATTGACCACAAATTATGTGGTATATGTAGACATTTAGATTGTATCTTTTTTCCTATTACAATAATTTTGTCATTAACATTCTTGTCCATGTCTCCTGGTCACAAGTGCACATCATTGAATTACATACCCAGGAGTGGAAGAGAAAGTCAGAGCAAAAATAATTAAAGCACATTACACTCTCATCAGCATAATATAAGAATCCCTATTGCTGTGTGTTCTCACCAGTACTTGATGGTGCCCAGCCTTTTAATTTTTACCAATCTGATGGATGTAAAATGCTATCTCATAAGTCCTTGATTTGCATTTTTTTAATTATAAATGGTTGAGTGACTTTTCATGTGTTCACAAACATTTGTCTTTCCTCATCTATAAAAAGCCTATCAATATCTTTTATCCATTACTATCTTTGGCTGATTTGTACATTATGTACAAATTTGTACTGATTTGTACATTATTTTTCCTGGGAACAGTCTTTGGTCAGATGTGTGTGTTGCGAATATCTTCTGCATATTTGGGGTTTTTCATTCTCTTACTGCCGACTTTTAATTTTTTTATTGAGGTATTATTTACAAACAATAAAATGCACGGATTTTAGGTGCGCAGTTAGTTAGTGAGTTTGGACAAATACATATACCCATATAGCCATGGGTAGAAAGTTCCATCAGCCCAGAAAGCTGCCATGTGCCTCTTTTCAGTCAATCTCCTCCACCCCTGGTGGCAATCGAGTGCTAGCACTAAAGATTTGCTTTGCTGTTCTACAACGTCATATAAATAAAGTCATGCACATTGTACTCTTTCTATGGGTGCTTTGGCTCAAACATAGTGTTTTATATATTCATCCGTGTTGTGGCATATATCAATATTCTGTTCCTTTTTATTTCTGGTAGTACTCCATTATATGAATATGACAGTTTATTTATACATTCCCCTGTTAGGGGACTTTGGATTGATCCAAGTTTTGGAGTAGTATGAATAAAGCTGCTACAAACATTCTTGTACAAGTATTTTGTAGAAATGTGCTTGCACTTCTCGGGTAAATACCTAGGAATAGAATTCGGGTTAAAAGAAAATACCTAATATTTTCCCAAAGTGGTTGTACCATTTTATACCCCTCACAGCAATGTCTGAGAGTTCCATCTACTCCACAGCCTTGTCAACTTTTGGTATTGTCAGCCTTTTTAATTTGAGTCATTCTCGTGGATATACGTTGTACCTAATTGTAATTTTGATTTCCATTTCTCTCACCACTGATGATTCTGAGCATCTTCTCATGCTACATAATCTTTCCTTATGAAGGCACTGTTAAGTCTTTCTCATTTCTTTCATTGGGTTGTCTGTCTTTTTATATTGCATTCCAAGGTTCTTTTATATTTTGGATACAAGTCCTTTGTCAGATACGTTTTTGCTAATATTGCCTTTCATTCTGTGGCTTGACTTTTCAATTTCCAAGCAGCATCCTTTGAAAACCAAACATTTCTAATTTTGATGAAGTCCAATTTGTTGACTATTTTTTCTTTTATAGTAGTTCATTATGTGGTCTAAGAAATATTTATCTACTGAGAGATCATGACAATAATTCTGTGGGTTTCATTATACAAGCTTTATAGTTTTAGCTTCTTTGTTCAGGTTCATGATCTAACTTGACTTAATTTTTGATATGGTGTGAGGGAGGGGTCAGGATTCTTTTTTTCTGTACATATATCCAATTCACACTCTCTGCTGAGAAGGCTATTCATTTCTACATTGAATTACTTTGGCACCATTGTTTAAAATTAGCCATATATTGCGGGTCTCTTTCTAGATTCTCTATTCTTTTCCATTAACCTACTTTTCTATCTTTATGCCAATATCATACTTCCTTGGTGACTGTAGCTCTAAAGCAAGTGATGAAATCTGTAATGTTAGTCCTCCAACTTTGTCATTTTTTTTACAAATAATACAATTTCTGGCTATTCTTATTCCTTTCAATTTTCACGTAAGTTTTAGTATCAGCTTGACAATTTCTGCAAAAAAGGCTGCTGGAATTTTCCCATCCTCTTTTGTTTTTAATCAAGTGCTTTTTGTTTTGTTTTGTTTTTAGTATTGCATACTATCTTGTCTGTTGACTTACTGGCTATACATCTTTGGATTCTTTTCAGTGGCTGCTTAAGGGATTATAATACTGATCCTTAATCTATCATAGTCTACCTTGAGTTAATATTATACCACTTCAGTGTATAACTGTTATAATAGTATAATTGCATTTTCACCTTATCTTTGCCACATATTCTGGAATTGTTTTACTACTATTTAGAATTTTTTTCATCTATATTCACGAAGACGATTGATCTGTAATTTTTCTTAAACTGTCATTGGTTGGTTTTAATATCAAAGTTATGGTAGTCTCATCAATAATTGAGTAGCATTTACTCTTGTTACTCTCTGGGAACATTTAAGTAAGTCTGGAATCATCTGTCCTTGAAAATTTTTGTAGAACTCACCTCTAAATATGAACCTGCTGATTTTTCCTGCAATTATTTATTTATTTATTTATACTGTAAAACCAACTTATTAAAGTCATGGGCATTTTTGAGATTGGCCAGGAAAAAGAGTAATATGAAGGGAAAAAAGTAATGTGAGGGAAAGAAAAGGTAATATGAAGGGAAAAGTAATGTGAGGGAAAGAAAGGGTCTCCATCATTTAGTAATGTCTGCAAAGAGGAGGATCCTGTAAAATATTGTGAGGAGCAGATGTGATGAGTCTGAAATGTTTTTGAGATAGCCAGTCGAACTGAGAGTGGCAGTTGAATTTAACAGATAATTCTCTCCTACTGTCCCTGCATCCATACTCGAATTGAAAAAACATTTTATTTTGTGTACTATATGACTAAACAAATTCCTGCAATTATTTAAATACAGATTTTACTTTGTGATTATTCAGCTTTTCTCTCGTTTTTTAAGTTAATTTAATACATTTAATTTGTCTAGGAATTTATACGTTTCATCTAAGTTTTCCTATTTTTCAATATAAAATTCTTCCTAATATCTTTAGATATTTTTATTGTGTCAAAATATACATAAAATTTACCATCTGAACCATTTTTAAGTGTATAATTCAGTGGAATTAAGTATAGTTGCAATGTTGTATAACCATCATCACTATTTCTAGAACCCTTTCATCATCCCAAACAGAAACTCTACCCATTAAGCAATAAATCCATTCTTCCCCCTCCCCTTGGCCCCTAGTAACCTCTATCCTAGTTTTTATCTCTCTGAATTTGCCTATTCTAATTAACTCATATATGTGGAGTCATATAATATTTGTTCTGTGTGTCTGACTTATTTCATATAGCATAATGCTTTCAAGGTTCATCCATGTTGCAGCATAAGTCAGAACTGCACTCTTTTATGGCTAAATAATATCCTGTTGTATGTACATATCACATTTTATTTATTGGTTCATCTGTTAATGGACACTTTGGTTGTTTCCACTTTTTGGTTATTTGAATAATGCTGCTGTGAACACTGCTGTACACATACCTGTGTGAACCCTTGCATTTAATTATTTTGGGTACATAACCTAGGAGTGGAATCACTCGATCATATGTTAATTCTATGTTTAACTTGTTGAGGAACTATCCAGCTGCTTTCCACCATAGCTTGTCATTTTACCTGCTTAATCTCTGCAGTGTCTAAAAATATCTCTCTTATCTTATCCTTTGTGGGGGTTTTGTGTGTGTATGGACCTTCTTTCTTTTTTCTTGGTAAGTCTTGACAGACTTTTCCAGTCTGTCACTATTACAAGTAATGTTGCCAAGATGTAATCTTACTCATAAGTTATTTCACACAAATCAGTGTATCAGTAGGATAAATTTCCCAGAGTAGAATTGATCACAGTGCATTTACATTTTGGCAGATAATGAAAAACTTCCCTCTGTACTGCTGGTCCTGTTCCCGTTTGCTCTCTGCTCCTCCAGCACAGAGACCTTTGCATGCTCTGCTCTACACCAAGCTTCATTCTTGCTTCCTTGCTGTACTCTCTGGCTCACAGACTGAACACTTGCAAAACACATTTCCCAGAGCCCTTTGCCAGCGGGTAGAAGGGGAGATACTCTTGTTCTCTTCCATTGCCCCCTCTCTCTCCTCCCTGATTCAGGAGGCATCTCCGGAAGTAGCTCTACCCCTTCAGAGATACCAGCTTTGGCTGCCTGCTCCTTCATGCTTCCACCCTTAGCCAGGCAGACCCTCCTTTGCAATTTCACCACCTGTTGAGTGTCACCTGCTTGGTGGTTCCAGCACCTGGGCAGCAACCTCACTGATGCAGGCCGTGACTGTGCACCTGCCTCTGGTGCCACTGCCACTCTTGGTGACCCAAAGAGTATAGCTTCTTCCTCCTGATATGAGGCTCTCAGCAACCTCACTTTCCCCTTTTTGATCTCCTGGCCCTTTCAACACATTTTCTCTAGCAAATCCTCTCTATTTCAAATATCTGGCATGGTCTTGTTCTTTTCCTGGCTGGACCCTTACTGTTAATCCTTCATTCTTCTAAGAACCTTTCTTCTATTGGGATGTCAGTCATTTCCTTATAGATTTCTAGGATCCCCTCCACATATTAGGGAGATTAGGACTTTTTGAGATGAGCTGTAAATATATTTCCCATATTTGTCTCATATCTTTGCTCATGGTGTTTTGGGGATTTTTTCCTATTAAGACTTACTTATGAACTCAAACATTTTCTTTTATGGCTTCTGGATTTTGAGTCATAATTAGAAAGGTCTTTCCACTCCAAGTTTATTAAAGAATTCTCTCATGTTTTCTTCCAGAAGTTTATGGTTTCTTAAAATTTCAAAACTAGTAGCTTTTCTCTTTCTGGTATTTTTTTCCCTACAAATCTCTTGAGCTTTTTGTCCAGCTGCCCATGGATTCTTTATCTTGAAAGTCCAGTAACCACACTAAGACATGTCTAAGTGTTGCTCCTTTGGGATCAGTTTTCCCTGGCATTTAGTGTACTTTTTCATATGTAGATTCATGTCTTCTTTTATTTTGTTGGTAATTTATTTAGTGGTATAATTTGCATACCATAAATTTCAGTTGTTTCTGACAACTCGGTGATTTTCAGTGAGTTTACAGGGTGGGGCAGCCATTGTCGTGCCCCATTTTAGAACTTTTCTGCGTCCCTTAGAAATCTTTCATGCATGTTTATAGTCATCCTCTCATTCCTATCTCCACGTCCACACAACCGCTCGTCTACTTCTGTCTCCAGATATTTGTTTTTCCTGGACATTTCACGTAAGTGGAACCATACAATATGTGGTCTTTTGCACCTGGCTTCTTTCACTTGGCATAGTGTTTTTGAGGTTTATTAGTGGTGCGGCATCTATCAGTACTTCATTCCTTTTCGTTGCCAAATAGTATTCCACCATACAGATATACCATTCATCATTTGTTAATCTATTCATCAGTTGAGGGACATTATTTCCACTTCAACTTCTTGTCTCTTATGAATAAAGCTGCTATGAATGTTTGTTTACAAGCCCTGTGTGGATGTATGCTTTTGTTTCTCTTGGGTAGATACTTAGAAGTGGAATATCTTTTAACAGCCAAACTTTTCTAAAGCGCCTGCGCCATTTTACATTTCCCCTGCAATGTATGATGGTTGCAGTTTCTCCACATCCTCGCCAATGTTTGCTATTACCTCTTTTTTATTGTATTTATTATGGTGGGCGTGTATATCATTGTGGTTTTAATTTGCATGCCCGTAACATCTAATGAGGCTGATCATCTCTTCCTGAGCTCATTAGCCATTCAAATATCTTTAGTTTATATGCTATTCAAATCTTTTGCCCATTTTTTAACTGGGTTGTTTGTCCTCTTATTTTGGGGTTTTAAGCATTCTTTATATATTCTAGATACAAGTACTTTATCAACTATATGATTCACAAGTAGTCTGTGGCTAGTCTTTTCATTTTCTTAATGGTGTCTTTTGAAGTGCAAACATGTTTAATTTGCATGAAGTCCAATTTTTTTTTCTTCTATGGTGTCACATTTCAGGACTCTTTGCCTAACCCAAGGTCATCAAGATTTTTTCCTATCTTCTAAATTTTTATAGTTTAGTTCTTACATCTAGCTCTATGATCCATTTGTAATGAATTTGCCTATGAATATCCAATTTCTCAAGCTCATTTGTTTAAAAAAACTATGCTTTTCCTATGTGTGTTCATAAATTATATTTTAAAATATTCTATTCCATCGTTTAGATTCTCTACTTTAGGGGCTCTATTTATGGGTTTAACAATGCTCCTTGGTTTTCTTCTTTTTCATTTTCTCCCTGATCCTTTTTTACTCTATTTGCATTCTATTTTGGTCACTTTTCTTATTTCTTTCCTTATTTCTATGCCTGTCACTGAATCATCTGCCAGGTCTAATCTCCCATAGGCTCTTTTTCTGTTGTCTTCCTTGCTATGCTGTTCTTATCTCCTCTTCTGCTTGTTTTCTGGGGTCTGCCTGTTCACATTTCCTTGTGTGAGCCTGACTTTGTTCTGGGAGTGTATTTTTGCTGGCACTTTCTGCACTCTGCTCCTACCAAGCTGGGCTTCCAGCTGTCTGCTTTGCTGCTCACTTCCCCCAGGTGGCTTCTGTTACACGCCCCCTCTTCCGGCTTTGAGGGCAATCGTGGTCGCGTTTGGCAGTCCTTAGGTATATTTTGAATCTGCACATTGTATCTGTCTCCTTGTTTTGCTGAAAATGGAGTTATTTTCCTTCTCGTTGTTTCGTATGCTATCCCAGAGGAGGAGCAAATTGCCACCTTGTGCCCCCACACCCGTATCTGAGAACCCTAGTCAGGGATCTCTGCTTATGTATCATCCTGATGACTCCCTCTGGCCAGAGTCAGACGCTGATATCTTCCATAATGCCAGAAAATTATAAGACATTTTCTCTTTGAAAATCATCTCTCCCCCTGGTCTCTTATATCTCCTTCTTGAATTCACTCCATCCTCTGTGAAACTTCTTGTTCTGTTCTTCATATTTTTAAACCTCTCTTCCGTATGCTTCATCTCTCTGGGCTGCATTCTGCATAATTTCTTGTAGAGCTCCTAGGAAATGTCCTGAGTAACCATGCTATTTAAAAACGTGGGCAGCTCCTTCTCCCCCTCCCCACTGTAGTTTCTCCACACATTTTCCACCATTTGACACACTGTAGTTGTATGTATTTTGTCTTTTTTTGCTAGTTTTTAAATTCTTAAGTAAAATCCACAAACCAAAGTGTCCAGCTCAAGGGATCACCTTGAAGCAAACAGATCTACATACCGACATTCCCGGACCGTGAAAACAGCGCCAGCCTGCCAGAGGCCAGGAGCCCCTTCACTCCCACCCACCAAGGGCAGCCATTTTCCTAACCTCCAATTGTTTTCTCTGGTTTTTAACTTTACATAAAAGAAATAACATGTAGTCTTTGGTGTCTGTCTTCATTAGCTCACCATTTTATTTGGGAAATGCATGCATGAACCCAAATGATTGTAGCTCATTTATTCTCCTTGATGTATTCCACTTTACATGTAGCCTGTAATCTATCCCTCCTACTGGTGAGGGGGATATTTGGTGGCTTCCAATTTTGGACTATTCTGAATAGTGCTGCTATGGCCATGTTTCCACATGTCTTTGATAATGCCATGTATACCTTTCTATTGGCTGTGTACCTAGGAATGGAATTGGTGGGTTAGAGAGTAAGTGTATTGATTTTAAGCTGTTCATTTTCTTGGCACGATATCTGTGGGAATCCTTGGGGACTTGACTAAAGTTTTATTCCCAGAGAGGATTTGTTTTTCCTCTCTCCAGTCACCTGGGGCACCTGCCATCCAAAGTCCACTTTAAATTTTCTCCATACCACACAGGTGGCGTGAATGCAGAATACAGCCTGCACAAGGCCCCACTTTTGTGGTCATGAATTTTCGGGGAAATGTCCTGCCCCTTCTCCCTGCAGCCATGCTGGAGATGGGTTTCCTCACTGTCGTCTTCTCGGTGGTGGATTATTTCTCACTGACTGAAGGTTTAGGGTTTGGAGTGCCAGCTCTGTGTGGCATATGAGTTTGTTAGGGCTTCCATAACAAAATACCATAAACACGGTGGCCTATAACAATAGAAATGTATTCTGCCCCTGCTCTGGAGGCTGAAAGTCCAAAACCTAGGTGTTGGCAGGTAGATTCCTTCGAATGGGTCTGAGGGAGCACGGCTCCTGGCCCTGCTCCTGTTTCTGGTGGTCGCCTGCGATCCTTGATGCTCCCTGGCTGGGAGACATGTCCCTCCATCTCTGCCTCCCTCTTCACATGGTGCTCTCCCTCTGTCCCTGAGTCTTCGAATGGCCGTCATCTCTCTGCGTGTCTCCTCTTCTTACAAGGACATTGGTCATATGGGATTAAGGGGCCACACTACTCCACTGTTACCTCATCTTAACTAATTATGGCTGCAATGACCCTATTTCCAAATAAGGTTACACTCTGAGGCAGTGGGGTTTAGGACTTCAACATCTTGATAGGGGACACGGTTCAGCCCATAGCACATGGGTCTCCTGTCAGAGTGCCCACCTCGGGCAGCGCTAGGCTCTCTCTCCTGACTCCTGAGCCCCAGCAGCTGTCAAAGAGAAATGCAAGTTCTGCAAGATTTGCCAGAAACTCAGAGGACACAAGTCAGTTTTGCTGTGCTTGCCTCACAGCTTTTCTGCTTCTGCTTCACTTTTGGCTTCTGTGGATTTCTTTCTTTTATGTCAACTCAGGAATACATCTCAGAAAAACGATCCATGATGTTTCATCTTGCTTTTCCTCCTCGTTTCCCTAAAGAACATCTCTGGGGAACACGGTCTGCCATGCCAATCTCTGGCTTTGTCTGTACTTACTCCCCTGACCCTGTTCCCCGGCACAGACAGGCCCTTTATGTGAGATGTCTGCCCACCCCCACCACCCTGCATCTCCTCCTGAGCCCAGGGGCCCCTCCTCCGCCTCGCAAACCACCCAGAAGGGAGGCCTACCTCAAGGCATGCCTGCGCCTTGGCATCTTGCCTGAAGTTAAGGGTATGGGGTTCTGGAGCTAGATGTGTGCATCACAACCACCTGGCTGTGCCACCACAGGCAAACTACTTCCCGTTACTAGCCTGGGTTTTCCCATCTGTAGACTGGGGACCCTGGAAGGCCACAGGACACCCTGAGCACAATGGCTACCTGGTCAGGCCATGTTCATCGAGGTGCATGCCTTCTCACTCAGCCCTCAGCCCTCCCTTGGGCAGGAAGGGTCTGATCAGGATTATGAGCAGATCACATCCCTGAGGAATGAAGCAGCTCAGAGAAGGTCCTCTGAGGGGCCACAGTGAGGGGAGGCCTTCCAGAGTCCCTCATATACCTGCCCTGCATGTGTCTCTGTGTCTCAGGGAACATCTACCATTATGTGCCCTGGTACAACACCAAGCCAGTTGTGGCTGTGACCTCCTACTGGGAGGATGTCAGCTTCCGCATGAATTGCCTCAACCTCCTCCACTTCACTCGGGACCGCCTGGTGAGTGGGGCTGGAGGGGGCCCAGGGAAGCTGGGATCACTGGAGGAGGCGTGGGAAAATGAATCACAGTCATAGGAAACCCGTCCTCAGCCCCCCATGCTTTCCACACTGCTAACCTCAGTGTCAGGCCCTGAAGACACAAAGATGAATAAACACAGCCCTGTCCTCACCATCTGGGAAGTTGGATGTGCAGCTAGTTTCAGTGCAGCGCAACTAGGCTGCAGTGGAGATACAGGTACCAGAGCCAGGGGAGCAGAGAGATTGGGGACGGGGGAGGGGAGATGAGAAGATAGTCAGAGGAAGTGTTTGAAAAGATGATGTGGAATAAGGCTAGGGAAGCTGGGAAGGGTCAGATTACAAAAGGTCTTAGGTGTCTGTTAGGAAAGGAAGCCACTGAACAATTTTAGGGAGGAGAGCCACCTCAGACATGACTTGTGCCTACAGAAGGGAAGCCCAGGGTCAAGACCTCCACAGTCCCACCCCATCCTGGCTCCTTCCTGCCATCCATTTCTTCTGTTGGGTAGTGGGAAGAGTATGTGGGGATCTCAGTCTTGCAAGGGCATGCAACAGCTTCGGACTGACATCCCTAGGTCACCCCTCAAAGGTCCCCAAGTCCTGGGAAAACATCTGGGTCTAATCAGCCCTGTAGCCTGCCCTGGGAACCCCATGCTCACTTGCCATTTCTCTCCTGCTGGGCAGAAAGCCAATCTGGACACCCTGAGATCCATGAGGAATCCAAGGAACCCAGCCCTGCTCCTACAGTGGGAGAAGCTGCTGAGGGAGCTGGCAGAGGACTGCAAGTAGGCACGGGGCACTGCTCGGGGCGGGGGCTCAGACCTGCCCCTACAGAGCAGTCTCCACCACCACCCTTCCCCCCACCCCCTCAAGAAACATGGGCTCTGCTCAGATCCGTCCCCAGCTTACACCCAAACAACAGCTGCTTCGCTCCCACTCGGGCCCTCCAGGAAATGGTCCTGACCTTCCACATCCAGCTTTGTCCCTGCTGTCCACACACACACCTGATGCTACTACCAAACCAAGTCTCTCCTGGTTATCCAGACTTGCTGTGTTTGCTTCTGGCCCACACCTTTTCCCTGGGGCTGCCCCCAGCTCCAGCGCCCTCTTCAGGGCTCCGCCTGTTAGGGAAGATCCATTGTCAGGCCTCTCCCAGCCCCGCCCCCCAGGGTTTGGTTGGCCCCTGCCTCAGGGCCCATACCTGCATCCAGGAGGTTGTTGAGCAATGGCCTGGCACCCCTGGGGGGTTGGGAGGATGGGAGGGGGATGGATGAGACCCAAGGGCCAGCCACAGTGAGCAGCCTTCCTACAGAAAAGGCTTCTGGGGCAGGCCAGCGGAGGACAGGGCAGGCTCTCGAGCCTAGGAAGGGCACGCTGGCCTATGGCAGGGCAGGAGGCTGTGAAGTCCTGAGATGGAAGCGAGGCCCAGCCCCTGCTTCCTGGTCCTGGCCACAGGCGCCCTCTGCCCTGCATGACTAATCAGCCCAGAGCCACCGACCTGGACAAGAAGAGGTGGCAGCTGCGCGGCCTCCTCCTGCAGGAACTGGCCCACAAAGCCAAGAAAGTCAAGCCTAGGGACATGTTGGCCACGGTGGAAGGCTGGCTGTACCGCCTCAACGCCGTGCTCCCTGAGGTGGGCATGGACACCCTGGCCAGGGAGCGGGCCCTGGAGCCAGCCACCAGACCCGACACTCTCCTGCCCCACAGCCCCAGGTGAGCCTCCCGGATGTGATGATCTGGCTGATGTCCAACGAGCGGCGAGTGGCCTACGCACAGGTGCCTGCCCACAGCATCTTGTTCTCCTCGACGGGGCCCCTGCACTCCGGCAGGTTCTGTGGGAAGACACAGACCCTCCTCCTGCAGGTGGGGAAGCTGGGAACCGTCAGGGGAGGAGAGGGCCCAGAAATCCCAAGGAGAAGCCCTGAACCCTTGGGCAGTGCCCCAGAGACTCCCCGTGGGCACACCCACTCCTATTTCCCCTGCCCTTTGCCAGGTGACCCGGGGTTAAATAGTCTCCAGAGGGAGGCAGGGGCCTCTGGTCAGCGCATGGCTGACGCCATGTCCATGTCCCTCACACATGTTCCTCAAGTTTGTCTCCTCCGTCAGCCTCACGCCGCACCTGGTCCAGTCTCTCGTCATGTCTCCCCTGGACCATGGTGGGTGGTGTCCTCAGTATTTAATGCCTGTAAGGTTTAAGCACCAGCCCGTCATATCAGATGTAAGCCATCAATAAGGCTGACTGGCCACCACCCCCACCCTGATGACAGCCCCTGCTTCCAGCCCTCCACAGAAAGGCAGGTGGGGGACACCCCCTCCCTCTCAGAGGCGTCCCGGCTCCTATTGCCTCCTGCAGAAGGCTCAACCTCCCCGGCCAGGCCCAGCCCCCTCTCACTGCATCACACTCCTAACATAGGGTCCCTCTGGCTCTCCCCACCCCCAAACCCCCTTTGCCCTTCCCACCACCCATGCCCATCTGAATCCTCTTCATCCCACAAGAACCACTGAGACTTGAATCCTGGCCCCTCCGCTCCCTGGCTTATATGACCCTGGGCCAACTCCCGTCTAGGCCTCAGTCTGCTCCCCCATAAAACAGGCCCAATAATAATACCAACTCATGATGGAATGTGAGGGTCAGCACACGCTCCACATGCATCCTTAACACAGTGCCTGGCCCGCAGCCAGCACACAGTAACCCATGGCTGGGTGATTGTCAACATCACCGTCACCACCACTCCCCCTGGAGCCATCCCAGGCTCCCTAGGGGCACGGCCCCTCTCCCCTCCAAGGCCCCCCAGCCCCTCTATTACGCTGTGGTCACAGGTAAAACCATTTGCATGCTGGCTCCCACTCTGGGAGGCAGGAAGGCTACGCCCTCCACTTTTTAGCCCCGACAAGCAGCTAAGTGTAAGGTGGCTGCTCCGGGACAGAGGCCGGTGTGTGTGACTGTTCCAAGTGTGTGCCCCCCCCTCACCTATGCCCCTGCCCCTGGGGGACTGGCCTGCCTCTGGCTCAGTACCCCGAGGGTGAAGGACAGAAGGACACGCTCCCGGCTTCTCTCCGAGTCTGCATGTGGCTTGGCAACATCGCAGACAGCAAAGATCTGCAGCTGCTCCGCCAGGGTGAAGTGGTCGTGTACGCTGAGACGGTGAGCACAGCAAGCACGGCCCAGGGGGTGCAGGTGGCGGGGCGCAGCTGCAACAGCCCAGCACCCAAGGTGGAGAAAAACGCTCCTGGCAGAGTCTGAGAATTGTGGAAGGGGGTCCAGTAGAGGCTTGGGTCCCTTGTTGACAAGTCACAGGTGCGTGGTGACAGAGGGGAGAGCTGAGCAGTCCCCAGGGCTGGCCACTCTCTCCCTGATGGAGGATTCTGAGGAATTTCTCCTGGTAAGTTCAGGGCATGTGAGGTGAACAAGGCTCCAGCCCAACCTGGCAGCCTGGGACCCCTGCAGACCCCAGCTGGGTCCTCAGGCCAGCCCGGTAGTTGCAGGAGGGGCCTGGAACAGTCAGGGGGGCAAGAAATGAGGCATCTTCCCACAGGACCATAAACCCAGGTGGGTGAGCAGTCAGAGGAACACAGGGCTCAGGAGAAGGCTCTGAGAGCAGATGGGAAGTAAGTCTTGAGTTTCAGACTTTTTAATTTACTGTGTTAAAACATTTTTATGGTTCCTACGTTACATGTTATGGATGGATATATCATGATGCATGGAACCGGCCCCTACACAGTTCTTGGAGACGCTGGAATGGAGGGAGGATTTGGGATATGGTGCAGGGAGCAGAGACGGTATGCCCAGTAGGAAACTGTGGAAGAAAAAGCTCCGAAGCAGCAAGGATGTAGTCAGGGGTGGGGCAGGACTGGGTTTGCCAGGGTCCACAGTACACCGGGAAGACAGGTCACACGGCAGATGCTGGCTAGCTCTAACATGGGCATCCACCGCACTCTGCCTTGGGAGCTGAGCCTCAGTCTCCCCCCTGTGAAATGGGAGTGTGGGGATCACAGGATAACCCCTGTAAGGCTTGGCTTGACTAGTGAGCCGGCCTGCCCCCGACTGACAGTTGGAGAAAGTGCTGCCTGGGTGGGTGGCAACACAAGCTCCTGGTCCAAGAGCAGGGCCATGCGGCCCTTCCTTGCCTGACCACCACGTTTCTAGGAGGCTCCTGCAGCCCAGGGCAGGCCAACATTCCCCTGGGTGCTGGGGAGGCAGCAGGCACTGACGGCCTCCCTTCCCCAGTATGAGAACCAGGCCAAGCATAAAGACGAGTGGGGGCAGCCGGGGCTGTACCACTGCCCCCACTTCTCGGATGTCATGGGACACAAGGCCCTCCCCAAGGAGGACTTCAGGGAGCCCCATGGATGGCACTGGCAGGGCCAGTGGGCGGTGGAGCCTCAGAGGAGGTAAGGCTGGGTGCAGGGCCTGCAGGCTGTGTGCCCCTGGCCGTGCAGCAGGGGAGGTGACCCTTTCCACCCAAGGGCTAGTTCACAGCATCCCAAAGAGGGGGGTACTCCGCCATGCAGCCTGGTCCCAGGCCTGGGGTGCACAGACAAAGGGCCTGCCACCCAGATGTCCTGTATGCCAGGCCCCACTGCCCAGCCTCACCCTCAGCCTGCAGAGGAGGAGCCCAGGGACCTATAGGTTCAGGGAGATGTGCTGGGAACTTGCGGTCTTGCTGCCCCCAGACTCCTGCTGGACGTAGACATCAATAAGAGTCAGGTGCTGGAGGAGGTATATGAGAACCAGTGCCGTGACCCCGCGGGGGCCTGGGTGCCCGCAGCCATCCCCGACACGGACGTGGTGAGCAGGGGCGAAGCTGCCTCAGGGATGTGGTTAGGTGGGGGCCATGTAAGCTGGGTTGTCTAGACCAGGGGTTACCATCTGAGCCCTGCTCCCCACACACGGCAGGGACCCTGGATGAACATTGATGGGGTTTGTATTCCAGATGGCAGGTAGAGATACTTAAATAGGACTGTAAGGAGCAAAAGGGGACAGCGTTTCCTTCCCAGGCCTCTCTCAAAGGTAGTGCTTCCCCTGAGGGAGAGACTTTAGAGCTAGTCAAAGTCATCACTGTCCATCCAGAACTTTCTGGTTCAGTGGAAATATTCTGTATCTGCACCATCCATTGTGACTACTGAGTACTTGAAGTGTGGTTCATGTGAGAGTAAGAAACTGGACTTTGCATTTTGTTTCATTTTGATTGATTGACATGTGAGCAGCCCTAGAGGCTGGTGGCTGCTGCACTGGACAGCATGGACCTTCCCCATCTCTTGCAGGCCTAACCCATCCCTCCCACATGCTAACCTCCCCTCAACAAGGACAGAGCTGGCCTGGGTAGGAGCAGCCCAGAGCATCTAGCTGAGGTTTAGTCACACTATTTTGCTTCCACAGACATTAGTATGGTTATTTCCTATTTATGGTGAGTGATACCGATATTCCATTGCTAGTGGCTACATGAAGCTTCCTTAAAAACGGCCATACAGTCGGTAAAAGCACACTGAGTGAATATGCTGGTGGCATTAGACACAGCAAATGCTGTTTGCTCCGGGCACGAGGACGGGTAGGCACACAGGTGTGTGGGAAGGCGGAGTGGAGGCCACGTCCTGGCTCAGACACCCTGGCCTTCCCTCTCTGTTACAGGATGGACAGCCCGTGGAGGCCCGGGAGAATGTGAAGTGCCCCCAAGGCTGGCACGTTAAGGAGAAGTGGGCTGTGGAGCTGAACCCCACGGTGGACAATGAGGGTCCGTCCTCTGGTCACGGGCTGGGGCAGGAGATCCAGGAGCTGCCCTCGTCAGACATCCCCCACAGCCTCCATGCCGCAAACGTGTGGGTGGGATGGGCCTGCATTCCTGGGCGTCCTCCAGCCTCTGGAGAGCAGGACCTCTACCCTTTCCATAGAGGGGGCCCCAGAGCAGGTTGTAAATGCCCCCTGAGCACTTGAACGGGAATCCGGTCATGGAGCCTGGGTTCACCCAGCGTAGCTCCAGGGAAGGAGCCTTGGGCTGGCAGGCAGAAGACCTGGGCTCGAGGCACAGATGCTGCTGACAGGCTGTGTGACTTTGTGCAGGCCATACGATGTCTCTGGGCCTCCCCTTGCTCATTTGTATGATGGGCAATTGGTCACCACCCAGGTCACCCAGTGTGACCACACCTTCCCTTCTACACCTCAGGGCCAGAGAGACCTGGACAGGAGGGCAGCTTCCCAGCCCATGGGCAGCCCCGATCCTTCCTCCTTTGCAGGCTGGGAGTATGGAGCTGGTGTCCCACCCTCCGGCCTTCCCCAGATCTGGAACTCGGTGGAGAAAACCTACTACTCCTGTCGTCGCCGGCGCTGGGTGCGTGTGCGCTACCGGAACCGCGGGAAGCTGGGACCTGAGCAGGAGACCCTGTCCTTCCTGCAGCTGGTGAGGGGTCTTGCCAGGGGCTGGCCATGACTGTGGGCAGGGTCCCACCACAGGGGCAGCAGGGTGACTGCTCTCTCTCCACAGCCCCAGCCCAGCCTGGCTGAGGAGGAGGGCTGGGAGTACGGCACCCTCGGCTCCAAGTTCCACCTGAACCCTCAGCCCCAGAGCCGGTTCCGCCGCCGCCGCTGGCACCGCAGGCTGGTCCCCAATGAAGACAAGGGCGTTGCACCCATATTCCTCCTAGAGGGATCCTTGGTACAGCCTAGGGGCCTGGGTGACTCCTCCCTGCAGCCCCACCTCCTGGAGCCAGAGCCCAGCCAGAGATGCCCCATGGCAGGGGTGGGGGGTCAGGGCCCTGGATGCACATCCTCAGGCTTTGCAGGGTGGGGCCGAGGAGGGGAGGAGGGTGACTGGAGCCTGGGCTAGAGGAGATAGGAAAAGCAGCCAAGAGCCTTAGAGAGAATGTCTGGGCCCAGCATATGGATCTGAAAGAGCAGACTAAGAAGCAAGAGGACCAGGTATCATCCCAGGGCCTGAAAAAATTCTTCAGGGACCATTGCAGGCCAGCCCCAGAGGACATCCAGCCACCTGACCTGCCCTTCATCTACTGCATCTTCAACAGTGAGCACTGAACTGAGAGTGTGCTGGAGGGGGAGGGGACATGGGCTCCGTATTATCTAAGGGCAGGGAGCCAGAAGGAGGCAGGTGGGGATCCTGGGGGCAGGTGACCTACACAGCTCCTCTCTTACCCAGAGCCCCACTACTACCAGCTGTTCTGCTACATCTACCAGGCCCGGAAACTGATGTCCAACCAGATCCAGACATTCCAGGGTAAGCAGCAGGCACCCTGGTTCCCAAGCCCCCAGGAGCCCCACTATCTGGCCACCCAGCTGTATAAACAATGTGGCAAGGAAGGGGGTGACATACATGCAGTCCCCTCCCCCCACCAGCTCATGGCCTTAGACTGGGGAAAAGACATAAAACAAGGAATACAAGGCTGCTCTCGAGCTGCGGAAGCAAGAAGGGGAGTTGGGGAGGCTTCACCCCAGCAGGGACAACTTACTGGGCCTTGAGGGAGGGGGAGTTTGCCAGAGCGAGGGTGATATGCTGGGAGACCACGTGTCCCTCGTGTTGGACAGAAGATGAGGGGTTGGGAGGAGGACACTCTTTGGTCCTGTGAGGAGGCCAGGCCTCAGGTGAGTTGTGTGCAACTGCCCTGTCCTGTCAGTGGCACTGTCTGCAGGGAGCCAGGTCACTGGATGAGGGCCTGCCAGTCGGTGACTGCTGGGACTGGGTGTCCACTGGGCATCAGCAGTCGCATCAAGAGAGCCACACGATGGTCCCCAAAGCCGAGGCCATTGCTGGTGCTATGGGAGGGCACTTAGTGTAGCCCGGTCCCCAGAACTCCTCCAAAAGAGCCACCTGGCCCTCCATCTCTGTGACACCCAGGCTTCAACCATGGTGGTGGAAAATAGTCGTGGATGGAGCCAAATGATCCTTGGCCTCAGGTTGCCCACACGGCGGCTCTGTGGCTGATGCTGAGGTGGCCTTCCGGACAGCTGGCCGTGGCTGCCCCTGCCTGGGCCTTCCTGGGTACCTGGTCTGGGGGAGGCAGCAGCCAGAGAGGAGAGCCTCTCTCCACAGCTCAGGCGCGTGACCCTCTCCTCTCCTCCACCCTCCAGGACCCTTCATTCGGTTGGTCTTCTTGAACCACAGCCAGTGCACCCGAAACCTGAGAAACTCTGCAGCCCCCACGTGGGCCCAGACGCTCATCTTCCAGCACCTGCTTCTGTACGAGAACCCCCAGGACACCAAAGAGAGCCCACCCCTTGTGGTGTTGGAACTGTGGCAGAGGGACTACCAGGTAAGGCGGGCTGAGCTGGCAGGGTTCCTGAGAACATACGGAGAGCGTTTCCGTGGGTGTGATTCGCAGAGAGCATGGCGTGACATAAACATTAGCCCTTAGTCTAGAGCTGCTGGCATCCCAGGGGGAAGCCAGAACCCTGCGGCTTGCCCTCCAAGTTCCGCAAACCTCCCCTTCCGTCCAGGGCAAGGAGAGCTTGTGGGGAAGGAGCATGTTGTGCCCGGTGGTCTGGCTGGATGTCCAAAACCGGATCCTGCCCCCAATGAGATGGCACCCCCTTGTAAAACAGTTGGGGGAGGAAGAGGGCGAGGTCTTGGCGTGCTGCGAGCTGATCCTCGAGACTGAGGTACTGGGAGGGAGGGCCTGGTGGGGAAGTGTGGCGCTCACACCCCCACCCTGCCCCACTTCCCTGCCACAAGTTCCCACCACCGGAGGCCCCCAACTCCACCCCTCAGGAAAGGCCTGGGACCAGGAGCCTGAACACATCTGGTTATGCCTGTCTGCCCATCTCTCCTAGTTCCCCTGCCAGCTTCTGCCCTTGGGGCACTGGGGCCTCAGCTTGAGTTGAGCCTTCTTGGGACCTGCTTGAGTTGGGGGTGGGGGACAGAAGGACCAGTCCGGTAGTGCCTCAAGCTCCCCACTCTCCCACCTCATCCTCAGAGTCTCAGAGGGAACCTGCCAATATTAAGTGTTCCCTGGAAGAATGGGGTCTACACGCTCCCCAGGAGCATCCAGCCCACGCTAAAGAAAATGGCTATTGAGGTGATGATTGTGTGGGGTGGGGAGGGCAAGAGGGGCACAACCATGTCCCAGAGTAGTCAAGCATGGGGGAGCTCTCTGCTGGCCCTCTTTGGGCTCCCTGACCGCCTGACCCAAAGCTTGGACCCCAAGGGTACACTATCTGAGGGATGGAGGAGGCAGTAGAGAAATGAGAAGCAGGAGCTCTGACAGCATATTGTAATTTAATGCAAATCTCTGCAGTGGGTGCAAAGAGTTTTATCATTCATTGTCACATCTGAGCCTCATGCTCTGTGGCAGGGACAACCTTTCAGAGAAGGAAACTGAAGTGCTCAGATAATGTATCCCTTGCATGTGACGGCATAGCCAGAATTTGGTCCCAGCCCTCTCCCACTCCAAATGCTAGGACGTGTCTCACCTATCACTAGCATGGAGGTCCCCACATCAGAACCTCTGTGCCCTGCCACAAATCTGGCAAAAAGCAAAAGATGGTCAGGTCCTCCTGGCACTGGAGCCTTCCCCAAGACCAGGAAGCCCACTCCAGTGCCCTGAGGTGGCCTTGTGAGGGGGGCATTTCCCAGGGTGCCATGTTTGTCACCTGAATGAGGTCACAGGGTGCTGGGCCACTGGCTGCCACGGAGTGCTAAGGGATACAAGTCGGCAGTGAGCTAGATGGCATGAGGGACACCAGAACCTGCAGGCCTTGGGGGCAGCGAGCCTCAGAAACTCACTCCCGAGGCCTGACTAGAGGACAGAGGAGGCAGCAGGAGAGGAAGGGCAACACTGAAGAGCACTGGAGGCCAGTGAGGGATGGTCAAGTGGCCAGAGGGCACCCAGGCTGTAGGATAAGTTCACCCAGCCTCATTCCCTGCGCCTGCGGGCCCCTGATGCACCATCACTCCAGGAGACCCTCTGTGTGCTCAGGACCCTATTACAGAGGCCCTGCCTGCCCTCACCCGCCCTCCTCTGTCCTGGCAGGTCCTAGTCTGGGGCCTTCGGAACCTGGAGCAGGTGCGTTCCCCCCAGCTCCTGGTGGAGTGCTGGGAAGAGTCCTTGCAGACAGAACCCATCCCAGACTTCCAGACCAACCCCAACTTCACGGAGTCGGTCCTCTTCCTTACACTGGTAAGGAGGCCTCGGGTGAGAGCTGGGAGCCCTCTCCTCCTGTGAGGCCCCCCACTCCAGCCTGTTCTTGGGCCCACAGTACATGCCTACAGAGGAGGCCTATGCCCTGGCCCTCACATTGAAGGTGGTGGACAATCAGGACTTTGGCCAACAGACTGTGGTGGGTCAGGCCAACATCAACTCCCTCCAGCCGTACTTCTGTGACCCCTGGGCCAAGGACTACGTGCCCCCGCAGCTCCCAAGTACGGCCCTTTCTCCTTGCCCTTTCCCAGGCCTCACCGACAAGCTGGCACTGGGGTGGGTGAGGCCATAGCTGCCCTGCAGGGTTGGCTGCCCTCCTCCTCACCCTTCTCACCTCTCCTGAGTCATGACTGCACTTTCTCCATACAGTGCTGTCCGTGAACAAGCACCAGAAGGTGAGTAAGAGGCTGGAGTCCCACCTCCTCCTGCACCATTTATAGGGAACAACCCGCTCTGAGGAGGGGTGTGGATGATCTGTGTGGTTCTAGCCCAGTGAGGCCCGACTGTCCACGAGAGCTCAGTGATTCTCGTACATCAGAATTGCTGGGGGAAGGACCCAGGCAGCAGCATTTTTTCCATCCCCACTCCCCAGTAATCCCAATGTTTTCAGGACTCAGAACTACTGCTCTAGAACAGCGCCTGTCCAACCGGGATGTACAGGAATCCTTGGGACATCTCGAGCCAAAGCAGATTCTGTTTCAGCAGACCTGGCTGGGGCTTGGGCCTCTGCACTTCTGAGCCCTTCCAGAGCTCAGTCTGAAGCTGTGGGCAGTGAAAATAAGACCTGTGCTGACCCTCCTTGCCTCCAGTCCTGTATCTGAAGGTCCCCGAGTTGAAAGGCCTCTGTGGTGGCAAGGGGGCCAGGGAAATAAGCCCTGGCCTCGATCCGCCCCTTCTCAGAAGTCAGAGACAGTGAGCGGGCGGCTGGCGGCTGCCGGGCCTCCCCTTGCTCACCTGCTCTCATTTCTCAGCTCCTAGATTACCTCTCTGGGAAGTTCTGGCTCAAGTCCAGTGCAGCGGAGGTGATGTAGGCTCAGCCTCAGGGAACAGGAACAACCCCAAGCCACTCAGGGAGATGGGAGGTGGGAGGCAGCATGACCCCGGGCAGCAGAAGGCACTGTGCCTTCTCCCCAAGGGCCAGCGTGACCCTCTTCCCTGCCAGGACGAATATGAGCATGAAGTGGATTGGTGGAGCAAGCTGTTCTGGGCCACAGGAGATGCTGAGTCCCAGCAGAATAAGTACAAAGACTACCATGCCCTGAAGGTTCGGAGCCCCTGAGAGGGGAGCTGGCTGGGGGGAGCTGGAAGAAAGTTGGCCGGGAGAGGCCAGCAAACCTAGCCCCAAAGCACCGAGTGGGGGAGTTTCCTCGCGGTCTGCACAAGACGCAAGGCCACACCTGGGCCAGCTGCACCCTCGGGTGAACAGGCTGCCTGTGTCTGCAGCCCGCGGTGCTGCTCCTGGGCCCACGGCCTGGGCAGACACTCTGGGGAAGACCCGGCAGCTGGTGGTCCCTCAGTGCCCTGAACAGAATGGTCCCACTCTGGTCAAGCCCAGGCCTGCCCTCCCCACCAGCCTGGGCCCCGCCCACCCTCGTGCAGGTATATGACTGTGAGCTGGAGGCTGTGCCCACCTTCCAAGGCCTGCAGGACTTCTGCCAGACCTTCAAACTCTACCAGGAACAGCCCAAGCTGGACAGCCCTGTGGTAGGGGAGTTCAAGGTGTGTGTCTACCCAGCTTAGGTGCCCCTTCTGTGCCCAGAAGACTCTAATAAAAGCCTTGGCTCTATATGCTTGTGAGGAGAGGGCAGGGAGGGCTTGAAAATCAGTTCTGGGAGGCGGGGAGCAGACTGACTTATCATGGGTTCAGGGTAGGTACCTGTCCTGACACAGGTAGGGCGAGGGTCTTCTCGCTCGCAGCTCCGGCCTGTGCTGGTCTCCCAAAGCCTGAGAGCCTTAGAGAGCAAGCTGAAACCTGATGGGATGGGTGGGGGTGGGATCAGAGTTCCCACCAGCAGGAACTCCAGTTCCTTGCCCCTCCTAACATGGTGGTCCCTGAAAGATCATCTCTGCTTGTCCCCCTCTACCCGGCCTCAGGGCCTCAGCCTGCCACCCACATACCCCACTCTCTGCTGAGCTTGGACCAGGGGTGCCTCCTGGAGGGCTCTGTAGCACCAGGCCAGCACTGCCAGGCTGGGCTGCCAGTACCTCTCCTCTCCAACACACACACAGGGCCTGTTCCGCGTCTACCCCTTCCCAGAGAATCCAGAAGCCCCCAGGCCACCCCGGCAGTTCTTGGTTTGGCCAGAGAGAGATGACTTCCCTCAACAGTGCATGGTGCGGGTGTACGTGGTGCGCGCCATCAACCTGCAGCCCCAAGACTCCAATGGCCTGGTAATGGGCAGCCCCAACCTTCAGCGCCCACCTTCTAGGGCCGCCCCCAGCCCAGAACCCCGCACCTCCCCAGAGCTCCCTCAGGCCGCTGCCACCAGACTGCCGACTCCCCACATGCTCCCTGTGCTGCAAGGGCTCATTTCCGCCCCACTCCCACCCTCCCCGACCAACCTGGACTGACCCCATTTCCTGTCTGGCCTCCAGTGTGACCCTTATGTGATCCTGAAACTGGGACAGACAAAACTTGGTAACCGGAACAAGTACCTGCCCAACACTCTGGATCCCATCTTTGGCATGTAAGCTGCCCAGCTCCCCCAGTCCCACTTCTCCACGCCCACCGGCTCCATGCGGGGAGTGACCCCAGCAGGCAAAGAGCCCTCGCAGTCCTAGCCTCTGGGTTCCAAGCCCCACGTCTTCCTCTAGGTGCTTAGGAGACAGAGGTAGGCGTACGGGCCACTTCTCCCTCCTCCAGAGGGGAGCTCAGGGTCCAACAGCCCAGGCCCATCGTGGTTATTTCCAGCCATAACTGGGGGATGGTTGTTGGCAGACAACAGCCATCCCAGGCTCTGCTCTCCATATTCAGCAGGACCAGACAAGGGAGTGGGGCCAAGATGCTGGAGGGAAGCTTGTAGGCAGCAGGGTCCGCAATCGCCAGTCTCCCACCCCTTGCCTCTAGGATGTTTGAGCTGAGCTGCACTATCCCCCTGGAGAAGGACCTGGAGATCCAGCTGTATGACTTTGACCTATTTTCACCTGATGATAAGATTGGAACCACAGTTATCGACCTTGAAAACCGACTCCTGTCTGGCTTTGGAGCTCGTTGTGGCCTCTCCAGATCCTACTGCCAGTAAGAGTGGACCTGAACCCGGGCAAGGGCATAGGGGACATGTGGAGGAGGGAGCCCACAGCTCCCTCCAAAGAGGCTTGCATCCTGGGCCGGGAAACAAGGAGCCCGATCCAGCCTCCACGCACGCTCCCACGCCGGCCATCCTGCAGCATGAAGCCAAGTGATCTCCAGGGCCCACACCACCCCACTCTGTGCTCTCACATACCCCCCACAGGTCAGGGCCCTTTCAGTGGCGGGATCAAATACCCCCAAGCTTCCTGTTGGAACGCTATGCCAAACAGAAAGGACTGCCTCCACCTCTCTTCAACCCTGAGGATGACTCTGTTTTTTACAACGGGACAAAATTCAAACTGCAAAGCTTTGGTGAGAAGTATGGCACACTTCCAGAAAGCACAGAACCAGGCCTCCAAAACCAGGGAGGCTCCAGGATGAGAGAGCTGCCCACGGGCATCCCCTCCCCCTTTCCTCCTGTGGAGGGTAACCATGTCCACCTTCCAGGCTACGGGTGGCAGAGGTGGGGAACCTACATGCGAGATGGGAAGGCTACTGACCTCGTGGTCCCCCTCTAATCTAGAGCCCAAGCCCGCCACTGCTCAGTATTTGGGACCTAAGAAAGAACGCCTTGCATTGTACCTCCTGCACACCCAGGGGCTGGTGCCTGAGCATGTGGAGACCCGCACACTGTACAGCGACAGCCAGCCGGGCATCGACCAGGTAGGAAACTGGAGGGGCTGCAGCAGGAGGTGGGGGAGCCCATCCATCCATGACAAGAGGGCAAGGAGAGGCCAAGCATTCGCAGATGTACGTGCACAGCAGACAAGGATATTCTGCACATGTGAATAAGAAGCTCCAGGGATGTCATTTAGGATGGAGAAATTCAGAGCTGGGAAAGTCATCTACATATCAGCCACATATCAGGCCACATATCAGCAGCGGGAAGTGCCAAGGTGCCCTACCACTAATGCCAATATTGTCTCCCTATCTCCTGGCTGAGGGGAGCCGAGGAGGGGTACCCAGATGTGGGGGCAGACATGCAGACATTACAGCCCTGGCTTGACTGATAATTGCAAGCTGTGCTTTCTCCATGGCAAGGAATCCCAAACAGAAGGAGAAAAATCCCCACAGGCACCCTAATTATCTCTGACCCTCCAGTCACCAGAATGGGGCTCATCTCAGCCTCCAAATTTCTCAAGCTGATACCACATTCTAGATACAAAGTTTTCTGCAGAGCATTTTCAAAAACCATTCTTGTTAAACATGTTTTCTCAAGTAGGATCAACTTACAGTTGATTTTATTTACCTATCTTCCAATGTTGGTAGCTCTACCTTTACTTTTTTCCATTTCACACCATTTCCATCCCTTTGTTAGACCTCTGAGCTTTGTGGGTAGTTTAATATCCTTAGGATGTGGTTACACAGCATAAACTGACCTAGAAGTTTGACCGATCATCTAGCTTACTCCTAGGTGGGGCCACTAAACTGGTTCATAAATGAAACCCCAATCCCATTCTGGAGCCCTGTGCAGAGAAGTCTCTCTAGTATGACCTGCTCAATGGCATTAACCACCCCGACTCCAGTGACAAGTGATGTCCCAGCACCACGGCCATCAGTCCCAAAGCCACCATACACTACCAACCTTACTGGACTATCCTCCCAGCGAAAAAAAGCAAAGGGGAAGCTAGTGGGTGGCTGCCTGACTTCCTGTCTGAAGTCCATCCCACCTGACAGAGGCCAGCATGCCACCCTCCTCGGTGTTGGGAACACACCCCAACAGGTCTCAGAAACTGGGACGGGCTCCCCAGGCCAGCATGCTGCGAACAGAGGCTAGCAAACCCCAGCCAGCAATCCATCTCCGCTCTAGGGAAAGGTGCAAATGTGGGTGGACATCTTCCCCAAAAATCTTGGGCCTCCTGGCCCCCCAGTCAGCATTGAGCCCAGAAAGCCTAAAAGGTAAGAGACAGTCCGCCTCCCATCACCGCACACCGCGGGGCGGCCCTCCGAGCTCGGGGTGCGGGGTTCTCAGACACCAACTTGTAGTCATTCTTTTCATCTCCTGGGAACCTGGGGAGCTGCATTCCCCTGAATGCTCCTGAGGGCAGCCTGGCTTGGGTGGGTATGGAGGGCAGCCGCCTAGGCCTCCCGCCCTCCCGCGGCTGCCCCTGGGGAGCGATTCCTCAGCAAAGCCTCAGCCACAGTGGCCACAGGTATGAGCTGCGCTGCGTTATCTGGAAAACTGCTGATGTGGACCTGCAGGACGTGAGTTTAAGTACCAAGATGAGCGACATCTACATCAAAGGGTGAGGAGAGCAGGGCCCAGCCCTGGGGTGACACCGTCCACTTCCACCGGCACCTGGCGTCTGCTGGGCAGCCCTCCCCACAGCCCTCCAGCACGGGGATGGGGACAGCACACCCGAACCCCAGGTGACAGGCCTGTGGCCCCAGGTGGTTATTCGGGATGGAGAAGGACATGCAGCAGACAGACATCCACTACCAGTCCCTGACGGGCGAGGGCAACTTCAACTGGCGCTTCATCTTCCCCCTGGACTACCTGCCAGCCGAGCGTGTCTGTGTCCTGAGTGAGAAGGTAACCAGCCTGGGGTAGGCGCTCCTCTCCTCCCAAGACCCGCAAGCTACACCAGAACCCTGGTAATGTGGCCTCAGATGGAAGCCCTCTTCCTTGGCAGCTGCCACTGCTGGGTAGTGGGCTACTAAGGTGGCTGAGGGAAATCTCAGAGGCGCCAGGCTGGGAAGATGCTCTTCTGCTGTCCTGCAGGACTACATATGGAGCCTGGACCCCACAGTGATGAAGTTCCCGGCCCGGCTCATCATCCAGATCTGGGACAATGACATCTTCTCGAGTGATGATTTCCTAGGTGAGGTCCTGGTATGGAGCCCATGCCCACAGGATGGGGGGCTCCTTCTTGCTGACAGACTTTCTCTGGGCTCAGGGGTCCTGGAGCTGGATTTGTCTGACATGCCCCTCCCCGCCCGGCGGGCCAAGCTATGCTCCACGAGGATGATGGACCCTGACCCCAAGTGGCCCCACTTCCTCCAGAACAAGCGCTTCTCGCTCTTTAAGAAGAAGACTGTAACTGGCTGGTGGCCTTGCCAGGTCCTCGATGATGGCAAATGGCGCTTGTCGGTACGAGCTGGGGAAGGGGTCTGATGCACAGGACACGACTTGGCCCTAGCACACCTCTGGGGCCCTTAGCTAAATCCCTTTTTCTTTCTGGATCCTGGCAAGAGGCCTTAAAACTATTTGTGCTCCTGCTTTACTGGACTCAGTCTCCCACCACCCCTGGTGTTTCTAGGGCAAAGTGAAGATGACTCTGGAGATTCTATCGGAGAAGGACGCCTTAATCAAGCCAGCAGGACGAGGCCAGTCGGAGCCCAACCAATACCCTACACTTCATCCTCCCCTGTAAGGGCCCTGGAGGGCAAAGCCACCAAATCTTCCTCGTTCAGGAAGCTGAGATGCTGGGCCCAGCAATTTCCATGGGGTGGTGACCAGTGGGCCTCCAAGTGGTGAGGGAGAGTTAGTTCCCAGCACCCCAGCTCAATGCCCAGCCACCATCTGGAGACAACAGCCTTGGCGGGGTGGTGGGGCAGAAAGCACAAGTTGCTTTTTAAAAAGAAAGCTCTGTGCTCCGGGTTACCTGACCTGATGGTTCCCTCTGCCCCCCATTTTCTGACACCTCTTCTGGTGGACAGGCGCAATGACAAACTGTTCATGTGGTTTCGGTCACCTGTTAAAAACTTCCTCCGTATTTTCTGGAAACGCTACCGCTTCAAAATCATAGTTGTCTCAATTACACTGATTGTAGCACTTATGCTCTTCAACTTTATCTATTCAACTCCGGTGAGTGACAACCCTGGGGACAGGGACCAAGGCACTGGTTGCTCTTGGGATGAGTCTGAAGAGCGGGCCTTCAGGTCGCTCCTTCAGGGTTAACTGTTGCCTGTTCTCTCTAGAACTACTTGGCCATGAGCTGGATCAAACCGAAACTTCGGCTGACTGCTCCTATTAAATATTCACCAAAATCATCAACTCACCAACCACCAGTGCCAGCTCTCTCATCCCCACCAGCCAGCATGTAAACCTGACGCCTACAATAGACTCTAAGTTGAAACTTCTCCAGGGACCCAGGAATCACCTGCAAGATACCTTTCCAGAACTTCCAGCTCCACAAAACGAATTCACTCATACCTGCCTTGCTTTTCTCCTGCTCAAAATCAGCCCTACCCTTGGACTTCCCACCAGTTCCTTGTTGCTACCTTCCAGAACACAAGCAAGGGGCTAGGGATATTCTGGCCATTCTGTTTGGAAACCACTTCCAACAAGAAGGGCAGAGTTATAATCTTCCATGGAAATAAACAACTTTTCTGTGTAATTTGGGAGGGTTGAAGACACCATGAAAGATTGAAAACACTAGCCCTTCAGCTGAGAGTCACAAAGACAGGGAGCAATCCTATTTATGTACCACCTCTAGTCTTCAGGGTCTCTTCCAATCCAAGAGGCTCTGAGCAGAGGGACACGGAGGGAGAGGGTGACTGTGAGAAGAGAAATGGTCACATGGGGTAAGCAGGCCACTGCTATCACCTCTAGTGTGCATGCACAGGAGTCATGCCACAGATAAGCATCTCCCTCCTCTAGGACATACCTGGGACACAGGGCCCAGGACAATATTCAGCCCCATTCACAGTGGGAAACACTTGTTTCTGGAACAAAAAGCAAGACCTAGGGCTGGACATACATGCTAGGTTAGAGGTCCTTGCACCACTCATTTATCTGGGGACTAAATTTCACATCCTCCCTGTCCTCTCCAAGAAGCCTCAAGGAGCTCCTGAGTGACAATCACACAAAACCTACAGGTTCCCTCTCCCTCACAACACCCCCCACCACGATGAGATTCTTTCTCCTGCACCACGGTCTGGGCCACCTCAAGAGCCCACCTACATCCTCCTACCACAGGGTGGACTTATCCAATCTCCGCTTGAACTCAAAGAAGACAAGACAGCCATTTGCTCTTTCAGTTCTGCCTGGCCTTAAGGCCCAGTTCTACGCCAGTCAGTCTTCTGGCACCTGGAGCTGCCCTACTGTCGTGGAGATGTCAGGAGGGCACTGCAGCCTGGGACGCTTGATTAAGCACATGGGAAGGATGTAAGAAAGCCCAAGATGATGAAAACCTATACCTAGCCAAGGTGACCTTCCTTTCCTTCTGGACTGAGCTGAGGGCTTTCCCGACCCGGGAAAAGGCAGGACAATGGTCAACAGACTTGAGGGTCAGGAGAAAAGGCCTGGACCTTCCCCTATATGCACCCCTAGAAGGAAGAACATGAGATAGAAGCTCACATTTGGTTTCCATAGCCATTTTAGGAATTTTTTTAGGCTACAGAGGTACAGGCTAGGAAAGCTCAGAGTTCCAGGCCCTCCAGGGAGAGTCTGGCCTGTTAGCCAATTTAGTCACGGTACAGACAGGTGAGCAGCAGGTAACCCTTTGTCAGATAAGGCAGCGGAATAAGAGTTGAGCCACAGAAGGGCTGACACTCAGGCTCTGTTGCTCAATGACCATGAACTTGTCCAGGCACAGGTGATGAGATTCTACTGCTCCCAGATTTGCAACACAAGAACAGCAACTGTTTCTTATCTATTAAGAGAAAGACGCCAAGTTTTTTCCTCTTCAGGCAGTATCCAAGCCAAGGCTATAAGAAACCTTCCTTATATTTTGGACATTCAAAATGGGATTCTGAAAATCATGATAAATACAAAACATGCAGTTAAACAGGTTCCAGAGAGTCGAGAAACACATCCACATGGTCAGATCACATAGCAAATGTTGCTCCCGGTGTCAAAACGTGGAGCTGGTCAGTTTCACAGTTAATCCCACTGCATCCGTGACATCCTCCAAGCTTCTCTTGACTTGCACACCAACTTACAGGCCAAACTTGACTGAGAGTCTAAAGTGACCTAACACACCAACCAAGATCCACACTAAAGGGCAAAGGCCAAAGCAGTGAGTCAGCAGGAAGCCCTCTCCCCACGGCCACCTAGTGAGGGTGGTGAAACAGAACTCTGTTCTGCAGCCCCAGGCACCAACAGAGAGGCATCCACAGAGCCTTTTCCAGCTCAGCTTGCATTTGGAGAGGACAATGAATAGAGGGAGAGGCAGGCGAAGGCAGGGAGGAATTTCCATCCAGATTTCCGAGGAAAGCTCCTCAGGTGGACAGAGACTTAAGACAAAAAGCAAAAACCAACCAATGACCAGATGGTTGGAAGATATGAGGAGTTACCAGTGTTCTCTTCTTTGCAGATTTAAAAATGGAGTACAAGGGTCCTCTGAGTCCGACCACAAGGCAGCCTGGGCTATGAAATCCCTTTCTGTGGTTTTGGCATCGTAATGGCAGATTTTCTCCAGCCCTCTTAGCTCCCAAGGGGAAGGGCCGCGGGGAAAGGCACATCAGAGCAGCACTGCCCTGAGCTGGGTGGGCGTCCTGAACCAGAGTTAGATGACCCTGCGGATGGCCACGGCAATGTGGTGTCACTGCATTCAAAGCTGCAGCGAGAGGAGAGTCCCTGACCAGCTGTCGACGGCTGGGGAAGAGCCCCTGGGCCGTGTGCTCAGGCCAGCGGTGGCCCCCACCACAGCAGCAGGCCTAGTAGAAACGCTTCCGGCTCTGCTCCTGCCATTTGTTGTAGAGTATGATACCAATGACGATGGCAAATACGGAGAACACCAGAGAGAAAAAGACGATGAGGAAGAGGGCCAGGCCACTCAGCGGTGGCAGTGGGGCTGTCACTGGGAAAGCGAGAGAGAAACAAATCAGAGTCAGGGAGCCCACCCAGCTGGCAAGGACCAGCCAACCAGCTGTCAACTGCCCAGTTTCTGACACCCATTTCTGGAAGCCAGAGCCCAGCTGCGCCCTTTGCAGAGGCAGCCCTGCCACAGCGCATCTGTAACACGGAGACAGCGAGGAGGCAGGTGCAAGTGCTCCCTCTGCACTCCTCAGAGCGAGAGCACAGAGAGGAGCCAGGCCTGCAGGCTGCGGGTGCGAGTCACCTCAGGCCTCCCACCACACGGCGGCCCCCCGCCCAGCACCGGACCATCTCCTAGGATCCCTGCACTCACTCTCAGGCAGCTTCATGTTGTCCACCGAGGGCAAGAACACATCTCGATGCAGCTTCTCCTCTTCTGGGGTTCTCTCTACTGTCAACTCAAACAACTTCAGGGAAATAACATCATGATTATCTAAGGGAAAAAAAAAAAGGATGAGGGTTATTCAAACCACCTCAAAAAGAGGTATCCTGAAGTATTCTGGTTCACAGCTAACTGGCAGCGACCTTGAAAAAAATAACTGAAATCCGTTTTCTCATCTAAAAATATGGACAGGGAACAGAGAATATATATATTATTCCATATTTAAAGTTTATATCAACAAGCATGCATTACCTATATAATTAAAAAAATTTAGAGATACTATAAGAATTAAATCCCATAACCCATGTGTAAAGCTTTCTAGCACAGTGAGAGGAGACACAGCTCTGCGGCTTCCCTTTACTGCAAACAACACACACAAGCACGACAGGGAAGAGCCTGGAGCAGCTGCTTCCTGGGCTGCGAGCCGGGAACAGCTACCAGAGGGAACACACCTCCTTCTGGACTACGCCTAATTCTTTGTAGCTTCTTGTAACTGTGACCCTGAATCTAACTAATCGCCAGAGAATCAAACTAATAACCAGATCAAGGAATTAGGAACTCAGGTTTTTTCTCTTTCTACAATTTTTAAAGTATCATTATAAACTCAAAGATTCAAACATATTTGATGCGTTTCAATACATGAAGTTGTACATCTTACTGATGCTCAACTCAACCCATCTCTGTCCAGTGAGAGCCTATTCAAGCTGGCTCTTGAGTCCTTTTACACAAACACAGAGGGTTTTGCTATCTCCCTTGCTTTTCTGCTAAGTTTCCAGCTTGAACATTTCCTGCCTGACATCACGCCATTTCTCCAAGAAGCTCTGATTCCTTTTAGTTGGAACTGGTATTAAGAGACCACAAATCTGAATACCAGGAGTTCTCATTGCTAATAGGTTGGTTATTGGGGACTGCATTTTTTGCCACTTCTATTATTAGGATGGTACCTACAGCTTTTCAGAATCAGAATCTTTGGCGGACTCCCAGATAGGAAAAAACTGAATTTGCCTTCGATTAGAAAGATGGTTTCGCTGTCAGGACTGAGTTTAAACCATGAAACATGATAAAAAGCCAGGGCAGTGCTCCTCCCAGTGGAGGGGCGTCAAAGGGTGAGACAGTTGGGATATGTCCTAACTTTCTCAGCAGTTTTCGGCAATCCATTGCATAACAAGATTTCAACAAGAAAGACCTTGAAAGACTGACACAATTTGTATTTAGGGATATCCAACGGGCAGAGAACACACACTTACTAACACAGGCATTATTACTAAACACCTAAAGCAAAGGACTCCTAAAAATTATTCTCTCTGGCCATTTCTGAAGTTGGGAACAACTTCCCATTGAAAAATACACTGGGGGTTCACTGAGCAGGCCCTAGAGATCTGTAAGCACAGAGGAAAATCTGTAGACAAGGACACGTCATTCAACTTGAGTCATATAATAAGATTATATAAGAGATCTCAAGCCTGTGCCTCCTGTCCGTGCACCAACGTGACATCTGTCCCACAGCTTTGGCCTGCCTGCAGAGTATGTGGGACCCAGCTGCCAAAACTAGTCTCTTCCAGTGACAGAAAGTCGATCTTACTGGAGCCAGGGTAGGGGGTGCCAAGGAGTGAAACATTCTGTGTATCGACTATGATGGTGTTTACACCCGTGAAAGTATTTGCCAAAACTCTTTGAAACACATGCTTCCACTGTATGGAAAGCATACTTAAATAAGTTGATTTAAAAAAAAAAATGAGTGGCAGGATTTAAAAAATTAATTTCATTTTAAAATTCCACATTTCCAGCTTCTTCTGAAAATCTGGTAGACATGGCCTCACTGAACCCACACTTTTTCCTGGCAACAGTGTTTGGAATGAGCAGCAGCTGCCTTTTTTTTGCCACAAGAAAGTTCTATTTCCTACTAGTTTTATTCATAATAAAGTATACTCATCAAAAGAACCAAAAGTTCAGGTCATTTTCTCTTCTCAAACAACATTATGACTGGGGCTGAAGCCAAGGGAGAGGAAAGTGTGTAAAGGGAAGCTACAAATCCGTAACAAGAGGGGAGAAAATCCAGAAGAAGGCAAGTGAAAGAACAAGGAACTGCTAATGTCCCTTAAGTACAGAAGGCCAGAGCTTTAGAGTAACTGGCCACACACATGGAAGAAACGCCAGAGTGAGGACTGAGCAGGGTCCTATCCACGCAGAGGCAGAGGTCACTTTACGAGAACAGTGCCAGGGGAGCGGCAGCCAGGCCGGCCCAAGGGCAGGAGGGTGAACAGGTGGATGGCTAGGAAACGGGAGCATCTGTCCTCAAGACACATTCAGAATTTGGAGCCCAAAGGAGAGTCTGGGGGTCGGTTAGAAGTGGAATGGCAAGTCAAGGAAAAGCTTTGTAAGAAGAGAACTGAGCACACTAGGAGGTGGAAGGAGAGGAGCCTGACTGTAGGAAGGGACATCAGGAACAAAGCATGGAACTCAAAACTCAGGCTGGAAGAGGTGGCTTGAGGGAGAGGCAAATTCTGCTTTCTGTTAGCACCAGCTTCTCCTGTAAACAGCTGTAGTAGGAGAGCCCAGATCTGGGGTTCTTAAGGGACCTGGATGCAAGAATACAAGAAGCTAAGCCCTCTCAGGGCCCTCGCTTCCTAGAGCTCTGCTTATCTGGCTGTCTCCTCTGAGAAGCCTCACCAAGGCCTGGCTCTCAGGATGTGACTCAGGGCAAATAGAGTGCGCGCATGGCAGTACCCGAGAGATCACCAGTGACGGAGGAAGTGCCAAAGTAGTAGCCCCGGGGCAGACGGACACCAGGCACTTCAATGCAGTCCCTCCACTCATGCTTGCCATCGATGTCCATCATTATCTAGGATAAAAAGGAAGATATAAGTCAAGGCTGGCCATGAAAGCAGAGGCAAGACAGCCCATACCACCAGCTGGTCCAGAACAGGGACTCACCGTCAGATGCCTCTTGACATAGCGAATCACAAGGAAGGTGTCATAATGGAGATTGCGGACAATGGCTGTACAGCCCCCCAGCTCTGTGGGCCGCCCATCCCGCTCATGATCATAGCTGAGGGAGCCATTGTTCACCATGGCTGAGATGTAGGGGAATACTCGCTGGGAAAGCAGGGAAGAGAAAGCAGAGGACAGTAAGTGCTCTTAGGAATGCCTGTACAAGCAGCCGCAGGAATTTTGCACATATAAGCTGAGCTCCTTACGCAGAGCAGACCACCACTCTGCCTCTGCGGCAGCAGCCCCCAAGAACCGACCCTCAGATGGTCACTTAGGGAACAGCCCAGGAAGCACCTGCACTCTGTCCTCGCCTTCAGGAATCCTCCTTGCTACCTATCTGGAGTCTGACTGGCAGCTTCCCAAAGATCACCATTTGGCACTTACATACAGGCCAAGACTGATGGTTTTATACACACACCTTTGTGCACACACACACACACACACACCTATCTCACCAACTGACATGTAATCTTCTTGAAGAAAGCATTTACTATGCGTCTCTGCCTGTCTCCACCTTAGCTCATCCCCCCACCCTGGTTAAGTGCTGTGCACACAGTGGGTATTCTGAAAGTACCTGTTTGATTAGGGAAATCTTTCCATTCAGGATAGCTCCTTTCAAATTCTAAATCCTCTAAGCAAATGATGCTAAATGGAAGAGAACTAGCAGAGAGCACTGCCAGGCTGCTGGACGGTCATCTGCAGCCAGATGTCTGTTCCCGGTCAGAGGACCTTCCTGCCCACTCACGCATCATCTACTCTTAACTCTCCCATCCTGGGCAAGGTTCTCCCACTGAAAGTGTCCCTGTATCCCACCCACCTTCCCACCTACTTCAGAGGCCCTCTCTGAGAGAGTTGTAGGAGCAAGTTCTTCCTTAGAAACAGTGAGCTAACCATTCCAGAACAAGCCCAGTGCTAAGGCCGTGCAGGGAGGTAGGGTGAGCAAAGGACAGGAAACGTGAAACATGCCACTTCTTTGGTCAGTTCCTCACTGTCCTCAACAGCCAACATGCAAGGTGAAGATGCAGTTGAAATCAGAGACTGGGGACTCCTGAGACAACAGCCACAGGGATGTGAACAGTAGCAAATGTTGGATGGACACACAGGGAACAAGGGGTGCCCACAGTGGGTCAAGAATTGAGTACCTGGACTCCTGGAGAATATCGCCTCTTCTGGGCCTGAGAGAGTCCAGCAGGTTATTAGAAAAACAAGAGAGGGCACAGAAGACAGGAGACCAGGTCAGAAAGGAACAGCCATGGAAGAGCTATGGCCCCATGATGGTAGATGAGCAAACCAATTTAAATCCCCACAGGATTTTAGAGTCCATGGAAGGCATTCAGCAAGTCCTTATACCCCTCAAATTCATGAGCAAAACTGTATCACAGCTGCTTGTATGTTTCCTAGGAGAGGGTGTGTTACTATCACTAGATGCTCAAAGGACTCCCCAGGAAGCCCTAAGGACCTGAGGCTTTCAGGAGCTTTGTAAAAAACACAGCATTGCTCTGTCCAAGCAGGCCCCACTTACATCTTGAGAGTCAGAAGGTCAGGCCACAAGTTTGTCTGTAGCCAGACCATAGTACTTCTGTAGCAAGGGGGAGACAGGAGTGACAAACGGGGCTAATTCTTCCAAAGTCGAGGTGTCTTTTTCCGCCCAGGATATAGCTCTTGCGATGACAAAAAGACCCCTATTTGAGATACTACGAACTCACTCTAATCCAAAGGGATCATTTACCCTCTTACTGAGCCTCATGGACATAACTCTCCAAGCAGCTATTGTCATTCTTACCTACAACATGTAAACAAGGGAAAAGCTCTCTGGGAGCATTGCAGCACCACAGGTTTAGAAAAATCATGAGGCTCACAGGTATTTAGCTTTGTTCCAGAAAACTGCCACAGTTCTAAGCTACCAGCAATAAGAGGCCTATACAAGATCAGCTCAGTCCTGCCCAAAAGGCAGCATGGGTGAGGGTGCAGAGCGCAAAGTACTCCTTCCTCTAATATAGGGAGCACCTTTTAGGAGCCAAGCACCGTTCCTGATGCTGGGAGTTCAATGGGAAACAGGTATCTGCTCTCATGGGGCTAACAAACAACAAATAAGAAAATCAGATTATTTCAGATAGTGATAAATGCTATGAGAAAAATAAAACAGGTCACTATGATAGAGACTGAGGAGGGGACATCTGAGCTGAGGCCCCAGTAGTTAGAGAGAGCCCACCAAAAGTCCTGGGGGCCTAAGAATCACGAGGTTGGCACATTCAAGGCCCAGAGACAGGGGTGTCTGGAACATGGCTAGTGAGGGAGAGGCTGGTGTGAGCTGAGCAGGAGCCAGGCCACGCTGGGCCTCATGAGCCACAGTAAGATTAAGGGAAGTCTCAGCACGACATGCCACCAGGGGGGCACGTACAGGCCTCCAGAAAGGTGTGACATGAATCAGCAGACTAAAATACTATAAAACTACTCTTCTACAACTGTCATTTTGAACAAGGGAATTCTGAGAACATTATCTGACGGTTTATAGAAATGGGCCTCTGACAAGAAAGCTTGGAATTTCAGGAAAGACTGGGAAAAAGATGGCATTAAAAATGCCCTGGGAAGCAGTGAGGACCCCACGGCTTGCTCCATTTATCAACCCCAGTACCTGTGATCAGGACCTGAGTGGCCACTTCCAAGAGAATTCCTAGGGCAAGTAACCTGAGCCTAAGGGGCCCTTCCTCTTCCCAAGGCTGGCGAGGCACCCAATCCCCCGGTAACAGCCTGCAGTAAGCAGGCGTCAATCACACAGGGGAGCTTTCCGGCTGCACTTACACGTGGGTCCCTCAGTCAGAGTCTCAGTAGATCTACAGAGGGGCACAGGATCAAGTATTTTTTTAAAAGTATCACAGACGACTGTGATGTGCAGCCAAATTTCAGGAAACTGCACTAGACACAGACCCCCACAGCTTCTGGGGCTGGAATCTGTCGACTCGGCAACTCACGACCTGGCCTTCAACCCTTCACCTCATTAGCAGTACATCTGGGAATGCCATCTTATTTTCTCTGCCCAGGCAGGAGTTCCTGGAGTGTGTTTTGGTAGGCACTAAGTTCACACAGTAGCAATTTTTCTTTCCTTGGAAAGCAGCCAAGGGAAGTTAGAACCAAAGGCTGAAGAATCACGCTGACTCAGCCAAGGTGGTAGTTGCATTCCTGATTTAAGAGTCCCTAAAAATTAGGAACTCCACCTATTGCCCAAATGATTGTCTGTAGGGTGAAGAAATGTTTTCAATTTTATGTACCAGGTCACTTAAAAAAAAAAAGACTCTCTACATGGTAATTGTACCTTGAGCACATCTTGATTGAAGAGAGACCCATGAACTTGCGGATTTATGGATTCTATGCTCAAATTCCACAGGCCCAAAGCACACAAGCTGTGAGCCACTAAATAGAAAGAAGAGCACACAAGGCCCTGCCGTCAGGGGAACCTGGGCTCTAACTGCTGTTACACCATTCACAGCTGTCTGAGCTTGGGTGGGTTACACCATTTCTTCGCTACCCTGTGTCCTCACAGTGAGCAGAGAACGTAATACAGAGCTCACAGGGTCAATTATAGAAATGAAATGAGATAGGTAAAGCAATTAGTACAGTGCCTGGCATTCAGGAGGGAGTCAATAAATGTTCATTCAATCAATGATTAAATTAATACATTTCCAGGTACAAATATTGCTTACAGGTGCTCATATATATAAGCATAAAGACAAACATACATCTTTTAGAGCAGTAATTCCCAGAGCGTTGGCTGTCAAATGCCAGTGAAATCTCCAAAAACATTTGGGGGACTAATAGGTTTGCCCTTTTTTGTTTTTCTGACCTACTGAAAATAGTAAAATATGATAATGACAGAATGATCTATATAATAAATATTTTTAAAAAGAGCACTTTAACACCAAAAAAAAAAGAACTAATGTTGCTCATGTGAAACCTGAACATAAGATTGTATATCAATGATACCTTAATGAAAAAAGAACTATATAATTTTCATAACAAAACATTTTAGCATTTATGAAAAGTCACTTCACTGTTCCTATTCTTAGACCCATGAAACTGACTAGTTCACGAACTAGCGTTTAGGAGCCTCTGTCTTGGAGCAGTTTTTTCCAACCTAAACCACACTGCAGTTGAGTAAGCTGCCACGATTGCTCCCTGAAACCTGTGAAGAAAAGGCAGGTGGGAGGGGAAAAGGAGAGAATGGAGCCACAACAGCTACTGCCAAGAGGGCTGCCAAATGTCCCTCGGGAATGTCCTTAAGTGTCATGAATCATAGCTACCTGGCACTGTACTCAGTAACATATGGGTATGCCTTCATTAATTTCACAGCCCTAAGTGGCAGTATTAGTATCCCCGTTCACAGGTAAGGAAACTTGTTTCTGTAATGCTTTGTTTTTAAAAAGGTGTTTGTACAGTTTTTGTCGTGGCCTTTTCTGATTTTTCTGTAATGAGCTTTTATATGAAAACAAGAACAAACAAAGCAAACACATCTGCCGCGGCATCTCCTCTCAGCCCCCGTTTGGTCCTCCCCCTCGGATGGGACACACAGCCACTTCCACAGACAACACTTTTTAGACTTTCAAAACCTTTTCTAAGTCACTGATCCTAAAGTAATCTTCATCGAACCAACCCTTTATACAAGGATCTGGCTAAAGAGGTGACCAGTTAACTCATCAATACCCATCCTATTTACACTGAGTAAGAAAATCAGTGAAACACTCACCATGTTATTGGGCAGCATGAGAAGGTCCCTGCTCCATAAACCCCCAACCTACTGCTAACCTACCCTAGTGACGCTCTCCCCAAGTCTCAAAGCTCCTCAACTGGTGAACACAGGAAAGTGGTACCTCCAGGCCAGCGACTGCCTAGAAGATTTTCACATACTTGAACATTATTATGGTCTCCTAAACTCACAGAATGACTTTTATCCCATATATCTTAGTTGTGGCCCCAATGGAACAAACCCAAATCATGTAATTTGAGGACTTCAATAAAGAGCACTCAATCAGGAAATTTTAAACTTGAGGCAAGCCCCAAACACCAAACACCGAACTTAAAACCCATCTCCCGACTACTAATGCTAAGACTGAGAACACAGCCAAATACATATGCCTTAATTTCACTGCTACCTATCATTCTGATACTATGTAGCTACCTCTTGTTAATGAGAAGAGCTATGAACTCTACAGAATAGGAGATCCTGTCTACAGTTCTACTGTGGGGAGTCCATGAAACTCCTAAACTATATGTAAAATCCTATATGTACCTGCATCTTTCTGTGGGCCCACCTTCATCATATTGTCAAAAGGGTCAAAACCCAGACAGGTGAAGAACTAACCCAGAGCTACGGGCCTTCTCAAACACCTGCTCTTGCTTTTTTCCTCTTCTTTCCCCCTTTCACTATAATCTTATCTTCACCTTCCTTCAATTCTCGCAGAAAGCCATACATTTCTATTTCCCTCAAAAACGAGTTCTCACCAATGACAATCAGCCCCAATGCCCAATAACATCTAGAGAGCTGTCCCATACCCCTTAAACCTAGTTTCCAAAGGAGTCTCTCTTGGGAAACACTACCTTACCCAACACTGAAAAAAAAACCCTAAGTTACATCCAAGTTGGATGATAACAAGAGAATTTTAAAAGTCATGGAGCTCCTTTAATAATATAAAGAGTCGACAAGGACTTGGAAGATGGCGGCGTGAGAGGTGGGATGGAGAGCTCCTCCCAAAACCACAAATTGTAGAAAAATATAGTTAATTAATACAACTAGCCTTAGAACAGCAACAAGAAAGAAGGCTGAACCAGACTGCAAACAGACCTCACAAACAGAGCAGACCTCACAGAATGGGGTAACGTTGGAAAGCCTTAATCTGGTGGGAACCAAGACCTTCCCCCGCCCCAGCTCACTGGTGGGAGGAAGAGAAATGGAGTGGGGGAGGGGGTGGAAGACTGGGACGCCTGAACACCTAGCCCTGGAGATCTGCTTTGTGAGCAGAATCCTATAGTGTGTGGTGCTCTGGACGTTGGGGAGCTCGGACAGGTGGAGTGCTTGAGAAATTGACATTCTGGCCGTTTGTGGAGGAGGGGATCCACACCTGGCCGCTCTGTGTCAGAGGAAATGCAGGCAGTCTGAGAGGCTTCCTAGAAGCCAGAGGGCTGCTGAAGGGGTAGGGTTTGCCCGGAGCTTGCTGTGCGGGAGAAGGGAGAGCTGGACAAGATTATCTGAGCGCACTCTGCCCAGCTGGTTGGAAACCTTGGGGAGCTTCAGGTGCTCCATCCCCCTGGCTGCCTGCTCAGCTCTGAGACCCCCCACTGCAACACACAGCCTGCCAAGCCTTCCTACTGGCCTGCAGGCACCTGCTCACAAACCCCCAGTCACTGCGCAGGCGTCAGGCCAGCAAGAGGGAGGCTCCGCCTACAACAGCTAGAGACGCAAAGCACAGAGGTTTACACGTGTGTGCTTGGCCCCCCGGCTCTGACACTGGAGACAGGCACCGCAGACGGGAATCAGGAAACAGATCTTTCCTCCCCCCAAGCACCAGCTCTGCCCCCCTACGACTCCCAACCTCACTCTAGCGGCTGAGCAGCTCCAGAGACTGGAGTTTCTGGGCACTAGAGGGCACCACACAGAAATATGAAATGACAAAAGAACATGGTTCAGACCAAAATCTCACAAACCCCAGAAACAGAGCCAAATGAAACCAAACTCACCCATCTTCCTGAAAGAGAGTTCAAAATAAAAATTATAAACATGCTTATGGAGGTACAGAAAAATATTCAAGAACTCAGGAACGAATTTAAGTTGGAGATTCAATCATTAAGAAATTCCATATCTGAAATGAAAAATACAATGGAGGGATTTAAAAGCAGATTACATGTAGTAGAAGAGACGGTAAATGAAACAGAAATTAGAGAAGAGGAATACAAAAAAGCTGAGGCACAGAAAGAAAAAAGGATCTCTAAGAATGAAAGAATATTGAGAGAACCATGGGACCAATCCAAACGCAACAATATTCGCATTATACGGGTACCAGAAGAAGAAGAAGAGAGAAAAAGGGATAGAAAGTGCCACTGAGGAGGTATTTGCTGAAAACTTCCCCAATCTGGGGAAGGAGATAGTCTCTCAAGCCATGGAGGTGCACAGATCTCCCAACACAAGGGACCCAAGGAAGACAACATCAAGACATATAATAATTAAAATGGCAAACATCAAGGATAAAGGCAGACTTTTAAAAGCAGCTAGGAAGAGAAAAAATATCACATACAAAGGAAAACGCATCAGGCTATCATGAGACTTCTCAAAAGAAACCTTACAGGCCAGAAGGAAGTGGCATGATATATTTAATGCAATGAAGCATAAGGGCCTTGAATGAAGAACACTTTACCCAGCAAGGTTATCATTTAAATTTGAAGGAGGGATTAAACAATTTACAGATAAGCAAAACTTGAGAGAAATTACCTCCCACAAACCACCTCTACCGTGCATTTTGGAGGGACTCCTATAGATGGAAGTATTCCTAAGGCTAAAAAGATGTCACCCAAGGGAAGACAAAGAGTACAGAATATGATTCATAACATACAAAGAATGGAGGAAGAAGAAAAAGGAGGAAAAAAAAAAGAACCTTTAGGTTGTGTTTGTAATAGTATATAAGTAAGTTAAATTAGACTGTTAGATAGTAAGGGAATTGCCCTTGAACCTTTGGTAACCACGAATCTAAAGCCTGCAATGCCAATAAGTACGTGCCTATCGATAATCACCCTAAATGTAAATGGTCTGAATGCACTAATCAAAAGACACAGACTCACTGAATGGATAAAAAAACAAGACCCATCTATGTGCTGCCTTTAAGAGACTTCCTTCAAACCCAAAGATATATACAGACTGAAAGTGAAGGGATGGAAAAAGATATTTCATGCAACTAATAGTGAGAAAAAAGCAGGAGTTGCAGTACTTGTATCAGACAAAATAGACTTCAAAACAAAGAAAGTCACAAGAGACAAAGGACATTACATAATGACAAAAGGGTCAGTCCAACAAGAGGATATAACTATTATAAACATCTATGCACCCAACACAGGATCACCTACATTTGTGAAACAAATACTAACAGAATTAAAAGGGGAAATAGATTGCAATGCATTCATTCTAGGAGACTTCAACATACCACTCACTCTGAAGGACAGATCAACCAGACAGAAAATAAGTAAGGAGACAGAGGCACTGAACAACACATTAGAACAGATGGACCAAACAGACATCTGTGGAACTCTACACCCAAAAGCAGCAGAATACACATTCTTCTCAAGTGCACATGGAACATTTTCAAGCATAGATCATATACTAGGCCACAAAAAGAGCCTCAGTAAATTAAAAAAGATTGAAATTGTACCAACCAGTTTCTCAGAGCACAAAGGTATGAAACTAGAAATAAATTATGCAAAGAAAATGAAAAATCCCACAAACACATGGATGCTTCACAACATGCTCCTAAATAACCAATGGATCAATGACCAAATAAAAAGAGAGATCAAGCAATATATGGAGACAAATGACAACAATAATTCAACACCACAAAATCTGTGGAATGCAGCGAAGGCCATGTTAAGAGGAAAGTATATTGCAATACAGGCCTACCTCAGGAAAGAAGAACAATCCCGTATGAGCAGTCTAAACTCACAATTAACAAAACTAGAAAAAGAAGAACAAATGAGACCCAAAGTCAGTAGAAGGAGGGACATAATAAAGATTAGAGCAGAAGTAAATAAAATTGAGAAAAATAAAAGAATAGAAGGGATCAATGAAAGCAAGAGCTAGTTCTTTGAGAAAATAAACAAAATAGATAAACCCCTAGCCAGACATATCAAGAAAAAAAGAGAGTCTACCCACATAAACAGAATCAGAAATGAGAAAGGAAAAATCACTATGGACACCACAGAAATACAAAGAACTATTACAGAATACTATGAAAAATTATATGCTAACAAACTGGATTACCTAAAAGAAATGGACAACTTTCTAGAAAAATACAACCTTCCAAGGCTGACCCAGGAAGAAACAGAAAATCTGAACAGACCAATTACCAGCAACGAAATTGAACTGGTAATTAAAAACCTACCTAAGAACCAAACACCTGGAAAGATGGCTTCACTGCTGAATTCTCTCAAACATTTAGTGAAGACATAATACCCATCCTCCTTAAAGTTTTCCAAGGAGTAGAAGAAGAGGGAATACTTCCAAACTCATTCTATGAGGCCAGCATCATTCTAATACCAAAACCTGGCAAAGACACCACAAAAAAAGAAAATTACAGACAAATATCCCTAATGAACATACATGCAAAAATACTCAACAAAATATTAGCAAACCAAATTCAAAAATACATCAAAAGGATCATCCATCATGATCAAGTAGGATTTATTCCAGGGATCCAAGGATGGTACAATATTCGAAAATCCATCAACATCATCCACCACATCAATAAAAAGAAGGACAAAAACCACATGATCATCTCCATAGATAATGAAAAAGCATTTGACAAAATTCAATGTCCATTCATGATAAAAACTCTCAAAAATATGGGTATAGAGGGCACATACCTCAACATACTAAAGGCCATATATGACAAACCCAAAGCCAACATAATACTTAACAGCAAGAACCTGAAAGCTTTTCCTTTAAGATCGGGAACAAGACAAGGATGCCCACTCTCCCCACTTCTATTCAACATAGTACTGGAGGTCCTAGCCACGGCAATCAGACACACAAAGAAATAAAAGGCATCCAGATTGGCTAGGAAGAAGTTAAACTATTCCTGTTTGCAGATGACATGATACTGTACATAAAAAGCCCTAAAGAATCCACTCTAAAACTACTAGATCTAATATCTGAATTCAGTAAAGTAGCAGGATACAAAATTAATATGCAGAAATCTGTGGCATTCCTATACACTAACAATGAACTAGCAGAGAGAGAAATCAGGAAAACAATTCCATTCACAGTTGCATCAAAAAGAATAAAATACCTAGGAATAAACCTAACCAAGGAAGTGAAAGACCTATTCTCTGAAAACTACAAGACACTTATGAGAGAAATTAAAGAAGATACCAATAAATGGAAACACATCCCGTGCTCATGGACAGGAAGAATTAATATTTGTCAAAATGGCCATCCTGCCTAAAGCAATCTACAGATTCAATGCAATTCCTTATCAAAATACCAACAGCATTCTTCAACAAACTAGAGAAAACTTTCTATAATTCATATGGAACCACAAAAGACCCCGAACAGTCAAAGCAATCCTGAGAAGGAAGAATAAAGCTTGGGGGATTATACTCCTCAACTTCAAGCTCTACTACAAAGCCACAGTAATCAAGACAATTTGGTACTGGCACAAGAACAGACCCATAGACCAATGGAACAGACTAGAGAGCCCTGATATAAACCCAACCATATATGGTCAATTAGTATATGATAAAGGAACCATGGACATACAATGGGGAAATGACAGCCTCTTCAACAGTTGGTGTTGGCAAAACTGGACAGCTACATGCAAGAGAATGAAACTGGATTATTGTTTAACCCCATACACAAAAGTAAACTCAAAATGGATTAAAGACCTGAATGTAAGTCATGAAACCATAAAACTCTTAGAAGACAACATAAGCAAAAATCTCCTGAGTATAAGCATGAGCAACTTCTTTCTGAACGCATCTCCTCGAGCAAGGGAAACAAAAGTAAAAATGAACTAATGGGACTACATCAAACTAAAAAGTTTTTGTATGGCAAAATACACCATCAACAGAACAAAAAGGCATTCCACAGTATGGGAGAATATATTTGTAAATGACATATCTGACAAGGGGTTAACATCCAAAATATATAAAGAACTTACACGCCTCAACACCCAAAAAACAACCCGATTAAAAAATGGGCAGAAGGGAGAATTACGTTCCCTGACTTCAAGCTCTACTACAAAGCTACAGTAATCAAGAGAATTTGGTATTGGCACAAAACAGACCCACAGACCAGTGGAACAGAATAGAAAATCCAAACATTAACCCAAACATATACAGTTAATTAATATTTGATAAAGGAGCCTTGGATATACAATGGGGAGATGACAGCCTCTTCAGCAGCTGGTCTTGGCAAAACTGGACAGCTACATGTAGGAGAATGAAACTGGACTACTGTCTAACCCCATACACAAAAGTAAACTCAAAATGGATCAAAGACCTGAATATAAGTCATGAAACCATAAAACTCTTAGAAAAAAACATAGGCAAAAATCTCTTGGACATAAACATGAACGACTTCTTCATGAAGTTATCTCCCTGGGCAAGGGAAACAAAAGCAAAAATGAGCAAGTGGGACTATATCAAGCTGAAAAGTTTCTGTACAGCAAAGGACACCATCAGTAGAACAAAAAGACATCCTACAGCATGAGAGAATATATTCATAAATGACGTATCCAATAAGGGGTTGACATCCAAAATATATAACGAACTCACGCACCTCAACAAACAAAAAACAAATAATCCAATTAAGAAATGGGCAGAGGACATGAATAGACACTTCTCCAAAGAAGAAATTCAGATGGCCAACAGGCACATGAAAAGATGCTCCACATTATTAATCATCAGGGAAATGCAAATTAAAACCACAATGAGATATCACCTCACACTAGTAAGGATGGCCACCATCCATATGACTAAGAACAACAAATGCTGGCAAGGATGTGGAGAAAGGGGAACCCTCCTACACTGCTGGTGGGAATGTAAGCTAGTTCAACCATTGTGGAAAGCAATATGGAGGTTCCTCAAAAAACTAAAAATAGAAATACCATTTGACCCTGGAATCCCACTCTTTGGAATTTATCCAAAGAATACAACTTCTCAGATTCAAAAAGACATATGCACCCCTATGTTAATTTAGCACTTCTTACAATAGCCAAGATATGGAAGCAACCTAAGTGTCCATCAGTAGATGAATGGATAAAGAAGAGGTGGTACATATACACAATGGAATACTATTCAGCCATAAGAAAGAAACAAATTCTACCTTGCAACAATATGGATGGAGCTGGGGGATATTATGCTCAGTGAAATAAGCCAGGAAGAGAAAGACAAGTGCCAAATGATTTCCCTCATTTGTGGAGTATAACGACGAAGCAAAACTGAAGGAACAAAATAGCTGCAGAGTCGAGACTCCAAGAAGGAACTAGTGGTTACCAAAGGGGAGGGGTGTGGGAGGGCGGGTGGGGAGAGAGGGAGAAGGGGATTGAGGGGTATTATGTTTAGTACAGTTGGTGTGGGGGATCACGGGGAAAACAGTGTAGCACAGAGAAGGCAAACAGTGAATCTGTGTCATCTTACTGCACTGATGGACAGTGACTGCATTGGGGTATGGGTGGGACTTGATAACATGGGTAAATGTAGTAACCACATTGTTTTTTCATGTGAAACCTTCATTAAGAGTGTATATGAATAATACTTTAATTAAAAAATAAAAAAATAAGATTATTTTGGCTACTCCAGTTCTCTTGAATTTCCATAATGATTTTAGGATCAGCTCATCAATTTGTGAGAGGAAGCCAGCTAAATTCTGACACACAGGGATTGGGTCAAATCCACAGATCAACATGGGGAATATCATCATCTTAATAATAGGAACGTTTCCAATCCAAAACAATAGTAAGTTTTCCTTTCTATTTACTTAGGTCTTCTTTAATTTCTTTCAACAATATTTTATAGTTTTCAGAGAGTAATTTGTTAAGTTTATTTCTAAGTATTTTATTCTTTCTTATGATAGCATTAACAGCATCGTTTTCTTACTTTAATTTTCTGATTGTTCAATGCAAGCATTTAAAAATAGTTGATTTTTGTCTGTTGATCTTTTATCATGCAACCCTACAACTTCATGTTTTAGTTCTTACAGTTTTCGTGGATCCTCTAGAATTTTCTAGATACAAAATCATGTCATCTACAGATAAAAATAGTTTTACTTCTTTCTTTTGAATCTGGATGCCTTTTATTTTCTTGTCTAACTGCCTTGAATAGAACCTCCAGTACAATGTTGAACAGAAGTGGCTACAGTAGATATCCTTCTCTTATTCGTGATCTTAGTGGGAAAGCTTTCAGTCTTTTATAATTAAGTATGATGTTAGCTGGGGGGTTTTCACAGATGCCCTTTATCAGGCTGAGGAGGTTTCCTTCTATTCCTAATTTGTTCAGTGTTTTTTGTTACTAAGAGGTATTAAATTTTGTCAAATTTTTTTTAACAAGTATGCAGATACCATTTATTTGGTCCATAAGCACCGTATAGTCGTATTGTCAAATATTTTTTGCACATCTATTGATATGATCTATGATTTTTGTCCTTTATTCTATTAAGATGGTCTATTTTACTCTTCAGATAGTAAACCAAACTTGAATTCCTAGGATAAGTACATTTGGTCATGGTGTATAATCCTTTTTGTATGTCGCTAGATTTGGTTTGCTATTATTTTGTTAATAATTTTTACATCTATATTAATAAGAGATATTGGCCTGTAGTTTTTCCTTGTGATGTCTTTATCTGGTTTTGGTATCAGGGTAACACTGGCCTCAAAAGAATGAGTTGGTTAGTATCTCCTCCTCTTATTTTTTGTAAGGGTTTCAGAAGAACTGGTATTAATTCTATTTTACACATTTGATAGAATTTACCAGTGAAGCCATCTGGGCCTAGGTTTTTCTATATGAATCATTTTTCATTACCAATTCAATCTCTTTACTTGTTATAGATCTATCCAGATTTTCTATTTCTTCAGCTATCATTTTAAAAACTATTTATGATCTGGCAACCTCACTATGGCATAGCTAATACCCTGTACTCCCAAACAGTGAAGCCACTGACTTACTCATAGAAACTGCAATTCCTACACTGCTGACAAGGAAACTGAGGTTATGTGACTTTAAACAATCTGTCCTGATTTCAGAGAGCCAAGCCTAAACTCACTTATATACTGACCTCCCTCATGCCCTTCTCAGATGCATTATTGGTTGCTAGTATTTTCCCAATATTACCTCATGAACAAATGTGTCAGGAAGTTAAGCTGAACAACAAGGTCATGCACTCTGGTGACAAGGAAACAAGAAACCAGAGAAACATTTTTACCACTACCTTGAGGGACTTTATGAATCATTCCACCCCCTCCTGCCTGTTCCTTGTTCTCGCCCAACACATCTACACATGATATTTGCACGTTTTCAAAAGGTACCGTATTTGTACCTTCTTCTTATATGTTCAAAATAATAACTCAAAATAAGGAGACTGCAGTTTCTGGAGTCAAACCTACTACCTGTGTGTCACTGACAAGTTTCTTTAACCTTTCTGCTCTTCAGGTTCTTACTCATAATGTAGGGATTATAATAATATCTACCCCAAAGGCTTGTAATGATAATCAAATAATACATGGAAAAGTGCTTGGAATAATGCCTGGCACCTTTATGTATATCAAAGTAAACCATGCCACTAACAAAACCCTCTAGGATAGTCCAGGTTGTTGGGATGTATAAATTAGCACATGCTCTACACTATACACTGAGTATAAGCTCCAAGAACTAAAATTGCATAGGAAATGACATGAAAATAAATGTCTCCATTCTCAAGGAAATCAACCTGGCAGAAGAAACAATGGATAGGAGGTGGTAGAGCATAATTAAATGCACAGCCTCTGGAATGAGGTAGATCTGTGTTCAAAATCTAGCTCCACTTTACATTGGCAGTTATCTTGAGCAGGACACTTAAGTTCTCTAAGCTTCTGTTTAGTCACTAAAAATGGGGAAAATAATACCGACTCTAAGGAAATTTGAGGAAGATTGAGACAACATTTGTGAAGTACCTGTCACATAGTAGCCACTTAGTAAACAGAGACTGCTCTTATTAGTTTGTTTAAATTTAGTTTTCATAAACAAGTTTAACAAGTCAACAAATAATAAGGAAAAAAGGACCTGATGTTGGCCCAGCAGTTCTCATTCCTGGCTATACCTGTGATTCACCAGGAGATCTCTGAAAGAGTAAGGTTGCCTTGACTGTACCTAAGACAAACAGAATCAGACTCTCTGAGGTTGGTCATTATTTTTAAATGTGCTCCAGGTAATTCCAGTGCATAGTTGGGAGTGAGAACCATAATAGCCAGCTAGAAAAGAGTCCCAATCTTTGCCTCCTGCAACTAATTTTTTTAATTAACATCTACTCTCCTTACAAAATAGCCAAAGAGATCTACCCTCTCAAATCATACTTACTACTTCCTGATGGTGGAACAGAAGCTAAGAGAGTCTGAACAACTGATTTCTGAGAGAAACAGAGAGCCAGATTTAAAACTACTCAAGCCCTAAGCCTCAGCCTCTTATCAGATGCATTTCTAAGACCACTAAATGTAGTGAGGACATGTCCCTCATTAAAATCCTTTAATGTACTCACCCCCTAAGAGTAAAGTCCAGACTCCTTAACCGGAATACCACCCTGCAGAACCTGGCCCCACAACGTGCATGATGAGGAAGAGTCACATACATTCCAACTGCTCTGGTGCTGGTTTAAATACCCAACCCACCAACCACCGGAGGAGACACTGTTCAATCTCAGTGGCCAATTAACTTGCCCAAAAGGAAACAGTGTTAAAACTAAAGAATGCACAGGAATGGAAGGCCCCTGGAACTGTGCAATGTGGCTAAACTGCAGGCCTTGGTTTTTTCTTGCCCTGCTCTCTGTCCCCCCTGGCACACTCACTGTCCCGTCTCTTACTTTGTCACCTTAGCAGTTGCTTTTCCCTCTGCATGGACACTGGTTTCTAATTCTGCAGACTTCAGTGGAAATGTCACTTCCTGGAAGAAGTCCTCCCTGAGCACTACCACCACTGTCCCACTCCAGGTCAGATGCTCCTGCTATGCCCCCCACCATTTCAGCAGCACTCCCACACATCAGTGCTACTGAGGGCAGGACCAGGGGCCTTGCTCACTAATTCCCAGGGCCTGGCCCCTAGAGAGTGCTTGATGTACAGTGGAGCAAAGAGGAACCCAGAAGCAACTCTGTAACTGATACACAACAAAATTTTCCTAACTCAGTCTCACTTTCTACCTCCTCCAAGGTGAACTCTGTGGGAAATGTTAAAAACTGCTGATGCTGGGTGTTGCATATACGATGATCTGTTCTTGCAACTTTTTTTATAAGTTTGACATTTTTCACAAAAAGCTTTTGGGGAAAAAATACAGTGAGTTCTGCCTCCACTCCTAATACTGCCTTTTCTTGCTAAATATTATTTAGCCATGGGATACTCAGCAACAAACTGCCATAATCATTTCCCACCATGTGATGGCAGGACCATCGGGCACAGACAGTGCAAACCTTTGCCAGAATAAGAAAGTACTACCAGGGTCAGCAAGCAAAAAGCAAGAAGCTTCTGCCAACAGCCAGATATTGTATCCAACAAAATGCAGGGATTTCTTCAATTTCTTTCGATAGCCTTTCCTATAGGAGAGAACTGCTGCTCAGGTCTGAGAAGCAGAAGAAGAAAAGGATGCTGGGAAGGGTAAGCAAGCTGCAGAAGGGAGCATAGCAGTGACATATTAAGTCAGGGAAGCTGAGTTACATAAATTCAGCTTCCTCTGGTGTTGACCCAGTAGCCATATCACCAACCAGCCACGCACGCTCAATTCCAGCAGCTACCTAGTGTGCATGACACAACACTGTTAAGCCAAAGAAAAAGCCCCCATTGGTGACAGCCATTTCCAGAGGACTGTGCACCGTAAGTGGCTCTCTCTAGAAAACCCTGACAAGGACATTAATTTTTGAAGATCAACAAATGAAGAAAAGAGAATCAAACCCCCTACTTTCTTTCCCGTCTGTTCTCTCATGAACAACATTCCTGAGGCAAAGGACTGCAATGTCAGTGCAGCTGACCTAAGCTCTGACACTTGCCATTACCTCTTGCTGCTTCTCCTCATTGGGGTAGGTGTCTATAAACACTCCCAGCCCCACAAATTTGTCCATGTTTCCAAACACAGGCCCTAGAGAGAGAGAACAGATGATGAACAATGACATAAAGCCAAGAGTTGATAAAGGAATAAATAACATGTCACTACAATGGAGGGAAACGTGAAATTCAAAGGACTCCCGGGCATCTCTTTAAGATGAGAAAACGTAACGTCAAAGCACCCAGCAAAGTGCACAGCCTGTAACAAGCACCCAGTACCTAACACAGCTATTTGTTACTGGAGGCAGGGGAAGAGAGAGGCCACTGCAATGCTTAGCACTACAGGCGCTCCCTGATCCAAACCGCTTGCTAGGGCGTCCCTGAAGAATTCCACTTCACAAACACTTGGTGACAACTATGTCCCGGAGAGAGAACTGAATTCCCAAGTTCCGATTCTTGTTGCAAAAGAGACTAGGTCAAATCAGGCTGAGCTTTTGCCATGTACTTGGAGCAATGGCTCCCACACAACAAGGGAAAATAGATAACCCTTCTCCTGACCCCAGAGTTCTGAGATTGTTCACTGTGCTTGCCCAGAAGAATCAGCTCACCCAGTCCTTAGTGTTCTGGACAGCCAACCAAAAGGCCAGGTGGCTTCAAAGCGAAACCGGAACGAACTAATAAGCAAGAAATCACCCCAGGATGAGTCAAGTTCAGCTGCTCATTAGGACTCAGACCCCATACTAGAGACTAGACAGGCCAGTCTTCACCCACAGACATCAGAGCAGAGGGAAACTGCTGGCACTGTGGGGACATGCCCTTCTCAAAAGAGGACACATGGAAAAGCAAGCCTGTCATAGCCTACACAAGAGCAACCCAGGGTCCCGATACCTGGCTGCATCCGATCCTTTGTGTACCAGATCGCCAAGCCATCCCCATGCAGATTTTTCTTCCCTTGTCCATGAATTTTGAAGTGCACCTGCAACTCCCAGTCTCTCAGGAAACATGGCTAAAGTGAAGAAGACATTAGAATAAATGAGGGACATGAAATGCGAAACCCCTCAAGCCCTCGTCAGCAGTCTACAGACTTGGAAAACATAAAAGCAGGGAACATGAGGCTAAGGGTCAAAACTAATACTTGCTAAGGGTACCATAAAATTAAACAGACTGAGCCATTGAACTGTATATGATATTTCATACAAAAGTTGAATAAATCTCCCAATTATCTTCAATGTCTCCCAATAGAAACAGGATAGTACTCTAAGTTGGAAAAGACAAGAGAATGCCAAGTTAGACTACCGTGACCATACACCTACCTAGCAAAGTATTTTGGACTAGAGTATAGATGGCTGAAATAAGGCACACTGGCAACGTAAGACCACCCCTCTGACAGATTCTAAAAAGCTTGCATTTAAAGAAAGGTCAAAGCCTAGTTCATGACGAAAGAGTAAGAAAACTGAAGTCATTATGCAAAGGTTTCCAGGAATAAGGAGCAGATGCTATAAACAACTCCAATTAGCTAGACTTGGCACTACGCCAAGCTGAGAGGCAAGCCAGAGTTCACCCAAGAAGGGGTAAGTTCCGGTCCCCCAAAACCTCATGCCCATGGCCTAATAAATGCACCAAAGGAGACCACCGCCTTCGCCACCCTAGGGATAGCCTTCAGTGGGAAAATGTTAAGGGATGTGGGTACTAATCGGCCTCCTGGTCTTCTTTTTTGAATTGTGTATCAAAACCTTGGAAAAATGGAGGAGTGAAGTAGATAGTTAAGTGTTCTAAATAGTGAAACACTTTCAAGGAGAAACCAGAGTCAGTATTTGATTAGAAAGGCTCCTGGTTAGAGTTCACCATGAAGAAAGAAAAGAAACAACTGCAGATAGACAAGCAGGGTTCAGCCAAAGGCTCTCCACAGATAGATTGTTCCTGCTCTTGAGCAACATATTACTAGATCATTTTCAGTTTTCATTTTTAATTTCTGGGAAATCTTCCAAAAGTGTTTGTATTAGTACATAGTCGAAATGAAAGAGGTGTGGATCCTTCTGAATTCACCAAAGAACACTGAAATCTCCAGTTGCTGACCTTATTCTGATGAGCCCAGTCCTGTGCTGTCATTCCAGATTCCCAACTTTCTGCTGTTTCATTTAGGTTTCAGGGCAAGACTGAAATTCAATGGCAGAAAGCTGCCCCACAGCCAGTGGTAGGTATTATGCCTCTGGGAAGAGGGCAGGCCGAGAGTTCACGCTGAGCTAATAGGTGTCTGCTACGTATGCTTGGCCTCTGGGAACACAGTGAATTACAATTTTGCTCAGGACTGTATCTAACAGTGGTTCTGAAATTTTGCTGCACATTAGATTTACCTAGGGAACTTTAAAAAACCTCAGTGGCCCAGCTGCACCCCATTCTAATTAAATGAGAATCTCTGGGCGGTGGGACCCAGACATCAACTCCAATGGACAGCCAAATTTGAGACCCCCTCCTCAAACAACTGCATCCTATTCAAAAAACTCAGGAACAACTCCAAAGCTCATTCTGATAGACGGATAACAAAAATTCAGGTATCAGAGAATCTGAAAAAGGGCAGGACAACTAGTTCCTAGACTAGAATTGCTGCTTCAGAGAGTTATGTAGAGGCAGTTTGCAAGACAGCAATGAAGTATCAAGCCCTGGACATAATCATTTAGGAACCACAGACCTCCATCAATGAAACTTGTAACAGCTGTGTAACAACAAAGCACATTTCTGCAACCATTTTAACTTTCCAAACTTTTCATGTCTACTGTCTTATTTTATTCTTGCAATAATCCTGATGGGCAAGCAGAAGGTATTATGAAGCTCATCTGACAGATGGACAAACTGAAAACAGAGCGAGGTTAAATAACTGCCTAGGGCACACAGTGGGTCTATGATACAGCTAGATCTAGAGTCCAGGTCTTTCAACTACCAGCCCTTCACCTCATCCACCACAACTTACTGCCCTACACTCTGTCCACAAACAAGCTCACCCTGCAATCGGGGTTAAGGGGCCAGCTCATGCAAATAGCTCATGTAGAAACTTCTTAACCCTCTGTTCATTTAAAACTCTCTGCCACATAAAATGAACTGGGAAAAGACACTGTCCTCTTTTCTGAGGCTCACTTATCTACGACTAATGATTAAAAGCCATGGAAAACTAAGTTCTTAGCTTATGAGAACCCAAGAGAAAGTATAAAGGATGCCAAGGTCATTCCCAAAAGCAAAGTGGTTGTAAAAGATTAGAAAGAGCCCTGGAAACCAAAAAGAAAGCATCATCTTACACTTGTACAAAATCACAGTGCAGCCACACCAGGAATACTGCATTCACTTCTTGCCGCCATACCTCAAGGAAGACAATGTAGCTAGAAAAGGTCCAGAGAAGGACAAATAAAATGACCAAAGGCTCAAAGTGGCTTCCACATTGAAAACAAAATTTAAAATTAGACTCTTCAAAGAGAAATAACAAGGGGGGACACCAGGATGAAGTCTGGGATAAATTTAAAAGAGCAGTCTTTTACTTTGCAAAACAAAGCAAATTAAACATGAATTAAGTTATTAACCTCCAAGAAGTAATACTACCAGGTTAATCAGGAATTAAAGACATTTCAGAAAACAGAATCAAAATGAATTCTTTGCTATAATTAGGGCAACAGAGAGCATTTCCCTAAATATCTGACTTCATTATGAAGGTCATCATAATCTCTGAAGTGAAAATCCTTGATAACCACAGAAGACAGAATACTGGGGTAACAGGTCAAATTAAGTCAATACACCACTGGTGAACTATTTAGGGCTTTCTGGGTCACCAACAGAGGAGGAGAAAGATTCTTACCACTCGGTTCCACAGAGCACCCTGTTTACTTTGCATATCTGGGGTAAGGCGGATATACTGGGTCATCACCATGGCATTGCCCATCAGATTCCACAGTGAGGAACTGCCTGTGCCCACACCTATGGGGAGGAAGCAGATTAATTCATACTTCTTCAACACCAGCCCAATCAGAAAGCCAACAAGGGCCCTCCAAAAGCTGTAGTCATCTTTTTTTCTCGTTCATGTCACTCAGTCTCCCACCTTCGGTCACTCATAAATCTTAACTCCTTAGCATGTTTTTACAGCTTCCTTTCACAAAGCCTCTCTGATGAAGACCCCAGAACACATCAGAGCAATCACATTATCTATACCACAGTAACCAGATAGCTCAGGTCCACTCTTCCTATTCTGTATGTCAGTTAATTTTAGCACGAGAGGAAAAAATTTCCCCAGCAATCTATATAAAAAGAGCTTGACCCTTAGGCCTCTGGGGCTTAATTACATTCTTTCTTTAAACAAAGTAAGAAACTACTTCTCCCTGTAGGTCAGACTGTAAGCCCCTTGAGAGTGAGAACTCTGTGTCTGTATAACCCATAGTATCAGCAAAGAGACCAGCACAGAGGAGGCACTCTCCATCCATCTGTTAAGTGAGTAAATGATCACCCTTAGCAGCAGTGTATACGCTCTTGCACTCACTTTTTGTGTGCTTGCTGTCCCCCATGCAAACTCCAATGGGGCAACAGGTTTTTGCGAGTTAAGCCGTCTGCACTGCTTTAGTCCTCTGTGCAGCTAACTACATAAATCTGGTTGTTAAGCCATACCTTAGGGCCTATGAACCCTAAACAGAGAAAAGCTAACCAGCCTTTTTCATCAGTAGGGCTCCTGGACTGGCGAAGAACAGGTGTTTTAACCGGCAACAGAATTTTATGTTCTTTCTCAGTCAGGCCAAGTTCTACCCCAGTTCTGCCTCCTACTTTCTTTCTAGCACATCCACAGCTCCATCCGGAGACCAGCTCATTGCTAGTGGCCCTCAATCACTCCCCGACATTCGCAGTTGTCCCCTCCTTCCCACGTTCCTCGTGTCCAACTCCGAGCTTCCTTCGTCCAGGCCTAGCGCTAAGGGCATCCGAGAGCCCTGCTTCCACCTGCAGGAAACTTCCAAGGCTGAGTGCGGGGGAGGCACCCCTACCCTTGGGACCAGAGGCTCCAAACGCGACCGGAGTCCCGCTGGGCCGCACCCACCGCCGGTAGCTTCCTCAGGGCCACGGGGTCCTTCGCCGCCCCCGCCGCTACGGACGAGCTCAGGTCCCCAAGCCCTCCCCGCGCACGACCACCTCGCCCGGGGCGCCTCACCCTGGTAGGGCTTCGACAACGAGTGCTCCCGTTTCAAGTACTCGAATGTTTGACCCGCCCCGACTTGCTGTGGCCCCTGCCAAGACCCCAACAAAAGGAGAAGGAGCAACATCCTAGACCCATCCCAAGCCGACAAACGCCGCCGCCACCGCTGCCACCACCCAGAGGGTCCCAGGGCCGCCGCCATCTTTCCCACCGCGGTCCGCTCATCACAAGCCCGCCCCGTCGCCCAAGCCATTAGCCCAGGGAACCATCTGCCTCGCGTCCCATTGGCTCTCGCGGCGTACCCGCCCCCGCAGGTGAGCATCTCACCGATTGGCTGGTTTGTGTATCAGTTGCCTTGCCAACCCAGGAAAGGGGCGTGACCGAGTGCGTGAATTCCTTTATTTGCATCTGTCCTGAACTCCACCAGACCTGCAGGGAGACAGTGATTTCATATTTTGTTCCTGCGTTCTAGAGTAAATTTAAAGAGATAAAGTGCTTCTGCCAGTTCCACGCAAACGTTCTACTCCCTGCCATAGTATCCTCCTGCCTGTGCGGAGCTATCAATCAGGATATAGAACTGAAAGGAGAAACAGGCAGATCCAAAACTAAAGTAGCTGAAAAATTATCAAACTCATAAGACTTGAACAGCATTATCGAACAACTTAACTTGATAACATTTTTTTGCAGATTTAGAAAGCTATTTAATCCAGACTAAAGATAGGATATTTATTTAGGCAATATCTAGAAATCTCTTGTATGCTTCCTTCCAAGATATTTGTATCTATGTCTATATCTGCATATCTATCTTATCTGTATCTTTTTTTGACATTATTAATGTACAATTAGATGAGCAACATTATGGTTACTAAACTCACCCTATTATCAAGTCCACACCACATACCCCATTATAGTCACTGCCCATCAGCATAGTAAGATTCTATACAATCACTACTTGTCTTCTCTGTTATACTGCCTTCCCAGTATCCTCCCCTAACCCCCCCCGCCCACGCAAAATTATGTGTGCTAATCATAATACTTCTTTTTCCCCCTTATCCCTCCCTTCCCACCCATCTTCCCCAGAGCCTTTCCCTTTGGTAACTGTTAGTCCATTCTTGGGTTCTGTGGTCTGCTGCTATTTTGTTTCTGCAGTTTTTTCTTTGTTCTTATACTCCACAGATGAGTGAAATCATTTGATACTTGTCTTTCTCCACCTGGCTTATTTCACTGAACATAATACCCTCTAGCTCCATCCATGTTGTTGCAAATGGTAGGATTTGTTTTCTTCTTATGGCTGAATAATATTCCATTCTGTATATGTACCACCTCTTCTTTAGCCATTCATCTACAGATGGACACTTAGGTTGCTTCCATTTCTTGGCTATTGTAAATAGTGCTGCGATAGACATAGGGGTGCATATGTCTTTTTCAAACTGGGCTGCTGCATTCTTAGGTTAAATTCCTAGGAGTGGAATTCCTGGGTCAAATGATATTTCCATTTTTAGTTTCTTGAGGAACTTCCATACTGTTTCCACAATGGTTGAACTACTTTACATTCCCACCAGCAGTGCAGGAGGGTTCCCCTTTCTCCACATCCTCACCAACATTTGTTGTTGTTTGTCTTTTAGATGGTGGCCATGCTAACTGGTATGAGGTGATATCTCATTGTGGTTTTAATCTGCATTTCTCTGATGATTAGCGACGTGGAGCATGTTTTCATGTGCCTGTTGGCCATCTGAATTTCTTTGGAGAAGTGTCTGCTCATGTCCTCTGCCCATTTTTTAATTGGCTTATTTGCTTTTTTTTGTTGAGGTGCGTAAGCTCTTTATATAATCTGTATGTCAACCGCTTATCGGTTATGTCATTTATGAATATATTCTCCCATATCGTAGGATGTCTTTTTGTTTTATTGATGGTGGCCTTTGCTGTAAAAAAGCCTTTTAGTTTGATATAGTCCCACTGGTTCATTTTTGCTTTTGTTTCCCTTGCCTGGGGAGATATGTTCATGAAGAAGTTGCTCATGTTTATGTCCAAGAGATTTTTGCCTATGTTTTTTTCTAAGAGTTTTATGGTTTCATGACTTACATTCAGGTCTTTGATCCATTTTGAGTTTACTTTTGTGTATGGGATTAGACAATAATCCAGTTTCATTCTCTTACATGCAGCTGTCCAGTTTTGCCAACACCAGCTGTTGAAGAGGCTGTCATTTCCCCATTGTATATCCATGGCTCCTTTATCATATATTAACTGACCATATATGCTTGGGTTTATATCTGGACTCTCTAGTCTGTTCCATTGAGACCAATGTGGCCTGTTCTTGTGCCAGTACCAAATTGTCTTGATTACTGTGGCTTTGTAGTAGAGCTTGAAGTCAGGGAGCATAATTCCCCCTGCTTTATTCTTCCTTCTCAGGATTGCTTTGGCTATTCGGGGTCTTTTGTGGTTCCATATGAATTTTAGAACTATTTGCTCTAGTTCATTGAAGAATGCTGTTGGTATTTTGATAGGGATTGCACTCAATCTGTAGATTGCTTTAGGCAGGATGGCCATTTTGACAATATTAATTCTTCCTATCCTTGAGCATGGGATGTGTTTCCATTTATTGGTATCTTCTTTAATTTCTTTCATGAGTGTCTTGTACTTTTCAGAGTATAAGTCTTTCACTTCCTTGGTTAGGTTTATTCCTAGTATTTTATTCTTTTTGATGAAATTGTGAATAGAATTGTTTTCCTGATTTCCCTTTCTGCTAGTTCATCATTAATGTACAGGAATGCAACAGATTTCTGTGTATTATTTTGTATCCTGCATCTTTACTGAATTCAGATTTAAATCTAGTAGTTTTGGAGTGGATTCTTACAATATCATGTCATCTGCAAACAGGGGCAGTTTACTTCTTCCTTATCAATCTGGACGCCTTTTATTTCTTTGCATTGTCTGATTGCCATAGCTAGGACCTCTAGAACTATGTTGAATAAAAGTGGGGAGAGTGGGCATCCTTGTCTTGTTCGTTAAGTATAATGTTGGCTGTGGGTTTGTCATATATGGCCTTTATTATGTTGACGTACGTGGCCTCTATACCCATTTTGTTGAGAGTTTTTATCATGAATGGATGTTGAATTTTGTCGAATGCTTTTTCATCATCTATGGAGATGATGATGTGGTTTTTGTCCTTCTTTTTGTTGATGCGGTGGATGATGTTGATGGATTTTCGAATGTTGTACCATCCTTGCATCCCTGGGATGAATCCCCTTAATCATGATGGATGATCTTTTCGATGTATTTTTGAATTCAGTTTGCTAATATTTTGTTGAGTATTTTTGCATCTATGTTCATCATGGATATTGGTCTGTATTTTTCTTTTTTTGTGGTGTCTTTGTCTGGTTTTGGTATTAGAGAGGTGTTGGCCTCATAAAATGAGTTTGGGAGTATTCCCTCCTCTTCTACTGTTTGGAAAACTTTAAGGAGGATGGGTATTAGGTCTTCACTAAATGTTTGATAAAATTCAGCAGTGAAACCATCTGGTTCAGGGTTTTTGTTCTTAGATAGTTTTTTGATTACCAGTTCAATTTCTTTGCTGGTAATTGGTCTATTCAGATTTTCTGTTTATACCTGCATCAGCCTTGGAAGGTTGTATTTTTCTAGAAAGTTGTCCATTTCTTCTAGGTTATCCAGTTTTTTAGCATATAATTTTTCATAGTATTCTCTCATAATTCTTTCTATTTTTGTGGTGTCCGTATGATTTTTCCTTTCTCATTTCTGATTCTGTTTATGTGTGTAGACTCCCTTTTTTTTTTTTTTTGTTAAGTCTGGCTAGGGGTTTATCTAGCTCCTACTTTCTTTCTATTGTTTTATTCTTCTCAATTTTATTTATTTCTCTTTTAATCTTTATTATGTCCCTCCTTCTACTGACTTTGGGCCTCATTTGTTCTTCCTTTTCTAGTTTCATTAATTAGGAGTTGAGACTGTTCATTTGGGATTGTTCTTCTTTCCTGAGGTAGGCCTGTATTGCAATATACTTCCCTCTTAGCACAGCCTTCATTGAATTCCACAGATTTTGTGGTGTTCAATTACTGTTGTCATTTGTCTCCATATATTGCTTGATCTGTTTTTATTTGGTCATTGATCCATTGATTATTTAGGAGCACGTTATGAAGCCTCCATGTGTTTGTGGGATTTTTCATTTTCTTTGAGGAATTTATTTCTTGTTTCATACCTTTGTTATCTGAGAAGGTGGTTGCTACAATTTCAACCCTTTTTAATTTACTTAGGTTCTTTTTGTGGCCTAGTATATGATCTATTCTTGAAAATGTTCCATGTGCACTTGAGAAGAATGTGTATCTGTTGCTTTTAGATGGAGTGTTCTGTAGATGTCCATTAGGTCCATCTGTTCTAATTCGTTGTTGAGTGCCTCTGTCTCTTTACTTGTTTTCTGTCTGGTTGATCTGTCCCTTGGAGTGAGTGGTGTGTTGAAGTCTCCTGTAATGAATGCATTGTATTCTATTTCCCCCTTTAATTCTGTTAGTATTTGTTTCACATATGTAGGTCATCCTGTGTTGGGTGCATAGATATTTATAATAGTTATATCCTCTTGTTGGATTGATCCTTTTATCATTATGTAATGTTCTTCTTTGTCTCTTATTACTTTCTTTGTTTTGAAGTCTATTTTGTCTGATACAAGTACTGCAACTCCTGCTTTTTTCTCCCTATTAGTTGCATGAAATATCTTTTTCCATCCCTTTACTTTCAGTCTGTGTATGTCTTTGGGTTTGAAGTGAGTCTCTTGTAGGCAGCATATAGATGGGTCTTGTTTTTTTATCCATTCACTGACTCTATGTCTTTTGATTGGTGCATTCAGACCATTTATATTTAGGGTGATTATTGATAGGTATGTATTTTGCCATTGCAGGCTTTAGATTCGTGGTTACCAAAGGTTCAAGGGTATTTCCCTTACTATCTAACAGTCTGATTTAACTCACTTCATATGCTGTTACAAACACAACCTAAAGATTCTTTTTTTTTCTTTTGTTTTCCTACTCCATTCTTTGTATGTTATGAATCATGTTCTGTACTTTTTGTCTTCCCTTAGGTAACATCTATTTAGCCTTAGGAATACTTCCATCTATAGGAGTCCCTCCAAAATGCACTGTAGACATGGTTTGTGGGAGGTAAAATTTGTTACCTTTTGCTTATCTGAAAATTGTTTAATCCCTCCTTCAAATTTAAATGATAACCTTGCCGCATAGAGTATTCTTGGTTGAAGGCCCTTCTGTTTCATTGTATTAAATATATCATGCCACTCCCTTCTGGCCTCTAAGGTTTCTGTTGAGAAATCTGATGATAGCCTGATGTGTTTTCCTTTGTATGTGATATTTTTTCTCTCTCTAGCTGCTTTTAAAAGTCTGTCTTTATCCTTTATCTTTGCCATTTTAATTATTATATGTCTTGATGTTGTGTTCCTTGGGTCCCTTGTGTTGGGAGATCTGTGCACCTCCATGGCTTGAGAGACAATCTCCATCCCCAGATTGGGGAAGTTTCAGCAATTACCTCCTCAGTGACACTTTCTATCTGTTTTTCTCTCTTCTTCTTCTTCTGGTACCCCTATAATACGAATATTCTTCCGTTTGGATTGGTCACACAGTTCTCTCAATATTCTTTCATTCTCAGAGATTCTTTTTTCTCTCTGTGCCTCAGGTTCTTTGTATTCCTCTTCTCTAATTTCTATTCCATTTGCCGTCTCTTCTACTACATCTAATCTGCTTTTAAATCCCTCCATTGTATGTTTCATTTTAGATGTGGAATTTCTTAATGATTGAATCCCCATCTTAAATTCGTTCTTGAGTTCTTGAATATTTTTCTGTACCTCCATAATCATGTTTATGAGTTTTATTTTGAACTCTCTTTCAGGAAGATGGGTGAGTTCAGTTTACTTTGGCCCTTTTTCTGGGTTTTGTGAGATTTTGGTCTGAACCATATTCTTTTGTCATTTCATATTTCTGTGTGGTGCCCTCTAGTGCACAGAAACTCCGGTCTCTGGAGCTGCTCAGCCGCTAGAGTGAGGTTGGGGGTTGTAGGGGAGCGGAGCTGGTGCATGCGGGGAGGAAAGATCTGTTTCCTGATTCCCTTCTGCCGTGCCTGTCTCCTGTGTCAGAGCCAGTGGGCCAAACACACAGGTGTAGTAAGCCTCTGTGCTCTGCAGCTCTAGCTGTTGTAGGCGGGGCCTCCCTCTTACTGGCCCAACGCCAGCGCTGTAACTTCCGTTTTGCAAGCCGGTGCTATCAGACCAGGAGGAAGGCTCGGCAGGCTTTGTATCACAGTGGGGGGCCTCGGGGCTGAGTAGCCAGCCAAGGAGATGGAACGCCTGAAGTTCCCCAAAGTTCCCAGTCTGCTGGGCAGAGCGCACCCAGGCAACTTTGTCCCTTCTCCTATGCAGCAAACTCCGTGTAAACCCCACCCCTTCAGCAGCCCTCTCACTGCTAGGTGATCGCCTGCCTTTCCCTTGTCTCAGAGCAGCTGGGTGTGGATCCCGTCCTCCACAAACGGCCAGAATCTGTCTCTCAAGCACTCTGCCTGTCCCAGCTCCCCATCCTCTGGGGAACCGCACAATGTAGATTTCTGCTCACACAGCAGATCTCCAGGGCTAGGTGTTCAGCAGTCCCAGGCTTCCACCCCCTCCTTCGCTCTGTTTCTCTTCCTCCCACTGGTGAGCTGGGGTGAGGGAAGGTTCTGGGTCCCGCTGGATCAAGGCTTTGGTACATTACCCTGTTTTGTGAGGTCTGCTCTGTTCGTGAGGTCTGTATGCCGTCTGGTGTAGCCTTCTTTCCTGTTGCTGTTTTACGGTTAGTTGTATTAACTATATTTTCACACTATCTGTGGTTTTGGGAGGAGTGTCCTGTCTCACCTCTCATGCCGCCATCTTGAATCTCCAAATTGATGACATTTATAGAAAATCCACCTAATAACAAGAGAAGACACATTTTCTTCAAGTGCAAAAGAAACATTTACCAAGACTGGGCCAAAAAGACCCACCTCCACACCTCCATATATTTAAACGAATTGAAAGTACACAAGGATGCTTTCCTATCATGACAGAATTAGACTAGAAATCGATACCAGGTTTCTGAGAAATCTCCAAATATTTGGAAATTGAACAAGTCCCTTCTAAATAATCTATGAAGGATTAGAAGGTAGTGGAGGACTTTAAGCAAGTCTACTAAGAAATGGAATGGGCAATCAATACTTTACTTGAGTGGTACAATAATACACCCAGGACCTTAGGCCAAAATGGCAAATCATCCCAGTTTCCCTTCTTTCCCTCACCAATTCCACCATCCAGTCAATAAATAATCAAATCTTGATGTTATTATTCCTAATTATTTCTCAAAGCCATCACATCCTTTCCATCCCTCCCTTCATCTTTCTCCCCAACTACCACATTCATCGTGATCTTTGTTCAGGCCATTATCATCCACATGCCCACCCAAGGGACCTAAACCACCTTAATCATGCTGTCTTCTGAGCATCAGGGTTAAATGAGTTGATATTGGTAAAGCTGTTAGGGTGGTGCCTGACATGTTGTTAGCAATGTATCGTCATCATCATTATTATTAACGGAGTCCTTGCTGGCTCATCATCACCAGTGGCTCAGAGATTCAAGCCCCTCAACTTGGTACGCAAAGCCCTCTGACATCTGGCCCAGCCCTCCTCTTGCCTTATTGCCCACAGCTGTCCTCCTTCATCTGTATGCTCCTGCTTCCTCTCTTCCCACTCCTTTTCCATAGCCCCTTTCCTCTTGGTGGCCTTCCCTGACCCCCTTAAGCAGGGGCTCTGAGCTCAGAAATCTCAATGTGCCTGGAGCACATTTCTTACAGAGCACTTTCCAAGTTGTGTCTCTGTTTTCCCAGTAGTTAATTCTCTCTTTCTTTTCTGCTTGTAAATATATGTAACAAGAGAAGTATGAATATGAGACCTGTTTTACAGGGGATCAACTTTTTTAAATTAAAGCTATCACAGCCATTGATCTTTTGCACACTCCACACAAAGTAAATGTTTGGTGATAAGACATTAGGAATTTCAGTGAACCTATTTGTGTGGCTTTAAATTACCTGGCTTTAAACTACCATAGGACAAAATCCAAACTCAGTGTAGTGTTCAAGGCCCTTCACAGCCTGATTCAAATCAGGCCATATGCATGTCTATTACAATGTGTGTCAACCCAAATTATGTAGCTCAATTAGTAGATTATGTTTTTGTCTCTCCAGCAAGGCTGGGAGCTCCTGGACCACAGGAAGCAGATCTTACTCATTTCCTATCCTAGACCTCACCCACTTCCCCATTCCCTAACTCATCACCTGGCACATAGTAGGGGTGCCAATTGTTTTTAATAAAATTATTTCCATTGAATTTCTCTGTCACCTGGAATTTTTTGATTGTGGCAAAATACACATGAAATAAAATTTACCATTTTAACTATTTTTAAGTGTACAGTAAGTATATTCATGTTGTGCGAACTGTCAGCTGGATTAGAGTATCTCAGCAATCGCTCATCATAAAATTCGTTATGATGAATGAAAGGGGAATAAAGGAAAGGGTATGAGAGACAAAATGCACAGGATAATAAATCAGATGGTTTTGTTCAGGCTTGCAATAGGGAGAATGCTCACTAATGAGGAACCTATCAAAGAAAAGGAAGAGGGCCTGGGGTTTTATAGAGTCAGGTAAATAAGAGAGTCATTAGAAGGAAGGAGGGAGAGGGTCTTATCTGGGTCATTAAGAAAGGATGGCAGTGGGTCTTAGGATATTCTAGAGCAGATAGTCCTTTGAGTTAGCCATTTCTCAGAACTCAAAATGAAATGAGGGGAACACAAAAGGATGGGGAGATTTATTGACAGTAGCTGCTTTCTAGAAGTACAGGGTTCAGATAAAGTTCAGTGCTGTCAAGGTGCCAAGGAGAGGTGCAGGGCCATGCCCCCTCGGACACTGCTGTACCCACACAGGGGCACCTCCTGAAAGCCAGGTCAGGTCACAACCTACCATCATTTCAGCTGCCTAATATTTCTCTTTTTCTTCATGGAATAATCTCCTGTGATCTAGGGCTGCATGCCTCCAGGGCGAGGCGACATTCATATGCTCAACTCAATGTGAGTTGTGCGTTCCAGCAGTCCTGCGTGATTCCTCCAATTTCTTGTCTTCTAAGCCAAACAGGTACTTCCACTAAGGAGCACCTTAAGGCCTTATGTGTCCCCCGCCCCATGATAGAGGCTCCAAGGTAGACTCTTGGCCCCATCCTCTCCTCTCCCTCCTGTCCTTCACTTCTAAACCTTGCTATTCTGTTTAAATCCACCCCCACTCAAACCTAGGACTCAAAGCAGGCCTACCATCAAAACCAGGTAGACCATTTCTTTCAGGGGTCCAGGTTGAGCCTTGAAGTTGAGCCCATCCATCTTCAGCCCTAAAGTCACAACTGGCCCTACCCTGCGGCACCTCCGGTGCTCTGAGCAGATCCTGGAGCATAGAAGAGGACAGTAGCTCTACCACCAACTAACCAGCTACTTTCCAATGGTGACTTAATGAATCCTGGCCTCACAACAAGCTACAGTTCAATAGCCTAGAGCACTTCTGGCAATACACAGATGCCTGGGTCCCACTCCCAGACACCTGATTCATAGGTCCGGGGTAGGGCCCATGGATTTGGTTTTAAAAATCTCCTCCCAGAGAATTTGTCATGGAACCAACTTCCAGAACCACAGCCCTTTCACATGCCATATCTCATTTCAACTTCCTAATGGCTTGGTGTGGTGGACATGGAAGGCAATACTCCCATTTAAGATAAGGACGTTGTACTCAGTTGAGAGAGTAAATTTCAAATAGAGCACAGCACTTGAATTTATAGATAAGATTTAGAGATTTGCTTTAAAATACTCTGGGGAAAATTGTGTTGAGGGAGGGTAGGATAGAAGCCAAAAAAGGGCAGCAGGAGGCTCATAAATGTTGGAGCTGGGTTATGGGTACATGGGGATTCTCTCTAGCTTTCTGTATGATTGAGAGTTGCCATAATAAGAAGCGTTTTAAAATCTCCCTTGGAGATGATTAGGAAATGTGCTGCGCATACATTTATAGTATTTTCTAAATATCCCCCAGGGAATGAAAACTAATGAACTATAATCTGTAAAGTTCATTGTGACCTATCCAATACAATGTTATAACTAAAAAGAGAGGAGCCTGCAATCTAGAAAAAGAACATGCAAGGGACACAACATATCAGAGTGTATCAGTTCTGTCCAGGGAGAGAGTATTTCTAAGTACCCTGTGCTGGTAGTTATGCAAAGCAAGCCTACTCCCTAACATATTCATAAAGACTTCCCATTTAACATTCTAATCCTCTTAGCAGTTTAATTTCTCAGTGTATTAAGAAATCAGAACTAGTACGTTATTATATTACTAATATTAGTATATTAGCATATAATTAAGAAATTCGAATTTGGGTTTATTACTTGACTTGTTTAGTCAGTCTGACTTTTCTTCTCCAGTGTGTTTACCCACAAGTGAGTTGATAAAAATCAGTATCCTGAGGACCAAATCTCAGATCTGTGGTGGCTTACTGAAGCAGCAGTACTCCCACAAAGTAGGAACTGCCTCTAGGCATCCAGATGCCTGCTTGTCACAGAGTTGGAACATAGGATTTACCAAGAACTGCAGAATGGGTTGGGGGAAGGGAGGAGAACTCTGGCATATTTGAGTTGGAATGAAAACATCTGCCCTCTTGAGACCCAGCACTACTGTATGACCTGGGGCAAATTACATATCTCTCTGAGCCTCAAATTCTCTATCTGTAAATGAGGTATGATAAAATCTACCACACTCGATTGTGGACATTAAGTGAAAAAATGCATAAAGATGCACATGCATGTTGTAGACCCTAAAGGATCCTATTAGTATATACATTATTATTGATTATTATGGCTTGCCCACTTGTGTTCTGAAATGGGTTCTAGGAAAGTGGGTTTGGTCCTTTTAGAAGAAAGTATGTGTCAGAAGTTGGTTTATTGATTTGAGGATCTTGCTTAGGGGTCTGGGGTCAGAGTAGAAGTGTGTAACAGGTAAATCCTATCATTGGGGTTTGTAATTAGAAATATGATAAGCTGCAGCTTCAAAGGTCAAAAAAGGGCTCTGGTGGGCATGATTTTCCTCATTCACCTTCTGCCTGTGTAAGATGAAAAGAAAGGGAAGCCATGAGCTCTCCAGGGGTGGATGAGCGGGAGAGTGCATGGGTCCAGCTGAGCTATAGCTATGACAGAAGCCCAGAGAGCAGCGGATGAGGTTGGAAATTCCCATTCTATGCAGCAGGCAGAGCCCATCACTACATGGAAGGGCAGTCTCTTCAGGACGATAGGAAGCCTCAGGGCCTAGGGAAGCCGTCCTGGGCTTTGGGAGTTGACCTGGCCCAAAGTCCTGAGCCAGCCTGGTGATGGCTACTTCTAAAAGTCAGATTGAGGACTGTTGGCCCTGCTGGGGGTATAAGTGAACCAAGTCAAGGTAAGACTAAACACTGATGGATAAAAGCTGAGATTAATGATTAAGGAGGCCAATTGCAAAAATGTGGTTCTATTTCTTTAAATGAAATTCCACTTGGTATTTCTTTTAAACAACTAGACTTGTGCATGACTGTTTTATAATAAATATTTCCATTTTCTATCACAGTCACTTTCATAATGTGCCTTGGTTTCAACATTTCTCAGTGAATGAAAACAGCGACTTGAAATGAAGCAGAGGTGGGGAGAGGTAGCCAGATTTTAGGTAATTTCAAGGTATAGCCAACAAGATTTGCTGATGGATATCAGCAGAGGTAGAAGAGCAATAAAGGATGACTCCAAGACTTTTGGCCACAGCAGCTGGGATAGAAAAAAGGGAAGTTATGGGAAACAATAATTCTTTCCTTTGGAGGAAAGATTAACATTATAATTTGCTAATACTAGATTTATGTGTCTATTGGACACCTAAGCAGCCAATAGTACCAACATCCTAGTAGCCCAAATTCCCAATCTTTAAGAGAAGCTGTTTGGGGTCAGGGTGAGAAGCTTGTCAGTTTGTCAGTGTTCAGTTGAGAAGATTTTCCTTCACCTCCTATCATGACAGCCAGCCTCCAAATGGCCCCCAGCAATCCCCGCCACCTGCTGTCTATGCTCATGCACAGTGTCCTCCCAACGGGGTATTGGTTTCGGTCCATATGACCAACAGAATATGGAAGATGTGGTCTGATGTCATATCTAAGACTAGGCCGTAAAAGACATTGTGGTTCCCATCTTGGTCTTTCTCTCTCTTGGATCAGTTACTCTGGGCAGAGCCAGCTACCATATGAGTGACCCATGGACAGGCCCACACGACAAAGAACTAAGGTCTCCTACCAACTGCCATGCGAATGAGCCTGGAAGTGGATCTCCCAGCCCGAGGCAAGCCTTCAGATGGCTGCAGCCCCAGCCAACATCTTGACTTCAACTCATGAGAATCTCTGGCCCAGAACCACCCAGCTAAACTGCTTCTTAATTCCTGCCCCACAGAAGCTATGACATAGTAAGTGTTTATTATATTAAGCTATTAAGTTCTGAGAGTAATTTGTTATGCAGTAATAGGTAACTAACATACCTCTCAAAGTGAAGTGAAGGAGATCCTTTAAGAAAATTTGGGGCTCCTGTAAGAAGGGAGACTGGCATCTTATACCAGGATCAGATGGCTGCTCAGGCAGCAGGCTTGCTGTTCTGCCCAGGACTCAGAGAGCAAAGGGGAGAGAGAACTGGAGAGAGCCCTGGGGCTGAGGAAGGGGCAGCAGTGGGTGAGCTACACTGCAACCATCGGGTGGACTCATCCAGGAGGGGCTGCCTGAGAGGTAAAAGGTGCCCCAACAGCTGGGGGTAGGGAATCCCAGCAGAGGCTGAGTTGAACCTCCCACTGCAAGGAACCAGTAACTGGATACAAGTCACACTCAGTCAAGCAGCAGCAGCCACAAAGAGAGGGGTTCACACTGAGACAGGGACTGTGGGTGTAGTCGTAGGGTGAGGGCCTCTGGAAAAAGCAAGGCAGGATATTTGCAGTCAGAGCAATGTAATTATAGGCAAGGAAACCCCCTACTAAAACTCTGTATTAAACATTCAGCTCTAGAGTGAGATCTTCAGTGAGATCAGTTAATATTCCCCAGATGAAGAAAACTAGCACCTGTTTATTTTACGCTGATCATTTATAATCATGTGTAAGATTCACTTTAACATGCTAAAAGGCCCAGGTCTATGTGCTGTCTTTCCTCCTTCAGATCTGATGAAGTGATTTGCAAACTGGGCAAAGTAATTTAGCCTGCAAGCCCAGCCATAACACAGTAAAAGGCAAGAAGGATTCCACCTTAAAGATAAGATTGCATTTAACTTACTCTTGAGCAAACAATACCTCAGCCCACCTTGGGGGCTGAGCAGGTGGCCTTGTTTCATATACCCCCAGACCAAGATGCTGGTATCTCAGGGAGAAATCAACAGAGCAGAAAGTTACTCGTATCAAGTTACTTGTAAATATCCCAGGACCACTTAATAAGTCCACCGAAAAATCCTCATCTGCCTATAAAACCCCTAGACAACGCACCACCCCAGACTCTCTTGTCCCCTCCTGGTGTGAGCCGGGAGCTCTGTCCTCTCACTTTATCTCTAAATAAAAGCCTGTACCTTGCTCTCCTACCTTGAGTGTTTGTGAAGCTCATTCTTCGGCTTCGTGAACAAGAACCCCAGCATCAACACTGAGGGAGATAAAGAGAAATTACCCATCTCCCCGCCTTACTCCTGCCAAATCCCAACAGTGGGGAAGATGGACCCCAAGGAAGGCAAAAGTATCCCAGAACCAACACATGACCCCCGCATTCGACGCCACACACACACACACATACACACACAAAACCTCCCCCCAGACTGGCTGCAGTGATTGGAGGATTGAAAGGCAGACCAAGGCCTTTCCCCCCTACAAGTGCCTGGAGCAGAAACTGAACCCCAAGCCTGGATGATCGGGAGGGGCTCAGTTAATATAAATCAGAAATGGTAGTCTTTAATGGACCTGATTGAACTTTTAATACCGAAAGTCACATTGGAGCTGTGGGGTCTATCCAAGACTTTGAGAAGGACAAGAAAAAGGAAATTTGACAGAAACTGGTTAAAAGCCTTGATCAGAAAAGAAAACCATGTCATGCTGTGGCCCCACTGAGTTGAGATTCTTCAATCAACCGTAACCCTACCCGCCTCAGAGCGGCAGCACAATGCAGGGGTTAAGAAGGTTTGGTAGCAAAACAGCTCTGAACAGTATCAAAATCCATTTTTGGGTGATCCCAAGCAGGTTTCTGAAGCTTTCCAAGTCTCCCCTTGCTCATCTGTAAAGGAAACTAATAATAGTAATAATCTCTGGGCTATGGTAAAGCTAAACAGAAGTACTGCATTCAGCAGGGAGAAAGGACACAGCAGCAGACAGCTTGAGGTTTCTACAGTCTCCATTTAGGGATCCTCCCCGCTTATAAAAGACTCCTGATTGGCCCATCTTGGTGTCCTGCCCAGCCTCAGTCACTTGCTGGGGCCCGAGGTATTTTATCAAGGCCTGGCCAATTGCCCATCCCCGCTAGGACCCATGGAAATGGAGGTGGGACAGGTCCCCAGAGGATTTGAGACTTAGTGAAAAAAAATCAACTTAGTTGAGTCAAGATCAGATTTAAAAAAAAAAAAAAAGGCAGGTTCTATCAGGGGGTAAATAAAGTCTCACAAAATAGTTTTCTCAGTTGTAGTTGTGTATATGAAGCCTCTGGGGCAGGTCAGAAAAAAAGATGCCCACTACATCTGATCTTGCTGATCCTGATTTTACCCTCCTCCCTTGGTTGCCCAGAAAGAATTAAACATTAAGGAATGTACAGGAGGCTAGAACCTGATTGTCTGATGCAGTCCCCTCCTGTTAAAGTTAAAGGGCCTGAGGTCCAGCAACATGAGCTGGTTGCTAAAGCCTCCACGGCTCTTTGGTGACTTGGCAGTTGTTTGGGACAAACCTACAGATATCTGGACATTCGGGAATGAAGCTCTCAAAGAGGCTGTCTCCCTTTCTGGGTAGGGCTGGGAGATAAGGTTTGGGAATGGGGATCTTGCCTCACTGATCTGCCTGGAGTGATTTATTGCCACAAGTGGATCATACCAGACCTTGCGGGTGTGGGTGTCACTTACACAGAGAGAATTCTAACTCCCCCCAGTCCTCACAGGCTTCCGCCAAAGGGAACGTCAGCAGACGCCCGTGGGCAGTGTATGAGACCAGTATTTTTCGATTTGAGGATTAGTGAAAAAATCGATTTAGTTGAGTCAAGATCAGATTTAAAAAAGAAAATAAAAGAGCAGAAGGTATATCAGGGGGTCAAGTCTCATAAAATAGTTTTCTCAGTTGTAATTGTGTATATTAAGCTACTGACTACTTCCTCTTCATTTCCTGTCCCTGGTCCCTGAACAGTATTATTTCTATCCCTTTTTAAATGGGAATCTAGTTCTTTCTACAAATGCATATGAAAGGCCTAGTGCTCTAGATACAGAGAAGACTAGGACAATTTTTGCCCTTGAGGTACTCCCAGCCCAGAAGGAAATAGCTTCCAGGCCCTCAGAGTAGGGAAGAGAGGAAAAGGAGGAGGGCAGGGGGAGGTGGGATACTCTACAGAGAAACAATGCCTGGGCAGAATGGGGAGGTAGGGGAACTTCCATTTTGTACTTTCTATACTCTGTTATTTGAGTTCGTTCCAATGAACATGTGTAACTGGCAACTTTAAAAGCCCCATAAAAAAATAAAAATACACAAATGAATAAATGAACGAAATGTAAAGTGAAAGTCCTAGCCAGGGGAAATAAAAGAAACCAACTGGAGCCCAGGGCATTTCTTCTAGGCCCTTTTTTCACTTGTCACCTAAGAAAAAAGGACAGAAACTAGGGACAATGACTCCAAGAACTTTGTTCTTAAGCTTTAGTAAATACTCAGTCTTTATTATCTTGCCCTTCCTTGTTTTTCTCTGTGATTAACTGTTAATCTGTTAAAATTACAAAGAGCCTGTGTTGGGGGACGTAGAAGAAAAGCCTGCTGGGGTGCCCAGTCCTGGGGATGGGGGTGCTCCAGCGTGCTGAGGAGGAGGGAAGCAGAGAAGCACAGAAGAGAGCAGGAGTCCTGAGTCCACTGGGCCCCTCAGCCCTGGGGCTGCCTGGGACTCAGCACAGGGGCCCTGGTGCGAGCAGGGGCTTGCAGTCACCAGGGTCTCAGGGCCTGAGGGAGGGGCCTCCCTCTCTCCCAGCCTGCCAGCCTTTGCAGCCTGGGCCTCTCTGGGCTGTGAAATTCCCTCCTGCCTCACCTCCACACCTTTGTCTCAGCCTCCTCTCTTCTTTCATCACAGAGGACCAAGGGGGCCAGATGTGGTCTTGTTTAGTCCTCAGTGGTCTCCCTTCAGATTCCCTTCTTCCCTCCTCATCCTCTGCTGATTTTCTCCCTCTATAGGAAAGGAAAGAACAAGAAAACTGGCTGAAGTTGGATGGAGAGACACAATGGAGCCGAGGAAATTGGAGGGTGTTCTCTAAAAAGTGTGGCTGCATCATTTTCACCATCATCATGGTTACCAATCATGTTTACTGAACTCTTACCCAAGCCAGGCATCATCTCATTCAGCATTTAGGAATATCCCAGAGTCCCAGGTCACACAGAGAAGCTGTGGCCAAACCAGCCCCCCAGGGTGTCTCCAGAGCTGTACCTGAACCCCCATGGTGCAGCACCCTGCCTCCTGTGGTCCTGTCCCAAAGGAGAACAGTATGTCCTATGGCGTGGGAACCTTGAAGCCTACCCAGTTCATCCAAACGCTTCTGCTCCTATGCAGCTTCAGCATTCGATTCAGAGGCACATCCTTCTGTTGTCCTGGATCCACTGAACTGCTGTTTTCGTCCCCTTCTCTGGCTTACTATAAGTCTCTCTCAGGTAGAAACCATGACACCATATCCTCATGTCCCCACTTGTTGGGATGACCTGAGTTGGATTTGAGCCAACACATCCATGCCAGCTGAGCCCAGGCTTGCTCTGACCCTCTGTGGACAGATGATTGCCCCATCCCTCCTGAGACAATTAAACAGCATGGATGTATCCTGCAAATGCTCAGGGTCACTGGAGACTTACAGCCAGCCGGTGAACAAGCCACCCCATGTATCAATAATGGCCCATGCCTCACCCTGAAACAGTGTCCCATTCCTTCCAAGCAGGCTCTCATACCCCAGGGCCCGGGGCATATGCCCAGTGCAGGGCCATGGCAGGCTCTGTGTTGCACCAGCAGACTGAAAACTCTTCTGCAAGCAGCCTCACTCATCTGGCAGACCCAGAGGTTGAAGAGGGCTAAGAATCCAGCCTGGGAGGACCCCATGCCAGGGAGTAGAGCAGGAGATCTCAGTTACTAATTCAGGACCTCTTCACACTAGATCCTCAGCGTCAGCACAATGCCAGTTACCAAAGGAGCAATTAACCTGTAAGAGTATCTCCTGCACGGTATTGGAAAGGAGTGGGCTCAACTATGGGAAGTGTAGACCTGCTGTCACAGGGCGTGGAAGGAACCTGTCAGGTCAAAATGTCTGGAATGGAGTGCTCTGAGGTGCTCAGGCATCAGGTATCAGGTCTCATTCCCCAAACTCCTGACTTGCAAATGGAGGCTATGGCTATTCAGGTGAGAGTGAGGGCTCCCACTCCGAGGCAGAGAAACAGATCTGTCCTCCAAAGGAGGAGGCTTCTCAAACACATTACTTCTGCCATCATCAAGGACTGCTTCACAGGAACCACGCATTTATCCAGTCATCCTAACCCTTCACATTAGTAGCCCTCCATCTGTATGTCAATGCTCTGCGGGAGAAGGTTTTTACTAACCAGGGGCGAAAGCTCACCTGGACTCCAGTCTGGGCCTCAATATCTCCTCCAATGCTTCCCAGTTATGCTGCATTTAACTTATATCTAGGGAGCCTTGCCTCTTGCTGTAGATCGCAGGCGCTGGGAGGGCAAAGAGGAATTTCATTTCTTTTGTTGAATCTGCTCTATTTACTTAATCACAGAGGTGAATGTAATCATGGATGTGTGTGATGAAATGAACTTTAACAGAGACTGATTTTTTTCCCTGCCAGATCCTCCCCACACCTCCCACTTGTAACCAAGTATCTCAAGAGTGGATTTTTTTTTCCTTTCCTTTGTTGACTTGTCATTGGAGTCGTTGCATATGCAGAGAGCCTCTGAGGGCCAACAGTCTAAAAATGGCGAAATAAAAACAGCTGATGGTGGATGACAGAATGGGAAATTTTTTAAGTACCATGGGGGTGGGCATTAGTCCTAACACTAGCTGGGAAGACCAGAGCTTCTCTGAGAGCTGGGCTTGCTCTAAGGTAATGCAGGCGGTCAGTCCAGGCAGTGGAGATGGGAAGGAACAGCCAAAGTTTCTACTTTCTGCTTTTGTTCTGTCTTGGCCTGTAATCATCCCAAAGCTGTTGCCTGCCTGCAAGGGATGGCTTCAGGCTGGCGATTGAGCAGAGCCCTCTTCCCCTCCCACAGTGCTTAATTAAATCAGCCCTCTGCCACCATGCCTCCTCCCATAACACTATATGATTGTTCCTCTCTGTTTAGACTCTTTCTGTCTGGTGTTGATTGTTGCTTTTATTGGCAAAAGTATACCAATAAAAATAAACACAAGTATTTGTGCAGGAAGAGAGTGAAATGGACTCCAGGGCTGGGAAAAAACTTGTCCCAAGACTCAGTGGTCAACCTGATACCTGATCCTCCCATAGGTGCACCTCTACAATTACTATAAAATGTTTGTCTGTCTGTCTCCCTCAACAGGGCGGGCAGCTGCAGTCTTCCCCACACACCCTGAGTCCTTGGTGCTCAATTCATAGTTGCCGACTGACATGGAAGCAGGGCCGTGCCGGAAGCAGTCATTTCTGGGCCAGGCCTGGCACCGCACCTCTCAGCTCATTTCCACATGCAGCTGCCCCAGCTGGTCAGTCACCACCATAATTTAGGTTTAGGGGTTTGGTCCGGAAAGGGAATAACAGCTACGTAACCGAAAAACACTGGCAGCCAAAGAACATGTTCAATGCATAGGCCGATTGTTCCCACAAACTCGGTGAAATGGTGCTATATTACCGTGCGAACCCCCATTTTAATGGATGTAGAAAGCAGGACTGGGAGACACCCAACAGGCCTTACCAAAGGCACACAAGCCTGCTCTTAAATGACAGTCTGGGAAGACCCTGATTTGGGAAGACCCTGATTGGTGCCTAGACTCAATTGCCTCGTATCTAATAGGAAAATAACAAAACTTCCTGGGGTTGTTCAGAGGATTAAATAAATGTTATGTATGTGTTTACTTGTTTATTGCGTTTTCTGCTCTAGAGTATAAACTCCAGTGGGCAGGACTTTTGCTATATTGTCAGGGCCTGGAACGAGCACACAGTAGGTGCTCAATATTTTCGTCCTTAATGTAAATGACGCGAGATAAGCCTCGGCCGGACCCTGGCCCTTCGATTTGCAGGTACATTTTGTATCCTCGGTTCCGAGTCCCCTCCACATTAGCGAGACTCTGGAGATGGGGCTGGGGGGAACTACTTCTGGCCGGGGGACAAGATCAGCAAAAACCCCATTAGTGTGGAGGCCAGAAAAGTCTCCACGCGCTGGCTGCAAAGCCCGTGGACTTGAAGGCCTTCCTCAGGCCTAAGCCCTTCGGTTCCCTATTTCTTCTTTTATATCAGATAAAACATTTTTCTCGCCCGAGTACAACATGGTGCTGCTTCCGAGGTAACTGTAGAGAAGGGCCAGTTCCCAGCCCCGCTCCCCGCCGCGGAGGCGCAGACTTCAGGGCAAGGAAGAAGACCAGAACACGACGCCCGGCTAGGTTGCGGAAGAGTTATGGTCTGGTCAGGCGACGCAGACGCCCTGCCGGCGTAAAAGCGGGTGGACACGGGCGGGACAGGAGGAGGGCGGGGCGGGCGCTTGCCCGCGGCTCCCGCGCTCGGGCGCCGCGCCACCTTAAGCGCCGGACTTCCTTAAGGGCGGGCGCTGGAACAGCGCGTCCGGGGCGGGGCATCCCATGCTAATGAGAGGCGTGTGTCGGCGGGGCGGGGCGGGGAGCTGACCTGACGTCAGGCCAGCGGCCTGGGCAGTTGGCTTGGCGGCGGCGGAGCGGCAGGAGTGGTGGCGGTAGCGGGCCGCGCGGCGGGGCGCGGGGAGCGGCGGCGGCCGTGCCGGAGCAACATGGCGCCGGCAGGCGGGGGCGGGCACCCGGGTGGCGGGCCGGTCCGAGGGCGCCTCCTCCTGGCGGCGCTGGTGCTGCCGGTGCTGCTCTGGGCGCGGGGGGGCCCGCGGCCAGGGCGACCCCCAGCGGGGCGCGATCCTGGGCATGAGGCTGGGGAGCTGCAACAAGTCGTGCGGCACGAACTCGGATGGCATCATCTTCGTGTCCGAGGGCAGCACGGTGAACCTGAGGCTGTATGGACAGAGGCTGGGTTCTATCTCCAGCAACCTAATCTCCTTCACCGAGTTGGACAACTCCGAGGCCATCCACAACTCCACCAGTTGCCCCGAGCTCACCAAGGACCTGGTGGTCCATCAGCTGGTCAACGTGAGCCGCGGGAACACGTCTGGGATGCTGGTGGTACTCACCAAGTTCCTCCGGAGGAGCGAGAACATGAAGCTGTATGCACTGTGCACCCGGGCCGGAGTGGACAGGCCCTGGCAGAGATGGACGGACAAGGACTCGCTGCTCTTCATGAAGGAGGAGGCCTCAGGGAGGTTCCTGCCACTCTGGCTGCACATCCTTCTCATCTTGGTGCTGCTGGTGCTGTCGGGCATATTTTCTGGCCTTAACCTGGGGCTTATGGCCCTAGACCCCATGGAGCTGCGCATTGTGCAGAACTGTGGCACCCAGAAAGAGAGGCGCTATGCCCGCAAGATCGAGCCCATCCGGGTCAAGGGCAATTATTTGCTCTGCTCACTGCTCTTGGGAAACGTGTCGGTTAACACCTCCCTCACCATCCTTCTAGACAACCTCATTGGGTCCGGTATTGTGGCCGTGGTCTCCTCCACCATTGGCATTGTCATCTTTGGGGAGATCGTACCACAAGCCCTGTGTTCCCGACATGGGCTGGCTGTGGGTGCCAACACTATCGTTCTCACCAAATTTTTTATGCTACTCACCTTTCCCCTCAGTTTCCCCATTAGCAAGCTTCTGGACTTTTTTCTGGGCCAGGAGATTCGCACTGTTTACAATCGGGAGAAGCTGATGGAGATGTTGAAGGTGACAGAGCCCTATAATGACCTCGTGAAAGAGGAGCTAAATATGATCCAGGGTGCCCTGGAACTACGGACCAAAACCGTGGAGGATATCATGACCCAGCTCCAAGACTGCTTCATGATCCGCAGCGATGCCATCCTGGACTTCAACACAATGTCTGAGATTATGGAAAGCGGTTATACTCGCATCCCGGTGTTTGAAGATGAGCACTCCAATATTGTAGATATTCTCTATGTCAAAGACTTGACCTTCGTGGACCCCGATGACTGCACCCCCCTCAAGACCATCACCCGCTTCTACAACCACCCAGTGCACTTTGTCTTCCATGACACCAAATTGGATGCCATGCTGGAGGAGTTCAAGAAGGGTAAGCTTGGCATAGCTCCTCAGTTAACCTCTGTTGTACCTCTCCTACCTTTGCCTGTTTTGTGTCCGCTGATCTTAGTGGTCCGTTGGAGTGACTCTGCGCCTTTGCCCATCACTTCCTGTGCCTCTGAGGGTGAACGTTCCTCGGGGCAGCAAAAAGTTAAGCGTCTGCTGTCTGTCAGGTTCTGTGCCTTGTGCTTCCATTGAATCAAAGCTGAGTAAGACACGTTTGCCTCTTGGAGGGACAGAGCAAGGCCTTAGGGAATAATGAAGCAGGACCAGATATGGTAGATTCCTTAAAAGAGGACAGCATCAGGGCCTGGAGGTTAGAGATGGGTGGCACACCTAATTGGGGTGGAGGGAGAAGGGGCTGTGGAACTGGGAAAACTGCCACGGGGGAGGGAGCAGTGGAGGAGAGCCTTAAACATACTTGAGGCAGAGGGAGCCCCTCAAGCAGAGAACTGCAGAGAACTGGACTGAGGAAGCAAAGGATGTACTTATGGCCTGGCAGGTGGTCCTGTCCAGCTGGGTATAGGCCGTGCTGACCTTTGGTCAGCCGGGGAGCGGCTGAATCATCTGGGGGCCCCTGAAGAGCCTGAGGGTCAGGGTGTTAAGTGTGCTCAGAGCTTAGAGCCGCTGAAGGTTTTGAGCAGGGAGTGATGTTCCCGGCACTTCTCGCCAGACCCCAGATTGGGAGGTCTCTAGATGGCTCCTCAGTCAGAAGAGTGCTGAGTAATGCTTTTGACCTTAAGCAGAAACGAGCAGATTAAGTTTGGGTTATTGTTCGGTCTTTCCCAGGCGCCAAACATAAGCTTCCCTCCTGTGGTCTGCTGGCCATCTTCAGCTGGCCTTGCATTGCCCTGTTTTGTTCTCACGTGGGTTTGTGGCCAGTGCTCAGGTGGTTGCAGAGGCTCTTGGAGGGTGTACTCACCAGCCTCAAAGCTCACAGGGCACACACCCCTTGCCTTCCAACAAAACTTTCCTCCCACCTCTGCCACTCTGAAGCCTCAGAGTGGCGGTAAACAAGCCAATTATGAAGTAAACCCCTCCTAGGCCAAAGGGACTGAGGAGGCAGAAAGCGCTTTGTGAAGGAATGGGGGAGGGGAGGGAACTCCTCCTAAACCTGGGGTTTGCTTCATTTCTCTAAAGCAGAGCTCCCGCTGGCTATGGCCTGGGTGGCTGAGCTAGGAGCACCCAGGGCTAGGAGCAACTTCTGCACCCTACCTGTGAGCAAGCCCCAGGCCTTTGTCAGTCTTTTCTGGAAAGAGAGTGGAGAAGAGACTGGACTGGCTGGATCAGAGGGTGATGGAGTCAGATAGGAAGGAGCTGGCCTTGCCAGGTGTGTGTGGGTCAGGACCAGGGTGGGAGGTTGGTACCCTCCCATTTTCAGCTTGACAGACTGAATCTTTACAACCAGGCTGAAGAAGACTTGAGTAATACAGTTCCAAGCGGGGAGACAGCCAGGTAAGGCGGCCTCAACTGCAGAGGGACTGGGGGAATGTAGATATCTGGTAGCTACCACAGCCTGGCGGGAGCTCTGGGGGTGCAGGCCCAGGTTTCCTCCAGGTATCCGAGCCTGGGATTGAAAAGCAGTGAGGATTTGGGCCCCATCCTGATGCTACAGCTCCTTGGCCCTGAGGACTTCTCCCATGTTGCTTGGTCCTTACCATGCCGGTGATCTTTGGGACTCTTGCTGGTGACGTGCCCAACAAACATGGTGGCATCATTCAGCCCAGATCTAGATCCATCTGGTGTGGATTGGCTTGGCCAAGCTTCCAGCCCCTGATCAGCGAGACTGAACCCTTCCTAGGGTGGGAGTTTCCTGGGTCTTGGCAGGGCCATCTTTGGATTCATCTTGTAAAAAAAAAGTACTGCTTCATGAAGCTGGTAAAACAGCTAGCATCTCTCAGGCTGAAGCAGAACTCTCTGGATGCACATTTTAGTCCACTGGGCTCTCCTTAGTAGATGCTGGTGGCCTGAACCCCAGCTCTGGACGAGGTGCTGGTAATTCCATGGGAACACAGGCACAGTGCATCCCCTGCCGCGCAAAGCTGGGAAATGGGAATATGATGGGCACCCCTCATGAACATGCCCTGGAGTTTATGTCCTTGCTTCCCGGTTCCCAAACTCAACTCAGTGCCACCCTGGGCTCCCTCCACTGTTGCCTTTCCCAGATCTTTCCATTGGGCATTTAGCTTTTTAGTCTGAGGCTGTCTAGGACACAGCAAACACGGAGTGTACACCTGCAATTTAAAATATTTTCTTTACAAATCTATGTTTGGAAAGCTTTTTTAGTAAAGAAAATCCAGGAATCAAGGTTGGCACAGCCTGCATTGTCAGCAGCGTGAATATCTGAGCTTGGGTGCCTCCACGTGTAGGCAGCATGTCCCTAAGGGTCCTTACTGCACTTCAGTGGGCTAGTCAGTGCCTCCAAGTTGGTGAGGGCCCTGACTTCTACCAGTCTCCCTGCTCTGGTATAATCCTCTTCTAAGGTCATTTTATCTCCTCCTTGCCCTTGGCATTGCAAGGTACTTGAGGATAGGCATCATGCCTTACTAGCATAGTCACCACTGGTATCTGGCAAAGAGCTGGATCTTCAGTAGGTGCTTGGTAAGTGAATGAATGACCTACTGGCCTTCCTGCAGTTCCTTAAACTCACCAGGATGCTCTCCTGCTGGGGCCTTTGCTCTGGCTATTGCCTCAGCCTGGAATGTTCTTTCCCAGATAGGACATGGCTCACTCCTCCCTCATGTCTGCTTCAGTTTCGCCTTAGTGTGGCCTCCCTGTCACTCCCCAATCCCACCCTGACCTTCCTGGTCTCCTCTACCCTGTGTTCAATTTTCTTTTTCTCATAGCACATACCACTTGTCTAATAGCTATGCAATTTACAAAGTTCCTATGCTTACACTGAAATTTAAGTTCCAAAGGGCAGGGCACTTTATTTATGTTCACTGATGTATGCTCACAGGGGTTCTTGGCACATAGTAAGACCTCAATAAAGAGTTAACTGAATGGATGAGCGATTGTCAGATTTGAAAGACAGTTATCCCCATTCCAGAAAAGTGTTAACATCTTGAGAAGCTAGTAAGGGATAGAGAAAAATAGGCGTAGTGCTGTTATCCAGGGACTTGACCAAAAAAGCCAGGAGGAGCTCCTGCAGTGGCAAACCTATTAATGGTTTGGGTTAGGGACTGAGAAGAGGAGTTGCAGGTTTTGAGTGTGGTGCATGGTTCCCCTTGCCTGTGCTTCAGTTTCTCGGTGAATAAGCGGTCTTTGGTCATCAGGGGTTTACATAGCTTCACTCATTAGCGTGAGTCGCGAATATGCTTCTGCACATTGGAGACAGGCCTTGGGGGCTGAGCTTCCGCTAGAGACCAAAGCAGGAGGTTAACAGCTTCCCAGCTGCTTCTCCCTCCCAGCTCAAGGCACTAATTACTGAGCCTCATACTCTGTGCAAGACATGATGCTAGGTGGATGTCAGGACCAGGCTAACAGGTTTGGAAGACCGTAAGGCCACAGTAAGGCCACTGGGAGGCTCTTGCAGTCTGAACCTTGGTCCTTTGACCCACACCTCACCTAGAACTGTTTGCAGTGGGTGTTGTGGTTGAGTTTGTCTACAGTTTGAAATCTTTGAACAGAGGCTCCTTGGGCTGTTGCTGCCTAGTTGTATTTTTTCTTTTTTGAGTACACTGAGACTCTGAAAGTGAAGTAATGAGTGAGTTCTCCAAGTGGAGGTCAGAAGCTGAAATCCCGCACTGAACCCACCTCCCTCTGTGACATTCCTGCCCCTCCCAGGTAGTTAGCTCATCTTTAGTCAGCTTATCTTTCCCCACCCACTTTATAACCATCCAGTGCCCTGTCAAGAGCTAGGTTAAACTGTACTCAGCTTGGTCATGACCCATGAGGTGTCCTTGGACCTATTCTACTCCTCATACAGAATTGGGGGAGAGAAAAGAAGCTAGAAATACTGTCATGAAAAACTCCCCCATATTTCCATCTATGCCACATCACATTTAACCCACCTAGTTAATGTTATTCCTGAAACAACTTTATAAATTCAAGAAAAAACACTGCTTAATTTTTGCATTCACTTCTGGTTCCGATAGTCTCACACACCTTAAGTATCTTATTTCCCCTTGTTTGCTTCTTCACTAATCTGTTAAGCAGACACTTAATTTTTGGAAGCCTGTGTGTCAGACAGTGTGCTAGCTGTTGGGAACCAGAGAGGAATAAAACGGCTCGATTCAGAGCTCATTCTACCAGGCAGACAGATGGAAACAAAGCCTAGCTGTGCACATCTCAGGTCGGTGCATGTGGCCGAGGAAGATGCTTCCTAAGCAGAGTAAGAGGACCTAGTGATCATTATGGAGATGTTAGAGTTGGGCCAGGAAGTAGTCGTGGACATCTGAGGTTCTAGCTTGGGATCCAGGTTGATTTTTTCTTTTAGTGGAAGTGGGGAAAGGAGGAGGCAGAGTTTGGTGAGGCTGGAGAAAAGGGACCAGTGGTAAATAATAATGATGTGACCCTTTATTGAATTCCTCTGTGCCCAGCATTGTGTGCACCAGAGCTTCTCACACTTGAATAGGTGCCCAACTGCCTGGGCATTTTGTTAGAATGGAGATTTGAACTCAGTGGGTCTGTGGTGTGGCCAGTGGGTCTGAGAGTGCATTTCTGACAAGCTCTTAGGTGATGCCCACGCTGCCAGCCCTGGACTACACCAAGCAGGATGAGGGTGCAGGCCATCCAGGCATGTGCACAGGTGAAAGTGCCCATGTGGGGCTTGGGAGCGAGGCCAGGACAAGGCTGACAGGTTTGGAACTCAGCCGAGAGCAGGCAGAACACGTGAAGCATGTAGAAGGATGCCTGGCTGAAGTGGCTCCTTGGAGAGTTGGCAAAGCCAAGTGGGCTTGGTTTGGGGAGCCTCCTGGGGAGGTCAGCCAGGGCGGGGCCGAGCCCAGACTGTGGATGAGACACAAGCGCTGGGAGAGGGCAGCTGTGCGCCTGGCCTCAGAGGCTCTGCCTGGAAACTGAGTCTCACCTGGGCTGGCAACTGGATGTCAAGAAGCTGCCGGGGCCAGTGTGTCTGTGAGGGTGACAGGAGCCACAGGCTAGGGTGGAGGTGCCAGCAGGGCAGCTGGGACCAACTCTGGCGGGGCTTCTGCTCACTTCCTCCTCAGTGCGGCGCTCCGCCGGCTGCACCTCCCCCGTTGGCGTGGTGCAGCCTGTGGGCCAGCTTCCACCAGGAGCAGACTGAGAGCAGACCCACCATCTCCTCTGTGTACAGCCTTCCTAAAGCTCCTGTTTGTGTTCTGGAAGGTGCTGCCTGTATCTAAGCCCTGATAGCTTCTGAGATCATATGGAGCTCATATTGTGTTTACTTTCCAAAAGTCTTTTATTTTTAATTAGAAAGCCAGCTCCTGAGTTAGTTCTTCTGGTCCGGATGGGAGGTACTGAGTGGACATTAGCCTTGAAAATAAGATGGGTGCACAGAGACCCAAAACCACAGAACTGGATCCTGCAGGAGAAATGAATAAGGGGCAGGGACTTTCAGGAAACTGAGGCTCATCTGGTCGGTAAAGACTGGGAGGACAGTCCAAAGGAGATGACATTTGAACTGGATCTTCAAGGGGTGTGTCACCCACCTCTGTGCCTCTTGTTCAGGGAGAGAAGACCACAAGATGAGAAATGAGTTTATCAGCAGAGGTGCTTTAGGGTACAGACCACTGTGTGCCCTGTCTCTCCACCCCCCGCTCCCCACGTTAGTTCTGTCATACAGATGAACTGGGGTAATGGAACAGCAAGGGCATCTTTGAGGCTTGCCTTACGTTTTCCTGCGGTCTCAGTCCCCTCTAGGGCCAGGGCAGCGAGTGTGTTTATCAGATACTCCTCTGCAAGGCCACACAGCCAAGGGAGGGTGTGTCTAGAAGGGAAGGATAGGCCAGGCCCTTCTGTCACTGTCTTGGTGACTGATTTTAGCAGAGCCATCTGGTTTCTTCAATCCAGCCCATGGGAGGGACAGTCACACTTCTCATCCTAACGCTGGCTGTCTCTAAGCTTTCCCTTAGTCTTAGGAATATTTGGAACTTCTCAGCAGAATTGGCCAGGAGGATATGAGGGTTATGGAATTTTCCAGAGGTGCTGAGATGGCCCTCAGCTAAGAGGATGGGGAATAGCCTTCTCTCGCTGTTGCTGCCATTTCACCCAGCCCCTCCTCTCCTGCTGTCCCGCGCGGCTGCCCCATGACTGTGCTTACCTGCCCTGTATCTCAGGTTACCTCTCCTGTCATTCCCACATCCTATTGTAAAATTCTCTGTGGCTGCATAAAAGACTCCTGGCTCATTTCATCAAATGGACACTGAACTTTTTAGTCTATTCCTGTTCCATTTATTATGTGATTTTCTTTCTACTAGTGGTTATTATAAAAGAGATACAGATTATTGTCAGAATTTCAGAAAACACAAAAATCTAAACAAAACAATCCAGGACATCTTACTACACTGATGGACAGTGACTGCAATGAGGTGTGGAGGGGGACTTGATAATGTGGGTGAATGTAGTAACCACAATGTTGCTCATGTGAAACCTTCACAAGATTGTGTATCAGTGATACCTTAATAAAAAAAAATCTATGAACTCGTGACATAGAAGGAACTACTTTTAATATTTTGATTTATTGTAATAACTTTTTTAGAAATTTACTTTAAAAAGTTTTTCTTTAGTTAAAAAAATATAACATAGCAAGATCAAAGCCATTTTCATTTAATAGCCATGTTCTCTCCTACTAGCTGCCCATATGAATTTTCACATTGAAACTATTATCTGTGTATAATTTTGTGCCATTTTTTGGGAACAGTTCAAATTTTGATATGAAATGAAATCCTTTTTTGTCCCTGGGATTCTTGGAAGGGATGTCTCAGGGGATTTCCACTGGTTGAGGACTGGGCAGTACTGTGTGGCTGAGAAGAAGGTGAGCCCAGAGGGCTGGGGTGTGTAGCCGCCGGTCTGTTTTGCTGGGGGTTAACCTGGTCTTGCTGGAGCATTCCCCAGAGGTTACTGTCAGAGTTGCGTCCATGCTGCAGGGCCAATTTACCATGACCTGGGCAGGGTTCTTGAAAGACTGATTTCCTGGGCCTCCTTACCCTGGGCAAGCTCACACACACACACACACACACACACACACACACACACACTCACACTCACACTCACACACACACACATACACACTCCTGCTCTCACACACAAGCATGCTTTAAACACACAGACACTTACTTACTCCCCCACACAGGCTGGCAGACATGCACCCACACATTTACCCTGTACAGCTGGGGGCTTGCTCTCACATATGCACATGCAAAGTTAACTGGAGTCCTGCTTTAAATTTACATCTATTTCATCAGACTTCCCTAAAAGTAAGTTTTAAAGGTTTAAGTGCTTATGCAGTGGAGATTTTTTTTATGAAAGGCTCAAAGTGGTGATGGACTCTTGGTCTCAGAAAAATTTCTCTTCTCTGCTGATATCGTTATCCAAATTAATGCCAGTATCCAGCTGAGAGTGTTGTGGTGCGGCCTGAATGAGGGAAGGCATGTGGGGTGCTTAGCTCAGTGTCTGGCACCATGTTATTATGCAGTAATGTTAGCTATTTTTAAAACTGTCGTTATTTCTATCTAAGAGGTGCCTTGCTTGGTGCTGACACCATCTTGGGGCACAGTGGTTCTCATGTGCTGCCTCAGGCTGCCTCACTCTCTGTGCCGGGCTCTTTGCTTGGAATTACGAATACAGTGAGGCCAAAAGAGACCCCCCGTATAATCACATGCTAACTCAGATACCATCTTACTGGACCCCAGTGTGCATATTAATAAGGATAACAGAAGCCAGAGCTTAAGGGAGAAAATGTGTGGAAGTGGAGTTGAAACCTGAGGAAATTCTCGTTGCCTTAATTATTTATTTCCTGCAAGGTGGACAAAAGTTAAGTCTGCCACCCTGATTGCCAGCACATTCCTATTCTAACAGCAGGAGCAAAGAAAGCGGAGGGTCGCTGCTCCAGGGGAAGGGCATGTCCTCATTTACCAAGGGCCCCTCTACTTGGGTTTCATGTCAGGATTCACCAGTCCCTGATGTTGAGCAGAGAAGAGGCTTTGATAGAAAAGCAGCAGGGACCAAGGGGGATGCGAGGGGAGAGGGACTCTCCAGAAGGTCCAGTCTCCCCAGAAGTGACCCAGACCCAGAGCTCTGGAAGAGGGTAGAGCAGAGAGCATAGAGAAGGAAGAAGCACCTTCGTTAATTGTTGACCTTTATTAAATACTTAATTTATCCTTCAAGTGCTGTAGACCCGGGGCGGAGGTGGGTGGTGGTAAAGTGGGGTGGGGGTGCGGGTGGGGGTGTCTGAGGCTCGGAGAGGCTGAGAATCTTTCTTAGTCAGGTGACAACTAGGTGGCTGCTCCACACTGCTTCCCTTGAGGTCAGGCTCTTAACCACACTGGTCTGTGTCACTTTGCATGAGATGGTAGGAAGAGACCAGAGGTTTGGGGTATTCTAACAATTCCAAACTGGAAAATTTACTGTCAGTCCTAGATTTTTAAAAAATTGAGATATTAATTGATATGTAAGATTTTATTGGTTTCAGGAGTACAACATAATGATTCCATATGTATATTGCCAAATGATCACCACAGTAAGTTTAGTTAACATCCATTACCATACATAGTTACAATGTTTTTCCTTGTGATAACTTTGAGACCTGTTCTCTTAGTGACTTTCAAATATACAATACAATATTACAAACTGTAGTTTGTATATTATATACCCATGACTATTTTGTAACTGGAAGTTTGTACCTTTTGACTCCCTTCAGCCATTTGGCTCACCTTCTGTCCCTGGCAAACACCTAGAATTGTTTTAAAGTGAACATTTCGTTGAAGCAAAGTGCATAACACACGCCTGTACAACTTTATAGTTGGAACACCCCTGTGTAACTCCCGCTGAATTCAGGAAATAAAACATTACCAACACCCTCAAAGTCCCCTGCCATGCACCCTCCTAGTCACTACCCCTGCCCCCAAATCATAGGTTAATTTTTTCTGATTTTGAACTTAAATCAATCAGTTTAAAGTTTATGCACAGTATTATATCAGTTTCAGAGAACAACTTTAGTGATTCATCAATTATATACATTATGATTTTGTATATACATATTTTGTTTTGTTTTTGAGATTCCACATATAAGTGAAGCCATATGTATTCCATCTTTCTGTGACTGACATTTCACTTAGCATAATACCTCTAGGTGCATCCATGTTGTTGCAGATGGCAAGATTTCTTTCTTTTTTATGGCTGAGTAATACTCCATTGTAGACATGTAACATATCTTTATCCATTCACCTATCAGTGGAGACTGAGGTTGCTTTCATATATTGACTATTGTAAATGATGCTGCAGTTAACATAGGGGTGCAGATATATCTTTTGGAATTAATGATTTCATTTTCTTCAGGTAGATTCCGTGTTTCTGAACTTTTAGAAGTGAATCCTACAGTATATACTCTTGTGTCTGGCTCCTGCTTAGTGTTAAATTTATGAGCCTCTCCATCTTGTGTGTTGCTGTGGTTCATTCTTTTTATTGCTGTATAATATTCCACAGTATAAATACACCATAATGGTACTGTTGACGGGCATTTGGATTGTTTCCAGTTTGGGATGATTACAGATAATGCCACTAAGAGTACTCTTGCGTGCATGTCTTCTGGTGACTATATGTAGGCATTTCTGTTTCGAGTATACCTGGGAATAGAATTGCTAGGGCACCTTACAGCATAGTGGAGCCAGTTTTCCAAAATGCTTGTATCAGTGTACACTCTATCCCCGTAACTCTGGTAATGTTGGCTATTTATGTAATTTTATGGTAGCCAGAAATGGGGGTGTGTGGTAGTATCTCACTGGCATTTTAATATAGATTTCCCCAGTGAGTAATGACAGGGAGCACAATTTTTACATGCTTATCGTCCATTTTGGCTAGTGCTTTTGAGGTCCTGTTTAAGATTCCTTGCCTACGTACAAGTCAGGCAGCTGGGATCCTATGTTATCTGCCAGAAACTATATTGTTTGCCTTTCATGTTTAAATCTGTAATCCTTCTGAGATTTATTTTTGTTTTTGATGTATTACACGTTAAAGTTCATTTTTTTATCTGTATGGATTTCTAACTAGTCCAGTACTGCTTATTGAAAAGACAGTCCTTTCCTCACTGATCTGTGGTATGTGTGTGTGTCTGTCTCTGGACTCATATTCTGTTGGCTTTTTTATTTTTCCTTGTATTTTTCCTTGTATTTTTCCAGCACCACGTTGACATAATTGCAGTAGTTGTATATAAATTTTTGTATCTACATTGTCTTGACTATTCTCAGCCTTTTTTCTGGGAAAAGAGTGAAATTGCATTCAATCTGTAGATCAACTTGAAGACATGACGTCTTTATAGTAATGCATCTTCCAGTCTGCAAACTTGGTCACCCCTCCATTTGTTTATGTCCTCTTAATTTCTTTCAATAATGTTTCATCATTTTCAGTGAAGTCCTACACATCTTTTCTTAGGTTTATTCCTAAGTATTTGGAGATTCTAAGTGGTATCTTTATTTATTTTTTATTGAAATATAGTTGATACACATCATTAAATTGGTTTCAGGTGTACCATGTAGTGATTTGACAAATGAATGTTACTAAAAGCTCACCATGGTAAATGTAGTTACTGTCTGTCAACACAGAGACATTCCAATATTATTGATGAAGCTCCCTATGCTGTACTTTTCTTCCCTGTGATTTATTTATTTTATAATTAGAAGTTTGTACCACCTGTTTCACCCATCTGCCCCACCCCCTGGCAACCACCAGTTTCTTCTCTGTATTTATAAGTCTACTTCTGTTTTGTGTATTTGTTCATTTGTTTTTAATTTTTCAAGATTCCACGTGTAAGTGAAATCATGTTATTTGTCTCTCTCTATCTTTCTTCACTTAGTGTAAATACCCTCTAGGTCCAACCACATTGTCACAAATGGTTGGATTTTCTCTTTCATGGCTAAGTAATAGTCCATTGTGTCTATGTACCATATCTTCTCTATCCATTCACATTTTGGTTGTTTCCATATCTTGGCTATTGTAAATAATGCTGCAGTAAACATAAGGGTGCCTATGTCTTTTCGAATTAGTGATTTTGTTTTCTTCACGTAAATTCCCAGCAGTGGGGTTCCTGGGTTATATGGTGTTTCTGTCCACCAACAGCACATAAGGGTTTAAGTGGTGGTTTTAAAATTTTATTTTCCAAATGTTTGTTTAAGATTGTTCCAGCTGGAGTGAACTGCAGTTCAGTTCTGATGCTAACCACCTGGCGTTAGGGTTAGCCCTTGCAGGTCTGAGGGCTTCATCTTCCACACACTGCCCTCACTTCATGTGCCAGCCACAAGTGGGGTTCCCCCAACTCGTGGTCTTCTGATCATTGGCTATAAATTTGGGGGTTCCCATGATGGACCTCAGGTTTGATAATTTATTGGCATGACCCAACTCAGGAAAGTGCCACACTTACGATTAGAGTTTTATTTTAAAGGACACAGAAGATGAGGCCCTGAAGGGTCTGGAACAACATCCTGGATGCAGAGCTTCCATGCCCGCTCCCCACTGAGTCAGGTGTGTCAGCCTCCAGGCACGGAAATGTGTTTACCAACCAAGAAGCTCCACTGAGCACTGAGGTCCAGGGTTTTTATCAGGATTTCATTACCTAGGCGGGAGGGAGTTGTTGGCCATGATAAAGCCATGACTGAGCTCTGTGTCCAGCCCTCCTCCTTTCCCTGGAGGTAGGGCAGCTGCAAGTTCTGTCCTGTGCAGCTTGGTTTGACTGGTGACCAGCCCTTTGTGAAGCTATCTTTAGGGGCGCACCTTGCGTCATCTCATTAGCATAAGAGATGCTTCTATTACTCGGGAAATTCCAAGGGTTTTAGACTTGCAGTGCCAGGAACTAGGGAAAGGACCAGATCTATTCTTTATTAATACCAACCACGCAAGTATAGAGAAGTAGAGTTAATTTTTGTATAGCGACCTTGAGTCCACTGGCCTTGCAAAATTCACTCATTAATTCTAGTAGTTTATTTTAGATACTTGCAGATTCTCTACAAGCATAATTATGTTGCTTATGAATAATGGCAATTTCCTTATTTATTGCCAAGCTTTATATATTTTATCCTTGTTCTTGCCTTATTACTGGCTAGGACATCTAGGATTGTGTTGAACTGGTGACATTGGGCATTCTTGTCTTATTCTATGTCTTGAGAAAGCTTTCAAAATTTATCATTATGTATGATTTTGCTACAGTTTTTTTTTTTTTGTAGATTTCCTTTATCAGATCAAGAGCTTCCTGGTCTTCCTGGTTTGCTAAAAGTTTTTATAACGAATAGATGATGAATTTTTCCAAATGCTTTTTAAATATCTGTTGAGATGATTAAATAATACATCTCCTTTATTCTGAATTACACAGATTGATTTTTTTAATGTTATCTCATGAACATTTATTGCAAAATGGGAATAAACCTAACTTAGTTAAACATATCCTTTTTACACTTCACTGGATTTGATTTGCCAAAATCCTTATTTAGAATTTTGGCATCTATGTTCATGAGAGAGTTAGTTCTATAATTGTTTATCCCTGTATTGTTTATCTATTAAAAGAACAACTGAGGAAGATACTATAAGATGACCCAGTTAAGTTTATTTTGTGTGTATGGTAGGAAAAATAATTATTTAAGTCTTTTTCCTTTGTATAACTAATATCCCAGTTCAGGTGAGCAAGTTTGAACAGAACAGGTCACATTCCGGACCACCCCCACCCCACAAGCCTCTTACATCACTTCAAATGTTCCTTCAGGGTTTCTCCCTCTTCAGGTTTTGATATCAAGGTCTAGAATGATGTTAATATTTTGTAAACATTTGGACATGGTGTATGATCACCAGTTGCCAACTGGAGTTCACCAAGAAAAAAAAATCTGCCTTTTTGTGTTTACGTGTGAAGGGGATAGGATTAGGAGGTTGTTAGTCCAGTAGAAAGCTAGTCCTAGACTTGATGTATCCTGATGTCAGTCAGCAAATCATTTAAAAGAATTCCCTATTGTATCTTCATGACTAATATAGGACATGTGGTCTCATGAATAATGGACCACTTTTAGATTTATTTGCCTGTAGATTATTAACTGGTTACACACACAGGTTCAAAGAATGGGTGCCTCACAAGGTAGTAGGTGAACTGTGAGTGTCAGCAATCAAGCAGAGGTGTGGCAAGGAAGGGGCCCCTCCTGGGTGGGGTGCTGGGGTGGGAAGCCAAGGGAAAGGACAGAGGAGCTTCTGAGAAGAGAACTGGTGGAAGGGGAGAAGCGTTTGCTCTAAGGGTCCAAAGGAAGGTGCTCAGCACCTCTGATCACTCTCCCCTGCCTTCGTCAGCCAGGCCAGTGCCTTCTCTCCACTCCGTAGGCTTCTGCTCCATAAAATAGCTCTAGTTCTCTGTGTTCCCCTTGCCTTCTGAGCTGTCCCTGGCTGTGTCCAGGACAGGTTTCCACAACACTGAGGACAAAGACATCAGCATTAGGTGTAAACCCACTCCTTAGATAATAATAGCTTAAGGATCTTATAAAATCCAATGCTTTGACCCAATTGATGCTTCTAGAAATCTGTCTTAAGGATATTATTAACAAGGATTTTCACAATGACAAAACAAAAGGAAGGACATAATATAAGAGCGCTTGGAGACTGGTATTGTACACATGTATACAGTGAAGCAGTGTGAGGCCATTCTGTTTTAAAAATACATTTATGGCATGGAAAATTATAAAGAATGTGAACTATTTAAAAAGCAGGGTACAAAACTGAATACATGATCCAGTTGGCAAAAATGTATTTTGTAATATTTTATATATGTGTATTAAGAGACCAAAGAAAATAGTTAACTGGAGTTATCTTTGGAAGGCAGGATTATAAGTGATCTAATGCATAAATTATAAAAAGGATAAGTAACCTTTCACTTTGTTACCAGTATCAGGAAAAATATTCTAAGGGAAAATTAGATGTAAGGGGAAAAACTAAGAAAACTGGAAATTAGGGCAGTTGATTTGATGGTCTCAAGGAAATACATGTTTAAGGTATGGTAGTACTACTGCTGTTTTGCTTTTTCAAAAAGTCCTTATCTTTTAAAGATACTGAAATGTTGTAAAATTTACTGTTGTTCACAGATAAAATCAGATTTTCTTCAAAATGAGCTGGTGGAGGTTGGAGGAAAGAGGAAATGAGATTGGCTAGAGGACTTAATTATTTAGGTGAAGTGAAGGGCCCTAAGGGTGTAATTATATTATTTCCTCCACTTTTGTAAGTGCTTGATATTTTCCATAATAAAAGGTTAAAAAATTAGCAAGTTCTGGCTAAAAGGAAAATCAAAGGCCTGAAGACCTGTTGTGGTGAGAGACTGTCTGAGGGTCTCTTGACATCTGTTTGTTAACAGCTTCACCCCAGGGGCACTTGGGTTAAAAGAAGGCACTTTGGAGAAGTCCCGTTTCTGAATCCAGCTTGTAGCCTCTCAGCCTGAGGTCCTGGGCAGGACTTCTATGAGGCCGGAGCTCCGGTTTCTGTAGTAGGAGGCTTGTGCAGGGCAGTCCCCAAAATGTGCTCACTCCGTGTGTCTGTCACCCTGCCTGCTCTGACCACCTCTGGGCCGTGGGCTCTGAGGGGGACATCTGAGTGTCTTCTCTGGGAAGGGACAACTAGGTCTGGCCATCATGACCGGGCTAGAAAGGGAGCTCTCCAAACTTTGTTCATGAACCATATTAGAAAAAAATTTTTTTTAATTTGTACCTTCATCCAAAATCATGTACCATTTTGTCAGTATGTATATTATAAAACAAACACAATTTTAAAAAGGAAGTAAAGATGAATAGCCATTATTAGATGTCTTGCTAATAGTTATCTTCGCTACTTTCTCAAGGCACAAAATATCCTTATGGTGGGATTCATCATTACCGACAGTGGCTACGTCTATGTTTTCTTAGCGATTTTGAATTATTTTGGCCAAGCACTCAGCCCGGGCTCCAATGTACTGGCTTTTTCCCATGCTGATTGGCACAGGACTGGCAGGGCGAGGAGAGGGCCAGCTCTGGCCTTTGTGGGCTCTTGGCTTGCTTCATTCATGCTCTCTTCAATCCCGGATGTCTGAGGAGTTCTTGTTAAGTGGCTGTCCGTTTTGTGAGCATGTAAGTGGTTTAGAAGTACTCAGCATAGTGTGTAAGTCTGTGTAATCGCGCAGTCTTCATGTGCGGTGCCCCACCTTCTCTGGGCAGGGAGGGGGGAGTGCGGGAGCTCTTTGCCGTGGTGACCGGCTGGCACAGAGCCCTCGTCAGGGCCTGCCATCAATGTGTGTATGAACAAAAGCTGAAGTTGCTTATTTACTTTGGATTAAAAATAAATGTAAATGGAGCTAGGATGAGTGCCGCCTATGGAGGCCCTGTTCTACAAGGTCCCAGACGGGCTGCAGTGTGGGGTCATGCAGTGTGGGGCTCTGTGGCAGTGCTACTCAGGGTGGCTGGCAGGTCTCCTGGGAAGTCTCTAGAAGTGCACTTAACCTGTGGATGGACCCCTTTCTGTTTTGGCAGGCGGCCACAGCACCTGCATTTCCATTTCTCTTTTCCTTGTGGCTGCCCTCCTACTGCTTTCTTTTTTTCTGCCTCATTCAGTTTTTCTCTTTGTCTTGCCTTCCATTTTCATTTCTTCTCTTTTAAAAACAAAGCCAGCTGTAACGCAGCATTTTCATTGGTGGGAGTCATTAGCTGGCTTCTTCATTGAGCACCCGCTGTATATTTAGCCTCGTGCTCCGCATTGAGGAATGAATAAAGAACCATTGAATATAATTTCTGCTGGTGAGAGTATAATCTGGGGCCCCTACAGGGAGGTCAGTTTGGAGGTTTTCATCAAATTTGCCAGTGCAAGAGCCCCTTGATTTAGTAATTCCACATCTATGAATGTATCATCTGACCTGGGTCAAATGATGGATGGTCAAATGATTTTCGCTGCGGTATTGTTTGCAGTAGGAAAAACCTGGAAACCATTATGTGTCCATCAGCAGAAGGGAGAGGGTTAAATCCATCCTGGAGTCCTCCCGTGGAACACTCTCAGAGGAGGTGACGGAGCTCTCTGTGCTTCTCCGACATGGCTGAGTACTGAACCCAAGGGGCAGAAAGGTGTACATGATGTTTTTAATTAAAACATAAAAATAAAAGTAATATATTTACTGTAGAAACTTTCAGAAAAGTGAAAGATGACTAAGAAATGAAAATCACCTTTATCCTACCACCCAAAAAGTGAATATTTTTGGTGCATTTTCTTCTAGTAAGTTAGCAATGAACTATATTGCTTTCCTCCTACCTTTCAAAATATCATTCTTACCTTTTAATTATAAATAGAAAAATAAAGAAGTAAAACATGTTGATTTAAAAACCATTAAGCAAAAGCAAAATTGCACTTATTGTCCTGTTTTCTAACTTTCTGCTTTTACACAAATGGGTGAACTGCCATCTCTTTAAACAAATCTGTGTCTGCAGCAGCGTTTTTAGTGGCTGAAGTGCCATGTCGCAGACCACATTGGATGGACCTCCTGGGCTCACCTTACACACTGGCCTTGCTATTTTCCTTTGTGTTAGGACTTCCCTTGAAGTGGAAATAACAGCTGAGTCCAAGGTCTTGTACATTTTACAGGGCCTATTGGGGCCTCTGCTATGGATACTGGGCAGAGTTCTTTTTGTGTGTAGCTCTCCCACCTGCTTGGTTCTGAGGCGGGCAGGAGGGTTGTGCAGGGGCCACTCCAGCTGCTGAGCTCCTCTGGTTCCTCTTCTAGCCTAGCCTGCATCTTCTTGCTGGGGTGGGCCACCACTCCTCCTGCTGGTTGAGATCAGCGCTATTAATAGTCAGCTTAATCCTGCCCCTGGCCTGGGTGGAGGGAGGAGAAATGAGGGGGGTTCCCAGGAAATCAGGGTGTGTGCATCACCTGCAAATGTAGGCCTATGGCCTAAGGCTGCGTCTTCCAGCCCTGCTGGCAACTCTCCCCATGGGAGGGCCTGAGCACCCAGGGCCAGTCCAGGAACCTGGGATGTCAGGAGTTGGGAGTTGCCAGGGAGGAAGGTGCCAAGGATATCTTCTTGTGTGGTGGGAATCCCATATCTGATCTGGGGCCCCTGGATCTTCCCCATGTGGAAAGGCAGCCTGAGTGGGTGAGTAGGGCCCTTTCAGGGCCCATGTGGACTTTGAAACCTAGCACCTTGTAATATGTTTTTCCTATGGTCTTTGTGAGAGATTATATTTTTGATGGTGGAGAGGACAGCAGTTTGCTAAAACAGGCATTGTGCAGGGCTGAGTACCAGCCTTCTGGGGCCCTGGATCCCAGCCTGTGTGCATCCAACAAACAGTTTGTAAGTGTGCTATGTTCCAGGCATGGGTGGGAGGGGAGGGGAGGGCATGGCGTGGAGAGGAGTGAAGTTGCAGTGCAGGACTCAGGCAGGGAGAAGGATGCCAGGTTGGTAGCCATAGCCTGCAAGCTGGAAAGGAAGAGCTGGGCAGGAAGGGCAGTGAGTGCCAGCGGACACCCAAGCTTAGCAAGGGCAGATGGAAAGGAGGGGTCAGGGACGGGTTGTCAGGAGCTCAGGTGGTTCGTGTCCCTGTCCAGGTAGGAGAGGGCAGTGAGTCTGTCTAGAGGCCTGTTCTCTGACCTGGGAGGAGCCCTGTCTGGACAAAGGTTGACAAAGGGCTGAGTGGGCGAGCTCACAGCCAGGTGTGGCCCAGAGGAGATCACTGGACCACGGCTTTAAGGCTCCTCCTTCTCTGCAGCCAGGTTGCCCTTTTCTAGCATAGCTTGAATTTAAAAGCCTCAGGAAGCCCCAAGTTCCAGAGGAAGCAGTATGAAAGGCTTTTAAAAGTTACTTTAATATATGTGTTTCTTTCTGATTATAAAATTAATACTAATTCTGGAATTTCTATTCAGAAAAGAATAAACAGGACAACTAAAACTGTCCTGACTCTCCTGTACGGTTAGATTAAATCATATGAAACTGTCATTTTTGTTGGTCAAAAGTAGTTGTATATTAACAATTTCATATGGATCAGCTGAATAGGACCATTTTGCTATGTCTCCTCAGCCTTTTTTCTTTGAAAAAGGCCTGCTTTAAGAAATGTGGAAGTCTGGATTATTAGATTTCCATGTTTCATTTCTCACCCCATCCATCCCCAAAATCCAGTTATCCAGTTGAATGGATGCTAATAATAAAATGAGGTGACTTTTTAAAATAAAATTCTATGTTAACTTTCCACACAATGAGAATCCTAAGTACTAAGTTGGTCCGATAGACCAGTTACAGCAGTTTATGAATTATCGGAACTTCTTAAGTACTTAAAGTCAGAATAATTCTTTCTGGTATCACCATCCCTTTCTCCCTCCCCCACTGGTTGGGTTGCAAGTGTCCAGGTAAACTGAGTCATTCACTCCACAAATACTCACTGAACACTTCCTGTGTGCCACTTACATTCTGAGATTTGGAAGTGATTGGGAACTGACACGAAGCTCTGCTTTAATGGAATCACAGTACAGTGGGAGGAGATGGGCCGTGTGATAGATGCAATGAATAAGCATATCCTAGCGTTTATTTCAGGAGATGCACGAATGGCGGGGTTGGGATGCTGGAGGAGGGCGTGCAGTTCTCAGCAAGGCCCTCAGGGTAGGCCTCAGCAAAGGGTGACACTGGGACAAAGATCTGAGGGCACGGCAAGCTGTGCTGTGCTGGTAGGTGGGGAGGAGCAGGCCCACAAGGGAGCAGCTTCGGTTGTTGGGGAAACAGCGAGGAAGCCCAGCAGAGCTCGTGAGAGAGGAATACGAGTGGGCTGAGGGGTCACCCCGAAGGGCTTTGGGAACTGGGCTACTGGGAGAAATGTGGCTTTTACTTGGAGTGAGACAGGGGGCACTGGAGGGGTTTGGGTGAAGAAGATGAGGCGATCTGACTTCCACTGTCGGTGGGTACCCCTTGCCTCTGTGGTGAGAGTAAATGCCAAGTCTAGGATGAAGCAGGAAGATGGTCAAAGGCTCTCCCAACCCTCCCTGGGAGAGGGGATGTGTGTGGCTCACAGCGGGACAGTAGCCGAGGGGGCCACCACATTCTCGGTGTCCATTGCAGGCAGAGCTGATGGGATCTGACAGAAGAGTTGGATATGGAAGGGTAGAGAAGAGGAGGCAAGGTTTACTCCCCCATTGTGTAGTTAGCTGGATGGCCGGAAATGGGAAGGCTGTGGTGAAGGGCAGGGGCTAGCTGACAGCCAGCAGTTGGGCATATGAGTCTGGGGGCACAGAAAAGGGCTGGGCTGCACACATTTATTTGAGTCACCTTGGCATACTTTGAAGTCATGAGGCAAGGGACCAGGTGTAAGGGCTGAGTCCCCTTGGTCCCTCCTGCACTGGGAGGTCAGTGAGAAGAGCAGGCCCTGGCATCAGAGGAGCACCAGGTGAGTGGTGCCCTGGGCTAGGCAAGGAGCAGTTTCCAGGAGGAGGGAGAGTGACCCCTGGTCTGAGGCTGCAACCTGGCCCCGAGACCCACCATCCAGAGTCATTGGTAATCTTGGCAGGAGAGGTTCTCTGGCCAGGAGAAGAGAAAATTCTGCTAAGACAAAAGAAAATGCCCCCTCAGGCAGACAATATGACAAAAGGCAAACACAGTTTAGGTTATTGTGGCTGGGTCAGCAGAGGGTGACAAGACCGGCCCCCAGCCCAGCACCTTTGTGTGGGGTCCCAACTGACCAGCCACCACCAGTGCCAGCGCACCAAGCTCCTAGTGTGCAGAGCAGGGGTGACTCGCAGTGCACATCGACAAGCTCCCTGTCTAGAGGGCGCCCATTCGCCCCAATGGATCTACAAACAAACGAGCCTCAGTGAGGAGGCAGGAGGGCCAAGAGTGACCCCACCGTGGGGCTCAAGGAACCAGCTCATTTCATCCACCGGAGGGCTGTTTAGGTCTCAGCAAAGCCACCAACCTTTCCCTGTGAGGCCCAGTGCCACCCAGGTCAGCACTTTTTCTCCACCGGTGGGTTCAGTAGAGGTCTCCGTGGGGAGGAAGGCATTCTCAGAGTGCTGAAGCTGTGTCTTCTCTCTGGGGCTCTGCGTCCAGGGTGTGAGCCGGGCGCTGCTGACTGACCACACTCTGGGACGCTGCTGTCTCTTGGGATCCGTCTGTGGCAGTTCAGACCCTGAGGGGCATTGCTCCCCTAGACTTCCCTTTGGTCCTCTTAACTTTGTTTTCCCCCTTTTTTCTCAATTAAACATTTGTAGACGTAAAGATGACCACCAAATAGAACAGTACAGAAGGGTATAGAGCCCCTGAAGCCGGGAGATTCTCAACATGGCAGTGTGAGTAGGGTGGCGGAAATCTCCTCCCAAAACCATATATATTTTTAAAGTACAGCAAATACAACTATTCCTAAAAGAGTGACTAGAAGATACATTACACCAGCCAGGCTACATCTACATCTGCAAGAAGTCAACATCTCATGAAAAGGGTAAGATACAAAGCTGTGACCTGATGGAACCCGAGCACTCCCCCAAACCCAGGAGGAAAAGAATCAGAGTGGGGAGGGAGTGGAAGCACAGGACTGCTAAATAACCAGCCCTGGTGATCTGCACCGGGAGCACAGACACACACTGCATGGTGTACGGGATATTAGAGGAATGGAAAAGCAAAATCTGAGACTAAGACTGCGAACAGTTTCCCACAGCCGGCTGCCCTGGGACAAAAGAAAAGCAGGTGCTTTAAAAGTCTTAAAGGGACAAGTGTTTAACAGGTGGACAAAATCGTCTTGGCACACTCAGCCCAGTAGGCTGGGAACTTTAAGGAACTTAAGGTGCCCTAAACCCCTGGGTGGCAACGCAGCCCCGAAGCTCCTCATGGCGATAAGCAGCCTGCTGTTCGTTCTCCCCCACCCCCACTGGTACTGCAAGTGAACCGGCTGAACTGCCATTGCTGCAGAGCAACCAGGGAGCAGCCCTGCCCACAGCAACCGCACAGAGACATCTCCCAGTGCGCAGCTAATCGGGGCAGACCCAGAGGCTATCCTCTGCCCACAGTTGACCGGCACAGGCAGAGGAAACTGGCACAGAGTCTGGAAGGCACAAAGGGGCTTTATTCTCGCTGCAAACACGCGCTGCTTGCCTGCAACCCCTGGCAGTGCCCTACGCCATTCTGAAGGCCATTCCACCCATGGCAGCTCGGGATGAACCCAGAGGCTGCCCCCTGCATGCAGCTGACCAGCACAGGCAGAGGAAACCGGTGCGGAGTCCGGGAAGAACGTAGAGGCTCTGTTCTCGTGGGAGAACACACGCCACTCGCCTGCGACCCCACCAGTGCCCTAGACCATCCCGAGGGCCACCCTGCCCACAGCAGCTCAGGGGATTAACCCAGAGGCTGCTCCCTGTGTGCGGTTGACCGGCACAGGCAGCGGCAATGGGCAAGGTGACCAGCAAGCAGGAAGGGACTTTGTTCTCCCAGCTGACACATGCGCCACTCACTGGCGAACACTTCCATCACCATGAAAAGGCAGAAGAACCTTGTTCAGTTCAAAATCCCTCAAACACCAGAGAGAGGGCCTGGTGAGACCGATATCACCAATCTTCCTGAAAAAGAATTCAAAATAAAGTTATAAGCATGCTTATGGAGCTACAGAGAAATATGCAAGAGCTAAGGGATGAATTCCAGAGGGAGATAACAGAAATGAAACAATGGAAGGATTTAAGAGCAGACTGGATGAGGTGGAAGAGACTGTTAATGGGATAGAAATCAGAGAACAGGAATACAGAGAAGCTGAGGCAGAGAGAGCTAAAAGGATCTCTAGGAATGAAAGAATATTAAGAGAACTGTGGGACCAATCCAAATGGAACAATATTTACATTACAGTGGTACCAGAAGAAGAAGAAGAAGAGAGAAAGGGATAGAAAGTATCTTTGAAGAAATAATTGCTGAAAACTTCCCCAATCTGGGGAAGGAAATAGTCTCTCAGACCATGGAAGTTCACAGATCACCCAACACAAGGGACCCAAGGAGGACAACACCAAGACATATAATAATTAAAATGGCAAAGATCAAAGACAAGGACAGAGTATTAAAAGCAGCCAGAGAGAGAAAAAAAGATCACCTACAAAGGAAAACCCATCAGGCTATCATCAGACTTCTCAGCAGAAACCTCAGCCAGAAGGGAATGGCATGATATATTCAGTGCAATGAAACAGAAGGACCTTGAACCAAAAATCCTATATCCAGCAAGATTATCATTTAAATTTGAAGAGGGCTTAAACAATTCCCAGATAAGCAAAAGTTGAGGAAATTTACCTCCCACAGACCATCTCTACAGTGTATTTTAAAGGGAGTGCTCTAGATGGAAGTGCTCCTAAGGCTAAATAGATGTCACCAGAGAAATTAAAACCACAGCAAAGAAAGTAGACCAACCAAATACTAAATGCAAAATAAAATCAGCTATCCAAGTAACCATAATGTTCAAGTGATTGTACATTAATGATACCAAAAAAAAAAATAGGCAAAAGATCTGAACAGACATCTCGGCAAAGAAGATACAAAGATGCCAAATAAGCATATGAAAAGATGCTTAACATTTGTCATTAGAGAAAGTAAATACCATGAGATACCACTACACACCTATTAGAATGGGAAAATTCTAAAACACTGACATCGCCAAATGCTGGTAAGACTCTGGAGCAACAGGAATTCTCACTTATTGCTGGTGGGAACACAGAGTGGTACAGCTCCTCTGGAAGGCAGTTTGGCAGCTTTTTTACTGTCAAACAAACTCTTTTCATAGGATCAAGCAGTCGTACTCCTTGGTATTTACCCAAAGGGGTTAAAACTTATGTCCACACAAAAACCTGCATGGGAATGTTTATAGCAGTTTTATTCATAATTGTGAAAGCTTATGTTTTTGACTAAGATGTTCTTCAGTAGGTGAATGGATAAATAAATGGTGGTGCATTTGGACAACGGAATATTATTTAGTGCCAAAGAGGTGAGACGTCATGTCATGAAAACAGAGGAATCTAAAGTGCATATTACCAAGTGACAGAAGCCAATCCCAGGAGGCTACATCTATAGCATTTCCAATTAGACGGCATTCTAGAAGAGGCAAAACAATAGAGACAATACAAAGATCACTGGTTGCAGAGGGTTAGCAGAAAGGAAGGGAGGGATAAATAATCAGAGCACAGAGGAGTTTTTAGGGCAGTGAAACTATTCTGTCTGATACTATAGTGGTGGATACATGTCACTATACACTTGTCAAAACCCATGGAATGTAAACCAAGAATGGACCTTAATGCAAACTATCAATTTTGGGTGATAATGATGCATCGGCACAGCTTTATCAATTGTGATGTAAACTCTGGTTTGGGATGCGGACAGTTGGGGAGGCTGCATATGTGTAGGGACAGGGGGAAATCTCTGTGCTTTGTGCTCAATTTCACTGTGAACCTAAAATGGCTCTAAAAAGAAAGTCTATTTTTTTAAAAATATTTATTTTGGTATCATTAACCTACAATTACATGTGCAATATTATGGTGATTAAACTACCCCCTTCATCAGGTCCCCCCCACCAACCCCATTACAGTCACTGTCCATCAGCATAGTGAGATGCTATAGAATCACTACCTGTCTTCTCTGAGTTGTACAGCCCTCCCCGTGCCCCCCCTACCTTACGTCTCCTAATCGTAATGCCCCTTTTACCCTCTTATCCCTCCCTCCCCACCCATCTTCCCCAGTCCCTTTCCCTTTGGTAACTATTAGTCCGTTCTTGGGTTCTGTGAGTCTGCTGCTGTTTTGTTCCTTCAATTTTTTTCTTTGTTCTTATACTCCACATATGAGTGAAAGGAAAGTCTATTTTATAAAGAAAAAAAAATCAGCTATCCACAAAATAAGTCAAGGGGAAACACAAAATAGTACAGAATAAAATATCTAACATAAAGAGTGGAGGAAGAAGAAAAAGAAGGGAGAGAAATAAAGAATCATCAGACTGTGTTTATAATACCGTAATAAGTGAGTTAAGTTAGACAATTAGATAGTAAAGAAACTACTCTTGAACCTTTGGTAAACATGAATCCAAGGCCTGAAATGGCAATAAATACATATCTATCAATAACATGCTAAATGTAAATGGACTGAATGCACCAATCAAAAGACACAGAACAATAGAATGAATAAAAAAGCAAGACCCACCTATGTGCTGCCTACAAGAGACTCACCTCAAACCTAAAGACATACACAGACTAAAAGTGAAGGGATGGAAAAAGATATTTCATGCAACCAATAGGGAGAAAAAAGCAGGTGTTGCAGTTCTTGTATCAGACAAAGTAGACTTCAAAGAAAGTAACAAGAGACAAAGAAGGACATTACATAGTGATAAAGGGGTCAGTCCAACAAGAGGATATAGCCATTATAAATATCTATGCACCCAACACAGGAGCACCTACATCTGTGAAACAAATACTAACAGAATTAAAGGAGGAAATAGAATGCAATGCATTCATTCTAGGAGACTTCAACACACCATTCACTCCAAAGGACAGATCAACCAGACAGAAAATAAGTAAGGACACAGAGGCATTGAACAACACACTAGAACAGATGGACCTAACAGACATCTACAGAACTCTGCACCTAAAAGCAGCAGGATACACATTCTTCTCAAGTGCACATGGAACCTTTTCCAGAAAAGACCACATACTAGGCCACAAAAAGAGCCTCAGTAAATTAAAAAAGATTGAAATTGTAACAGCCAACTTCTCAGATCACAGAGGTGTGAAACGAGAAATAAATTGTGCAAAGAAAACAAAAAGGTGCACAAACACATGGAGGCTTAACAACATGTTCCTAAATAATCAATGGATCAACGACCAAATTAAAACAGAGATCAAGCAATATATGGAGACCAATGAAAACAACAGCACAATGCCCCAACTTCTGTGGGATGCAGTGAAGGCAGTTCTAAGAGAAAGGTATATAGCAATCCAGGCCTATTTAAAGAAGGAAGAACAATCCCAAATGAGTAGTCTAAATTCACAATTATTGAAACTGGAAAAAGAAGAACAAATGAGGCCCAAAGTCAGCAGAAGGAGGGACATAATAAAGATTAGAGAAGAAATAAATTGAGAAGAATAAAACAATAGAAAAATCAATGAAACCAAGGTCTTTGAGAAAATAAACAAAATAGATAAACCCTTAACCAGACCTATTAAAAGAAAAAGAGAATCTGTACACATAAACAGAATCAGAAATGAGAAAGGAAAAATCACGACGGACACCACAGAAGTACAAAGAATTACTAGAGAATACTATGAAAATCTATATGGAAACAAACTGGATAACCTAGAAGAAATGGACAACTTTCTAGAAAAATACAACCTTCCAAGACTGACGAAGGAAGAAACAGAAAATCTAAACAGACCAATTACCAACAATGAAATTGAATTGGTAATCAAAAAACTACCCAAGAACAGAACCCGGTCCAGATGGATTCACTGCTGAATTTTATTAGACATTTAGAGAAGACGTAATACGCATTCTCCTTAAAGTTTTCCAAAAAACAGAAGAGGAGGGAATACTTCCCAACTCTTTCTAAGAAGCATCACTCTAATACCAAAACCAGGCAAAGACACCACAAAAAAAGAAAACTATAGACCAATATCCCTGATTAACACAGATGCAAAAATACTCAACAAAATATTAGCAAACTGAAATGAAAAATACATTAAGAGGATCATACACCATGATCAAGTGGGATTCATCTCAGGGATGCAAGGATAGTACAGCATTCGAAAATTCATCAACATCATCCACCACATCAACAAAAGGAAGGACAAAAACCACATGATCATCTCCATAGATGCTGAAAAAGCATTTCACAAAATTCAGCATTGATTCATGATTAAAACTCTCAACAAAATGTGTATAGAGGGTAAGTACCTCAACATAATAAAGGCCATATATGACAAACCCACAGCTAACATCATACTTAACAGCGAGAAGCTGAAAGCTTTTCATCTATGATCGGGAACAAGACAGGGATGCCTACTCCACTGTTATTCAACATAGTACTGGAGGTCCTAGCCACGGCAATCAGACAAAACAAAGACATAGAAGGCATCCAGACTGGTAAAGAAGTCAAATTGTCACTATTTGCAGATGACATGATAACTGTACATAAAAAACCCTAAAGACTCCACTCCCAAACTTCTAGAACTAATATCTGAATTCAGCAAAGTTGTAGGATACAAAATTAACACACAGAGATCTGTTGCTTTCCTATACACTAACAATGAACTAACAGAAAGAGAAATCAGAAAAGCAATTCCATTCACAATTGCATCAAAAAGAATAAAACACGTAGGAATAAACCTAACAAAGGAAGTGAAAGACCTGTACTCTGAAAACTACAAGACACTCCAAAGAGAAATTAAAGAGGACACTAACAAATGGAAATGCATCCCATGCTCTTGGCTAGGAAGAATAAATATTGTCAAAATGGCTATGCTACCTAAAGCAATCTACAGATTCAACGCAATCCCTATCAAACTACCAACAGCTTTCTTCAATGAACTCGAACAAATAATCCTAAAATTCATATGGAACCACAAAAGACCCTGAATAGCCAAAGCAATCCTGAGAAGGAGGAATCAAACAGGGGGAATTACGCTCCCTGACTTCAAGCTCTACTACAACGCCACAGTAATCAAGACAATTTGGTATTGGCACAAAAATAGACCCACAGACCGGTGGAACAGAATAGAAAATCCAAACATTAACCCAAACACATACAGTCAATTAATATTTGATAAAGGAGCCTTGGATATACAATGGGGAGATGACAGCCTCTTCAGCAGCTGGTGTTGGCAAAACTGGACAGCTACGTGTAAGAGAATGAAACTGGACTACTGTCTAACCCCATACACAAAAGTAAACTCAAAATGGATCAAAGATCTGAATGTAAGTCATGAAAGCATAAAACTCTTAGAGAAAACATAGGCAAAAATCTCTTGGACATAAACATGAGCAACTTCTTCAGGAACATACCTCCCCGGGCATGGAAACAAAAGCAAAAATGAACAAGTGGGACTATATCAAGTTGAAAAGCTCCTATACAGCAAAGGGCACCATCAATAGAACAAAAAGACATCCTACATGAGAAAATATATTCATAAATGATGTATCTGATAAGGGGTGGACATATAAAATATATAAAGAACTCACGCACCTCAACAAACAAAAAGCAAATAATCCAATTAAGAAATGGGCAGAGGACATGAATAGACACTTCTCCAAAGACGAAACTCAGATGGCCAACAGGCAGATGAAAAGATGCTCCACATCGCTAATCATGAAAGAAATGCAAATTAAAACTACAATGAGATATCACCTCACACCAGTGAGGATGGCCAACATCCCAAACACAAACAACAAAAATGTTGGCGAGGATGTGGAGAAAAGGGAATCCTCCTACACTGCTGGTGGGCATGCAAATTAGTTCAACCATTGTGGAAAGCAGTATGGAGGTTCCTCAAAAAACTCAAAGTAGAAATACCATTTGAGCCTGGTATTCCACTCCTAGGAATTTACCCTAAGAATGCAGCAGCCCAGTTTGAAAAAGACAGATGCACCCCTATGTTTAACGCAGCACTATTTACAATAGCCAAGAAATGAAAGCAAGCTAAGTGTCCATCAGTAGATAAATGGAGAAAGAAGAGGTGGTACATATACACAATGGAATATTATTCAGCCATAAGAAGAAAACAAATCCTACCATTTGCAACAACATGGATGGAGCTAGAGGGTATTATGCTCAGTGAAATAAGCCAAGCGGAAAAAGACAAGCATCAAATGATCTCACTCATACGTGGAGTATAAGAACAAAGAGAAAAACTGAAGGAACAAAACAGCAGCAGACTCACAGAACCCAAGAATGGACTAATAGTTACCAAAGGGAAAGGAACTGAGGAGGATGGGTGGGTAGGGAGGGACAAGGGGGAAAAAGCGGCATTATGATTAGAAGACATAATGTAGAGGGGAGCATGGGGAGGGCTGTACAACACGGAGAAGAGAAGTAGTGATTCTATAGTATCTCACTATGCTGATGTACAGTGAGTGTAATGGGGTTGGTGGGGGGACCTGATGAAGTGGGTAGTTTAATAACCATAATATTGCACATGTAACTGTAGAGTAATGATCCGAAAATAAATTATATAAAAAAAAAGAAAGAAACGGCATCCTGATTTGTAAGGAAGAAGCCAAATTGTGACTGTTTGCAGATGACATGATATTGTACATTAAAACCGTAAAGAATCCACTCCAACCCTACTGGAACTAATATCTGAATTCAGTAATGTTGCAGGATACAAAATTAATACACAGAAATCTGTTGCATTCCTGTACACTAACGATGAACTAGAATAAAGAGAAATCAGGAAAACAATTCCATTCACAATTGCATCAAAAAGAATAAAATAACTAGGAATAAACCTAACCAAGGAAGTGAAAGACCTATATCCTGAAAACTGGAAGACACTCTTAAGAGAAATGAAAGAGGACACTAATAAGTGGAAATTTATCCCCTGCTGTTGGGTAAGAAGAATTAATATTTTCAAAATGGCCATCTTGCCTAAAGCAATCTAGGGATTCAATGCAATCCCCATCAAAATACCGACAGCATTCTTCAATGAACTGGAACAAATAGTTCTAAAATTCATATGGAACCACAAAAGACCCCAAATAGCCGAAGCAATCCTGAGAAGGAAGAATAAAGTAGGTTGATCTCTCTTTCCCACTTCAAGCTGTACTACAAAGCCACAGTAATCAAGACAATTTGGTACAGGCAGAAGAACAGACCCATAGACCAGTGGAACAGAATGGAGAGTCCAGATATTAACCCAAGCATATATGGGCAAATAATGTACGATAAAGGAGCCATGGATATACAATGGGGAAATGACAGCCTCTTCAACAGGTGGTGTTGGCAAAACTGGACAGCTACATGTAAGAGAATGAAACTGGATTATTGTCTAACCCCACACACAAAAGTAAACTCAAACTGGCTCAAAGACCTGAATGTAAATCATGAAACCATAAAACTCTTAGAAAAAAATGCAGATAAAAATATCTTGGACATAAACACGAGCAACTTCTTCATGAACATATCTCCCCAGGCAAGGGAAACAAAAGCAAAAATGAACAAGTGGGACTATATCAAACTAAAGTGCTTCTGTATAGCAAAGGACAACATACTGTAGAACAGAAAGACATCCTACAGTATGGGATAATATATTAATAAATGACATATCCAATAAGGGGTTGACATCCAAAATATATAAAGAGCTCCTGCACCTCAAACAAAAAGCAAACAATCCAATTTAAAAATGGGCAGAGGACCTGAACAGACACTTCTCCAAAGAACAAATTCAGATGGTCAGCAGGCACATGAAAAGATGCTCCACATCGCCAATCATCAGAGAAATGCAGATTAAAACCCCAATGAGATATCACCTCACACCAGTTAGGATGGCCAACATCCAAAAGACAAAGAACAACAAATGTTGGCGAGGATGTGGAGAAAGGGGAACCCTCCTGCACTGCTGGTGGGAATATAAATTAGTTCAACCTTTGTGGAAAGCAGTATGGAGGTTTTTCAAAAAATTAAAAATAGAAATACCATTTGACCCAGTAATTCCACTCTTAGGAATTTACCCTAAAAATGTAGGAGCCCAGTTTTAAAAAAGACATATGCACCCCTATGTTTATCACAGCACTATTTACAATAGCCAAGAAATGGAAGCAACCTAAGTGTCCATCAGTAGATGAATGGATAAAGAAGAAGTGGTACATATACACAATGGAATATTATTCAGCCATAAGAAGAAAACAAATCCTACCATTTGCAACAACATGGATGGAGCTAGAGGGTATTATGCTCAGTGAAATAAGCCAGGTGGAAAAAGACAAGTATCAAATGATTTCACTCATCTGTGGAGTATAAGGACAAAGCAAACACTGAAGGAACAAAACAGCAGCAGACACAGAACCCGAGAATGGACTAACAGTTACCAAAGGGAAAGGGACTGGCGAGGATGGGTGGGAAAGGAGGGATAAGGGGAATAAGGGGCATTATGATTGGTACACAGAATCGAGGTGGGGAGGGTTCGGGGAAGGCAGTATAACTTAGAGAAGACAAGTAGTGATTCTATAGCATCTTACTACGCTGATGGACAGTGACTTTAATGGGGTATGTGGTGGGGACTTACTAATGGGGTGAGTGTAATAACCATAATGTTGCTCGTGTAATTGTACATTAATGATAGCAATATATATATAAAGAGGGGTATAGAGCAAGGGACAATTTGGCCCCTTCTGGAAACTCCAGGTAGTCACTGTAAATCACCACTGTTACCTCTTCCAGACATTTCCTCGACACTTTAACTCCACCCTGCCCCTGCTGTCTCCTTGCAGGCAGATGGCACCGCACATTCAGTCCCATTTCTTGCTCTTCCACTAATAGCGCAGCTGGGGTTTCGTTCCACATTATCCACCCAGCCCTGCCACCTTTGCCCCAGAGCAGCCCCTTCCAGTACTCCTGCTGCACAAGTGATTTAGGTCGTTTCTAGTTTGAGGTCTGAAACCATGTTCTGATGAACCCTTTGCTTTTGTGTCTTTCTGCTTTGTGAGGATATATCCATAGGATATCTTCCTACACGTGGTACTTCCGAGGAAGCTAAGTTAGGGACCCTCAATTTTGAGCCATGCCGCCACATCGGTCTTGTGCAGTGTTGTGCCCGTTTACTTGCCCACAACCACAGGGCCTGTGAGGGCCTGTTTGTCTCTCCCAACACCCAACACAGAGCATCATGTCTGGAACGTGGTAAAAGCTCTCTTGCTTTAATTCTGGTTTCCATCTGTCTTGCCTGAGGGTTTCAGCCCTGGACAAGTTCACTGTAGATTCGGTGAGACTGAATAATGACAAGGGAATGTTGGGGGTAAAAGGGGCTCATACCAAGCTTTATTCTCATGGTGGTAGTCAAGCACTAGAATCCCTAGAATCCCATCCGACTCTGTCTCTGACCCCGGCTTAGCCTGTGCCCCAGCCTCTGCTCTCCTCTGTCCTGCTCTTTTGCTCTCTTCTCTAGAATCTGCTCTCCTGCTTCCCTTGGTCCTTAGTACTGGGCGGAACTTTTATAGCAATACCGGCAGTAATGGCTTATTGCCAAAGGGCATGCAAGCATGAGCGCATGCAGTGGGCTCAGAATTACCTCATTGTGCGTCCACAGTGGGTATCAGGTGAAGATCCTGGCCACGGAACTTCCATTTCCTCTACACTGTCTGATGACATAGGTTAGCTGGCTGCCCGGGCCCCAGAGCATCGTTTCTCTCTCTAGAGGGCACCTCTGGGTGGGCAGCCTCCAGCAGGCAAAGAGACCCAGGGAATGGACCCCAGGGTCCTGGCCCAGACTGACCACTGTCTGCTAAAGGACCTTGGCTGATCTCTTGCTCTTCTCAACTCATGCTGAGAAGACACTGAGAAGTTTTTAATCAAGTCTAGCCATGGGTCAGTCTAGCAAAATAGAAAATTTTTTGGCCACAACTCATAGCTGGAAGTAAGTACATCATAGTGTGTGGCATGAATGTGGAAAAGTTTCACAAAACAATTCTCCCTGTTCATCACATGTGGTATACTCTGGTATTATTTATTTATTTATGTGTTAATCTGCTGGTCCTGAGACATGGTATCTCTCTGTTCTTCCTCAGCACCCTTAAGGGCTCTAAAGAGTGCATGCTGGGTTGAGCGTTCCCAGGGCCTGAGAGACCTGGAAGTCTCCTCCACACCCAGTCCTTAGAGTGAGGCCCTCAGGTTGGACTGTGAGGGGGAAGCTGTGCAGGAGACCTTGAGGTGACCTTCCCAGCTCTCCTGGGGCTTTTTCCTTCAGGCTGCTCCACACCTATGTCCCACCTGTGTGGGTCACACAGATCCTTCAGCCCATGGTGAGGGCCAAGCCCTTCTTGGCTGTCTCCCTGTTGCTGCATACTGGTGATGGACACAAGCATGGGGCCTGGGAGGCCCTAAACCCCACAGAGCTTCTGTGGCGGGTTCCCCCTCCCACCCTCTGCTTCCTAACTTACTCTCGCTTTAGGTGGAAGGGGTGGCCCTTCTCTAATTATAGCACCTGCCTGGCCTAATTACAGCCAGGGCTAATTTGTTAATGGCTTTGGGAACTGAGAGCCTTTGCCTCGGGCAGTATCTAGGCCTCGCTTACTTGCAAGGGAGTTTTGCCAAGGAGAGCTGGGTAGAGGAATGTGAATGGCCCTTGAGGCCCCATGTCCAGCTGGCACACACGTGTGTGTCTCTGACCAGTGGCTCCTCTCTCCATCGGTTGTCATGTGGATCTTTCTCCACCCTAGGAGTCCAGAGACAGCCTGTCAGGATCTTTCCATTTTATTCTATTTGAACAAATGGTCCTTAATTAAATGCCTTTAAAGTAAAAAATACTTCTGGTTTTCTTTTTCATTAAAGCAATATCTGTTTGCAGTAGAAATTTGAGGAAATACAGAAAAGGGAAAAAAACAACCGTGACCCCACCCCAGCGACTCATGACCCCAAATGTGTTAACGTGTTGGCAGAGGCGTCTCATGACTGGTCCCTTTGCTGACTCATTGCCTTGTCCCCCAGGGAAGTCCCACCTGGCCATCGTGCAGAAGGTGAACAATGAGGGTGAAGGTGACCCCTTCTATGAGGTGCTGGGCCTGGTCACCCTGGAGGACGTCATCGAGGAGATCATCAAGTCGGAGATCCTCGACGAGTCCGATATGTACAGTGAGTTTCACCCTTTCCCAGGCCTAGATCCCTTTTCTGCTCAGACCTGACATCTGGCATCTCCGGGAGGAAAGGTCATGGTGCAGGGACGTGGGAGGCCCGACCCCACTGGGTTCCTCTTGCTGCAAGGCGAGTGGAGAGTGCCAGTCAGGGCAGTGGGAGGAGCCGGCCATGGCCTCGCGGCCGGGAGCTGGCCTGGCCCAGACTCTGCTGCTTCTGTGTGGAAGAGGCACTGTGGAGTGGGGAGCCAGTGGGCGGGGGCCAGTCTGTTCCTGAGGCCTGGGGGACGGGTTCTCAGTTCCAGATTCTGTCTCTTGCAGCTGACAACCGAAGCCGGAAACGGGTATCTGAGAAGAACAAACGTGACTTCTCAGCCTTCAAGGATGCTGACAATGAACTCAAGGTGAAAATCTCACCTCAGCTACTTTTGGCTGCTCATCGCTTCCTGGCCACAGGTAAGAGCAGGGGAGGGCCTTTGGGGATCGTGGAACACAGACACAGAGGGAGAAATAATGGGACTGGGACTCTGCGGTGTCCCCGAGGGACAAAGGTTGCAGCAGATGACAGGTTGGGGAAACAGGTTGCCCTGGAACTGGGCAAGGTGGCCCCGTCCATCCCTGCATCCCTGTATCCTTGGGCTCCCTATGGTTTGTTTTCCATGTTAATGGGCTGCCATTGCAAACTTCTAGGAAGCATCCAAGGTAGTTTTGAAAATAACCACAGGAGTACCTGAGGTGGGCACAGGGACGCCCTTGGGCCCACCAAGACCTGTGGAGAAGGAGGGAGGAGGCCCGTCGCCTGAACCCTGCTGCCCAGACGCAGCCCCCAGCCCCGGCCCCGCCTGGCCCCTCGGAGGAACCTGGGTAGGCCCTGCCTCTCCGCTTCCTCGTGCCTGCATATGCTGGGTCCCACAAGACTTGACCTCCAGGTCAATGACATTTCTTTCTTCTCACCCCTGATTCAAAACTCCCTTGGGGGCTGGGTAATTAATTAGAAAAATGCCTTCCTATGCCCTCCGTATCCTCCCTACCCCTGTATCTTAACTTCCGTCCACCCCTCACTTGCTAAAGGTGTGGTAATTCCCGCTCCTGTATTGTTCCTGCCAGGCTGTTGATGGTAATGACAGTAACAGGGACATTTATCAAGTTCTTCACATGAGCCAAGAGTGTCTAAGTGCTTTGCCTCTACTGTCCCATTGGACCTCACAACCACCCTATGAAGTTCTAACTCCCATTTTACAGATGAGGAAACTGAGACACAGGTTAAGTAATTTGCCCAAAGTCACACACTATTAGTGCAGGAGCCACTGTTCAAGCCCAAGCAGGCAGATTCGCGTCTAACCAGTCTGGGGCCAAGGAAGGGCAGGGCCTGGGCAGTGACAGCGGTGACCATGTTCTAGGTGCTGCCCATGTTCTAGGCCTGGGCCCATGTAAAGTTCTCCTCTCCTCCTACAGAGGTTCCCCAGTTTAGCCCCTCCCTGATATCAGAAAAAATCCTGCTTCGGCTGCTCAAGTACCCAGACGTCATTCAGGAACTCAAGTTTGATGAGCATAACAAATACTACAACCGCCATTACCTGTACACCCGAAATAAACCTGCTGACCACTTCATCCTCATCCTGCAGGTGAGTGGCCTGCTCTGGAGCCTGCGTTCTCCAGCTGCCCATCGTCCTCCTGAGAGGCCACCTTGTACTCCTTGGTTGGGCCCTTGAGCTCTTCTGTGCTCTGCACCGGCTCTCCTTGTGTGCCACAGTCCTCCTCACCCCTCATGTCTCCTACTTGCCTCATCCTTTTTTTCCCTTCTTACCCTGTGTGTAACCCTGACCCTGCATCCTTTCAGGGGAAGGTGGAGGTGGAGGCTGGGAAGGAGAACATGAAGTTTGAGACGGGCGCCTTTTCCTACTACGGGACCATGGCCCTGTCCTCATCCCCCGCTGGTAAGTCGCCAGGCCGTATCTGTGCTGCCCTCCAGCACACCTGGAGCAGGAGACATTTACAGTCAGCCCAGAAGCTGGGGCAGTCTAGATGGCTCATGCCCTAGGTGGCTCAGGGAAGAAGGGGGACAGCGAGGGCCAGGGCTGCCAGGGCCTAGAGGGGTGGCGCAGGAGAGCAGAGGGACCTGCCCCTTTGGACAGGATTCAGGGGGCAGAGGGGAAGAGATGGAACGAGATTCTGAGTAAAGGCCTTGGGGGAGCTGAGCATGTGTTCTGAGATGTGAGACCAGCCTGCTGGAGGTAAGAAAGACTGTGGGTGAGGAAGGACACATCTGGGAGCCCCAGAAAGCCAATGGTGTTGGGTTGTGATCGGAAGCAGGCAGCTGTTAGTGGCCTGTGAGCAGGGGAAATATGATAGAAGAACGGGGCAGCCAGGCAAGTGGGCCACAGTGGCCCTTATTGTCTGTAATAGTGGGAAGAAGGGTGAGAGAAAGAGGCAGGTGGAGGGAGAACTTGCTTGTGAAGACTGGGACAGGGGAGCTGAGGGGTGGAGGGTGTGGGGGTCCATGGTAGGGAGCCAGGCCAAGGTGTTTGCTGGGAAGATTGCAGTGGGTTTGGCTTTTTGGGGGCTTAATGGCTGCTTCGTCAGTTCTGATGGAGTAAAGGGACTTGAGGATGAAGAGGGGACTAGACATCCTCCAGGAGAGGTTGTGGAAAGTCTGGGGAAGGGCCACTCTGGTTGCCCCAATGCCCTGTGCCTCTCCAGTCCTGGATGGTCCAGGCTGTCTTTGCCAGAGGGGCCTTGTGGCTGGAATGGGCCCATGCAGGCAAGGCCCAAGTGTCACCTGGCTTGGCTCCTCACTAGTTGTGTGACCCCTCCAAGCCTCGAGAGGGGCCCCAGGTTGCTGTGTGCTGGAGAGTGGAGGTCTCCTTTGGTGCTATGACACAGGCACACAATGAGGTGCTCCAGCTCCTGGGAGGTCTCTGGGCTGTGCCTGTTGCTGTCCTTTGACACGGAGTGGGGCCAGGGCACCCATCCATTTGTTGGTGTGACACGCCCCACCCCTCCGCAGCATGAGCCATTACAAGCAGGCTGCTGGAGGGAGGGAGCAGGGAGACAAGGCTCCAGAGCTGGGTTTTGCAGCAGTGGACCCTGCCTGGATGCTTCAGGCCTGGGGAAGACTTCTCTGCCTCTTCCAAGACCACCTCTTGCAGTCTGCCTTGGGGATATCTTGTTCACAAGGGCACACAGTCATGGGACATTTCCTGCAGACACTCTTCACTGAAGTGGTGCCTCAGAGGCCCAGGTCAGGGTCTTTGGCTGTGTCCCTTGACCTGGAGGCCTCAGTTCTCTCTTGGAGTGGCTGGCAGGGAGGGGAGATGACATCTGGGGGTCCTGGATTCTCTGCAGGAGCTCTGGGCCACCTCCACCAGCTCCTGACCCCTCTAAGCAGGGCTCACTGGTCTGCCTGAGTACCCTGTCCAGCAGAGCCTGTCCTTTCCCATTATGCCCCCTCTCTGCCCAGGGGAACCTGGCTTCAGCAGGATCGAGTTCTGCTTTTCATCCCATTCCAGTAGCTCCCATGTCCTGCCTCCTGACCCCACCCATCACTGACTTTTTCCTCTTTTGCTCCAGTGCCTTCAACCCAGGTCGGGTGTCTGCCTGGCAAGCAGAACTCCTTGCTCTCCTGGCTCGCAGGTAACTGGCATGGCTGGAGAAGTTTGTACTGCCACCTGTCGCCTGAGCCCACATACCACAGCTGTATTAACTTCTCCCAGCAGGCCCTGGGGCTCCCCACCTGCGTGTTCACACTTGTGGGCCAGCCTGATTAGTGCCAGCTCTGCCTGGCCTAGGGCCCAGTTACTGGGTGTCTTTGTCCTGGTCCTTGAATGGCTTTTCTGAAAGTCCTTCAGTCCTTGAGAAGACACAGATGCACACACACACACACACACAACCACAGATAATAGGCTGGAAGTGGAGGGTTGCTCCTGGCCAGGCCAAGTGAGCCTACCTGTTCAGTACTCCCTGATGAAGGCCACTCAGACCTCCTTCGGAAGACCTGTTATCTCATCAGCTTTCTCTAAAAAACTTCCCTCCTCTTTTCATAGACTTTGTTGATCATTCTGTTATTGCTTGGTGTCTGTGTGCCAGGGGGAGGCAGCAGCTGGGCAGTTAGAAGTATGGCCACAGTCAGACTGCCCTGCTTGAATGCCATCTCCACGGCTATTAGCTAAAGGATTCCCAGGAGCTGATGTACCCTCCCTAAGTCTTGGTCTCCTCATGTGAAATGGGTACAATACATGTGCCCATTTCTTAGAATTGTTGGGAACAGTAAATGACAGAGTTGGTACAAAATATTTAGTTAGAGCTCAGTTATTATTTCTGGATTTTTTTTTTGCAGTCAAAGTATTTAGGAAAAGGCCAAATGCTCTATGTTGGTTCAGGTTTTTGGTGTGCCACACTACGGAGCCCTTTTCCAGGACTGGGGGAACTGTGTTGGCCAGACTCATTCAGGGGATTCCCTCCCATTGCTTAGCCAGGCAGCGGAGGGTGGGCGAGGCGCTGTCTGGCCTGGTGAGCCCCGGGAGGTGAGGAGCATTACTAGTGGCTTTGGGCTCCAGTCTCAGCACGGAACTTGAGCTCCTGCGGCCCTAAAAGTCCTAAACACCTGTCACCTCAGTCACTCATTGCCCATTTTATGTTCAAACAGCTGGGGCTTTTTCCTTCTTGACTGTACCAGTGAGACTTTTCTATTGATCACATTTTTTAAAAAGGTAAAGAGGTGACTAGAAGTCACTCATCCCTTTAAAATAGAAGCAAATTTTGACTGTGGAAGGATGTAGGCTGCCATTAATGACCTTTGAGTCAGGAGCTGTTGAAGAGAACTGCGTGGAGCACCTTGTTCCTCGCTGGCCAACCCCTCAGCCTCCCGCCCCTCCTCTCTGCACTTGCCCTTGGGTCTGTGCGGCCAGGAGTTTTATGCATACAGGTTACATAAACTTTGATGTTTGTACCTAATATGGGAACAGAGACCCTTTAAACTTTCTAGTTAGAGCCACACAGTGTTCCACTGACCAGACGTGCCTGCCTTTGTTAATCCCCCTGATGGATGTTCATGGGGGGAGTTTCTATTCTAAGTAACACCATGATGTAAACCTCATTATGGAAAACCTCTTTCTGTGTTTAAGATGTCCTTAGAATATTCTTTCAGAAATGGAATTACCAAGTCAAAACCTTCCATTTTTTTTTTACATTTATTGCCTTGTTTTAATCATAAATTAACATAGCTTATTTAGAAAACCTGGGAAAACAGAAAAAAGTCTTAAGAAAATTAAGAAGCATTGTAATTTCATTATTCAGAAACAAACACTTCAGATTTTGCTGTATTTCTCTCTAGGACCTGTTTTAATAGGTCATGTCACTAATGTGTTTTGGTTTTAAATTCCATTCCTGTGTCAGGAGTATTACTAAGCATTAATTAAAAGCATACCACCATTCAAATAATTAATGTGAAATATTAAGTAATATGCCAAATATTTCTTTTTTCTAGAACTTAATAAGAGGTGTTACGTAAGTTAGAATAAATGATACATGTACACGACCCTCTAGTGATTGCACCCCAACCAATAGTAGAACATCCAGATTAGATTTTCCTAGTTTTATGGATGAGTATCAGAAACAGAGTGTCCCTCAGTTCAGTGTCGCTTAGTTAAAGCTGTACTGGACGTTCAATCCCCGGATTCTGTAGGTTTGCTCTCTTTGCTGGGCTTTTGTTAAAATAGCTAACTAACTTAGCTAGCAACTTACTAGTTAATTGAGCAAATTAGCTTAGTTCACTTTCTGTCAGTTTAAAACAAGCCAGCATGTGTTCACAGTTAACTTCTTGGTGCATTTCATTGTTTCTATGTGTTTTCAAAAACAAGATCTAATGGTGTACAATAACGTGTGCAGTTCTTTTTTAAAAGTAAGGAGCTGCTGGCTCCTTCCTCTTCTGAGTGGAGTCAGTCCCCCCCTTCCCGGTTCTGATCTACTGCATGGAGGCCTGTGCTGCCCCTAGTGGCGACAAGAGGCACCACCACCACCGGGCCCTCTGCCTGGTGGGAGGGGCCTCGGGCCAGTCCTGAGTGGGAAGCCTGTATAGCTCTGGGGACTCTAGGTTCCTGAGAGAGGAACCTGCTGCCCCACTCCCTGCCAGATTGGCTGGGAGCACACACACACACACACATGCGAGTGGGTAGGGCTCTTCCACACAGAACATGCTATATGCAGAAACAGATGTTTGACCTCATAAGAACATTTTAAGATGTGAACAGGGTGTCCCGTTGAGGGGTGTGTGTATGCAGAATGAAAGAGTGCAAACTCTGCATTCTTTGTTTAATGTAATTGAAGAGAATACAGTTTATGTCCTTGACAAAAGCTGTTAAATTGAGATGACACTTTTCCATAAGCTTGGCTGCCAGGCTAGGATAATAATCATTGTGTTGCCCTTGGTAGATTAGTAGTGGAAGTGAGGGGTTTCATAGCCATGAACTTACTGTCTTTTGTTTTTGTTTGGATAGCCTTTTTAATACCACACAACTTCTAAACAAAGTAACTCATTTGCTTTGATGAGGTCAGGTCCTGCAGTTGCAGCTTCTGTTTGTCCTTAAGAACTCTGCCTGTTCCTGGTGGGGGCACTGTTCTCTGTGCATCTGTGATACAGGGCTAGATGACAGGCTGTGAGGGGCCCTGGGGCTCCTGCCTGACAGCTCCTTTCTCACCACAGACCGCTCCCCATCCCACCCCACCCTGCTCAGTCGCTCAGCCTCCCTCAGTTACCCGGACCGCACGGATATCTCAAGCTCAGCTCCCTTGGCAGGCAGTGGCAATCAGTTCGGCAGCTCCATCCTGGGCCAGTACATCTCTGACTTCAGCGTCCGGGCACTCATGGACCTGCAGTACATTAAGGTGAGTGCTTCCAATGGCCTGGAGGTTCGAGTCCCTCTGCCTCAGGAATCAGAAGCTTCTCCCTTCACCCACCACACACAGCACGGAGGCCCTGGCGCAGGAGCCATGTTCCTTTACTTTTGCTCCTCACTGTTTCTCCCGGCTTCTGGAGACTCCACCTGCTCATGTCTCTGTCTGGACTTGGCCTCCATCCTGGCCAGCTCTATTGCCCCAGGTCTCATGCAGGGTCGTGCCCTCCAGCCCCTGCTGCCTGTGAACCGCATCCTTTCCTGCAGATCACCCGACAGCAGTATCAGAACGGACTGCTGGCCTCACGCATGGAGAACTGCTCTCAGTTTCCCCTGGATGGGTGCACCATCTGCGCAGAGAACCTGGTGGAGAAGCCTGAGCTGCCTGTGGTGGATGAGACCACAACTCTCCTGAACGAGTGCAACTCTTTGCGGCACAAAGCCTCCCACGAGAGCGCCATCTGACAGGAGGGCCTGGGATCCCCCGCCAGCCCCGCGGGGGCCTCCCCAGTGGGCCCATGTGAAGATAGGGAGCCTGTTAGGCCAGAAGGGGTACAGATAGCCTGTCTAACTGAGCAGCCAGATGGCCCCCAGGCCGTGGTGGATCTGGCCTCTGACAGGGACCTCTGAACAGCTCTATGGTAGCACCACACAGCCCTGGACTGGTAGGGCGGGAGGCCAGGTACCATGAATGAGCAAGGCTGTTTTTTACTGAGACAATTTCTAAACTAGGCTCATTGCTCCTCTTTTTAAGTACCATTTGGGGACTGGAAGACAGGGTTAAGGAACTTTATTTTAAAAACAACTTTTTCCTTTTCCCACAAAAACTTTAAAAGGGGTAAGGTTTCTCACCTCGGGAAGCAATAGCCATAACCTGCTCCCAGCCGTGCCCTTCTGGCTTACATCCCTGACTCAGGGAGTCACTTTTCCCTCTTCCTCCTCCTCCAGAGACGGGATCTCAGAGGCCCACTGGAGGAGGGTTCTCTCTTGGGAGGAAGACAGTTCTTCCCAGGAAGCAAAGAACCAAATAGCGCCGAGAACAACTGCCTGGACACATGCACTGAGGCTGGCCTGCCGTTGCTGAGGCCGAGGGATTGTGGGTAACTGTGACCAGGGACACTTGCAGCTGTGGAGAGGAGTGCACCTACTCCCTCAGTCTCAGGATTCCAGGAATGCCCTAGAACTGGCCTCTGCTGGTGAGTTGGGGCTAGGCTGCGGACTCTCCCTCCTGTTCCCGTTGGTTTGCTTCCTGTCTGCCCTTCTGGACAACTCCCCTTGTAATGGGGCCAACTTAAAGTGTTCAGCAGGGTCTCACACCTTCCAGATTACTCACCCCCGCTCCCCAGGCGCTGTCCTCCCCTTTACCAAAGGTTTCCCCTAGGTAGGAGAGCATTGCGCTAGAGGCGACTCATCTAGGGTACTCCTTTCAGTTCCAAGAGAGAACCTGGTCCTACGCAACCGCATTGTTAACAGTTAATGCTGTCTCCCTTCCCACCCCACAGTGCGGTCAAGTCTTAGTCAGTGGTCCATGAAGCCCTACTTTCCAGACTCCCTGCTTCTGATCCCCAAACCCTAGTGCCTCTTGGGGATTGAGGACAAGTGGGCATATGGAAAGCCAGCCTGAGCAGGTTCTTCATGCTCTTGACTCTGTGGCTGAGCCGTCCCTGACCTTGACAACATACTTGCAGAGCCCGGGACTGGAGGCTCTCACCTGAAAGGGCACACATCTGGCAGCCCTACTCCCACCCATGTGATCCTGGGAATTGTCATCAGGGCCTTCACTGAAGCTAGTGGCAGTGGACCCTGAGAGCCCCACCCCACGTGAAATCCTGCCTGGGTGCCTTTTCCTGGGGCTGAATAGGCCGGCTCACTGCTGGGGAGATTGGGACCAAGGTCCATGTACGCCCTTCTGTTGGGTAGACAGTTGCTGGGGCCCAAGGTCGGGTGAGGGAGACTGCAGGCCTCCCGCCTGAGAATTTTTCCTCACCAGTGAATCGTCACCCCAGGTGCTCTGCTCTTCAGTTGCCTAGAGAATCCTAACTCTCAGGACCAGGAAGTGTTTTACACCAAGTATGTTTGCCCCAGGCCAGCTTAAAGTCTTCCTCAGTCACAATTTATTCCTGAAAGTCTGGAGGGAGGGAGGTGACACCCATGGGTTCTCAGCCATGGGGAAAAAGACCACACCTTTGTCCTTACTGGGGGAAACTCCTTAGTTTTCTACGGGAGCAGCTTGCTTTCTGAGTCCTCACAGGAACTTACAAAGCGTGTTCCTGAGAGGCTGGAGTGCCAGGTGGAGCATACAGCACTGGCCTGCACAAGTGAGTGTGTGTGAAGAAAAGGAGCAGGGCACACACTTCTACAGCTACCTCTTTGCACACACAATTACTACCAATAGATGGTCCCTCCTCCCTGTCCCGTTGTTCCCCATTTATAATCACTTCTTGCAGAGGGTCATAATTATTTCCAAATATTACTGGTCTGATGACTTCTCCTCCCAGTGTAGTTTTTCACTTCCTGTCACAACCTCTGGTTCCTGGGCTGAGCCATACTCTTAACTGGCCTAGCCCTGCGTGTCTTCCCGTGTAAGGGAGACCTTGGCAAGACCATGGCCTCCAAATGGGTAGGCAAATCATAGCCACCATAGCAAACAACTCATATTTATTTTGCGTAAGATTTTAATTTGTATATTTTTGTGATTTATTTTGGCATTGTTACGAGTTTTGACTCTTGGGGAGTTCTGTTGTTATGACTCTTGTGTCTTGTCACAAGACAGTGATAATATTTGCTAAACAATATATGGAATTTATTTTTGATTGGTAATAAAAAATGAAACGTGTACTCTCAGTGAGTCTACAGTTTGCCTATTTGAGTTCTGTCTCTATGAGTACCTGTCATAGACATAGCAGTGGCTGTGGCTGGCTCTCGCCTGTGACTCAAGGGGCAAGTATTCTGGGGCTGTTTAGGAATAAAAAGGAAGCAGAACTTACAAAATGCATATAATCAAGGCTCTTGTCACTGGAGCTAGAGAGTGCCAGCTGCTGCTAGGCATAGAGGGCAAATGTGCTTAACTGCCGCAATTAGGAATCCTGTAAAATGGGACACCATAGGGTCTTCTGCTTGCAGGTAGCAGAGGGGCCAGCTAGAATGGGCAAATTGCTGCTTTCTCCCCTGGGGGCTGAAGAAGAAAGAAGCTAGATCCCAGAGTATGAGTACATTGCTTTATACCATGCAGTTAGCTTTTGCCCATACTCTTGGGCGGGTTATGGTTTCAAATTTGGAAGGGTTATCCCCTGATAAGCCCACCTGCGTCGTCTCCCTGCACCCACTCCCAAACCTGCTGTGCAGACTCCGGCGGTGCCCACGGGTGACGCAGCTGGTGTGTGCCATCAGTGTGCTGAGGCCAGGGGCTCAAGCAAGCCAGGCTTAACAAAGTAGACAAATCGGAGGGAATGTTTAAAGAAAGGGAAGCAAGGGGATAGGCGGAAAGGACATTCCAGATAAAAGAACAGATGTAAAACTTGGTTAGAGGGGGGCAAGAGTAAATTTCATTCATCATCTGTCCCACACGTTTAAGCCTCTGCCTGTCAGGTGCCACCGACCCCTCAGTGAATTTTGTGAGGAAGACCTCCCTGAGGGGGCTTGTCAAATCAAAAGGACCTTTTGATTACTGTCTCCTCTGCCTGGAACACTTCTCCCAGGTCTTTGTGGGTCTCACCCCCCACTTCATCTAATCCTCTGTTCAAATGTCACCTGAGAGAAGTCTTCCCTGGTCACCTCATCTAAAACAGCATGGCCCCAATTCTTCTGTCTCCTTACTGTGCCTTTTTCTTTACAGCACTTAGTGCTAGGTATTAAAATACAGGTTTGCATATTTTCTGTTGTCCCCATACAGGAACCTAAACTCCAGGAGGGCAGGGACTTTCTCATTCCCACACAGTCCCAGCACTAAAACAGTACCTGGTACATGTAAGCACTCAGTGCAGGAAACACTTGTTGAATGAATGAACTTGTTGAAAGAATGGGTTCTTCAATAAGGCGAGGACTGGATGCAACAGAAGAGCACATAGCTCCCACAACCTTGACCCAACCTAGTCAAGATGGTGGAGGAAGACCAGGTGGAGGAAGTGACATTTGCAGGCTTGAGAGATAAGCAGGTCTTAGCCAGTGAAATCACACAACAGTTTTGGGTTTGCAACTCAAGAATAAATGTTTAGATAAAACATGGAAATGACTTCAACCAAATGAACTGTAAAGAAGATGGCCCAGGGAGGGTCATTGAGGGACCTGAAGGTCACATGACAAGCATCTCCATTGATACTGTGACTGACCAGAGAATGGGGCATGGCAGCAGAGCCAAGAGGAAGAAACCTGCTGTTGAGGCCTCTGTTGCTAATAGAAGTGACTCCATAAACAGCTTTGTTTTCACGGAGCTGGATTCTTTGTCTTTGGGTACTAACAGTGTAAATGACCATTTGTCTTTTCCAAGTATGATCCAGTTGTTCTACCTAAAGGTTTTTCTTAAAAAAATGAGTTACAGGTTGTTTTCCAAGGGAGCCTAAAACCAAGGAAAAAGTAACTCATCAAAGTTCAGAGCCCTGTCTAAATCCATAGGGAGTCTTTCCTCTGGAACTGTTCTTGGCTAGTTAATAACTTTTCAGACACAGGACACACTTCAAGCATGTCATCCATCTGTCTCAATGTCGGCCTTTTATCTGGACTTGGAGACAAAAGTGTGAATTAAAGGGGTGCAGCCATTATTTTTTTCTTCGGAGGAAGCTTGCCAATCCAGTAGAAATGCTCAGTAGCATCCTTCTGCTGCTCACTTGTTCTGTAATCTGCAGTGAGGCAAACTTCTCAAAGGGCGTAGCACCGTCGGGATCATAAAAAAGAAACACGGAGATGTGGTCGGTCTTGTCTAGTTTACAATGGAGAAGAGATACTGTTACCATCCTTTGAAGAGTTTTTCACAAATTTTTCTTTTGGTCATTCACCATGTGTTTACTAATTTTCGCACATTGCCTTCAGGCGCGATCAATAAATTTTCTTCAGTAAACCTTGGCTTCCAGACGCCCAGTCACCTCCTGTCCTTCAGGTCAGTGGTTCAAGGGACCCCTTTCCTAAGAAAACGGTCCATCTTCTATAGACAAGTCTTGCCTGCAAGCCGCTAGGATCCGCGCCCCGAGTCCTGAGCCAGGGACTTCCCGGAGCACCAGCCCAGCCTCCCGGCGCGCGGGGACGGTCTGTGGGAACGAGGTGTCCGCGGAGGCGGCCCAGCTCGCCTCTCCGCCTCCTCCGATGCCCGCCACCTCTTGCCCGGAGAGCTGCGGCCAGGCCCCGTGGGTCCGTGGGTCCCAGGACCCCACGCCCCCCGGCCCGCCCCGGGATCGCGCCGGTTCTTGTTTACTCCCCGGCGCAGCCTAGTCCGACCCTGGGGCCCGCCCTCGCCCGCCGCCTATTGGCGGAGGAGGCGTCCAGGCCGGCGACGATTGGCCCGGGGGAGGCGGAGGGGTAGGCTGCGCGGGAGGCCGAGAGGGGCAGCCGGTGATGGCGGCGGCGGCAGCGGCAGGTCGGCTGGGTTGGTTACTCGCCGCATTCTGCCTGGGCAGCGCCGGCAGGAAGGAGGCGCTGGGTCCGCGAGTGCTGGGCATCTGTGTGGAGGAGGACAGCGCCGCGGGCGCAGGGTGGGCGCGCGGAGAGGAGATTAGGGCTGTGCCGGAGGCCACCTTCCGCCTGCGCCTTTTTGGCTCGGGCTTCGCCAACAGCTCCTGGTCCTGGGTGGCCCCTGAGGGGGCGGGCTGCCCGGAGGGCGGGCCGGCCGCCGCGCCTGGGGAGGTGGCGGCCCCCACGGGCGAGTGGCTCGCGCTGCTGCGCCTGCGCGCCCAGGCCGAGCGCCCGCACTCGGGACTCCCGGCGGTGCGCGGGGAACGAGGCGGCTCTGCAGCCGAGGAGGCGGCGGCCTCCGCGGGCGAGTGGCGCGCGCTGCTGCGCCTGCGCGCCGATGCCGAGCGCCCACACTCTGCGCTGCTGGCGGTGCGCTTGGAACCCGGCGGCGCTGCGGCAGAGGCGGCGGCTCCGCCCTGGGCGCTAGGCTTGGGGGCGGCGGGTCTGCTGGCGCTGGCGGCTCTGGCACGGGGCCTGCAGCTGAGCGCGCTGGCGCTGGCGCCCGCGGAGGTGCAGGTGCTGCGCGAGAGCGGCTCGGAGGCAGAGAGAGCGGCTGCGCGGCGCCTGGAGCCCGCGCGCCGCTGGGCCGGCTGCGCCCTGGGCGCGCTGCTGCTGCTCGCCAGCCTGGCGCAGGCGGCGCTGGCTGTGCTGCTCTACCGCGCGGCCGGTCAGCGCGCGGTGCCCGCCGTGCTGGGTAGCGCGGGGCTTGTGTTCCTGGTGGGCGAGGTGGTGCCGGCCGCCGTGAGCGGGCGCTGGGCCTTGGCGCTGGCGCCGCGCGCGCTGGTGCTCAGCCGCCTGGCCGTGCTGCTTACCCTGCCCGTAGCGCTGCCGGTGGGGCAGCTGCTAGAGCTGGCGGCGCGGCCTGGGCGGCTGCGCGAGCGCGTGCTAGAGCTGGCGCGCGGCGGCGGCGACCCCTACAGCGATCTCAGCAAGGGCGTGCTGCGCTGCCGGACGGTGGAGGATGTGCTCACGCCGCTCGAGGACTGCTTCATGCTGGACGCCAGCGCCGTGCTGGACTTCGGCGTCCTGGCCAGCATCATGCAGAGCGGCCACACGCGCATCCCCGTGTACGAGGAGGAGCGCTCCAACATCGTAGACATGCTCTACCTCAAGGACTTGGCCTTCGTGGACCCCGAAGACTGCACGCCGCTCAGCACCATCACCCGCTTCTACAACCACCCACTCCACTTTGTCTTCAACGACACCAAGCTGGACGCCGTCCTGGAAGAGTTCAAGCGAGGTAACATCCGGGGAATCGCGGGGGCGTTGGGGGCACTCCAGTGGCGGGGCCTGCCACCAGAAAACTGGTGGGGAGCTCTGGAAGCCTGGTAGAAAGGGTCCCATTTCTGTGCACTGCAGTGAGATCACCACGGTGGCCTTTTAGAGAAGATGATGGCCTTGCAGCTCTTGACTGAACTTAGAAAACATTTAAAGGCTCTCGTTCAAAGGGTGTCAGAGGGCTATAGACAGCAAAACCCCCTTTTCCTGGAGGGCCCTCAGTTTGCAGAGGTGTGGCCACTGGCGCCAACCCCCCAGTTCTTCCCCTCTCCCAGGTCATTTTTGTGGGCGTTGGCCTTGTAGCAGGTCCAGACTCCTGGATAGAAACTGAAGGAACAACGGAAAGAATATAGTCTTGAGATATTTGGATGCTTTAGCAGCACACATACAATACCAAATTAGCTGGGCCTGTGATGTTCCCGGGGATCATTGTTAAAGTCAGGAAGGGCTGCTACCTTCCTGACTACAGAAAAGGGATGATTCCTAGCTTTTCTGCAGATGTGGAAACTTTCACTGATTTCACCAACAACCACTGCATGGAGGCTGATTTAGCTTTCCCTTCCTCTGTCCTGTTTAAGTTTCCTTTTTCTAACCCTGAGTAAGTTCTTTCCTAAGTCAGCATTTTCATCCTCTTTCACCTTCGGTTATCTGAGCAACCATAAGGTTGTGGGTAAAAACTTGAGACCCTCCAGGTGTGAGGGGGTGGCTTCCTCTGCAGTACTCTGTGGGCAGCGTGGGGGTGCTCCTTGGCTGCTGGCCAGGCTTTTCTGAACTCCTGCAGGGTGGACATGGTGACACGCCCAGATTCTGGATGGGCATGACCCCAAAGGCTGCATAACGTGAGGTGGGGAGGTGAGCAGAGCCCCTAATCCTGCTGGCAGCTGTGAAGCCTCCTGGCCATGGGTCTGCATGGGTGTTGAATAGTTAGGCAGTCACTATTACTACCGCACCCCCAGACTGGGTGGGAGACAATCTCTTGGGTGCCCCTGAATGTTTCCCCAGAAAGTGGCCATGCAGCCAGCCCCTCTCTGGGGAGGGGAGCCCTGGGTGAGGGCCAGGCAGAACCTTCGGGTAGTAAGCGCTCTGTCTGGGCCGCTGAGACCTCCACAACAGTGCTCATTCCCTGGTGGTTCTCAGGGCCTGGTGGCTGCAGTGCTGGCCCTGGAGTCAGCAGGGGAGGGTTTTGTCCTGCGCCTGTGACCTAGCTTGAGACCCTGGGAATGCTGGACTTGATCGCCAGGATGGTGACTGAGCAGAGCTGGTACCACCTGAGGGTTCCCAGAGGTCATTGGCTGGTGTGGAGATCAGAGTAGGGAGACCCCAGTTAGGGGGGCAGCTGAGGTGATGAGGCTGAATAAAGGTGCTCAGTGGGCCTGGAGAGGAGATCCCAGAGGGCATTTGTAGGTAGACTTGGGAGGATTTTGTGGTTTGCTGAGGGGCAGTGGAGCTGAGGATGAAGCCTGGGTGTTTGCTTTGGTGGTGGTGGTGGTGCCCTTCCCTGAGGCAGAGCACGTGCAGGGGAGAGGCGTGCTGGGACTGGACATTGAAATTTGCATCTGTGCAGTGGCCCAAGAGGCTGACTTGTAGAGGCAGTTGATGTGAAATGCAAATGAGAGGCCAGAACAGGAGGTAAAGATCTGGTCTACAAAGTGGTCCCTCAGTCTGCAGAAGCGAAGCAGGAAGCCTATACTGCCGGGGCACACAAGTGTGTAGGGGGAGAGGGCAGCAGAGGAGAAGCTGCTGGAGGAGCTAGAGGCTCGGGAGTGCCCTGGCAGCCAAGGAAAGAGACTACTTATGAAGGATGGGTGATCAGGAAAAGAGGCCAATGTCACGTCATGTGGATCCAGCGACTAGGATACCCTTGCCGTTTGCAAGAGAAGATTTGGTGCCCCAGCATCAGGTGATGGGGAGGTGAAGGGCACATGAAGAGGGATGACAGCTAAGGTAGACTGGCCTCTCTCCCGTGAGGTATGGCTGCAGACTGGGAGCAGAAAGCCGTGGCTGGGAGAGGATGGGCAGTGGAGGGGGCCTTCTGCTCCTTGGTTTTAAGGATGAGTCGAGTCGATTTAGTTTAAATGTTGATAGGGAGGAGCTGGTAGATGGGGGAGGCTATGGAATAGGCTGCTCTGTCCTGGAGTGGTGGCTCAGAGCAGCTCTGGAGAACCAAGCAGGTTCATGAGCCCAGGGCCAGGCCAGCAGCTGCCTCCTAACAGCATGCTGAAAAGCAGCCCACTAGAAGCTGGTGGAGGTCCAGGGGATTTGCAGCCTGGAAGTTGGATTGGGAGCTTTGGTCCCCTTGCCTTCCTCCTCCTGGGTGACTGAAGACCAGTCCGGGGCCATGTCTTTCCTGTGACATCTTGGTGTTTTCACTGCTTCTCTTTGCAGTGTAATCCTTTGGTAGGTATCTTTATTGGTCCTCTTTAAAGTCTTTTTTAGCCTAACCCCCTTCTTCATTCTGCTTATGAACAAAGGGCATATTGCAGCCCGTATGGTGCCTGAGGTTTTAGAACTCAATTCCCTTCCTGTTTCTCTGTCAAGTGCATGATGCCCTCCACGTTTCCTGAAGCTGGAGTCCTTTCCTCTTGGCAGCTGCCATTCTGGGGCCTGTGTGTCTCATTCTTTCAGAGAACTGTCTGTTCTGGGACTTCAGAGTGTGGGAAAGGCACTTCCCCAGTGAGGCGCCCCTCAGTCAGTACGCAGCCTGAGGTGACACGATTATTTTGTGTGAACATTACCAGGAAGAGTGTTCTTCAGAGCTATAGTAAAGAGCGTGTGCTTCCTCGAAAGCCCTTAACTCTGTCCTCTTTGTCAACCCCAGTGAGACTATTCAAGGACATTTATCCAGAGGAGGGCCTAGGTTGGGTGAGCTTTGTTTAGAGTCTCAGCTTTAAACCAACTGATTCCTTGTCTGTCAGAAGGCACAGCATTGCCACAACTTTGAAAACCTGCTGTGAGAATGTTAGCACGGTACTTTTCTCAAAGACACATTCAGACAGTTGCATTAAAAAAACAAAAGGGAAGGCAGAGGAATTTAAGCTCCCAACTGCATTTTTAAGAATATCCTAGAAATCAGGCATTATGGAAGAGTTCTCTAGCATCCATATAATTTTTGAGAACCCTTGAGCCTCCTTACAAATGAAAACTTGGTAGCTTTTTCAGAGCTTTCTGGTTGCTGTTGGCAGATGTGCCCACTGCCCCTTGCCTGTGGCCCTGTGGAGCTTGCTCAGGGAGGGTCTCTGGTCAGCCAGCCAGGAGCCTCCGTATTTTCATAGAGTTTCATCCTATAAGATGAGAGAGAAACTTCAATCCAGCCAGCTGCCCTTTCTCTTTGTACCCCAGCTACTCTGTCGTGGTTGTCATTTGGACCCCTCAGATGTTGTTTAAGGTGAAATCACATGGCCACTGTTTTAGGGCATCTTCCAAGGGCTCTTTTCTTCTGTTGATTATTGAGTCGTCCCATGTGGCAGGTCACTGAGGAACTTGAGCCTGTTTTGTAGACGTTAGACTTGTGTGCTGAGCCTTGGCCTTCCTGATCTGGCCTGATGGATGCAACATGGAGCAGGGCTACCATGGCTCCGTTAGGATTGGTGAACCATTTCCAACACAAATACCAAGTGGCAGAGCTTCTAGAAAGGTGGCAATCCCCAGTCCACACCTGTCTCTCAGCAGGAGTGAGCAGATAGCTGTCCAGGAACTCCTGGCTTTTTTCTCCTGGGAGGGAGGGAGACAACCTAGTGTGGGTCACTTCCACACTCACCTGCGGTTGGAGGACATCAGAGTGCCCTGCTGTATCACTTGCACCCTCACCTGTGCTGGCAGGATATCAGAGCTCCCTGATTGCGCTGCTGTCTTTTCTTTGGAAGGGCCTGTGCTGCAGAGCGCCCTTGGTGACGTGTGACTTGCCCCTGGGGAGGGTCTCTTCTCTTCAGTGAAAGTCGACTGAGCAAAAGAAAGTCGCATGGTTAGAGGGTGGACTGGGGAGCCACCTGCCTGGGTTCGAATCCTGGTTTTGCACTTGGGTGGGTTACCAAGCTTCTCTTGGCCTCTGTGTCCTCTGTAAATCGCACAGTGGGCGTAATGGTATTAAATGCCTCAGAGCTGTTGGAGACTCAGCTGAACACTGCATCTCTTCAGTTCTCAGAGACACATATTTCTGCATTTTAACATTGCAGCCATCAGAATGTGTCCCATAATTGATGGCATCTTAGATTGGATGGAATACAGTAAATGTTATCTCTTTATTCTTTTTCAGCCTTCTCTCCTTTCTTATCATCTGGTTAGTGGCCTCGTAATAGTAAGAGCTTTTGATTGATTCTTGACATTTTCCTTCCGCGCATCTTTGGAGCGGAGGTCTTCCTCTACCTGACTACTCTGGAGATACAGATGCTGAAAGAATGAGGCAGAGCATGTCTTGTAGACTCCAGAGATGTGTTTCTAAACTCAGTCAACTACATTGTAATTAAACCCAGGGTATGTAAAGTGTGGTGCATATAAATAAGTGAGCTTGACATTTTGCTTTACCAGAAGATTCTTAAAGCAAGTACCTCCTTTACGTGCAGGCTGCCCAGCTTTTGCCCTAAGCCTTTTTCCACTAGTGACACAGACGGGCATGGTTCAGATGAGTTTGCTCTCGGTTCCGTATCCTAGGCCAGGACTACCCAGGCCATCAGCCACTACCCACATGTGGCTGTTGAGCTCTTGAAAGGTAACTTTAGTCTGAGTTGGGATGTGCTGTAAGGGCCAAGCACACACCAGGCTTCAAAGACTTAGTACCAGAAAAGTAAAACATCTATTAATATTTGCATACTGATTGCATGTTGAAATGGTATTTTGGCTATCTTGAGTTAGTTATAATATATTACCAATTTCACCTGTGTTTATTTAATGTGACTACTCAAAAATTTTAAATGACATCCGTGGCCTGCATTCCGTTCTTTTGGACAGGTGTAGAATTGTGTACGTGATAGGCAGTGACCTAAAGCAGAGTAAACTCCTGAAGTTGCCCCAGCGCTCCCCAGGCTCCCCACGCTCAGAGGCTTGGGCTTTTTTCAAGCTTGCATTTCCTCATTAAACAAGCAGACAAAACAAACAGGAAGCCAACCTGGAAGAGACCCAGGAGAGGAAGGTGAAAAGTTCCAGGCCGCTGCGCTTACTCCCCCACAGTCTGGGCCCTGATTGGCCAGATCCATCCCCTGGGTGACTTCCATAGACCAGCTTCTGGAAATAAAGGGCAGTTTTCAGACTTGGGAGAGCTTTTCTAGGGGAGTCCGACTGGGTGGCCCCTGTGGGCTCCCCCATTTACACTGTCCCTGGGGAGCCGGTGTCTGCAGCCCTGTTGTGTCTGCTCTGGCCCAGATGCATCCTTGTCTACACCATGCTCACGGCATGGAGTCGCATAGACCCAGGGCTGACTCCAGCTGTGCGCTGCCCAGGGGGCCTCGTGGGGCTGGATGTGGTGTCTGAGATTTAGATTCCTCGTGTGTATGGAGGCTAATCCTCGTGAGCATGTAGCGAGCCTTCAGTAGGCACCTCAGAGGAGTCTCGCCCAGTGCCTGGCACAGCGTAGGGATACAAGCATCAGCTTCTGTCCTTTAGGTGGGCAGATTGGGAGCCCCCCAGCAAGCTGTGACGTGAGCATCCCCTCCCCCAGGGAAGTCCCACCTGGCCATCGTGCAGAAGGTGAACAACGAGGGTGAAGGTGACCCCTTCTATGAGGTGCTGGGCCTGGTCACCCTGGAGGACGTCATCGAGGAGATCATCAGGTCGGAGATCCTCGACGAGTCTGAAGACTATCGTGAGTCTTGGCTTCAGGCACTTTCCCATCTCCACCAGTCTTTGGAGCTTACTGAGATACACGTGTGTATCAGAGGATAGCGGGTCTCACGGGGCTGGAAACGAGGCTGGATCTCCTGTCAGAGCTGTGCCTAGCCAGGCCCTCTTCTCCTGGCCCTACCGGAATGAGGATGTCTGTGGTCCAGCCCATCCCACCCAGGCTCTGCAGTCCCAGCACTCGGGGCTCCTCTAGCAGTTGTACTGTTTCCTTATCGCTGGGGGAGGGCTTTGCCCATAGCAGGCCTCGCCCCGTCGCCCGTCTTCCTCTAGCCTGCCCCTGGGTTCGCTCCTGTGGTGGGAGCCTGCTGCCCCCTAAGCAGGCCCTCTCGCCACCCCAGGAGACCCCACTGTGAGGAAGAAGCCTGCTCCTCTGAGTGCCCCTCTCAGGCGGAAAGAGGAATTCTCCTTATTCAAGGTGTCTGACGATGAAAATAAAGTGAAAATCTCTCCTCAACTGCTCTTGGCCACCCAGCGCTTCCTGTCCCGAGGTGAGGGGGTGTGGGGGGGGACCTTGTCCCTGCTCTCTTGCTCACCATCCAGTGGTCAGGGGACCCTCAGGACAGACCTGACTCCCCCCATTCTAGTGAGGAGAGCAGCCCGCAGGACTTCTCTGCTTCTCTCGGTGGTCCTGTTGGCGTCCCAGGTCCCCTGAGGGGTGGCTCCTCTTTGCTAGAGGGCTGAGAGCTGGGCCCAGGGGCCCTCAGCCGGGTGGGTGTGTGCCTGCCCAGTTCTCTTGTGTTGGGGAGGGAACACGGCCCATGGGCCAGTTGGGGAGAGTCCTGGGGGGGCAGCCCGGGAAGGCTGTGGTCATACAGGCCCCCTGGACTCTGTGGACACTGTCCCTTTTTCCCACCATGGGGCAGAGGTGGATGTATTCAGCCCAGTACGAATCTCTGAGAAGGTCCTGCTGCATCTGCTGAAGCATCCCAGTGTCAACCAGGAAGTGAGGTTTGACGAGAGCAACTGCCTGGCCACACACCATTACCTGTATCAGCGCAGCCAGCCGGTGGACTATTTCATTCTCATTCTGCAGGTAACCGGGAGCCCAGACCAGAGCCTCCCACTTCCTCAGGAAGTAGGGAAGGGTCTTAGAAGAGGGTGGATACACACCCCCTGAATAATTGCGGTTACTCCTTTCTCCTTGTGCTCTGTCTGGCAGGAAAGATAATCTGTCCACACCTGTTTCTCTCCCTACCCCTCCTTCCTTCCCATGTCTCTATACCTCCCAGGGCAGGGTTGAGGTGGAGATCGGGAAAGAAGGCCTGAAGTTTGAGAATGGGGCCTTCACCTACTATGGAGTGTCTGCCCTGACTGCACCGTCCTCGGGTAAGCTGCAGTGCCTCCTGGAGCCGGGGGCTGGGTCACTTCTGGGCAGAGCCCACCTACCCTTTGGTGGCTATGGGGGCTCTCCAGTGGCCAGGATTCCAGCCTTCCCTTCCTCCAAGCTCACGCCTCCAACAAGGTGGCCTGCTCTGGGACCTGTTGGTTTTTCTCCCGTCTGGTCCATGTGGAGGGAGGGCCAGCATTTCTTCAGGGCTGATCATTGCTGCTTACTCCCATCCCTGCAAAACCTTCCCCAGGAGGAAGTGTGTTTGCTACTCTTTCCAGAGTTCCTAGGCATAGTCCCTCTCTGGGGTGATTTGTGGGGTGGCCCTTAGAGGCTGGGCAGTGGTGCCCACCAGGGCAGGAGGTGCCCCTCACGGATGACTCCTTTCCCTAGTTCACCAGTCCCCAGTGTCCTCGCTCCAGTCCACCTGCCATGACCTACAGCCCGAGCCAGCTGATGGCACTCGCCTGTCTGCGTATTGTCCTGACTACACCGTGAGGGCACTCTCTGACCTGCAGTTGATTAAGGTGACCGTCCAGACTGCTCGTTGGTGCTGGCTTTTAACCAGCTTGTGTTCCCAAGAGGCTAGACCAGTTGGTTACAAATTTGTATGGATTAAGAGTAACTCTGATTAAGTCTGAGATCTCCCAGAGTAAGACCTTGTACTTGCTCTGAAGGCTGGATGGCCCTGGCCCCCCGGAGGCCCCTCCAGCTCTGGGTGGCCTGGTCCTATCTTTAGACCTGTTTCCTTTTGAGATCTTAAAAACACAGTGCTCAGTTGTTCTTCTCTGTCCTTTGCTAATTAAAGTTCTTCCTTTTCCCCGTCCTGCTGAGTGTGACTCCTCTACCTAGTTCAGGTGCTTGCGGGCATGGGGGAGTGGTGTGACCTCTTGGCCCTCACCTCCATCTGGCCTCACAAGTTGCACCTGCCAGGTAATGCTCTCTCTGCTCCAGGTCACGAGGCTGCAGTACCTCAATGCACTCCTGGCTACCCGAGCCCAGAGCCTGCCCCAGTCCCCTGAGAACGCAGGCTTCCAGGTCATCCCAGGCAGCCAGACCAGGCTGCTTGGAGACAAGACATCTGCAGCAGCAGGTGAGCCATATGCACACAACCCCAGTGTCAACCCAGGGCAGGCCCTTTGCCAGTCCCTGCTGCCTGCACACACAGACTCGTGCTCTCTGCCCTCACTCAGCCGTATGTTTTCTCTTCTCCCCCATCTCATCCCCATCCTTTTCTCTCTCCCTTCTTGCTGTTTTTGTAGCTCAGATGACACTAAGCTGTAGACTAGCTGGCAGTTAGAGTATGTTAAGTCAACATTTTCTCTCAAGAGCCTGTTAGGATGGGCTGACTTAATTAGAGAATATGATTGACAAATTGAACAATACAGGTTTGAACTGTATGGGTCCACTTATATGTAGATTGTTTTCAATACATATATTGGAAAATTTTTTAGAGATTTGTAACAATTACAAAAAACTTTTTTTCCCCTCTAGCTTACTTTAAGAATATAGTATATAGCACATATGACATACAAAATAAGTGGTAACCGATTGTGTATGTTACTAGTAAGGCTTTTGGTCAACAGTAGGCTAGTAGTACGTTTTGGGGTAGTCAGAAGTTACATGTGGTTTTTCAGCTGCCCAGGGGTCGGAGCCCCTAACACCTTGGTGTTCAAGGGTCAGCTGCAGCTGCTAAGTGGGAATAAGATCAAGTTCAGACACTAGTGGGCATTTAGGATTAGGGTTAGGTCTCCTGGAAAAATGAAGATTTGGGTCATAAGTGGGCCTGGCTCAGAAGGTGGAGGGCTGGTGGACACTTCCAGAAACTTAGAAGCACACCTCTCAGGCCTTGGGTCAGGTCAAGCCAATATTGAGAACATGCCCCTCCCATCCGGGGTTCCATCGTGAGAAGGAAGGCGGCATTGAAAGAAATGGACTTTGCAATGCGCATGGGAGCCGGGGCTGTGGGCTTCCGGTAGAAGTGATAAGCAGCCAGGAAACTTTCTTGCCCTTGTTATTCAAGAAGCTACTTTTACTCTGTTCAAGCTTCTAGGCTGGGATCCAAGATACACTCCAGGGCTTGGTGTTCCTAGAGGAGCGGGCAGGGCTTCCAGAGGCCATGGGAGGAACTGTGGGCCTTTGCCCTGTGGCCTGGTCCACTCTTCTCTCTCTCCCCTGCTGTGGGGATGCCGGGCTCTTAACCGAACAGTATGCCAGGCACCTCATTCCAACCCACCTAAGAAAACTTCCCCACGGATTTGAGAGGTGGTAGCTCTTCTGACATCTTACAGATGAAGAATCAGAGACCCTATGCATGCCCTTGGTCTCTGGTGCCTCGCAGGGGACCACTCTGGTCACTTAGACCCACACTTGAGAACACAAACATGCTTTTATAAGAAAAAGCTGCTTTCTGAGATGTGATGTGCAGTTGCAAAGGACAGAGAGCCCCAGCCTGGGCCACCGCGGAGCCGGGTGGGGGCCGAGGCAGCCCTTCCTGGATGGAGTTACACTCTCGGCTATGCGCGCCTAGGTTTGCCCTGCCATGTTCTTTATTCAGTGAGATGTCCTTTATACAGAGCTTTGCACCATCACATTAGACCCGTGTCTCAAAAGCCAAAATGTTTTTGTTTTTTCAAAATGTGAGCCTTTTGGCTTTGGTTTTCTCACATGTGAGCCTCTTCTGGCTCTGTTTGCTGCTCAGGCCGCACGTTGTATTCAGGGACTTAAATCTAAGAATGAAGGTTTTCCCTTCTTTCCATCTTTATCATAGACCAAGCATGTTTCTTAAATCTTCTGGGGTCAGCTGCTCTGGGGCAGTCCTGTGAGAGGATAACTTAATAGTGGCGTGTGGGTCACATAGTTCAGGTTGGTGCTGTTCCTTGGGTGGCTCTGGCACTAGATTTCCTGGCAGAGAAGTGCCTTTATGGAAATGCTGGGAAGACACGATGGTTTCTAACTGCCTACAGCAGGGATTGGCAAACCTGCCCAAGGGCGAAATCTGGCCAGCTGGCTGTTCCTGTCAGTGATGTCTCACTGGAACCTGCCCATTGGTTCATGGATTGTGTATGGCTGCCTTTGAGCTAACAGTGGAATTGAGTCCTTGTTATGGAGACCATATGATCTGCAAAACCTAAAAATACAGCCCTTTACAGGAACAGGTTTCTGACCCCTGGCCTGCCATTTCAAATTTGGACTCGCAGAACTGGACTTCCGAGGGCAAGTCCATTCTGGACGCTGCACCTTCTGCGTCCCGCTTGTTTTGAGCAGCAGGACGCTGAGTGTCTGTGCACCTCTGCCTCCCCCCGCCTGCACAGCCACAGGCCACCTCTGCACTGTGGCCCAAGCGGGTGGCCCTGCTGTTCACTCAGCAGCCTGTCCCCTCTTCTCTCTCTCTGCTCTCTCTAGCCTTCCCAGTAGACCTTTCCCTCTTTGGCACATTTGGAAACTGCAGTTGATAATTGTGGACTAGTGAGCATTTTTTGTTTTAAGAAAACACCCAGGTAAATATCTCCCCTTTCCCTTTCTCTTTGCTTTCCTTTCCAAGCCCATTAGCTGCTGGGGGGAGTGCTCTAAGCCCTCCCCCAGACTGAGAGGTGTGTCTCCCTGGGGGGTGAGTGGCCCCTTCTGTCCCTTATTGCTACTTTTCATTTTTCTAGAAGATCTTGGACACCACGCTTCCTTCCAGGCGGGTGCTCTATTGTCCAGAACAGGTGCCCCGGCCCAGCTTGAGGCCTTGGCCGCCTGTGAGCAGAGCCCCCAGCCCCCTCTTTCCCTGCCCCCAGGGACAGCAGTCCTCGCAGTGGAGCTGGGCTGACCAGTTTCCCTAACTAACCTCTCCCAGCCCTGCCTTGACACCTGAGGGGTGCTGAGGCTCCTCTGCCTTGCCTGCCCCTTCCTGTCAAAAGACTTGCCCCCTCTCCCAGCTTTGATACTGATTCTCCTTTCCCTCTCTCCTCCAGGGCCCAACCACAGCAGACCCAGCCTCCCCGCAGAGGAGAGCCCTGGGCGGAACCCAGGAGTCTAACTGCTTGCCAGACAGCCCCAGGTTGGGGAATGGACAAGCACGTGGGGAACTGCAGAGAGCCGAGGAGTAGCTTCCTGCCAGCCTGTCCCCATCCCCTCCAGGCCACGTTTTAGATGGCCCTTAGAGATGTGGGTCCTGGGCTGTCCTTAAGCTGGACATCAGTGCAGGAGCCTTCCACAGGCCCTGCCCTCCTTTAGGAAAGGGGGTCAATGGGACACAGCCCTCCGGCCCTGCTCTTGGAGGGGATGAAAGGAACATGTCACCTCCAGTCCCCAGGGCCCAGCCTTCTCCCTGTGACAGACAGTGCATTTATTCCTCTTGGGGCCAAGCCATAACGTGAGTGCATGCTTACTGCCTTTATGTGGCTGTGACCTGTACTCACTTTGCTTTTCATTTGGCAACCTGCTGCTGCTGGTAGCACTTTTTGAGCAAACCAAGAGTACCAGTTTCCACTGGGGGTTCAGATCCATGGCCTTGGCCATGGTGAACTGTTTTGTTTGGCTTCCCTCACAATGCCATGTTTCAAAGCATGTGCCCCAGTCTGTCCTGAGTGCCAAACCTAGAAGCATGGTTTCCCACGAGCCTGCCCCACAGCCCCGCTCCCTCCTGTGGAGGCTGCTTGTCTGGCCCCGCCAGAGCCCTGAGCGAGCTGGCTGGCCCCCAGTGGACTGGGCAGGCCTGCAATTGCTGCTTCTCTGTCCTGCTTAGAAGCTGCTAACAGTATTGTCATTTTCTGTGTTTTAAGAAGAGGTCAACATGGGAGGAAGGGATCTTTCTGCTGCACCTAATCCCTTTTCATTGTGGGATCCCGGGAGGCTCACCACCTATGAGATCTGTTTTGTGCCTTCCTCCGAGGCCTCCTTGGGGGGTGCTGTGGGCGTGATGTGCCTGGACAGCAGCAAGGGAGGAGAGGCTGGGTTATGGACCAGGTAGTCTCCCATGGCCTTTCTTTAAAAAATTAACATGAAGTCAGAGATTTTCTTACATCTCTGAAACATTTCAAGTTCTTTGCTTTTTCTCTGTTCCCCGCTGCAGGGTTTTAGAGAAGTGGGAACAAGAAGGCATTTGTCTTTCTCTTGGTTTACCTATAGTTACCTTCCGTAGTCCTTCAGCTGTGTGGAAATTAGGGCATCACAGGGACCTGGGATCAGGTGGAGTAGGGAGGCAGGAGGGTTTCAGGAACCTATCTCAAAGGGATTTGGGTCCCTGTATGGGACCACTGGGAATGAAGGCAAAGAGCAGGGGCATGCTCTCTTAGAAACTGTTCTCAAGGAATTCTCTCCAAGAGCAAACCCAGGTGGGAGACAGACACTTGAAAAATCATCTCTCTCCAGAACAGTGGTTCTTAACCTTGGCTGCACATCAGAATCACCTGGCAATTAGAAATACTGATACCTGGGGCCCATCCCCAGCGATTCTGATTTAATCAGCCCGGGCATCAAGGTTATATATTTGAAGTAATTTTAGCTCAGAGCTCCATATACCCTTCACTCAGCTTTCCGATATTAACATCTTAACATAACCTTGGCACAGTTATAAAACTAAAAAATTAATGTTGGTACAAAACTATTAACTAAATTCTAAACTTTATTTGGGTTTTACCAGGTCTTCAATAATATCCTTTTTCTGTTGCAGGATCCAATCCAGGAGATCAAGTTGCATTTAGAGCTATTGCTTTTTTTCCCCTCACTTTTATTTTGAAATTACAGATTCATAGGAAGTTGGAAAGATAGAGGTACCTTTCATCTAGTTTTCCTCAGTGGTTACATCTTACGTAGTTATAATGCAGTGTCAAAACCAGGACTTTGACACTGGTGCGGTGGGTTGTGTAGTTTTACATCATCTTATCATACGGAGACTGGTGTAGCCACCACTGCAGCCTAAGTACTGGGCTGTCCCATGACCACAAGGGTCTCCCTCCAGGTCACACTCGCCCCCTGCAGTCACCATCCCTAATCCCTGGCAACCACTAATCTGTGCATCATCTCTGATTTTGTCATTTCAAGAACGTTGTGTAAACGGGATCATACAGTATATAACCATTTGGGATTGGCTTTGTTCACTCAGCATAATACTCTGGAGATAAATCCAGGTTGTTGCGTGTGTCAATAGGTCGTTCCTTTTGATTGCAGCCTAGTATTCCATGGTAGACTTGTCCCTTTTAAGGACATCTGGGTGGTTTCCAATTTTTGGCTATTCCAAATAAAGCTGCTACGAACATTTATTACAGATTTTTGTGTAAGCATTGCTTTCTTTTGAGACAGATGTCCAGTAGTGCAACTGCCAGGTTGTATGGTCATTGCATGTCTCATTTTTTAAAAGAAACTACCTTTTTCATCAGTGGCTGTACAATTTTCTGTTCTCACTACCAATGTGTGAGTGATGCAGTTTCTCTGAATCCTCACCAGCATTTGGTATTGTCACTGTTTTATTTTGGCTATTCAGATAGGTATGTAGTGATGTCTCACTGTGGTTTTCGTTTTTATTAATATAATAGCTGACATCCATCTTCTCATATGCATGTCTTTTGCCTATTTTCTAATTGGATTAGTTGGGTATTTTTTCCCAGTCTGTAGTTTATTTTTCATCCTCTTTACAGGAACTTTTGCAGAACAAAAGTTTCTAATTTTGATGAGGTTTATTTTTTTGTTTTGCTATCATTAATGTACAATTACATGAACAACATATGGTTACTAGACTCCCCCTAGTATCAAGTCCCCACCACATACCCCATTACAGTCACTGTCCATCGGTGTAGTAAGATGCTATACAGTCCCTACTTGTCTTCTCTGTGCTATACTGCCTTCCCCGTGTCCCCCCCCCCATTATATGTGCTAATCGTAATTCCCCTTATCCCTCCCTTCCCACCCATCCTCCCCAGCCCCTTTCCCTTTGGTAACTGTTAGTCCATTTTTGGGTTCTGTGAGTCTGCTGCTGTTTTGTTCCTTCAGTTTTTTGCTTTGTTCTTAAGCTCCACAGTTGAGTGAAATCATTTGATACTTGTCTTTTTCAGCTTGGCTTAATTTCACTGAGCATAATACCCTCTAGCTCCATCCATGTTGTTGCAAATGGTAGGATTTGTTTTCTTCTTATGGCTGAATAATATTCCACTGTGTATATGTACCACACCTGCCTTATCCATTCATCTACTGATGGACACTAGGTTGTTTCCTGATGAAGTGGATTTTTTTTTTTTGCTGTCATTAATGTACAATTACATTAACAACATCATGGTTACTAGACTCCCCCTATTATCAAGTCCCTACCACATACCTCATTACAGTCACTGTCCATCAGCATGGTAAGATGCTATAGAATCACTTACTTGTCTTCCCAATGAAGTCTATTTTTAACTGATTTTTCTCTCTTACGGATTACACTTTTGGTGTCATGTCTAATTCTTTGCTTACTCCTAGGTCCTGAAGATTGCCTCCTATATTTTTTCTAAAATTTTACAGTTTTATGATTATATTTAAGACTGTGATCCATTTCAAATTAATTTTTGTATAGGGTGTAAGACTTGGGTCAAAGTTTTTTTTTTTTTAACCTACAGATGTCCAGTTGTTCCAACATCATTTGTTAAAAAGGCTGTTTTTCCTCAATTGAATTTCTTCTGTACCTTTGCCAAAAAATCAGTTGGCCATATTTGTGTCTATTTCTGGGCTCTCTGTTCTGTTGATCTGTGTGCCTGTCCTTCCATCAATACCATGCTATCTTGCTATAAGAAGTCTTGAAATCAGGTAGACTGATTCTTCACATTTTATTCTTTCAAAATTGTTTTAGCTATAACTCTTGCCAGGATTTTGGTAGGAACTGCATTAAACCTGCATGTTTGGGGAGAATTGACATCTTTTCTATGTTGCATCCTCCAATCCATGAACACAGTATGTTTCCATTTGTTTAAATCTTGATTTCTTTCATCAGGGTTTTGTAGTTTTTAGCACCCAAGTCTTTACAAGTTCTGTTCGATTTAACGCCGAAGTAATTTTTGGAAGCCATCGCAAATACTACTGTTCTTTGATTTTGGTGTTCACACAGTCACTACTGATAAGTAGAAGTAGGTTTCTGTGTATGTTACATCCTGAGATCTTATTGTGAACTCGCTTATTCTAGGTGGTGGGTTATAGATTCCTTAGGACTTCTGCATAGCCAAGGTGGTATCTGCATGATAATGCTGACACCTGGGCCCCACCCTCCAGGGATTCTGACTCAATCAGCCTTGACATTAGGACTTTGGAAACCTTCCTTCATGATTCTATAAGCAGTCAAGGTTGAGAGCCACTGCTCTTTGAACCTGCGCATCAGCGAGCAGAGGTGCCAAGTGTCTGGACTGCCTGTCTGTATTTGGGGTCTTGCTTGCTGTTGGGCTGCCGTGGTTAACAGGCTTGAACTTCTCTGGTGAGGAAGACAAGGCCCTGGGCCTACGGATGACTGGGCTGTGATGGATAATCAATTTTAGTGAATGAAAATACTGACGCATGAAAAGGTGCTTTGCCTGTCACTTAGGTGTCCCCATTTTCTAGAAGGGGAGTCGTCTTCTCCACGGACTGCATATCTGTCTCTCCTGTGGCCCTGGTGTCTGGGTGAACACTGCCTCGTCCCCACAGGGGTGTCAAGGGAAGGCATGTGTCGCTCTGGTCAGCTTTCTCATAGTAAGAATAGCCTTGTTTGGGGCCAGGAGGGCTACTCAGACTGAAATAACTACTGCAAAATGGATGTCAACCAGGTACCTTTGTGTGAGGGAGGCTAAGCCCCTCCCTCAGCCCATGGTCCTCATCTTAGGGCAGAGTTAAGGTTCACTTTCAGGCAGGCAAGGACCCAGCCCCGCCAGTAGTACAGGTGTACACAGTATGACGTGGAACATCACAGACTGAAAGGGAGGAGCCTGCAGAGACCTGTGAGGTCGGGTCCTCCATCTGCCAGTTAGATGTTCCTGGCTCTGTTTCCCCTCGTGGGCTCAGCACCTCATGTCCTGCCTCTGTGGTGGCACAAGCACAGCTGCAGCTTCTGGGCAAGAGCTCCAGGTCCAGAACGAGGGTGCTGTTAGTGCCTGAGGCAAAGCAGGCATAGGCCCACGCCCCTGAAGTTGGGTGGGCCGCCGCAATCCCAGCTTCCAGCTGCTTCACCCATGCAGGGTGAGACACCCACTGGCCAACCAGAGAGCAGCGGGCCGGCCTGAAGGAATAGTGGGCCCCAGGTTTCCCTAAAATACTAGCTCAGCTCCTCAATCTTAGGGCTTCTGAGGCAACTAGGTTGGGCCTGGACTTCTGTTTCAGCAGGGCCTCAGACCTGCTGAGCACGCCCCCTGCAGACCCAACTCCAGAGTCCCCGAGAGCAAAGCTGTTAGAGCCCCTCCAGACACTATCAGGGTGGCTGCTGATAGGGCTGGAGTCCCTGGAGAAACCTATATTCACAGCCCCGGCCACCTGCAGAAGTGTCTGGCCTCTGCATGGCCCGGATGCCAGCTGCTGGCCATGTGCCGCATCACCAACAGGAAACTGGCCCTTGTGGAGGGTGGGGGCTTCATCAGTCTCCTGGACTACAGATCAGTAGACACTGAGAAGTCCCGCACTCAGCTCAGTAGCTGGAGACGTAGGACCATTCACTTTGTACCATCCTGGGCCCCCTCTTCTGCTGGCCCTGCCTGGCCCCACTTCGTTTCCTGCTTGCACGTCCGGATGCCCCGCTGCCAGTCTCGTGCCAGCTGCACTGCAATCATTGAAGCCTGGGGGTGAGGACCCTGGAGCAGCCCTCTTTCCTCCTAGGCGCCCCCAGCCCCACCACCTCGGCCCCGTAGAGCAGCAGTGCCTTCGTGGCTGTGTGGTGGTCATGCAGCACAGCCTCATGGAGAGCTGTGTCCCCTTCCTGTTGAGAAAGGGGCAGTGTCCTCCCAACCCCCCATGCCCAAGCAGGGCCAGGTCAGCAGGTGCTGTCACTGGACCCCAGGGGAGCTGTGCCGCACTGTTGAGACGAGCCCCCACCTTGTCCTGTGTGTTGACGCAGGTTCCACACGCAGTGGAGAGCTCTAGGTGGTCATGGTGCTCTGTGCACCCCGCCACGTGCAGGGGCCTGCTCCTGGTCTAAGGGGGGGGTCAGTCACCCCTGTGTGGCAGGGCCTCATCCCACCCCAAAGGGCTAAGCTTTCTCCTGCAGACCCAGCGCCAGTCCTTGTGCCCTGTTCACCTGCTCCTTTAACAGCCCCCCACTCCACCCACAGGTGCCCCTCACCTTGTCCTGGGCACTGACCCAGGCACCCTGGTTAAGCAGTTTGAGGATGTTCAGGTGTCTTCCACGGCAGGCCCAGAACATGGGCATCCTGTCCAGCTACAAAATAAAAGCACCAAAGCACTCTGCCCTGTTGTAGCGCCAAGCAGGGCGTCTGCCAGGAGGATGGGCCTTCCTCAGTTCTCACCAAGTCCCAGGCATCCACAGGGGCACCTGCTTCCAACAGCTTGCTCACAAGCTGGCTGTGACCCTTTACACAGGCCCAGTGCAAGGCTGGTGGAGCTGCGGGTGGAGACGAGATTAGGTAGAGAGCACGCCCCCCACTGCCCCAGGTCCCACCCTGATCCCATTCCGAGTGCTGGGCTCCTGCACCATGTAAAGGGCACCCCTCTCCCAGCTCAGGAGGCCACAGGATTTGCGCCCTGTAAAACGAAAGCTGCGTTTCCCAGGCCAGGGCAAGAACATCCTAAAGGTGGCACCCTGCAGCTGCTGCTGCTGCAATCCGACCAGCACCCCCTGCCACGCTTGTCACGGGCACTGGGGTCTCTCCTCTGCCTGCCAGGTACTTGTCAGTCAGGGCCTCCTGGTTCTCAGCAGCTGCCCACAGGAACACCTCCAGGAACACAGGCTGTCGCTGGGCCTGAGGCTGCAGCTAGGCAATTTGAAGGACAAGATCAAACCACTCCCCAGAGTGCAGGCCTCTGGGGTGCCTGCCACAGCCTCACCAGTCTAGTCAAGTGGCTCCTAAGAACTGGCCGAGGGCCAGCCCACTAGTGGCTTATGCAAATAATTTTTTTAAATTACTACCCCCAGGGAGATTCTGTCTGAAAGGCATTGGGTGGGGAGGTGAAATGGGTCGACAAATGTCTTCCTCCCCAGTGTGACCTATGGGGAAACAGGGTCACTATGCTGTAGTTAAGATGAGCTGTGCTGGGGTAGGGTGGGCC
>JAQQAC010002629.1:13938215-14034588 GCA_029783875.1 Phataginus tricuspis
AAGTCTGATGACAGTCTGATGGGTTTTCCTTTGTAGGTGATCTTTTTTCTCTCTCTAGCTGCCTTTAATACTCTGTCCTTATCTTTGATCTTTGCCATCTTGATTATTATGTGTCTTGATGTTGTCTTCTTTGGGTCCCTTGTGTTGGGAGATCTGTGGGCTTCCGTGGACTGTGAGACTATTTCCTTCCCCAGTGTGGGGAAGTTTTCAGCAATTATTTCTTCAAAGACACTTTCTATCCCTTTTTCTCTCTCTTCTTCCTCTGGTACTCCTATAATGCGAATATGGCTCCGTTTCGATTGGTCACACAGTTCTCTTAATATTCTTTCATTCTTAGAGATCCTTTTATCTCTCTCTGCCTCAGCTTCTTTGTATTCCTGGTCCCTGTCTTGTAATTCCTTGATCGTGTCTTGAACCTGATTCAATCTGCTGTTGAGCCTGTCGATGGCTTGTCTCATTTCTGCATTGTCTTTCCTCACTTCCCTCACTTCCTCCCTCAGCTCTTGCACATTTTTCTGTAGATCCGTCAGCATGGCTATGACTTTTATTCTGAATTCTTTTTCAGGAAGACTGTGCATGTCCATTCCTTCAGCTTCTTTCTCTGGGGTGGTGTTTGTCTGAAGCTTTGTCTGTATCATATTCTTCTGTCTTCTCACGACTATAGAATTGGTTGTTGGTAGCAAGGAGAGATAAGAAAGGAGAGAAAAGAAAAAAAAAAGAAATTTCTACTAATAATAAAAAAGTAAAAGGAGAGAGAGAAGAAGGAAAAGAAAAGAAAGAAAAAGAAGCAGCAACACGTAATAGAAAACAGCAACAACAACAACAACAACAAAAAAGAAAACAACAAAAAAAACACCAAAACGCCCACCGGGGGTGGTTTCTGTGTGAATGCTGTAGGTGGCGCTATTGCTCCACTATTCCAGAGCCGTGGCCACGTCGCTCCACACGGCCCTTTAAAGCTGTGGCCAGGGTGAGAATGAATGGGAGGCTGTTGAAAGAGAGGGAAAGAGAAAAAGGAAAAGAAAGGGGAGAAAAAACAATAACAACAACAAAAAAAAGCCACTGAGAGTGGGTTCTGCGCGAGTGCTGTAGGTGGCGCTGTTGCTCCACTATTCCAGCGCCACTCTATAGTTCTGGCTGGGTTGGGAACGAATGGTAAGCTGTTGATCTCCGTGGGGGTCTCAATGGCAGGCACCCTTTCCCAGTCACCAGCCAAGGGGTCCAGTGCTCCCCAGGACTCCCAGCATGCTGGGCTCAGTTTGCGGGGCTATCCGGCCCCTCTACTGAGCTCCTGTCTCTTTAAGACCGCTGAGGTAGAGCGCGCGCTTTTCTTCCCTTTTTTTTTTTCCTTTCTTTCTCCTTCCCGGAGCCTGCCACGGGCAACTTGCACGTTCCGGGCTGGGACCCTTTGCCCTCTGTCTCTCCTATCTCCGCTACACCGCAGGCTGTGTGTCGGCACTCCCGGCGCAGACTTCCACTCCCTCCCTGCTCTGAATCCTCTCCTCCCGCTGGGGCGCTGGGGGAGCGGAGCGCTCGGTCCGCCGGGTCGCGGCTCCGTACCTTACCCACCTTTCCGAGACTCCCGCCGGAGTGCTGGGGTGGCGGTGCGCTCTGGTCTCTCTGGATCGCGTTTCCGTCCCACCTTGCCGGGTGCCGAGTCCTCTGTCCGGAGTGTCTGGCCGCCGGAGCTCTGGGGGGGGGGGAGCGCTCAGTCCCACCGGGTTGCTGCTCCGTATCCCTTCCGCCTCACCGGCTGCCAAGTTTTCACCGGTGTAGCTGTACGCTGTGCACTTTCCTGTGTATTCTGGTCTCTCTTTTAGGGATAGTTGTATTTGCTGTATTTTCGTGAATAAATATAATGTTGGGAGGAATTTTTCTGCTGGTCCGTTCACGTCGCCATCTTCCCGGAAGTCCCTCTGCCCATTTTTTAATTGGATTATTTGCTTTTTGTTTGTTGAAGTGCGTGAGCTCTTTGGATATTTTGGATGTCAACCCCTTATCAGATACGTCATTTATGAATATATTCTCCCATAATGTAGGATGCCTTTTTGTTCTACTGATGGTGTCCTTTGTTGTACAGAAGCTCTTTAGTTTGATATAGACCCACTTGTTCATTTTTGCTTTTGTTTCCCTTGCCCGGGGAGATATGTTCATGAAGAAGTTGCTCATGTTTATATTCAAGAGAGTTTTGCCTATGTTTTCTTCTAAGAGTTTTATGGTTTCATGACTTACATTCAGGTCTTTGATCCATTTCAAGTTTACTTTTGTGTATGGGGGCGCCTTCATTTCTAGCATCAGTTTCTTCAACTGGAAAATGGGACAAGAATCTTTCCTACCTCACAGAATTGTTATGAAAATGAAATTCAATAACTGATGTACAGCACTTACACTAATTTAAAAAGCCCAGGATCACATGATGTTTAAAACAGAAACCATTCTGAGGGAGAAGAAAGGGAGAGCAATGACAGAGGGCAAACATCAATCCCCCCTCAGAGCAGGTACCCTGAGCTGGGGCATCTCTGTCCTCTGACCCTGTGGTCCTTCCCAGCTCACCAGAGCAGTGTAGCCAGCTGAGTCAGGCTGACTGGGGTCCGCTGCTCTCTGGATTAAATATTTCACTCGGCCCAGGTCTCCATTCAGGGCTGCTGACCAGATGCCTGTGGAAAGACAACCAAAGTCCCGGATGAAGCTGAATGCCTCGGGGTTAGTGCTTCCGTTACCTCCTGACCTCCACTTTCTCACCCATAAAATGGGGATTCATTCACTCAACAAATATTAACCAAGTACATTCTCTGTGCCAAGGACTGTCTTAGGTGCTGGTGACATAGTTGAGAATAAGATAGACAAGGGGCCTATCTAAGGAGGGCAACAGGAATAGACAATATAGAGATCCCTTCTTCCCACTTCAAACACACAAACATTGGATAAAGGAATGTTTACAATGTTTGAATATACAGTCAAATCCAAAATCAACAGGACACTGCCAGGTGCCAGAACAAGGTGAAAAACTATGGCAGAAGTGGTCACGAGGTACTGAATTTATAGAATCCAAAGAGTCCTCGTAACTGGACTCACATCTCAGGGGCTGTGGCTTGAATCTGGAGCAAAGACTGCAGGTCATGTGCATGGCAGGGAGCTGGAACATTAGAGCAAGCCTCTGTGCACAAAGCTGGGAGTGGTGTCACATCATGGATGAACTGGGACTGGGATAGCTCCACTCTCCTGCCCTAAAGAGCAGCAGGGAACAAATTGCCATGCCCAGGCACCTCACTCATTCATCACGTATTTACTGAACACTTACTATGTATCTGACACTGCTCTGGGCACTATGGGTCAGTGAAGAATAAAAGATGCTCCCCCACCCCCACCCCCATTTCTGGTCTTATGGAGCTTACATTCTAATTAAAACAGACAAGAAAAAAAATGAAGTAAGCCAGGTGGTGTTAAATGCAGTGAAGAAAACTAAAAAGAGAGAAGGGGCAAAAGCTGTGGTCAGGGATGGCATCTCTGAAAAAGTGACATTTATTATTTTATAGTCTATCCTAAAAGGTGACAGAAACCTAAAGGAAATGAGAAAAGGCACCATTTGAATAGGTGTGAGAAGGCAGCAAGCACAGAAGCCTAAAAAATCAGATACACTGACTTATGCAACTTGTGAGGTATGGGAACCATAGGTGTCTACATTACTCTTAGGAAGCAAAATCCCAACCTCAGAATCTGTCATAATCTGGATCTGTCACAAAAACTGACCCAGACAAGTGAACCCTATAAGGACAGGCCGAGGTAACTTCTGAAAAATCCTATGAGGATGCCTCCACAAGCCAGCAAAGAGAGCATCTTACAAGAGAACCCCCATGGTGGGCTCAAAGATTAAAAATTGCAAAACAAAGAAGCAACCCACTGCCTTGCCAGGAAGTCAGCAAATATAGCAAATGAGAAATTGCATGCTTCAAAAATTAGCCATGATAGCACAATCTAAAAGACTTTACAACAACATTTAATATGTTCATAACAGAACATTAGGAGGGAAAAAGGATAGGCAGATCTGAAACAAAAGTCAATCCATTAAAAAGAATCACTGAAATAAAACAACAGCAATATATGGTTGGACAGTACTGCAGACCCAGTTGAATAGAGAATTAGTGGTTTGGAAATCACCCAGAATGCAGAATGGTAAAGAGAAAAATATTTAAAAAGGCAAAGAAACACGGAAGAAAGGTAATGTACCAACATACGTCTAATCTCCGGAGTTTCAAAAACAAAACAAAAAACAGAGGGAAACTGGATAGAATAGGAGAGAGGCAATGTTTGAAGAGAGAGCATCAGAGAATCATCCTGAAGCAGATAACCATGAGTTCTCAAACAAAAAAACCACATTAAATCTCGAGGATTAATAAAAAAAAATCTAGCATGGTGAAACAACCAAATATCAAAAATAAAGAGGACATTTAACAGTTACAAAAAAGGAAATATCATCACCCATTGAAGAATAACAATCAGATTATCAGCAGACTTCCTATCAGCAGTGGTGGATACAAGAAGATAAAGCAATAATACCTCCAAATGATTGAGGGGGGGAAAATAACTGTCAGCCTAGAATTTTATACCTAAGCTACCACGTTGTGTGTGTGTGTGTGTGTGTGTGTGTGTGTGTGTGTGCGCGCGCGCGCGCATGCGTTCTTGCCCACGTGCGCATTTGCACTGGAAAAACTGTTAAGGTATAAGGTATATGCTTCAGGAAAAAGTCAAATGAACCCGGAGAGAAGATATTATTTGAAGAAAATAAAAGTCCACACAACAAAATAAGTAAGGATCTTTTCCATGTGTGGGAAATAGATAATAAATGAGAAGCAAACAAAATAACGTCAGATTGAAAAAACTGCTTTGATGAAAGTGAGGTGATATATCAGAGTAACCTGAAGGGAAAAGAACCCCACTTTGGATAAGGCAAGGTTTGTTTCTCAACAGCAGCACAATGGAGGTTTTGGGCCAGATGTTTGTTATGACAAGCTGTCCTAGGCATTGTGGTATCTATGCAGGGTCCCTGATCTCTACCTACCAGACATCTGTAGCACCCTCCCAGTTCCAACAATGGAAAATGTGTCTAGACGTTGCCAAAAACCTTCACCCCGCAGAACTGCCCCCAGTTGAGAACCACTATGTGTTCAGGGTGGGTCTCTGAAGAGGGGATATCTGAGCTGAGACCAGAAGGAAAAACATTAGCTAGTTTGATGGTTGCAGGAAGTTCATTCTGAGGAAATGGGACAGCAAGTACAATGGCTTAAGTCAGGAAGAGAGCTTGTGTTTTTGAGAAAGCAAAAGAAGACCAGGGTGGCTGAAGCACAGTAACTGGGGGAAGAAAAGGATGAGAAATGAAACGAGGGCAAGGAAGACCAGAAAAAGATCCATCACACAGAGTTTTGTAGGCAATGAAGGGAATTTGGATTTATGCCCAAACCAGTAAGATTACTGATTTAATACTTTCAAAGTGTCACTCCGGTTTCTGTGTAGAAAGTGGAAAACCTTGTAGGGGAGCAAGAGTGGAAGCAGGAAGGCCCGTGCGGGAACTTCTTCAGTTGCCCAGAGAATGGCCGTAGGAGATAAAGGGGAGTGAGATGCCCGAGCCACTTCTTATTAAGTGAGAATGCATGTAAAGCTGTCGCATCTACCAAAAAACCGATGGCAGCGTTATGATGCAGAGAGGATACGCAGGTTCCCGAGAAGAGCGGACTTGTTTTTCTGTTTTACTCGGTTCCAGACTGGCAACATAATTAACCTCGGTGTGGTCTGGGGCAAAATGTTATCTCTGAGGCCCATAGGTTGGGATGACATTACCCGCCTCGAAGGCCATCTTTGGCACCCTGAAAGCACACGGTGCCCAACACACCGGGGCTCAGAGCGGCGCGTCCCCGTCTGCAGGTCTTGCCTCCCGGCCGGCCGCCCGCAGACACCTGAGCAGGCCTGCGTCTCCCGGGGGCGCACCAGGTGAGGAGCCGGCCCAGAGCCACGACTGGGGAGGTTACGGAACCAGCCCTATATTTCCCAACCCGCACGCGGGGCTACCTTCTAAGGGCCGAGCTCGGGACGGGCCCCGGCGGGTTCTCACCGAAGCGGGAGCTGCCAGCCCACCGCCGCCGCCCGCCCCGGCCGGGCCTGGCCTGCGGCCGCCTCCTCCTCGAACGCCGGAGCCCCGCCACCTCCCGGGCCTCACCCCTCTCGAAGTCCATCTCGTCTACCGTCTGCTGCACGCCGGTCGCCGCGCTGGGGTGGGCGCAGCAGGGGCAGTCGGGGTAGGGCCGCGACGCCGCCATGCCGCTCGGGGCATGGGCGGGCGAGTCAGGCGGGGTCTGACCACTCGCCGGCAGGCGAGCGCGCAGGGCCGGCCAGTAGGGCATCTGGGCGTTGGCTCGGGAGCCAATCGGGGTGGCGGGGCGGGACGAGGCTTGTTGCGCTATGCCTCGCTGCGAGGCGGCCACGAGAGGGCGCCCTTGGCTAAGTGCAGGGCCGGGCGCGCCGAGCTGGCCTCAGGAACCCGACTCCCGGGCCGTTGGTCTGGTAGGGTTGGGGACGAGGCGCGCAGGCCCGATCCGGAGCATCTAGGTGACGCTCGCCAGAACCCAGCCCTCCAGGTCCTCCTTGTCCACCGGGCGTCCCGAGCAGGGATCCGCGAGCGCACCCTCAGGCCCAGAAAGATGTCTTACGGCGGCCGCGCCGCGACTGCGCGAAAGACCTCCCCACACCCTCCCTCCTCACGCCCCTCCTGCCCACTTCTTGAAAGCCCGTGGCAGGCAGGTGGCGACAACTTGTCTTGGAGCAACCAAGCCCCGAGAGCAGGACAGGGCCTTGCGCCCAACCTCCAACCCCACGGTGGGCGCCTAGTTCACGAAATCGATCTTCATGTATCAAAAGCCTGTCCGCGCTGACGTTTACTGCCCACGCAGGAAGCCAGCACACCCGTCAGCGGACGGCCGCCCTCTCCCGCTGAGGACCCCGGGGCAGCGGCCTGTTTAGCCCCCGCGCAGCCCCAGACCAGTGGGGTAGAGGGCACTTCACCTGACTGCCTCCATCTGTGGGCATGAATTAGAGAATCCAGGCCGGGTCCCGTTCTTCTTACAAGCTTCTAGGCCCCGTACACTCCTTAGGACGGGGCCTGGTACACACCGGCTGGCAGGGGGCAGAGTCCCGTGCCCCGTGCCACAGGAGCTGAAGTGCTCAAGATCAACACTCCTGCAGGGTAGGAGGCTGCAAGGAACGTTTCTCCCCCTAAACCAGCTGCGAGCCCCGTCCTCACTCAAGCCGGTCTGTACAACCTTAGGCTGCTTCTAGAAGTCCCCCTTCTGCAGCCCCTCATCCCACTTCCCCTTCTCCTCCTCTCCTGCTCCGGCTCCCAGTGCCCTGACTTCTTGCGCTGGCCAGAAGCCGAGGCTGGCTCCCAAGAGGCTGTGGCCCTGGGCTGGCTCCCAGCTCCACAGCCACCACTGTGGGAAAACACTGGAGTCCGGGCTGTCCCCCCTCCAGAGGGGCACAGGCAGCCGGGAACTGGAGGCGGGGCAGCTGCTCAGGACTCTAGGTGGGGCCAGTCCAGCCTCACTCACTACACAGGGAGCCCTCCCTCCCCGGGCCCAGGAGTTTCTCACCCACATATCTTATCCCCATCACGGTACCGATGTCATTTTCTCCATTTTATTTGTCAATATAAAAATACTCAATATTTACAACAAATAAATACGTGGGGACACAATAAGTTACACTGTTGGGAGCCCTCCTCCTAGGGCCGGGAGAGGGCATGCCGTCCCCACAGCATGCCCACCCCCTCTCCTCCCCTCCCCTCCCCCCCATAACCTTTCCCAGCCCCTAGGGGAGGACGAGTAGAAAATACCACTGAACCCCAGGGCCAAGTGGGAGGCCCCGCCCACCCTCTCCCCCAAACACACAGGAGGCGCCATCTCCCTCCCCCCACCCTGAAAACATTCACAGCCCTAGGGGAGCAGGAGAGGCCCACCCCAGAGCCCTGCACTCCTGGCAAGGGGCACGGCACCCTGCCCAGCCCACCCCATATGTACATTGCTGCCCCATGCTGGGGACAGCTGGGGGGTAGGAGAAGCAAAGGGTCAGGACCCCTTCTCCTTCATAGCTCCAATAACTCACCAGGAGGACCCCAGGCCAAGGGAAGACTTGACAGAAACAGGAAGACTATGTCACACACCCCCACAACATACACACACGTGCACACACGCATATATATACAAACACACCCACATCTCCAACTTCTGCCTTGAAAAGTTTCAGCTGCTGGGGTCCCGCGTGTCGACAATTCACAGCCCCTCACAGAGAGGACGATGCCTTCTGCGAGGCCGGTGCCCTGGTGGGCCACACCGAGCGGCGGTGCCGGGCGGGGGCGCCCTGCACGTCCCTGAGGTAGCTGGTGCCTGTGCAAAAGGAGGGGCTGCGCCTCCCACGTGTGCGGCGGGCGCGGCCCTCATACTGAGGACTCCTCGGGGTTGGAGTCCGGCAGCGGCTGGCGCTGCTGCAGTTTGCGCCTCAGTTCGTCAGCGAGCTCGGGCAGGGGGTGCCCGAGCCCTCCCCGGTCCTCACCTCCTAGCTGTAAGCGCACGTAACCGTTAGCATTCGAGTTCCGCCCACCCCCCAGGTGCAGCCGAGTGGGAGAGGGCAGGGGCTGGCCAGGGATGCCAGGAGGCGGAGAAGGGGGCCCTCCCCTGGGCTGGCACCGGGCGTGTCCAGGCACAATCTTGAGGGAGCCGTCCGAGTAATAGTAGCCAACAGGATCCCACAGTTTCTCATCTGTCTCAGGGCCAGGCCGGAAGGGGGGACTGCTGGGCTCCTTGGGCAGCTCCAGCGGGTACACCAGGGTCCTCTCCGCTGCCTTGGCACCTTTCTCCAGCTCCTCCCGCAGCCGCCGGCGCAGTGACAGAACAAGCAGCAGCAAGACCAGGCACACAGCCCCCAGGGCCACCACGGCCAGCCACACCAGCCCCAGGCTTTCCAGGGGCGCCCGGGCCTCCAGGGTCACTGATGGGCCTGCCACCACAGCCACCAGGTAGCCTTCGGCAGCCAGCCGTGCCCCTTGTTCCTCAGAAAAGCAGTGGTAGGCCCCGGCGTGGCGGGGCTGGGCGGCCATCACGACGAGGGCCTGCAGTCGGGCGTCGTAGAGGAAGGAGCCAGGCTGTTCTGCAGGCAGGTCCCGGCCCCCAAAAGTCCAGCGGGCATGGGCAAGGTTGGAGGACAGGCGGCAGGGCAGCACCAGGTCTGTGCCCGCCACCACCGTGATGTTTTTGGGCGTGAGCCTGACTGCAGCGGCAAAGAGAGCAGAGAGTTAGTGCAGCAAACCCAGGGCCAAGGGGAGAGGCAGACACTCCAACTCCGGCCTGCGGCCCATCCCACTGGGAGGGGAGACAAGGCAGCTCACCTTTCTTACTGCCACGGAGGTTACAAATGCCCGAGGTGTCTGAGACCATCACGTGCTGGGTCAGCAGGGATCTGGTCGGGGAAGCAGGGCCTGTCAGCATCCGCGCTCCAGCCACCCTCGTCCTCCCTCCAGGTCTCAGCGTGCACAGAGCCCCACTCACCCAGAGTGGCTGCCCACGGCCACACAGCGGCTTGTGTTGACACTCCAGGCGCAGTAGGGGTCCCGAGCAAGGACGCAGTCTGCACAGGAGCGGTATTTCAAGCAGTCAGCCAGGGGCAGCTGAATCAGCTGAGAGCGGGAGCCCGCGAACAGCAACTTCTGAAAGAGAACCGATGAAGGGGGGAGGGTCAGCCAGGCCAGGCCAGCACCCAGGGGCGCTTGGTGCCGCAGGGCTGGGGTGGGAGACACAAGGGCAAAAGGTGTCAAAAGGTAGAAGACAGCAGCGTGCAAATCCCAAGGACGGAAATCCAAGGGCCGGAGAACACACGGAGGGCTTACTACGATCCAGCCACAATCCTCAGCGCCCTACAGACACGGCCTTATTAAAAGGAGCCGCAGACCCGCAGGCCAAGTGTCAGCACACGCACGCACGCGCGCACGGCCCGGAACAGTACACAGAGTACACACGTCCGCGGCGCATCAGCCTCAGATAGCACCAGCACAGCGTGAGGTGTTTCCGTTTGAACGGTGATGGCCAAGCTATGTGCTTCTTTAACCACAGACTTTCTTTCTGCCATCTTTCCATGTTCTGGGAACAGTTTAGGCTGCAGTAGTTGTAAAAGATCAGCACCTGGGAGTTCAGGGTGCCACAGACAGGCGGGAAGAGAGTGCCTCGTGAGGGCAAGGTGCAAGGGCGCCACAGGGAAGCAGTGGAGCCAGGGCCCCGGGCACTGGGGGAGACCGACACGAGGGCGTCCTGCACAGGCAGCCTGACAGTCTGCTGGTGGCGCCACACCAGAGAAGAGCCTGAATGGGGCAGAGGCACAGCACAGCCCTGAGGGGTCTGAAAAAGCGCCGAGCGCAGTTGCCAAGACCCAGTCCGGGAATGCAGCCTCACAGGGACCAGGCTTTGTATAACACCGGCGGGCACGGCGGGCATGGATTCCGTTAGCATCTCGCTCCCGGGAACTTACTCCCTGGTGCTCACCCCTGCACTGGCTCAACAGAAGACCAGAGAAGGCGCAGGAACGGTGGTGGGCGCGGCCTGATTCCTACCTTGCTCCGGGACAGGACCAGGCTTTCCAGGGGCTCCTGGTCAAAAACCTGCAGCTCTTCGATCAAGTGGACCCACGGCCCCAGGCTCACAGCCTTGAGCAGCCAGCCATCTCCTGTGGGGGTTTGGGGGAGGGCAGCTGTGAGCCACGGGGCACGAGGGCATCTCCACATCGCCCTCCCCGGGCACACGGGCCCTCCCCAAGCCGACAGCAGCCACGCGCACCCCCACGGGCCTACCTGTGCCGAGGAACAGCACTGTGTAGGTGGCTCCGTCCAGCCCTGTCACCCGGTCAGCTACCAGGTGGGTGAAGTTGGTGTCCTTCTTCACGAGCAGGGGCCGGCCCCACCGAGGCCTCACCTGCTCCTCCATCAGCGGGTGCTTCTTGATGAAGTTGAGGGTGTTGTCAGGCAGCTCCAGGGAACTGGTATAGCCGTGGTGGCGGTGCCAGTTGTTGATGCACTGTGGATGGGGGTGGGGGAGAGCTGTCAGCCCAGGGGCTGTGGCCCCAGAGCCGTGGGCAGGAGGACATGCTGCCCAGAGGACTCACCGAGCCAGGCCGTGGGCTGGGTACTGGGTCGGTATAGCGGCCCCACTTCTGGGCTTGTTCACGGTATTCTTTGTAGGGACCTTCGAACACCTTCTGGATCTCTTCCAGTTGGTACTCGCAGACTGCCGACAGGTCCACATCACCCCTGTCACCGCAAGGGAAGGACCCCCAGGGTCAGGCCAGGTGCCCGCTTTACCCCAGCTCAGGGCATCGTAGGAAAGCAGGGCCCATACAAACTGGGCATGGACACACACTGTAACGGCAGCTCTTAAGGGTTACAGGGGCAGGACATTGCTCACCTCTCACTGGCTGCTTTGAAAAGGAGCACATGCCCAACACCCTCCCTGGCTTCTGGGCAACTGACCACCTGGACCTCCCCCAGAGGCCTGCACCCATAAACCATCCTCAATCTGCAAACCTGCTCCTCCACATCCCTAAGGATTCCTGGCCAACTCACCATCGTGCCCGAAAAACCCCAAAGAAGGTGGTGTTGGGCCAAGAGGTGTCCTGCAGGGTGTGCAGCGCCTGCAGTTGGTTGAAGTAGAGCTGCCAGTCAGGGGCCGAGCACACCAGCCACGCCTTCAAGAAGGTGGTCCACTTCCTCTGCAGGGTCCGCGCGCCTCCCACGTCTCCCTGGCGGAGGCAAGGAGACACCGCCGGTCAGCCCTGCCAGGCCAGTGCGGCTCCCAGGGCTCCCGAGCACGGGATTCTGTACCTTGCAGATGCGGGCTACGCGAGCCACCACCTGCTCTGTGTAACAGTTGTACTCCACAGCCCGCTCGCTGAAGAAGAAGTAGACCTTGTCATCGTCTCCTGTGAAGCTCCCCACACTCTCTGGTATGTAGGCAGAGCCGACAAAATGAGGTTCTGTGGGAAGGGGGATGGAATTAGCGGCGGGGAGGACCTGGGGCCTTTGCAGTGTCTCTAACCCATGTTGCCTTCAGTCCCCTTGCCAGCAACTCGGGGCTCACCATTGAGCCAGAAGGCCAGGTACTCTGTCTTCATGGAGTGGTGAGGCCCCATGTTACGTAGGATAACAGGCTCTGTGCCCAGGAAGTTGTTGAGCGTGGCTGAGTACAGTTCACCACCTATGGGAGACAGAGGGTCAGCTAGGCCAGAAGGGAGGTGGAGATATCCTCAGGCCACACAGCCCCAGAGTGGGAGCAAGTCTTGGGGGACTCTGTCAGCCTACAGTAGGGCAGCCACTCACCCACAAGGAGGCCCGTGTGGCCCTTAGCTGGATCGTAGGGACACTTCCCCTTCCCGTCCTCAAACTCTCCGTGCTCCAAAGTGAACGTGAACATGTTCTGGGGCAGGGAAGAGACAATGAAATGAGAGGCAGCCAGGTCCAAAGCCCAGGGAAGGGCCAGGAGGGGGGCTGAGAGCGACAACACTCACAATGTAGGTACACTTGGGCTGAAAGGCGTAGGTACCACAAACGTACAGGTGGGACGTGTTGTACGGCTGCAGGAAGCGGATGAAGTTGAAACACTCCGTCTGGGGAGAGAAAGGCATCCAGTTAACGTGTGAGGGCAGGAGCCATAGGGACCCAAGGACCAAGAACGGGACCCAGATGAGAACTGGGACAAGGAGAGTGCTGGAGAGAGGATGTGAGCCATGAGGCCCGGCCCATGGGCTGTACCTGGGACGCTGGCCTTCCTGGCAGCGTCCCCAGCACGCACCTGGTTACTTTTCCCTTTCTGGATACACTCGGCCTTTTTCTCAGCTGGTGCCTCCCATGAGATCTGGGGACAGGAGGGGGCACATTGTCACAGGCACACACAGAGCACATGCCACAAGCATGGCCTGTGGCAGCAACACGGGGACGCCACATGAGAAGTGAGAAAGCAGGGTCCCTGTTCCCTAGGAGTTTAGAGAAGCCCCAAAATGGCCCAGCGCAGAACTCAGTTAAACGCTGCAGATGAGGGGGACACAGCACAGCACCGTCTGGGGGTGTGGGGGAGGCTTGGAGACCCAGTAAGATTTCCACGGGGCAGGAGAAGGGGGCAGAGCAGCGGGCCAAGGGGACAGCCTGGTCAAGCAAAGCTCTCTGGGCCCGCCTCCCCCACCCGCATGCCTCCCGCGCCCCCACCTCTCACCACTCCTTGCAGCTCCAGGGTCTCCGCACTGAAGGCAAACAGGGCCTCCCGGGCCCCCACATACAGAAGCCCGGTCTGCTCAGTCAGGGTCAGCGTCAGGAAGTCCTGGATGCCCGTTTGGGAGAACCGCCGCACCACTGTGGCCAGCTCTGTGGGGACACAGTGGGAGGGGCAGGGCTGCAGGTGGGTGGCCTTTGTGGGGCACCAGGCTCACCCCAGCCTTCCGCAGACCATGGTCTCCTAGGCCTAGTTACCCACTTCCCACTCTACAGCCAGTGCCCCACAAGCAGTTGTCAGCCAAGCCCCCTGACTGAAAATAAAGGGCATTTTCTGAATAGCCTTTTGGCTCTGACAGCTCCACCCAGGCCTCCATGGCCTTTCCCAGCCTGGGAGGAGGCAAATCTGGGCTGGTGAGGAGGAAGGAAGGATATCTCAGCCACAGCTTCCGGCCAGAGGAAGCCATAAGACTGACGGTCTCACTCCCAGGGTCAGCGGCACCTCCGGCTGCAGAGCTGGGCAGCTGCTTCCTTCTTTGCTCTGCTGCCTGCTGCCCACATCAGGATGCAGCCAGGACGCAGCCCCCATTCCAGCAGGGCAGGACGTTCAGAAGTTGTGAGCGCTCCTTGTCTTAGGAAACCCCTTTTTCCAGCATACCCAAATCCAGGTTGCCAGGGATACAAGCACAGCTGGCTACTGGGATGAGCAGGGATGACAGGAGAAAAAGTCAGGGAGGGAGGCCAGGTGAAATCAGAGGCGAGGGACCAGAGATAGCACTGAAGCCTCGGGCTGGGAAGCCTTGCTGCCATTTGCCATGCAGGGCAGTAGGGCACTATGACATTCATAGAGTCACAGGACTCCTACATCAGCCCCCGAACGGCCACCAACCTGTCCTCAGGGTCCCCCTACACCAGCCTTAGTCTTTGGAGCCAATAATGGGCCCAGATACACGCAGGCAAGGGAGGTCTTCATTAGCACCAGTGTGGGGCCTGTGGGAGGTGAGCTCATCGTAGGTCCCCAGAGTACAGACGATACAAACACCTGACATCACCTCTTCACACAGGTGGGAGTGCACACAACAAGGGCTGTCAGCTCCACGCCCCCCCATCAGCTTGGGTACAGACACACACCCATCCAGGGCCACCAGAGGACATGAATGTCAGGGCAGCAGAGGGGGTCTGTTAGGCAGCTCCTAACAGTAGAGAGCTGGGAAGACTGTGTGTGTGTATGTGAGAAAGAGAGTTTGCTTCATCCTATCCCAGCTCAAGTTTCTCACGTTGGGCTCAGGGCTAACAATAATTCAAGAAGTCAGGCACCAGGAGACCAGTGCAGATGGCTGTCCGCCTGCACAGCAGGGCCAGCCTGGTCCTAGGCATCAGAAGGTGGAACACCATAGGTCCTGACCTGGACCATGGGTCCCTGGGGTCATTCCTCACATTTCTAAGAAGGCCGTGTCACATAACGTGGGTGGGCCTTGAGCCCAACAGCAGAATAAAGCTGGCACAGTGCAAGGGGTGATTCCTTGGCACCCCTTGTCCCCCAGCAGTCTCTCCCAGACTCCCGCTCCCCACACTGGTCTTTCTTTCTCTCCACAACTTCAGGTACTCACCCCCAGAAGATACTGTTTTCCGGGGCACCAGGTTCCACCACACCTCAGCCCCAATGCCCAGGCCCCACAGCCCCACTGCCAGCAGCCAGACAGCCCAGTGTGGGGCCATGGCACACGCCCTGGCTCTAAGCTCCAGGTCAGCTGCCCTGCTGGGGAAAAGAAAAGAGTCAGAGTCTCAGGCAGAGAAAACAGACTGGAAGGGGGCCCACACCAGCCCACAGAAGGAGATGCTGACAGGACAGAAGACCTGATCAGGCCTCCCCAGGAGCCTCCTGGGTTCCTCCCGGGTCCCTTCCTCTGAGCAGAGCCCTACTGCCCTCCCACACCTGGCCTTAGCACCCACAGCTTCCAAAGAGCCATGGGGTCTCCCTGCGGGGCAAGAACTGAGTCAGCTGCAGGAATGGGCACTCCAAGAATCTGTCTCTGGCCTCCTCCAAGACCCTCCTCCACCCCCTCTTCTCAACAGGAAGTTGTTTAAGAAAATAAAAAGGGGAGCTCTCCTCCCCCACACTCAGGCCCGACAGATTCGAGGAATTCATAATAATAACGCCTGGAAGCAGAGCCTGCCCCTGCTGGGGCTCCAGTCAGCCCCAAGACCTGACTCTGGGAGGCAAACCCCTGCTTAGGGAGAGGGGGCATGTGGTGACGTGGGCAATGGAAAAGCCTCCCCAAGGCGGGACTGGGTGCGGCCGGCGTGCTGGGGGTCCCGGTCCCAGCCTCTTCCCTCCCTCAGCGCAGACAATAGCCTGGCAAAGCCCAAAACCCGTTCCACATTAGCAGGGCTGAAGTGGGGCCGGGAGCGAAGGGACCCAGCTTCCAGAAACCCCTTTGTTGCCCAAGAAGGGAGGCAGGAAGTGGGTGGGATGGGCGTGGAAATGACCAGGGCCTCATCCTGTCCTCCACGCACAACCTCCTAGGGGCCACCAGCCCTTGGGCCGAGGGGCGGCGGGACCACAGAGCCGGCTCTGGTCTCCCCCCGGGATCTCCCCGCCACGCTCTCAGGCGAGGGCCGGGGGAAAGGCAGGAGCGAGTGAAGGGCGCGAGAGGGGTCTCTCCCCGGCTGCGGGGGACGCCGGCGCAGGGCCGGCGCCTGATGCACTCCCCAGGGGTCTGGCAGACGTCCCAACTCCGGGACTGGGGTCCCGGGACCCCGGCAGGCAGGATTAACTTCCAATGCACCAGCCCTCCAAAGACGGGCGCAGAGACACAGAAGCTGGGGACCTGCTCACCCCAAAACAAAGGGTCCGCGCCAAGACCCTGTCCCTGGTCCCCCCAGGTTCTCCCCTCCCCCAGCTCCGGGGATTTGAATGCAAACAAAGCGGCGGCACCAGGAGCGTGGCGGAGTCTGGCCTGCGGACGCCCCCTGTCGGACCAGTACCCCGGCGCGGGAAGGGCGGGGGGCTGGGGATACGCTCACCCCCCAGTCGTCGGCCCCCTCGCCCCAGCTCCTTATTCCAGGTTCGGGCCGGACCCCGCGGCGCGCTCCAAGGATCTGCCCACCCGACCGTGCCCCCACCTCCAGCCCCTCCCAGGGCGGGGAAACCGGCAGCCCCCGGGTGGGGGCTGGAGGCGTGCGGGGCCGGGCGGTGCGCTCCCCACGCTTGCCCACCCCGAGCGGCTGGCCGCGAACGGCGCTCCAACCCGCGACTGCGCGGCCCGGCTCGGGCCGGGAGCCTGGCTTTCCTGGACAACCCGCCTCCCCAGAGCGGCGGGCGGGGGGCCGCGGCAGGGAAATCCGATCCCACAACATCGGCCTCAGTCCAAGCCCGCCCCAAACTTTCCGACGCGGGTGGGGAGCCGGGGGCAACTCGGGGACCTGGAGAGGATCCCGGCCGCGGGCCGGACAGCACGGGGGATCCCCCCACTCCTCTTAGCCTCGCTCCCCCTGACCAGTCCGCGCTTCCGGACCCTAAGGCTGCAAGCACCGCTCGCCCCACTCCCGAGACCCCGCGAAGCCGTCTGCGGGGGGTGCAGGAAGGGTCGGGGCGGACAGCTGTCTCAGCCACTGCTCCTCCCTGCGCCCTTAGACTGTCCCTCGCGTGTGCGGCAGCCCCGACACGAATCGGGGACAAAGCGACCGTCCCCGAGCCCTGGGCTCCGGCCCCGCGCAGCCCTGGCCTCACTCACCTCTTCTTCGCGGCTTGAATCCCTGGGCGCCGCCCTCGCGTTCGGCTTGGATCACCGCCCGCCCCAGCCCGCGCCGCCGCCCGCCTGCGCGAACCCGCCCGCCCGCCTTGGTCCGCTGCCCCTCTGCCACCGCCCCTCGGTCCCGGCTCAGCTCGGCGCCCCTGGGCTCGGGCTCCCCGCGCCACCGCGGCGGGCGCCGGCTCTTTCTCCACCGCCGCCGCCGCTCTCCGCCCCCTCCCCCTGACGTCAGGCGGTGGGGGGGGTCGAGCGGAGGCCGGGGCGGGACGCGAAGGCCCGCCCAGGAGGGGTTGCGACCCGCCGGCCTCCTCGCTCTTCTGCCGGGGTGCACAGACCCCCGGCCCTCCCCGAGCCCAGCCACCCCGTGCGTCCGAGTCGCGGTCTGCGCCACAGCGCTGGGAGGTGGGGCGAGGGAGGGACTGGGCATTGCCTTGGGGGAATCGGACTCACCCGGTCTTTCCCGAAGTGTACCCCAAGGCCAACCGCGTGCTGGACGGCCAGGCTCGGGAATGGGGCTGAGGGGCTCCCCACGCCCACGCTATGGACAGGAGCGAAAGCGGGAGAGCCAGCTCAAGGCGAGTGTCCGAGGGTGAGGTGCAAGGGAAGCCGAGGCTTCTCTCCGGGGTGGGCCAGTGGTCTGTCTTTTGGCCCCAACGTCCACTGGCCCGTCAGTCCACCAGACGGGACGGCCTCACCAGCCAGAAAGACCCCCTAGGCTCCGGAGACAGTCTGCCCCTTTTCGCTCCGGGCAGAGGGCCCTGACTGGCACTCCTTGCCCAGCTCCCTGCACTCCTGTTGCGCAGAGCCTACCCCCAAGAAATGACTCCTGATGCCGCCGGAAGGCTGAGTAAGTGCCAGGATCCCTCATGTTCAGATGAAAGGGGCTGAGCAGAGCCTCTCTGGAGAAGAACTGCCACCTTCAGGACTGCCAGCCTCTGCCCACAGCTGCTCCTGGAAGTAATAACTCTGGCTTTGGCGATGCTGAGGTGTCTGCCTTGCCACCTGGTCCTCTGAGCTGGGCAGGTAGACAAAGAAACCCCAGGGAGGTTGTCCCACTGGCACCTGGAGACAGGTGCCACCTCCTGGCTAGGGACAAAGGTCAGAGGTTAAGACACTCTAGGCCCTGAGGCTTCCCTGGTTAACTTTAAGCCAGTGCAGTCCTGGAGGGGAGAAACACTTAGAGCCCCATCAGCAGATCTGAATTATAAATCAGTCCTGACAAGAGCTTTTGTTCTGGGTTAAAACTTGGCATCTGAGAAGTGGAGACCAGAGAGTAGTGGAGATAATTGGGAAAAGCAGCCCATTTGGATTCAGTAACAATTAGGCCTTTGCTGGTCCACATAAAGGCCCCTTCTCCTGTGCTGGCCAAAGCCCCACTTCCCAGCTCCTTTCCACCAGAAAGCAAGCTGTGGCCTTGGAGATTCTGGAGATAGGGCACCAGCCAGTTAACAGCATGGGGGTGGGCGGGGAAGGCTCTTTGCTTGAGCTGACTGGAGAGTGTGACCTTGGTCCAGGTTAGACCCTATGTCTATTTAAGTGCCTCTGATACGCAGATACTCTTCACATTTGTTCCTTACTTTAGACTTTGCAACCTGCCTTCACATACATTTTATCACTCTACCCTCATGACCACCCTTTAAAAAAGTAGGTATTGTTTCTCCCATTTTATAGACAAAATGAGTCTCAGAAACTAAGCAACCTGCTTGAAGTCACACAGATAATTAGCAAGGTCAGAATGCCAATCAGGTCATGGGATGCCCGAGTCTCTTCCCAGTATCAGTGTATCCTGACAGCTTTTAGGCCCCAAACACTCCATTTCCTGCTGCTTTTCCTCACCTCTGTGCCTCACCTCCACCCCCCCCCCCCCCCCCACCCTCCAGGTGTGAGGCGAGGCAGAGACTTGAGCTCTTGGCTCTGCCTGCAAGATGACCAGATGGGAAGTCTGGAAAGGTGGTTTGGTTTCCCTGGCAATGACAGTCTTCCGTTCCTCACAGCAGACTTCTCTGTTCCTTCCCACCTGCTGCTTGAAGACCAGGCTGTGGTGCCCTGCTCGGCTTTTCTACCTTTGCTCATTTCCAGCACTGGCCTTTTCCGTGGGTGGGTGGGTGGGCAGGGGATAGTTTCCTGCATGACTTTTTTAACAAAAGCACTATGGGAAACAAATGAGGGTCTTAAATTAAGGATAAAAAAAAGTTACCAATTGGGGAGGACGGGGAAGGGCTCATGTACCTATCAAGTCTTTGTAGGGCCTATTTGGCATATTCTATGGAAAGTACCCACACTTTCCGCCTTGACAGACCCTCCTACTTGCCCCATTTGCTCAGCTGCTTGTGGCCAAGTCAAGGAAGGTCAGAGATGGACTAAATGAATGCCTTCTGAGGGTCTCAAAGGGTCCAGTGGCACCTCAGGCCAGCCCCTTGAGATGGGCCCAAGGGTCTTACCTGGATGGAAAGCCAGGCCCTGCGCTCCCCCACACACACTGGTCATGTGCCACAGGTCCTTCACTTGGGCTCCTTACCCTCTAGCTCTCTGGAAGTAGCTGGCAGGAGGGGCGCCCAGGGTTCACGCTGGGTTTCTCCAGTCAACACTGCCTGGCTGACTTTCAAGGGACCCAGGAGCTATTGTGACCCACAGAGGGGGAAATGAGAAATCCTGGGCCAGCCATCCTTCAGGGATCTTTCTGAGGGCTTGGGGACTAAAGTGAGTGGGGACATAGGAAAAGGACTTCCTCTCTCTACTTCCTCCTAAAAGAGAGTTATCAAAGCTGTCCACCTGGGAAGCCTTTCCCTTCCCAGCCCCTCCCTGCCACCATCACCAAAAGGAAGCAGGAAAACATCCGTCATCACAGCCCCGGATGCTGCCTTTCCAGCAGCTTCAATCAGGATATCCCCAGTCGTTCTCCAGGGGCTTCGGGACCTGGAAAGGGCAAGTGGTGAAGTTGCCAGCACCGCCATGGAACTCTTGGCCTAGAGGCGGCTGAGTCTCTAACTGGTCCCAGACTAGTTTTAGAAGGTCTTGTCAGCAGCCAGCCAGTTCCAGAGAGGGGCCACAACATGTCCTGGGGGATAGTATACGCCCTTGGGTGACCTCAAGGTGTGCACACCTCCACTCAGGTTTCAGCTAGGTCTCTGGAGGGACTGAGTTGTCACCAACACCTCCTTCCTTGGTATCTGTTTCTCTCTGGGGGATGTGTGTGCTTGGGGAACAGGGGCATGGGGGCAGCATACCAGAACCAGGACTGGGGGAAGAGCTCCCGCTGCCTGTGCTGATGGAGTGCTCCATCCCTTTCTCAGAGCCAAGTAGGGCCAGCTTTGAGGACTGGAAACTCCCTGGTTCAGCATCTCAGGTCTCCCTACTCCCTCTATGCCCTTGGCTGTGAGAACAGAGAAGGGAAATTTCAAAGGTGATTTCCAGGTTTCCAGAGCAAACTGAATAGCCGAGGATTAACTGTCGGGATGTGCAGTGTCAGAAGCAGAGGCAGCCCCGAGGGAGGGCGAAGGAGGCTGGCTCACCAGAGCCTCTGCTCTTTTATCAGAGCATCTCAGGCCTACCTGATGCTGCTGGGGCCTCCGTGGTGCCCCGGCCAAGGCGGCCTGTGATGCAGCCAGGAACAGAAACCAAAACTCTGAGTCAAGTCACCTGGGCATGCAAGTCCCCATGGCGGAGGGGTTCTTCCACCTCACCTTGGCAAAGGCAGCAAGGCTGGGAGCGACCTGTTGGTAGCCAGCATTCTGCCGTGTGTGCCTGTCCTCTGAATTATAGATGTCCCTCAGCCCCCAGGACTCTGGCGAGGGAGGCAGCAGTGTCTGACAGGCCCAGGAAGTGATGGGCTACCCTTCAGGGCTGATTGGCCTGAAGGGCATGTCTGTCTCCTAGTTATCCATCTTACCCTGGGCCCTGTGGCATGAAAGAGCAAAGGGAAAGGACACATAAACAGCAAGTCAAACACCAGCCATGGTGAAGCTCCATCAGTAGAGACTCGGGTTGAGCTGAGGAGTTGGGCACAGGCCAATTGGGCAGGGGTCAGCCTTGGTACTTCCTGTCTGCCTCTTGTGTCCCATTCAAAACCCCAAACCATCCCAGAAAGAGTCAGGAGCGGCCAGAGACTAGAAGTGGATTCTCGGAAGGGGTGGGCAGAGAGAGAAGGTGGCACCCAGGGATCTCCTGGGGGCACAGATGGCCCACTCACTTCTGAAGGGGGACAGGACATTCAGCGTCCCATTAGGTTTCAGGGCCCACAAAACTGATGTTGGGTAAGGCTGAAGGAAAGCAGAAGCAGTATCTGGACTGGCCTTTTGGCACTGCCCTCCCACTCGGTATGGCTGGGGAGTTGATTTCAAAGCTCAACAATAAACTGAATTAAGTGCAATTACAGCGCTCATCACCAGCTCACTCTGTGGATCCTCCCCAGCGCGGGTGGGGAGTGGGGAGTGGTCGCAGCCTGGGTCCAAACAGATGTTCCCCATCCCTGCTCCCAGGGTTTCTGACAGCTCTGGGGCCACTGGGATAACTGCTCCTCCCTCGGCGGGACGGTGGGGAGGGGGTGTGTGCTGAAGATGGGGGTCACATGACCGTCGGAGGTGAGAATTCCGCAAAGCTCAAGCAGAGGTGTGAGGAAACTAGGTGCTGGTCCTGAGTCCTCAGAACAGGGCTTGAAAGACATCTTCTCACTGATGCTGAGATAAGACTTTAATGTGCACAAAGAAATTCCCAGTAACACAGAGGAAGGAGGGTGGGGAGGACTAAGGTTTGGCAGGACCCAAGAGGGCCAGGGAAACCAGAGCTCTGGACACAAAGGCTGTGGGGACAGAAGAGATGGCTGGGAGGGGAGGAGAGCTGAGGGGCAGGCCAGGCAGGGGAGGCCTCGTGCCTTGCCCGGTGGGGCCGGGGGCCGTGTGCAGCAGGTTCTTGCTTCATCAGACTGGTCCTTCTCTGGCCTCCATTTCACCGGCTCCTGTTCCCTCAGCCCTGTTCACTTCCCGCCAGAGACCAGAGCCCTGGGCCAGCCCAGCCCTGCCCTGCTCCTTTAGATGTCCTTCCAGGGCCTGAAGTACTGGACAAACACAGGGTGTCCCGGCCCAGGCCCACGCATGCCCACTACCCTGATGCTCCGACTCGACACCCACTCCAAGCCTCGTCCATGCCAGGCACCGAGTGACCAGATTACAGGGGCTCCCAGTCCAGGGGAGGACATGGCAGGTCAAAGGCCACTTGATCACAGCACGAGTGCTTTGCCTGGGTTCCCTCTATTCACAGCTCACAGGTCCAGGGCAGTTTGGAAGGAAGGTGGGGCCTGCCCCCTGGCTTGGTCAGGCCACGAATCACGCTTCCTTCCTTTCATGACAAACACAGTTTCCCACGAGAGACTAGTGTGATCTAGTTCCTTGGGGATTGAGGGTGAGGTTTGCTCTCCACAGCTTTCTCAGGAGACTTGCGAAATTTGAGACCCAAGCCACAGCCTGTGGCCAATGTGTCAGCCCCAAGTCAGAGGTTACAGGGGGAAGGACAAGCAGAGAGAAGTCAGAGGACAGCCAAGTTGGGAGCCAGGGACCACTGGGAGGGGTGGGGGAGAAAGTCTCCCCAGACCCAGTTTGTTTCCATCAAGGGCTGGAGACCAAAGGAGGGAAGAGCCCTTAAGCCAGCCGGTGCTGCCCGTAGTGGGGGACAGAAGGGAGGCCGCTGGAGCAGGGTTGGGACCGGGCTTAAGTCTGCAGGCTTAGGTGGCAGGCTGGCTCTGGGCCCTGGTTCTGACATTTACATGTTGCCTGCATAATGGTGCAAGCTATTTAACCTCTCAGTGACTCTGGTTAGCTTGCTCATCTGTAAAACGGGATTGTAACATTATCTGTCTCATGGGGGTTAACTGGATTCATGGAGAATAGGGTCTTCACTCAATAATTATTAGCCATGCATGTTATCACCTAGATAATCAGAAAATCAGGGGTGTGGAGGTCGCTGCTACAGAAATTGGAGGAACTAGGGCAGCCTGGGAGTGTCCCTCCTAGCAGAGCAGGAGTCCAGCCCTAGGCCTGCAGGACAAGTGGGCAGAGGGCGGACAGCTGGTGCCTCTAGCGCCCCACCCCAGCACTGCTGCTGACAAACTGGTACTCCCAAGCTCTTCCTTCTCCAGGGTTTAGTTTTTCTTTGCATCTGCCTATGAGTCAGCTTCTCTGTATCCCCCTCACCATAACCCTCACGCTGGGTATTTGATTCTTGATAAGAATGGCAAAGGCCCTCTGAGACCTCCCCGCCATCCCTTGCCTTCTTCCCCCATCCTTCAGCCAGGAGCTCAGCAGTTCAGCAGGGTGGATATGCCGCTGGCTGTGCTTAGCCTGCCTGACCACTTCCCTCTCCTCACAGTCTGGGGGCTGGAGGGGCACCACCTGGGCCTGGCAGTGGGCCAGCAGCTCCTGCCAGTGGATGTAGGTCTGGGCGGCCAGGTCCTCGGGTTTGGTTTGGTGCATGGCCTGAGGGCTCGCCTGGATATGGGTGTTGACATGTTGTCCAGCTGCATGCAGAGCAGCTGCAGCTCTTCCTGGGGTGCAGGCCGATGCATCCACAGTGGGGAAGAAGGGAGAGTGAAGTCAGAGGAAGAGAGGGACACATCTGAGTGACTGCTCAGAAGATGGGCAGGAAAGGGAGGCGAGGGAGAGGGGCACAGGTCAGCGTCCCTTGGGAACTCCTTGAGGGATACAGGGAGAAGGAAGAGGCCTGGCGCCCCTAGGCCTCTCTCTTTCTCAGCCTCCCACTCTGTGCAGTTCCTGACAGTGGGCTGGGCTCTCGGGAGACTCACCCACTGGTCTGGGGAAATGTCCTGGCCGCTGACCACCACCCCAGCCTGTGTCAGGAGGCTGTGGCACACGTAGCAGATCTGGGGAGAGAGGGCAGTGCGATGGGCCCTGACTCCCACTCCCAGGGCCTCGTGGGCCCAGTGGGCCAGGGTGGGGATTCAGCCCACCACTGGGCTTCCAGAGTTTCCAGGGGAGGCATCTCCAGGGAGGGCTCCAGACCCCACTCACTCAGAGCTCTCTCTCTGATGAATGACTGCCCTCCCTCCCCTCAGAGAAAGAAATCTCTGTCATCCAGAAACCTACACTGTTACCCACCCATCCTGGGGTTCCAGCAGAGAAAGCCCACTGGGAAGGGAGGCCTGTCCACTCCGACCTCTGCATGGTGTCTGGTCTGTCTTCTGCTCCCTGAAGCACGGGTGCCCGTGGACACTGTGACTGAGTACCGCCACCCTCTCTGGGGAGTCGTGGCCCATATGAGGAGGCAGGTGAGAAAGGGGAGGCCTCAGACGGGAGGCCGTGTGGATGAAGTGTTTCCACACCTTACCCACCAACTCAGACCCTTGCTTCTGCCTGCTGGACCCTGAGGGTGGCAAACAGTCAAAGGCCAATTTCATCCCAGCAGAGAACGGTTTGATCCCAGGGTAAATTTGGACTCCGTTGGTGCCCATTCACCCATGGGACGTTCACCTGCTGTGCATAGAAAGACAGGTTCAGGGAGCACCTCAAAGACAGGCAAGGCTCCTCTGGGAAGGCGGCCTGTTCCCAGCCTGGGACTCCAGCCTCTGGACACCCTGCTCCCCACTCAGAGGTGCCTGGTACCCTGTCCCCGCACACTTCTGAGGTCTAAGATAGGGACAGTGACAGGAACAAGCCTTCCTTTGTGCCTGTGGCTCATAACCAGCCCTGAGGCTGAGCTGGGATGAGAGAGCTGGCTCCAAAGACACCGGCAGGGCTCCAGCTTGGTGATAACAGGGATGGAGCTCAGAACCAGCCCAAGGCGCCCCTGTTCTCCCCTTATTTTTTAAGTTATATATATATATTATCTTTATTCAAGTATAGTTGATACACAGCATTATATTGATTTCAAGTACACAACAGCGATTCAACAGGATCTACATTAAGTACTCACCCCAACCAGTGAGGTTGCTGTCAACATAGAAAGATATTATTGACTGTATTCCTTATGGTGTACTTTCATCCCTGTGGCTAATTTATAATTGAGGTTTAATCCCTCTCTCCTATTTCACTACCCCAACCTCTCCTCTTCGAGTGCCAGGAGGTGCCCCTGGAATGGTGGCCGCCTCTTTGTATAGACCCAGGAGCCCCTTGGCAGCAGAAGCCAGAACCGTTTTGAGGGAACCAGACTTGGCACGATAGTGTCTTCTTGAACTCAAACACTATGGTGCAAAATCGTGAGGACCCAAGTCACCTGCCCCCAACCCTGGCCTCCCACCAGCAGCACCTGCCCAGCCCAGGCCCCAGCTGTTCTTCAGCACAACAGCTGAGGCCCACAGGTGGCTGAGCCCACAGGCTGGCCAGATTGGCAGCCCTGGACACTGCAAGCACAGAGAAGACACAGTGGGGAAAGCCGGGGTTGCTCTGAGGCAACTCCACCTGCTGGGTCCTGCAGCTGCCTGGGCTCTGAGTTGGTGCTTCCCACAGGCTCCCTTCCCCAGCCTGGCCTTGCCCCAGGGACATCCACAGCATTCAGAACTCTTTCCAAACTCTGCAATCCTGCCAAAAGGCTCATTGTCCCCCCCTCATAAAGCAGGCTCAGGCCTGTGTGCCAGACACTGTACCTTGACTAAGACACATCCACAAACACCCAGAGAGAGAAGAGAAAGAATGAATGGCAATCAGCCATTTGGTCAACAGATACTGAATCTCAGCTTCCCCACAGAACAAAAAGGAAAAGTGTCCTTCTAGTTTTTTTTGGGGGTGGCGGTAGTGGTCTGCAGCTCAGAAGGCTACAGGGAGGAAGTGACTAGGCTAAACCGGCCTCAAACAGGAGGATCTGAGGTGAAGATGGCCCTGTGGGTGCAGGGGCATGGCCAAGATGACACCACCACAGATCTCTGGGCTGATGCAAGGAGCAGAGGAAGGGTGAACTGGGCACTGGATGCCAGGTGGCCGGCAGGGGGAAGGGAGGAGGGCCTGAGGATGGGGATGGCCACACAGGGTCTGGACAGTAGGCAGTGGAGACCACTCAAGGCTCTCGAGCATGGAGGCTAGCTTGTGGGATGGACTGGCAGTATCTGGGGAAAGCAGGTGACAGAATCAGTTGGGATGGAATACCCCAGAATGAAGACATGGCTCTCCCCGAGAGAAAGTATTACAGGATGTCCGTTTTTATTTATTTACTTATTTATTTTTAATTTTGGTATCGTTAATGTACAATCACTTCAACATTATGGTTACTAGACTCCCTATTATCAAGTCCCACTCACATACCCCATTACAGTCACTGTCCATCAGCGTAGTAAGATGCTATAGGGTCATTACTTGTCTTCTCTGTAAATACTGCGTTTTCCGTGTCCCCCCCACCTGCTACATTATGTGTGCTAATTGTAATACCCCTTTTCCCACCTTATCCCTCCTTTCCCACCCATCCTCCCCAGTCCCTTTCCCTTTGGTAACTGTTAGTCCATTCTTGGGTTCTGTGAGTCTGCTGCTGTTTTGTTCCTTCAATTTTTTCTTTGTTCTTATACTCCACATATGAGTGAAATCATTTGATACTTGTCTTTCTCCGCCTGGCTTATTTCACTGAGCATAATACCCTCTAGCTCCATCCATGTTGTTGCAAATGGTAGGATTTGTTTCTTTCTTATTGCTGCGTAATATTCCATTGTGTATATGTACCACATCTTCGTAATCCATTCATCTACTGATGGACACTTAGGTTGCTTCCATTTCTTGGCTATTGTAAATAGTGTTGTGATAAACATAGGGGTGCATATGTTTTCAAACTGCACTGCTGCCTTCTTAGGGTAAATTCCTAGGAGTGGAATTCCTGGGTCAAATGGTATTTCTATTTTTAGTTTTTTGAGGGACCTCCATACTGCTTTCCACAATGGTTGAACTAATTTGCATTCCCACCAGCAGTGGGGGAGGGTTCCCCTTTCTCCACATCCTCGCCAACATTTGTTGTTGTTTGTGTTTTGGATGTTGGCCATCCTAACTGGTGTGAAGTGATATCTCATTGTGGTTTTAATTTGTATTTCTCTGATGATTAGTGATGTGGAGCATCTTTTCATGTGCCTGTTGGCCATCTGAATTTCTTCTTTGGAGAAGTGTCTGTTCAGCCTCTTTGCCCATTTTTTAATTGGCTTATTTGCTTTTTGTTTGTTGAGGAGCATGAGCTCTTTATATATTTTGGATGTCAGCCCCTTATCGGATATGTCATTTATGAATATATTCTCCCATACTGTAGGATGTCTTTTTGTTCTACTGATGGTGTCCTTTGCTGTACAGAAGCTTTTTAGTTTGATATAGTCCCACTTGTTCATTTTTGCTTTTGTTTCCCTTGCCCGGGGGGATATGTTCATGAAGAAGTCGCTCATGTTTATATTCAAGAGATTTTTGCCTATGTTTTTTTCTAACAGTTTTATGATTTCATGACTTACATTCAGGTCTTTGATCCATTTTGAGTTTACTTTTGTATATGGTGTTAGACAATGGTCCAGTTTCATTCTCTTACATGTAGCTGTCCAGTTTTGCCAACACCAGCTGTTGAAGAGGCTGTCATTTCCCCATTGTATATCCATGGTTCCTTTATCATATATTAATTGACCATATATGCTTGGGTTTATATCTGGGCTCTCTATTCTGTTCCACTGGTCTGTTCTTGTGCCAGTACCAAATTGTCTTGATTACTGTGGCTTTGTAGTAGAGCTTGAAGTCAGGGAGCATAATTCCCCCTGCTTTATTCTTCCTTCTCAGGATTGCTTTGGCTATTTGGGATCTTTTGTGGTTCCATATGACTTTTAGAAGAATATTCTCTAGTTCATTGAAGAATGCTGTAGGTATTTTGATAGGGATTGCATTGAATCTGTAGATTGCTTTAGGCAGGATGGCCATACGTTTTTTTTTTTTAACATAATTTCTCTACAATGTGTGTGGTTCACTCACATAATCAGCATACAAAGTTAGAGCCCTCTCGACCGATGTCCCTCTTTGAGAAGGCATTGAGCAAGGTGACAGTGAGAGGTGGCAGGAGATACTAAAGAAAATACCCAAGGGCGAGGGGATGGGGACATTGGAAGGTCAGGGGATGGCGGTGGGTGTGGACGCCTGGGAGGGGGCCGGGCAGAGAAGGCACCCCTCAGACCTTCACTTGTAAATACTCCCAGCACCCGAGGCGGGGGCCCCCCGCAGGCTCAGATGGAGCTGCCTTTCAGAGGCCCCAGTGCAGAGTACAAAGCGGGCCGGTGGGGTGGGGGCACGACATGCTAACAAGAATCTTGGGTGCTCTGGGATTGGTGCAGAGGCAGTCCTGACCCCTGGGGCCCCAGGCACCACCCCCCCAGCACCACCCCCGTTGTCCTTCCTGCAGAACTTATCTTCCTAGGAGGAGGCGTGGTAAGGGTGGGCCTGCGATCTGAGGAATGCCCTGGAGGAAACTGCAGTGGGGATTTACTGAGAAAAAGTGACTTCTACAGCTATGTGTGTGCGGGTTTCACAACTCCCCTACGCTGATTCCCGTAACTGAATCTGGAGGGAAAATCCCAGAAAAATGATTCTGAATGTGATCGTTTTGGGGGATAGGGGTGTGGGTGGATAGCAAGAAGGAAGTGGTAGTTCTTAAGAAAAGTTTTGTAAACCTCATTTTATAAGCCGGTTTTCCCAAGGGGAAAAAACCTGTCCACTACCTGCAGGGAGGGTGGAATGCCTTGTTTCCTGGCATTGGAAGGTGATCTCTGGAGCTGGCTGTAAGAGAGGGAGGCCCTCAGGAGGGCTTTGTTCTTAGCTTAAGGGGATAAGGTGCCACCTGTGGTCAAAAGTCATGACAGAGCCATGCCTTTTGTAGTAGTACTTTGGCAAAAGAAAAAAAAAAAAGAACTTCGTTATTGTGGAGGAAGCACCCCTATCACCTCCCTTCTCTTCCCCCAGACCCTTGTTGAGGGGACGGCTCAGTGTTGATCAGAGTCATAAGAGCACATCTGATCTCACCCAGGTGAAGAGACATTCGGTGGCACCAGGTGCAGGTATGGCTTCTGGACCCCTCCTCCCCCTCCTCCTCTCTCCTGCCCTGCTTTTGTGAGGGTCAGAAAAGCAGAAATTAGCAGCCCCTGGGGCTCTTCACCCAGGTGGAGGCTGAACCAAGTCTCCCTTCTCAGAAAATCCTGAGGGGAGCGAGGCTGGGAGACCCGAGGCTGGCCCTGCAGCGCCCCCAGGGGTGGGTGAGAGGTGGGCCTTCCCATTAGGACACAAAGTAAATAGCCAGGTGTAAGAGCTGCGTTTCCTGCTCCTGTCTGGCTATGACCAATCCCTGAACTCAGCAAGCCCATACTCGTCCTGGCCAGCGCACTGGCCTCTGTCTTCCCTTTCTAGGCAGGCGGCTGTGCTGTGCCGGGAGATGCTGAAGCCCCCTGCCTGCTCCCACTTCCTGCACAGCTGAAGTGCAGGGTGGCCTTTCCATGGCCTGAAGCCCCTTCCAAGTCCCTAAGGGGTGTCAGGGTGGCTTCACGGCTAAGGAGCAGGGCAGAGGCCCTCCTTGTGAGTTGGGTAGGGGCTACATTTGTCTAGCTCTCAGAATCTAATCTGACAAACAGGCCCTCACCAGCTCGGGCTGCCCGGCGCCTCGTCCACCGAGTGTGAGTGAAGGATGGCAACCCCCACGGGAAACGGGATCTGGGAAGCTGCAGTCAACCACTCGGGAGGGGCAGTCTGAGGGCGAGGAATGGGACGAGTCTGAACCCAGAGCCAACAAGACAGGACTGCCCCCTGCCAGCAAGGCCTGCAGCTCCCATTTTCTGGGTCTCTTCCCAGAGACTGGCAGGCCAACTTTCCTGACAAGTTTTATGCAGGATGCCTCCTTCCTGGCCCTAGAGCCTTTAAAGCAGGCCCTGGCCTCCCCCTGGGGAAGGACGATGAGGGGGACCCATAGGCGACAGCCCAGTGGGCTTGTTACTCACTGAAGGGGTGGGGCAGGGGGTGGGCAATGTCTCCTTGTTCTGGTCCAGCTACTTCTGACCCCAGAACCACCGGCCAGGTCGCCGTTTGCAGCACTTCCATCAGAAGACAGAAGAGAGAAAGGGTGAACACTTCCCAAGAACTTAATTCTTTACAAAATTCCCCTCTAGCAAATGCCAAGGGAGCAGGCTGTGGCCTGGGTTATTTATGCTTAAAAAAGGGCAAAAAGGAAGAGAGAGGATATCCCAGGAAGTTACCCACTCTGGCCAGAACATTATGGTTTCTCCCACTTGAGGTCATGACCAAAAATCTAGGCTTACCCTATGCAAGTATTCAAACTAAACCCTCTCCTTGGCAGCTGCCAGGCCAGGTGAGGATGGCAGATCTTGCCATTGGCAGGAGGATCCGGTGGGAGCAGGTCCAGCCAGGCTCTGGGGCAGCTGCTGTGGGGATGGGGCAGAACTAAGGATGCCCAGAGACGTGGATGCCACACACGCTGAAGGTCAATTCTAGAACCAATTTTGTCTGGGAAACACTGCAGCTGCGATGGTCTATGTTGGGACATTTCAAGTCTAGAGCTGGGTCCCAGTGAGTTCTTTTTCTTTCTTTTTTAAAATGTAAACCTATAGCACCACTTCACAGTGCCCTGACCCTGTGGGGCTCACAGAGGGGAGCTGGTGGTCCTCATTTTCAGATGTGGAAGCTCATCTTGGAGAAGTCCTCTGATGGCACGACCATCCGCAGCAAGGGTTAGGTCTGTGCGAAGCTGTGGGGGCTTTGGGCGTGGGGCGGGGTAGTGTGTGTGTGTTTTCCCTAAAGGGAATTTAATTCTGGAGACACCCTCCTCCAGAGAGAACGAGCCCCTTTGCCACTGCACAGCAAGGGCCCAGATGCCCGCCAGGGGCAGTGCGGGGGGGGGGGCTGAGGCTGCTCCCCTGGGGAAGGGAATGGGCCTCAAGCCTGAGCCTGCAGGGCATGGTCCAGGTACTCCACCGCTGGTTGGGCAAATAATAATTAGCAATGAGTAATCCCAAGGCAGAGCCACTTGCAGGCCCCAGGCCAAGGGCCTCCCCAGTGAGAGAGCCAAAGCCCATCCGGCTGGGGTGTCCGCCAGGACGATGAGGGGCTCAACTGTTCTCGGTGGGCCCTGTCTGGACTCTCCCTGGAGCACAGCACCTGCTGTCACCCCTAGGACGCCACCTCTTCCCTGCAGCCATGAGCAGACCACGCAGCCCTTCCCCCTGCCCAGGCTCTTCCTGCCCCAGGGGTGCGTGACCTGCCTCAGTGTGGGCCGCACTCTGACAGCAGGCAGAGGGCTGCACCCAAAGCAAGACTGAAATCGGAGTGACTCTGACCAGGACAGGTCCCTGTCCCTAAGTAGTAGGAAGAAGGAAGTGCGGGGGACATGCGACCAATCACTAGGAAATAAGATGGTGACACAACACGTCTTCCTAGTCCAGGGTCCCTGAAGGCACAGGGCAGAGGCCAGCAAGCGGACGTCACAGGCAGGGCCTGCCAGACTCACCCTGGCGTTTGCAAGGCTGGACACTCAATTCTCTAATCAGAGTGCCTGTTTGGGAGTGAGGCGGGTGCTAAACATGGAGCAGAGATGAGGCCGGCTGAGGGTGATGGGAGACATGTCGGCAGCATCTGGGCAGGAACAGGACGTCCAGTGCAGCTGCTGGGGACACCAGTGCCTGGAAAGTTGCTCTCAGGGCCCCAGCTGGGTGGAGAGGGTGCTGGAAAACCTTGGAGGCCCAGCGGGTGTCCATCTCTTCAGATTCCTCAGAAGATAAGTCCCTCACCTGCACTCACCTAAAAGACAGAAGGATTCTCTTAAACTCTGTCCCGGACGCCCTGGTCTCCGGTCTGGGTACCTACGATAGGAAGGGTCTAGGAGGCCACGGTGCAGTAGGGCTGGAGTGGGAAAGAGATGGGGTTGGGACAAAAGCAGGAAGCCTGAGGGCTTTTTGTTCCTGTGGATCTGCAGCAGGGAGCATCTGGCCCATTCCCATGTCTGCTGGCGGGAGGAACCAAGGGGCTGTAGGCAAACCCTTGCTATAGCGCTCCCATCCAGCCCACCCTTCCTTTCTGGCTTCCTGCTGGCCATGGGGGGCAGGGGAGGCGACAGCTGAGGACTGGCTGGCTCTTCCGGCTCCTACAGCTGGGACTAAAGACCCTGACCTCAGGAGGATCTCGACCGGAAACCCAGCTCTGCCGGCTGCCCAGAGAGGGACAAGATTCTCAGAACATATGTCTGAGAGTCTATGGCTGGAGTGCACGTATACATTAGCACATGGGTGCCACATGGAGGGAGCTGCTGAGACCAGCCAGGGCAGCCCCCAGGGGCTGGAGACGCTCACAGAGCAGGGGCTTCCTCAAAAGCAACGGCACCCTACTTTACCTTTCTTCCTTGTGTCTCCTGGCATGCTGGCGTGGCAGGAGGAGCCCAGGAAGCCCTGCCACCTCACACTTACCAGAGTGTGGGGTCACTGCACATGCTTAAGACCAGGCGTATGCCATGGCTTCCGGGTGCCCTGTCCCCTCCCTTGTCAGAGTGTCCCGGCCTCCCTACACCCAGGCCAAGTTGTTCCATGGTGGTGACTTCAGCCCTGACTCCAGAGGAAGAGAGTGGCCAGGCTGGCAAATCACTGTATGACTGGCCATGTGACGACGGGCGTAGAGAGGAGCACATGACTGAAGACAACCCAGTGAGACTCAACTCTGGGACTCTGGGTAGGACTCTCACACAGAAGCACTTTCTTTCTCCCTGGCTAGGGTTGCTGAGGGAAGGATGTAAGCCTGGAGTTTCTCAGAACGAGTGGGGAAAGCCTGCCTGGGAATGCCCGGAAGGGCAGAGCTGAGACGTAGAGAACAGCATTGAGGTTTTCTGACACTGCTCAGCCCCTTGCTGCTGGGCCTGGTAAGCTGTCCCAGGACCTCCCAGGATGTGTGTCTGTGTTTCTGTCACTACAGAGTCCTGGCAAAGACAGGGGAGGAGAGATAGAAAAGTCAGTGAGCAGAAGAGCAGCTGAGAAGGCCATGGTGTGCCTGGCAAGTGCTCCTCCAGACAGAGGACAGTAAGTGAGGGCCCTCACCCATCCCTTTGGTCCTCCCCGGGTGTGAAGTGGGAGCTGAGTTCAAGGACTTAGAAGGCCCAGCTCCTCCACCCACACTCTGGGCTGGCTCGGGCCTGGGAGAGAGAAGAGTCAGGGTTGAAGAACTGCATGTAGGGAGGTGGGAAAGGGTCCCTCGTGCAGGCATTTCAGTGGGAGCCATGGGGGATGCCGCTGAGATAGACTCCGGGCCTGGCCCTCCAAGGTCACTCCATTCAGGTGCGTGAAGTAACATGTGGGCAAGCCATGTGTTGAGGGAGCAGACTGTAATGACCATGGGATGCCAAGGCCAGGAGAGACAGGCTAGGCATTGCCAGGGAGGCAGAAACAGCAGGCACAAGGCACGGGCTTGAGGAAGGGTTTCTGGGAAAGACTTTCATTGCTTGGAATCAAATGGTGTGGTTTGATTTGCAGGAGAAAAACCAGAGAGATGAAGCATGGCCCCCTGATGGAGGCCTTGATGGCGGGGTTTGAACGCGATGTGACAGGCACTGCAGGTCCCTTCTTCCTGAGAACGGGAGGAAGACAAGCACAGAGCTGTCCAGGAGGACTTGAAGGATGCAGGGACTGAGGCAGAGTGTTAGGCCAGAAGCAGGTACGTTCCCTTGGTGGGGTAAGGACCGTCCTAGCAAGGGGCCCCTGCGGGTCCTCGGGAGGACTGGGGTAGGGTGGGGCAGAGAACAGGCCCTGAAGCTGCCCAAAGAACCCAAGCTTGCGCTCCCTGACCTAATTCTGTTACTTCAAGCCCTGCTCATACACTGCAAAGCATCCAGCATTCTTGCGAGCCAAACAAAGCTGACCTGGGCCCAGGCCCTGCATGGCCTTCAGTGCAAGAAGTATGCATTCTGAAGAGGTTCAGCGGCCACACAGGTGGGTGTGACACGCATGCAGCTGCTACACGGGTCTTTCCTTAGGGTCAGCTTCCAAGAGGCCATCTCTTCGAGGTTTATTTAAAAAATATCCGATGTTCCTCATTTTGGAGGAAGTCAGGAAGGAACAACCATAGACTAGCTGGGGAGGAAGTCAGGAATCCTAAATGTCTATTTGCTGTACCTTAAACCCAGTCAGGTTCTTCCCAATCCACCTAATCCTGGCCTGACCAAGGTCCCACCCCTGCAGGGCAGGGCTGTGCCTAAGGTGCAGGTGAGGGGCGGGAAGGAGGAGGGGCACCAGCAGGTGAGAAGGCAGAGGCCGGGCGGAGGGAGAGATGCCCAGTCTACCCGAGCTTCAGGGTGACACAAGGCAAGGGGCCCGTGCCCAGCCATGCCCAAGGGAGCAGCCCCTTGCTGAGGCTGAGCGCCCACAGGGGAGCGCAGAGGCAGGGCACAGCAGCCGCAGGGCAGCGGCGCCCTCCCTGTCCACAGCCTGCAACCTTCCAGACCGCAGCGTGGTCCCTTAAGGCGGTTCCGAGCACAGTCACCTAACACAGGGACAGACCAGCTTGCGGTCACAGCGGGAGCAAGAGCTAAGGCAGCAGAACTAGTTTGTCAACTCCATTAACCTGCACACACACCACAAAGCTGCACAGGAGACGCACACGACACACACACCCTCGGTAGGTGTGCAGGGACCCAGGACGGAACTTAAAGGAGTCTGGGCAGGGGGGCAGTGCACCTGCAGCATCACCCACGTTCAGAGCGCAGCTCCCCCCATAAGACCCACCCTTGCAAATGCACTTCTTCAGTAAACAAGCCATCCCCAGGCCTCGGGCACAGGGACACGGTAGGCACTCTGCATGGTGAGGAGGCTGACTGGAGCTGCCTGCAGTGGTAGGGGTCAGTCCGGGCGTGAGGCCTCCTGCAGCTGCTCTGGGGTGGGGACCATCACAGATGCAGAACCCTCCATGGACCCCAGGTTGTCTGTCCCAGGAGGACACTCATCAGGCTCTGGGGGGACGAGGAGAAGGACTTGGCTCCTGGGACCTCAATGTAGCCCAACTCAGGGATCCCCTACTTGGTCGATCTTAGTTTCTTTCCACACAAAAAGAGATAGTTAACTTCCTCAAAGTTTCCCCATTTTTTCTTTTTGTGCCTCTTTATCCCCTTTATCTATTTTGCCTGTTCCCCATCCTCCACTCCCATGGCAACATCAGTCTGTTCTCTGTGTTTACAAGTCTATTTGTTTTGTTTTTTAGGTTCCACATATAAGCAAAATCATACGGTATTTTGGTATTTGTCTTTCCCTGTCTGACTTCATTCATATTACCCTCTAGGTCCAACCACATTGTTGCAAATGGCAAAATTTAGTTTTTTTATGGCTGAATGATATTCCATGGTGTAGATGTGCCACATCTTGTTTATCCATTCATCTACTGGTGGACACTTAGGTTGCTTCCATATCTTGGCTACTGTAAATAGTGCTGCAATGAACATAGGCACATATCTTTTCAAATTAGTTAATTTCTTTGGGTAAATACCCACAGGTGGCATTACTGGGTCATATGGTATTTCTATTTTTAGTTTTTTGAGAAACCTCCACACTATTTTCCATAGTGGCTGCACCAATTTACATTCCTACAAACAGTACATGAGGGTTCCTTTGTCTCCACATCCTCACCCACACTTGTTACTTTTTTTTTTGATACTAGCAATTCTGACTGTTGTGATAAAGAAGTACAGCCTTCCAATTATAAAATAATTATGGGGATGAAAGTACAGCACAGGGAATACAGTCAATAATACTGTAATATCTTTGTATGAGGGATGGTAACTACACTTACCATGGTGAGCATTTTGTAATGTATGTAATTGTTGAATCACTGTGTTGTATACCCAAAATCAATATAAAATTGTAAAAAAAAAAAAGCAGAGCAATAAACAACAGAAATAAATACAGACACACCCCACACACAAAGTCAATGGGTCAAGACTGAGACTGGACAGAATGAAATTAGGCAAATTCCAGCCAAAAATGGTTTATGCAAGTCAGCTAAAGGAAACCCCTCGATCTGGGTTGGAAGTCTAAGCTGGTCACTTTGAGGAGACAGTGGCAAATTGAGTTCAGTTACACAATGGTCATCTGCAGAGTGGCTGAAAGGACAGTTACACACACACATGCACACACACACACACACATGCATGCAGGCACACACACGGAGGCCTAGGAAGCTGCTGGTCTCTTGCAGAATTGGTACGCACAGGCCACAGGGAAGCACCAAGAGGTGAATTTTCAGAATATACTCCTGCATTAAAACATCCTCTCCCACCTCTCTCAGCCAAACAGGGCACCTGGCTCCTGGTCTGTCCCAGACCCCCAAGCATCACTCTGAGCTAGATGGTTGTTCTCTTCTGAGACAATCCTGCTCAGACAAGGTGAGCACAGGGCCGCCAATAACCATCAAGGGGATGAACAATCATTTCTTTATCCAAAAGCACTTTAAATTGCTGAAAGTATTCTAATCATCTCGTGAAGAAGTAGAATTGTTATATTGCGCACAAGCTGTACCAGGATTTGCTGGGACACTGTGACTCGGACCCAGTGAGGACAAACCGCCAGTGCAGGAACCCCCAGCCCCTGCGGTGAGGCAGCGGCAGCACACGGCCTCTTTTATTATACTTGGTGGGTAGCTCTCCCATGCAGGGACCTCACTAGCTTATAATAACATGTGCTGTGATTGGTTCTGGCATAAGCAGGAAACACTTCAGAAGCCAAGGGACTCCAGCAGGACAAGCCCTTGTGGCCTTAATGAAACAAGGACATTAGGAGACAAGGGCGCCAATGCGCAGAGGCTGGTCAGAGGTCATGCAGAGGGAGGGAGGTTTCTAGAAGTGGGGTAGGAGAGTGGTTGGCCAGAATGGGGTGGAAGAAGATGTTCAGAGAGGGAGAGAGGAATTAACGTTGCATTCGTTCATTTGTTCATTCATTCGCTCATCTAGTAACAAACATGCCACACTGTGCTGAGAGACATCGGGTGCGCCCACAGTCTGGCCTGGGACATAAGTAAAGGGGCAACTGCAAAGCCATGGGATCAGTGAGGAGAGAAAGCTGTGTGCTGGGCACCAAAGAGCAGCTCTCCAATCCTGGAGGAGAGGCCAGACAGAGGGGGAGAAGGCGGGCAGCCTCCCTGGGGAGGGAGGAGATTGGGCCAAGCCCCGGGCAGAGAGAGGAGGCGGGGAGGGCAGGGGAGGGGGAGCCTGGCAGAAGTGTTTATCTGCAGGGCTGGAGGAGTGCTGTCACCCAGCTCACCGGAAATCTCCCAGACTGAGTGAGCAGGGCCTGGGGGATGGGGCTCAGCTTGGAAGCCCCAAGGGCTGGGAAAGGGCGCATCCCCATATCCTTCAGGCTGGGTCACCTCTGGCCAGCCTCACTCTGGACTTAGTTTCCCCACTGTGCCTCCCAGAGGAAGAAGGCAAAGACTTTGAGCTCCGGGGATGAAAGACTCAGCCTTGGCCCAGACCACCACTCCCTGTAAAACAGGGCGGGTGACGCCACAGCCCTTTTTGGCTGGTGAGTGGCCTGATCACCTTTGAAGATGAAACATGCCAGGGCCTATCGAGGAGTCAGGCGGCTGAGGTGGGAGTGGGGCGGGGCTGTGCAAGCTGGTCACTTGCCCCCTGGCCCCTCCTGAGCACAGTGGTGACTGCCCAGAGCACCTCACATTTCTGTTCAGGCCCTGCATCCACACCAATCCTGCTTCTTACCGTGTCCCTCTCCTGCTCTTGGCTAACTCCCTCAGGCCAGGGTCCACCCCAGCTGAGAGCTGCCTTGGCCTCACCTGCCCCTTTCACCGCCCTGGACCAGCACACCCTACACTTTTGGGGTACCCTGCTGACACACACTGGCCCCTCCTTCCCTCGCCAAACGGGTCTTTTCCGATATGGCAGCTGACCAGGGGGATGTGCCGCAGCCTCCTTTACATGTGTGAGAACAGTGCTCAGAATAAAGGATTCCCTCAGCCCACTAAGGGCCCTCCTCCCAGGCTGCTGAAGGGACACCTGCTACCAGATGGGCTCTGAACCTCAGCGAGCCAACTGGAAGCCTCCGCCCGGCAGTAACACTCTGCCAGGGAGGTCGGAGGAGCGGCTACCAAGGTGTCTGGAGGTCACACTCTTTACTGGGTCAGACCAGACACAAGCCTCTCCTTTTCTCTCCCAGCCCCTTCTCCCTTCCCCCAGTCCAGCCCTGAGGCCTGCCACTGTGTCCTGCTCAGATGGACCCCTTCTGCCCAGGGGCTGACTTGACTTCCTTTCTAGAGGAGTGGGAACACCTAGATTCAGCCTCCATAACTAGCAGCCTCATAAATGTACTAATATTAGGCACAACTGAAAGATAACCGTATCTACACGTTCCAGAAGAGGAGCAGACACCTGGGAATTATCCTATCTTCTTAATGCTTCATTTGTGTTCACTAATTAATTCCTTTATCTGATTTACAGACCTATGCCCAAAGGTTGAACTTCTGGATTAACAACATCCAACCTCTGAGTGAGCCTTTGGAATTACCACTTTTCTAAATTAGGAAGATCCTTATCTCCAGTCTTCATCCCCGAATCCCCAGGGACCGGGAGCTCACTGAGATCCGATCCCCCACTCCCACCCCTGGACCCAGCTTGGAGACCCCCACTCTGAGGCCCCTGCACCCCTGCACTGCCCTGCTTGACATTCACCCCAAGGGCCCACAGGCCCACCATTCCTGTAGACTCTGGGCACCTTGTTGCCCCAGACTCCCATCAGAGCATGGCTTTCAGGAGAGCTGGGCAATGTCTGGGAGTCAGGAAGGACTGGGGAAAGGCCAAGGATGCAGACTCAGTGGCAGCCACGATGAATAGCAGGGAGGTTAGACCCCGCTCTGCCCTAGGAGAGCAGGATGCCTCTCTCATCGGGACATTCCCTTCCCAGCATTTCAGCTCCTGCAGCCTCTGTGCTATAGAGCATCCCACGACTGACAAAGCCATACCAGGCTGTAAAGGATGCCGCAAAACCCACCGGCAGGGCGGGGCCACGCCCACCTATGCACTGTGCCTCTGCGAGGGGCACGGGCAAGGCACTCGCAGCGGGCTGTGCAGACAGACCTTCACCAGGCGGAGGCAGCCTGCTGGGGCTTTAGGGCCTTGAGGCGGGCTGGCAGCCGCGGACAGCGCGGCCCGCACCCGTCCCCGTCCCCTGGGGCCGGCACCCTGTCAGAAGCAGGCAAAGCTAGATGCTCACCTTGAAGCTCAGCACCGGTGTTTGGCTGTTGCTCTTGGCTGGGTGGCAAGTTCCCAAAGCTCAGGTCCTGCCTGAGAGACGACAGCCTTATGAGGCTCAGGAGGTGGCTGAGCAAGGACAGCTAGTGAGCAGATAGGAGGCCATCACTCATGGAGGGTGCTGGAGGCCCTGGGGGTCTCCTGGCCTGGACCCTTGGCTCATGGCAGTGGGTCAAGGGCTCTGGAGCCAGACCACCAGCTTCCAAGACCTGAATCCACTTGTCACTTAGGGGCTGTGTGGCCTCTTGGAGCCGAGTTTCTTGTCTGCAAAGAGAAGACATCTGCACGCTCTTCCTGGGAGAGGAGGGCCCCACTCACATGGGGCCTGGTGCAGGGTGTGCACTCCCTTAAGGAAGTGAACTAGGAAGATCTCCACAGGCTGGAGCTTCTACCCCCTTCCCCGGAGGAAGCAGACACTCCAGGTTTAGAAGAACCAAGGCCGGCACAGCAGAAGGTTCTTTGCTGCCACCAGGCGAAGAGACCCTTCCCACGCTGCCCTGCTGCTCTCGTCTGCAGGCCCGCTCTCCTTGTGTCCCTCTCTCACTTACCTAGTTACCGTGGGGGTTTTAAATGCTCGTGAAAGGAGGGGAGCTGTGTCCCCAGTCCCTGCCTGTACCCCACAACCCCTGCCCATGCTGGAATGGGCCTGCAGATACCTCATCTTCCTGCCCTACTTCAGCACTCCTCTCTACCCCTTCTCTTCCTCCCAGAGAATTTTATAGCAAATCCAAATATTGTATCATTTTACCCGTAAAGATCTTCTAATAGAAAAAAGGATAGGGATTTTCCCCCCCAACATAATCACAGTATCACTCTATTATTGCCCAACAAAATTACCAAGAATTCCTTATATGATCTAACACCCGTGTTCAGTTTTCTCTGATCATCTAAAAAATGTCCTTTACAGTAGTTTTGTTGGAATGGGGGTTCCCCACAAGGTCCACACATTGCATTTGGTTGATATGTCACTTCCTCCGCTAGCTGTCCACCCTGCATGTAAACTGCCCATCCTCTCTAAACAAATGGGTGGAGTGCCTCACCCCCGCTGGCCTAGAGTACAGGTGTCCGCAGGGAGCTGCTTCTGGCCAGCCCCTGCACCTGGCTTGGGCAGCCCCTCGGCCAAGTCCCAGCAAGGACTGTCCAGCTGCCCCTGAGCTAACTTGTGGCCCGGGCAGGAGGCAGGCCGTCTTCAAGCCTCTAGCCCCTCTGAGACCACATGCAGCCTGGGGAAGAGGGGATGCGGAATGAAAGCAGAGCCAAGGGAGTTCACAGGGGCACAGCCCTTTACGTGCAGCAGGTGTAGGCTGGCCAAAAGGGCTAGGGCTCTAGCCTCCCCGGCCCCACCCCCAGCTACCTGCTCCAGCCCAGCCCTGCCCACCACACCTGGCTTCCTCTCCTTGACTCACCCACAGACACCTGCTCAGCACCTCAGCAGGCCTCGGGCTTAGACAGCCCACAAGAGCAGCTGAGCTGAGCTGAAGGCTGGGAGTCAGGCCCGGGGCCTCAGCTCCTGGAAGGGGGCCAGAGCTTCTTGGCCTAGTGTCTGATCCCTTTAGAAAAGGAGAGGAGGAGGCAAAGAGAGAGAGAGGGAAGGTTCTGGGTGAAGAGAGGCACCATCTGGAGCTTCACCAAAACTATAGCTGTACTGCCTTGCTCAGGCCTTGCAAGTCTGGGGAGTTTCCAAAACAGCCCTGGCGTCTAGAGCTCACAGCTGTGCAAGCACAGGGGCTGGGCTCTGCTCTGCAGTCCACGCCCCCAGAAGCAGCCCTCAGAAAGGCAGCCTCACCCCAGCTGGGACCCTCCCAGCTGCAGGAGCTCTGGGAAGGGCTGGGCATAGGAGCACATAGCAGCAGCTTCAGCAGCAGCTAGTTCCCATGTTTTTCCTCTCACTCCATGAAAACAGCTTTGCTCCACACAGTGCAGCAAGCTGTCACCTTCTGATTGCTTATTCTCTTCTGTTTCCAGCTCTGGCAGTCCCAGCCATCCCTCTCCAGCAGGCACACCCATTTGGAATAAGGGCTGCTTTGGGTCACGTGGGTCCCAGCAGGGCCACGGCTTGACCATCCCCTCTCCCCACCTTACCCCCACCGCTAGGAGCTGTCTTTGCAAACATTCAGCCCACTAGGGACAGACACCTCCAGACAAGAAGCAAATGATCACCCAAGAAGGCAGGCTTCTCAGCCTGCCCAGCAAGAGGAGGAGATGAGTTCCAGAGAGGCAACTGTCTACACAGCTGGTCGCTCCTGTGCACAGCTTGGCAGTTACTTCTACTTGCACAGTGCAGAAGGCCAGGATATTAAGTGTCTGTGAGACCCTAGGTGGGCCCTGATGCTGCCCACAGCCTGTGCCCAGAAGGGGCCCTGTGACCAGATGCAGCACCACTGTCCTGTCCTCCCCACAGCCCCTGCTCAAGGCCTACCCTCTTGGGGAGGTCCGCCCCAGCTCCCTGTCTACCCCACTCCTGGCCCCATGCCCACACCACCTACACCTGCTGATCCCCTGACCCTGCAGTACCTCTGTTGCCAGAGCATTCATGACCTAACATGCTATGCAATTTGTTTATCACCACCCATCACCCTCCCTCATTAGACCATGAGGTCCACGAGGGAAGTTTTGTTCACTGTGTGTCCACAGAGTCTAGCTCAGCACCTGCCATATGGCATATATTCAGTTAAGTATTCATTAAACAAGCAAACGAATGAACAGCACGTCAGGACTGAAGCTAGCCTTTCCTCAGTAGATGCAAACCCTCATCTCTCTTGATTTCAGCCATTTAAAACCCATGTTTTCCAAACTTCAAACCGGAAGACATGGCTTGACAATTTTGCTGTGTTGCAAGAGGTGGCCTGGTAAAAGAAACAAACCCCTAATTTCTCTCCAAACCTGTTCCACCTGTGTCTTGCATGTCTCCGTAAAGGGTTTTCTATCCTTCCAGTTGCAAAGACCCTGGAGCCCTCCTTGCCTTTCTCTCACCTCCCACGTCCCACTGGCTGTGGTGTTTTTGGGAAATACACCTAGAATCTGACCATCTCCCACCACCTACACCAAATCTCCATGACGTCTTAGCCAGACTATTGCAATTGCCTTCTTCCTCCCCTCCCTCAATAGTCTATTCTCAACACAGCAGCCAGGGTAATTTTTACAATTTTGATAAATCATATTGTGGTTCTCCTCTGATCAAAACACACTGGTGGCTCTCCATGAGAGATTGACTTTTCTTTGGCATGAAAGTCAAAGTCCCAACTGTGGTCTTGAAGCTCTGGCAGATTGAGTCCCCACTTACCTGTCTGACCTCAACTCCTACTACTCCACCATCAGCCCTCTGCTCCAGCCACACTGGCCTCTGTTCCTCCAGCCTTAGAGAACCTGGCCTGCTCTGGGGCCTCTGACCTGCTGCCCCTCTGCCGAGAACGCTCTTCCCTGAGAAACCTGCATGAGTCCTTCAGCCCCTTGGCTGTTCACCCCCGTAAGAGAGCGTCATGCCAACACTCCCTCTCCGGTTTGTCTGGCTTTATTTTTCTCCATAGCTCTTAGGTTATCTGGTTTATCAAATACTGACTTCTTTCTTGGTGCCTGTGTCCATCTCCTTCAGACCAAGAGTTTCACAAGGAAGGGACTGAGTTCTGCTCAGGTGGTACTTTCAGTGCCTTGAGCAGTGTCTGGAGCACACTGGTGCCTGAGGCTAAAACCCTGCTCTTTCTGGGATATTCTCAGGATTCACCAGAACAACATGAAGCAGTTTGACCCAGACACTTTCCTGGAAAATGCAAGTCTTGGGGTTGATGTGTCCTGACCACCAGCAGAAGTCCTGTCCCTCAAATTCAGTTCTCCAGCTCCTGGGGCCTCAGACTGCAGCTTGAGACGGAGAGCCAAGCAATCCAGGGATCAGGGACTCCTGCCCAGTGGTAGCCTCCCCAGGCACTCACCCCAGAGCCTCTCCTACACAAGTCAGTCCTCACCCCTTGAACTCCCCTGCGCAGCGAATCAGCACTGAATGGGATGGCCCTCGTCCTCCTAGCTGCCATGCAGAACTGACGCTCAAGGGCCAGCAGGTGTGGTCCGGGCTGTCACCACGGGAGCCAAGGAAGGAGCTGGAGAAGTAGAGATAACATGCTGCAGGGGCCAAGGGCAGACTGGATCTGGGCCCCTCGGTTTGAATCCCAGCTCCTCGCCTTCCCCACTGGGTGACCCTGAGGCATTTCCTAACCGCACCTGCCTTGGTTCCCCCGTCTGGGGAAGGTGGATGATGACAGCCCTTCTTGTCTGAGGCTGCTATGAGAGGCGCACTCTGGGAACAGTGCTTACCTGGGACACAGCCAGCGCTGGCGGCCATCAGCAGCGGCTGTTTTGGTTGGGATGTGAGGGTGGAAAGGAAAAAGTGCCAGGGTACAAAGCTGTGTGCAGAGGGTGCTGGGCGGGCCTGCAGGACAGCCGAGAAGAACAGGCAGCACAGGCAGGCCAGCGTGTGGAGGGGAGGTTGGGAGAGGGGGCGTGTGGGTCTGACATGGCTAGCTGTGGGGCCGAGGGAGCCCTCTGAAGGCGGTTCGTGAGAATCTGTCCAACAGGCCAGACTGGAAAGGGGAGTGTTTAGAGCCCGGAGACCTGGGAGGGGGTCATGCAGCAGCCCCAGGCTTGCAGTAGAGAGGGCCCCGGGCAGGCCCCAGCTGGTCCTTCCTCCCCTGGAGCCGCCAGGAGTCTGGCGTGGCTTTGCATGGGTTGTGTTGCCTGCCTGCAGACTCTTCTCTTTGCAGCACAAGCACTGACTCATCCTTGAAGACCTGGCTCAGGACATCTTCTCTGGAAGCCACTTCCCTGCCCCTGGGCAAAGTTAGTGGCTGCGCCCTCAGCCCGCCGAGCTCTGAGACCATTTCCTGGTGCAGAACCGGGCACACAGGAGGAGCTCAGCCAGGGCCTCACTAACAGATGGCCGCACGGTGGGCACATGGCTGGTGGGGGACTGGTGTGGCGGGAAAGCCCTGGAGCTGTGAGCCATGAGGCCAGGCCAGGACACCAGCCCCAGACCGGCTCTCCCTGGGGAGGCGGGTTCACTCTGCTCCCTCGCAGGCCCTCCAGCCCACACGGCCCAGCTCTTCCTCCGCAGCACTTCTCCTCCCCGCTCGCTGCCCCCTCCTGCTCCCCTCACTCTCCCTTGCGCAGGATGCTGCCAACAGTTAACAAATCCAAACAAAAGCCCAGAGCCTTGAACTTGAATCCCTCATGGTGCTCCAGCCGCCATCCTTCTGGTCACTGCCAGGTGCTGCACAGAGGGGTGGGGAGTCTCCCCCCCACCGCTGGTCCTGCCCCTCCTGACCGTGATGCTCAGGCCTCTCACCTCTGCTGTGCTGACACTGGGCTCTGCTCTCTGTGGGGCTTGGGGTCCCCTCTGGCCAGTGCCAATGCCTCTACCAGGCTGCCCTGGGACCACTCAGTCTTGTCCCTGTGCTTCATCTCCGCCTACCCCTTCCCCTGCCCTCTGGGCACCCCTGACACGGACGGTCCCTCCATTCTCCTTCTTCCCGGACATGCTGGGTCATCAGACTTCCACTTCTGTGAAATGACCCCTGGGCAGGCCACCTCCTTGCCCACCCCTCCCAAGGTCTCACCTGGGGAATGTCCCCCTTGCACACCTCTGCAACTCCACTTCAGGTTTGTTCACTCCACAAGTGTGCACTGAACTTCTGCATGCCAGGCACTGTGCTAGGTGCTGACAGGCAGCAGCGAGCAGAAACCATTTGGTTCCTACACTCGAGAAGCTGGTGTGTGTACAGAGCCTGAGTAAATAATAGGAAAATATCAGGAGGTAAACACAAATCATTTAAACAGGATGATGGTGCCAGGGCACTTTGGGTTGGATGGTCAGGAAAGGCTTCCTGGAGGAGGTGACATTTTAGCTGGAACTGGATGTCCTGGGGGAAAGCATTTAAGGCAAAGGGGGCAGCCAGGGCAAAAGCCAGGCCGGGCCCATTCTGACAAGCCAACTCAACCAGTCACGCCCTGCAACTGTGGCATCTTGGACTCAGCCACGTTGTCCACCCTGCTTGGGACGTGCCAGAACATTCTGTCAGCCCTCTCTGCAAAGGTTACACAGGCTGGTCTCATACACCTTGCGCCCAGAGGTGCACAGCCTCTCACAGGGACTGCTGTGCTTCTCCCATGTCACTGGGCTCGGGGTTCAGCTGTGCCACTCTTCAGGGGTTCCAGGGGGATACTTGGCAGATGAGAGCACTCAGCGTCCCTGCCATCCATCCTTGGGCTGGCCGTGATCCATACTGCCCCGAGGCCCCTGAAATGACGTTTTCAGAGCTACAAGGCGGCTGTTGTTGGTGCTTTATGGAGAGAAGAGAGCCAGAGGAAGAAGCAAAGCTCCACTTGCTTGCTGCCTCAAGAATGCCTAGCGCTGGGACAGAAGGACGCTGAGAGAGCAGCTTTACTTTCAGTAGTATTAGTTTTCATGGTTACTGTCTTCCCCCTATTAGAAGTACTAATACCAGGGGCTCGGGGAGGAGGAACTGGCGAGTTAGTGCTTCACAGGCACAGAGTGTCTGTTCTGGAGGATGGGCAAGTTCTGCAGATGGACAGTGGTGATGGCAGCATGGCTGTGAATGCACTGAAGGCCGCTGCATTGCACACCTCAAAACAGTTACGACTCTACACTTACAACTGTAAAGATGGTTAAAAAAAGTTAAAATGCTAAATTTTGTTTATGTATGTCTTCCCACAATTAAAAAAATTTAACACCTGCTCCTAGCTCACTGCTCCACCCTCAGTGCCTAGCACCGCACAGGCATACACAAAGCAATTGTCAAATGCGTGGATATGAAGGAAAAGTTCAAGTTCAACGTGGCTCTCCCGGCCTGAGGCTCCTAACCTTTGGGAGAAGCCTCAGGAGCGTGCAGACCGCAGGGAGAGCCCTTTGCTCACCCATCGGCCTCCCAGGCCCCATAGATGCAGCTTAGGAGAGGACTCACCTGGGCCTTCTCTTGCCAGAGAGCGAGAGACTCTCGCTGGTTCAGTGTCCAGGCAGTGATCATGAGGCTGAGCTGGCTTCGAAGTTGCCTGTGACAGGAGCGACAGAGACAGAGGTGTGTGACACTTTTGAGAGGAGGTGTGCTGCACGGGGGGCAGGACACACCCCCCGAAGAGAACACAGGAGGGCTCCTCTCTGTCTGGAGTACTCTGGCTTTCCCCTTTGGTGATAACATTTAATATTTATTTTAGAAGTAATAAAATAATGCATGATGGGAAAGTTAAAATGTAATAAGAAAAAAATTAAGTCACCACTCATTTCAGAGGCTGACAGTAATTCTTTTCTGTTGGTTTTCCTCTCTGTCAACACTTACCTGCAGATACACAGAAACAGGGAGAGTTTAACTGCTTCTGTGCAGACCTTTGTTTTTTCTTTCCTTTGCAGCATTATAATTTTTCAGCCCACAGAAGATGGTGGAAGGTGGGTGACGTGGCCTGGTGAGGCCAAATTTTTTTTTTTTTTACCTAGCAAACAGGGACTTTCCTTTGGAGAACCCCTTGCCTACCCAGCCCAAACCTGGGCTGCCAGGGTGGGCACATGAGCCAGGCCTGGCCTGTCAGAGTCCCTGTGACTAAGCCACTGAGAGGCAGCCTTGGGCCTTTCCAGCAGGGCCACTCACCTGGAAGGAGGTGATCCTACAGCTGCTGGTGGCCCTCCTGCCTGGAGGATGAGACAAACAGGACAGAGCCAGAGCCCCAAGAGCACCCAGAGCCTGTCATGCCTGACCCCTCCAACGCCTGGGCTGTTTGGTTGGCCAGCATAGGAGCCACTAAGTCCCTTTTGCTTCAGTTTGAGCTGAGCACCAGACAGTCCCAATTCACTCAGGATGGCACAAGTATAGTATCTCCTCTCATAGGAGGGAAGAGCTCTGATGGGGATTTCTATGGGTCCTTGAGGGCTGGAGTTACACCTTCCATGTAGCCCCACATGCTTGCGGCCCATGGCATAGACTGATGTGGCCACAGTCCCCAGTTCCTGCGGAAAGCCACCACCAGGTAAAGCAAAGGAGAGGTCCTGAAGCTGGAGGAAAGGTAGGGCACATAAAGGAAAGCCCTTGGGCTGGGATGAGGTCCTTACGGATGTGCTCTCAGGTAACAACACTGCTGGAGGGACCACAGTGTCCTCACCCCCATACTGGAATGCCACCACAAGGAACCAAAGGACATGGCGGACAGCCAGCCAGGGCAGCCCTTGGAAATGATGTTTCCCTATGGAAGTACTTGGGAGGAGGCAAGACTGAGCGGCCTGGCCTCACATGGCTGGGCTCTGGGTCATGGGCTGAGTGGAATGGCCTTCTCAAAGCTCTAGGGCTGGCCAGGTGGTACATGAGCCAGGGGCCCTGTTTATTTCCTTAAGTAGCACTTCTCAAGGTCAGAGGAATCAACAGAGCAAGAGGTTCTTGATTAAAAAAAGAAACAGTAGCAAACACCAGACACTGGAGGGTGACAGTGAAAGGGGACATATCAGTGCTGGTGAGGGCGCAGGCATGGGGCTGCTCAAACACAGCCCGTGGGAGCGGAGAGCGGCACATCTGCTCTGGGGAACAGTGTGCTGAGATCTACCAAACAAGCACATGTGCTCACCCCGTGACCCGGAGGCCCTACTCCCAGGTACATCCTTACAAAACAAGACAGGCCCTATCCATACGAAGCAATCCTTCACGCAATCATCACCAGTGAGTTATAACCACCTCCAACATCACGGATGATGATCTGAGTCGTGTGAAAAAAGCCAGGTTTACAAAGGAATCTATGTGTATGATTTCATTTATATGCGGCAAAAAAATGGGCAAATAGTGGTTGTTGGTAGTGGGGACCCTGGGGGGCCAGGTTCTGTTTGTGTTTCGTTTCTTGACCTGGGTGCTTATTTCACATGAGTTTGACTTACGGAAATCTGCTGAGCCATACACCCATGGTCTGTGCTCTGTTTTGTCTGTATGGAGCAGTTCAATAAAACTATTACTTAAAAGAATCCACTCCAAAACTACTAGATCTAATATCTGAATTCAGTAAGGTTGTGGGATACAAAATTAATACACAGAAATCTGTGGCATTCCTGTATGCTAACAATGAACTAGCAGAAAGAGAAATCAGGAAAACAATTTCATTCACAATTGAATCAAAAAGAATAAAATACCTAGGAATAAACTTAACCAAGGAAGTGAAAGACTGATACTCTGAAAACTACAAGACACACATGAGAGAAATTAAAGAAGATATCAGTAAATGGAAACACATCCTGTGCTCATGGATAGGAAGAATTAATATTGTCAAAATGGCCATCCTGCCTAAATCAATCTACAGATTCAATGCAATCCCTATCAAAATACCAACAGCATTCTTCAATGAACTAGAGCAAATAGTTCTAAAATTCATAAGGAACCACAAAGACCCCAAATAGCCAAATCCTGAGAAGGAAGAATAAAGTGAGGGGAATTATGCTCCCTGACTTCAAGCTCTACTACGAAGCCATGGTAATCAAGACAATTTGGTACTGGCACAAGAACAGACCCATAGACCAATGGAACAGACTAGAGAGCCCAGATATAAACCCATGCATATATGGTCAATTAATATACGATAAAGGAGCCATGGATATACAATGGGGAAAATGACAGCCTCTTCAACAGCTGGTGTTGGCAAAACCGGACAGCTACATGTAAGAGAATGAAACTGGATTACTGTCTAACCCCATACACACAAATAAACTCAAAATGGATCAAAGACCTGAATGTAAGTCATGAAACCATAAAACTCTTAGAAAAAAACATAGGCAAAAATATCTTGGACACCATCAGTAGAACACAAAGGCATCCTACAGTATGGGAGAATATATTCATAAATGACATATCCAATAAGGGGTTGACATTCAAACTATATAAAGAGCTCACACACCTCAACAAACAAAAAGCAAATAAACCAATTAAAAAATGGGCAGAGGAGCTGAACAGACACTTCTCCAAAGAAGAAATTCAGATGGCCAACAGGCACATGAAAACATGCTCCACATCGCTAATCATTAGAGAAATGCAAATTTAAACCACGAGATATCACCTCACACCAGTTAAGATGGCCAACATCCAAAAGACAAACAACAACAAATGTTGGTGAGAATGTGGAGAAAGGGGAACCCTCCTACACTGCTGGTGGGAATGTAAATTAGTTCAACCATTGTGGAAAGCAGTATGGAGGTTTCTCAAAAAACTCAAAATAGAAATACCAGTTGACCCAGGAATTCCACTCCTAGGAATTTACCCCAAGAATGCAGCAGCCCAGTTTGAAAAAGACAGATGCACCCCTATGTTTATCGCAGCGCTATTTACAATAGCCAAGAAATGGAGGCAACCTAGGTGTCCATCAGTAGATGAATGGATAAAGAAGATGTGGTACATACACACAATGGAATATTATTCCCCATAAGATGCAAACAAATCCTACTATTTGTAACAATATGGATGGAGTTAGAGGGTATTATGCTCAGTGAAATAAGCCAGGCAGAGAAAGACAAGTATCAAATGATTTCACTCATCTGTGGAGCATAAGAATAAAGAAAAAACTGAAGGAACAAAACAGCAGCAGACTCACAGAACCCAAGAATGGACTAACAGTTACCAATGGGAAAGGGACTGGGGAGGATGGGTGGGAAGGGAGGGACAAGGTGGGAAAAGGGGTATTACGATTAGCACACATAATGTAGCGGTGGGGGGGTGCACGGGGTAGGCAGTATAACACAGAGAAGACAAGTAGTAATTCTATAGTATCTTACTATGCTGATGGACAGTGACTGTAATGGGGTATGTGGGGGGGACTTGATAATAGGGGGAGTCTAGTAACCATATATTGCTCATGTAATTGTATATTAATAATAGCAAAAAAAAAGGATAAAAAAAACTATTACTTAAAGAAGAAATTCAGCTGGAGGGAGGATTGACAGATCTAGCCAATAAAAATACAGGATGCCCAGTTAAATTTGAATTTTGTATAGTAAAGAGTATTTTTTTAGGCTAAGTTTCTCCCAGGCCGTATTTGTATTTTATCTGGCAAGTCCGGGAGGGACGGGCCATCCCCATCCATTTTGACCAGGGAGACTGTTATTGACCAGCATGGCGCCCTGACCTTGTCTCCCTTTATCCCTGAGCCTCTGCTTTCTGCAGAGCACCCCGGCATTTCCATCCAACCTTCCTTAAGGAATTCAGCCCCTGGACTGTGTCATGGGATAGGAAACAGGAGCCCCACATTATCCAGACCCGTGTGGGCAAAGCCAGACCCGCACCCCTCTCTTGGAGTCCCACCCTCCAGTGTCTCCTTGGGCCCTGCCCACATCACACACCCACAAGGGTTGACCTCATTGTCAGCCAGGACCTGCTCTTTAGCTACTCCCAGGATCCCCAGCAGCAGCTGGGCAGGGAACACAGTGGGAGGTAAATGGCCCCTCCGTGTGCTGCTCTGGAGCTAACTTGCAGCCAGAATCAGAAGTCCACAGCTGGGCTCCATTAATCCAAAATCCGGGGCCTGCGTGGGGGCTCCTTTACTCGCAGCGGGCCGGGAGGGGCCCACCTGGGGTGGGGGTGCTGGCAGGCTGGTTGAGCTGAGAGCTGGGAGGTTCCAGAAGGGAACAGGCAGGTCTGGGTGGGTCAGGACAGGACTGTCGTCCAGAAATGAAGAAAAGCACCAGCAGTAGCAAAGAGGGGGTGAGAGGATGAAAAGAAACCCACATCTAAGGGTGGTACTCCCCCACTTTGTCCCCACCTCCCCACTGCCTTTCATCCCAATGGCCCCACTGCCTCTCCAAAACAGTCCCCTGCATCTTCAGTTCCCATTGGGAATGGAAAGGGGACAGGACCACTTTTTTAAAACGCAAACTTAGTCAACACAGGAGAAAAGGCTAGACTCACCCCAAACACCACCCAAACTGTGCAGGGGGCAAGCAGAAAGGACCATGGGCCTGCTGAGGTTGGCCTTGGGCTCTTTCTCCCCTAGAAGCTGCTCAACCCCACCCTGCAAGGCCTCCCCAGAACTCAAACCAGGCGGACAAAGGAGGATGTAGGAGCCGCTGGAACCCTGCCACTGGAACCCTCCCAGCCACTGTCATATAAGGCAACAAGCTCCAGCCCTACTGCTCACACCAGGCCAGGCCTCCGCCTTGGCCCTACCCGCCTCCACGGCCTTTGCAAAATCAGGACACTGGATTAGCACTCAGAGGAGCTTAAGGCGCTGGGAAATTTGGAAATGCCTATTCCAAACCCATAGCAGATTCAGAAGTGGAATGCAGGCACTCTGCTTCCCAGCTTCCAGCGTTTCCTCCAGCTACTGCAAGGGGCAGCCCAGCCGGGCATCCTGCAGGAGCTCTGAGGAAGGCAACGGCACCAGCCAGTGTGGGCCACGGGGATGTCAGGACAGCCACGCAGGTCAATGCAGCCCCTCTGATGCTCCTCACCTTCACTCCTTTGGAGAAGAACCAGGCCCTGCTAAGGCTGAACTACCCTAAAAGGCCATCAGGCATCTGGCCAAAGGTGTGAGCTGCCTTTTCCATGTCTCTAGGGCAGCTCAGGAAGCAACAACAGTGTCTTGTTCCGCTGTGGAAATGCTGCCCAACACCCTGCCTCAGGGCGTCTGCTGGCTGGCCTCTGGGGCGGTCCACCTGCCTCTCCTGCTTCCAGCCCTCTGTCAACCCCCTCGCACTCAGTCCTCCGCCTGGGATGGAGGTTAAGGTAACCTCCCCTAGTGCCCAGCCCAGTCACCCACACCCACACTGGGGTACACACAGCGTGGACAGGAAGAGACGGTGGTGGGCAGACACATCCACACAGTGGACCACCACATGGCCAGGCAAAGGCTCCATCTGCAACTGGCCACTTCAGCATGGACAAACCACACCAACAAAATGCAGATGCTGCACCGAGGGAGCCATACACAAGAACGAACACTGCAGGGGCCTTCACATCCAGGTTCAGAAACAGGCAAAACCTATGGGATGAAAGTCGGGCAACTGGTTTCTTTGCTGAAGGAATGCCTGGGAGGGGCCCAAGGGGGCTGTGGGAGAGCAGGTGACATCGTGTCCTGTGACACAGTGGTGGTTACACAGATCCCTTTGCAAGGTGCACTGAATGTCTATCTACTGCTGATGTCTTTTCCTGCATGCACCTTATCACTAAGTAAGAAGGTTACTATTTAGTCATGTGGACAGTCACAACCCCAACTTCCTCCTTCTCTCCCTCCCTCCCTCTCTTTTTGGTATTATGATAAAATCTATAGGACCTCAGGCTTAAAAAACACCTTAAAATCACTTAGTCGAATGTCCTAGTATCTGTTCTTTACTTGTTTACTGTCCACAAACCTAAAGGAAGTTGCTGTATTCCCCCACAACCCTACCCCCACCCGGCCCAGGCTCCCCCTTCTCCAGGTGCAACAGCCATATGCTTCTAACTTTGGAAGTCTTCTTGCCATTTTGGGTTGGGTCCTCTGAAGGGCCTGGGGGTTGTCAACATTCCCACCAATGTGGCACTCAGAGCTGAGGCTGATGTTCGTTTTTGCAGCAGCCCCTCGATGCTATGCAGATAATAGATTGAGCCCATAGCTTTTCCACACATCTTGCTGTCAGATTCCATTTCCCAGATCTTGTTCTTAATTGTGCGCCTGAGTCTCCCTTTTACGCTCAGCCCATCATTATGGTCTGTTGAGCTCTTCGGGATCTTCAATTTGCTGTCAGGTGTACTCATCTCATGTGTCACTCTGACCGTCGCTCCATTAATGGAAGGTCCTGGGTCTGCCCTGGCCAACCTGTTAGTGACTCTGGGTGGAGCCCAAGGGCCTGCCCTCCAGGCAGACTGTGCTGGCCAGCAGCACCTTTTGATGGTGAGCCCATCTAATTCCCCATCATTCAGCCCACATTTCGTTCTGTGGTCCACGGGATACAAAGTAGTTTACCAAATGCCCTACAAAAGCACACAGTCCTCTACAGAGTACTATTCTGGTTGGCCTATCAAAAAGTAGACGAGGTAGTATGCTGTGACTTATTCTTAGGGTACAGAGAGCAGTGCTCCCTTTAGATGTGCTCACACACTGTCCCCTGGGGAATAATGTCATGCCCGCACCTTCTGCCCTCCCCCGACCTCCCAGAGGCACTCCCACCTCCTGAGGTCTCTGTGGTGTCAGCGCACCCCAGCTGCCCCCCTCCCGGGACTCCCCTAAGCTTGTTCTGCACAGTCAGGTGCTGTCATACGTGCTCCTCCACTATCTCAGGCTTCAGTTCCCTTCCATCAACACATGAGTCTGGATGAAAAATCATGCTCCTCAGCAAAGACGACAGAAGTGAAACAGGAATTACAGCGTGTTCTCCCTCGTCAGCATAAACCTTTCACTGTCAGCCCCAAACAGCACTCCTTGCCTCAAAAGGAACTAAACTGAGCCTTCTATAGAGGCCTTAGACTTTCCCTATGGTACCAACATCGCTCCCCCATGCCATCTGCCTATTTCCTTGCTTTTGTGTCCATCTCTCCAAGTCTGAGCTCACGCACGAGCTCTGGGCATAGCCCCTGCAGCCTGCAGGCACTTCCTGATACTTCCCTCACTGGGTCATCTGCAATCCACAAAGTTCCTTGCAGGAACTCCTAGTCCACCTGAGCCATCTTTCTTTTTGGAATCTGCTAATAAAAAAAAAAAAACACCTCTCTCTACACTTTTTGAAATCTGCCCTCCAGAAGCACACTCTGTAAGCATGCTCCCCGAGCCCCTCCTCTATGCCAAGCTCCAAGGACCCGGACGGCGAAGTCACAGCTCCTGTCCTCAAGATGCTCACAGCCCAGAGGGTCAGCAAAGGCTGCCAACAATCAGGGCTCGCATCAGGAAGTTGCTCAGAAGAGATGTCTTAGTCTGAGCCTAAGCTTGAGGGGGAGGAGACATTATCCAGGCCAAGAGGAGAAGGAGGGCAGGGTAAGAGGCTTTTCTAGAAAGTGGAAACAGATGTAGAAAATCTCAGAGACAGATGCTCGTCATAAGTTTGTGGGGTGTGGGGGGGGCAAAGTTTTAGGGTATGGCTGGAGCATGGGCGCCTGTGGGTGAGGGGGAGAAGATAGGATTGGGAAAGGAGGCACAAAGGCCTTTGTATACCAAGCCGGGCTATTTGAATTTCACCATGAAGATGGAAGCCTGAAGTATTTTAACCAAAAAGTTGATGGCCACAGGTGCCTTTGAAGGAAAGTCACACTGCGGACAGCGTGGGGATTGGTCAGGCTATTAGGACGAGATAGGTTCTCAGGTCAAGTTCCCCAGGAGGTCAGTTTTGTGGGGAATTGCTTGGGGGAGTTGGGAGAGGGGTGCTCTTGAGATCACCTCCTGTAGGGGAGTGAAGGAAGCAGGTCGGGGCCAGGGGGAAAGCCAGGCTGCAAGGCAGTCACAGCAAAGCCCTCAGCCGACCCCACAAGGACCTCAGAAGCTGGCAAGGTCCTTCACAGACCTCCTGGATTGAGGAAGTAGGGCAGCCCTTTGTTCCCCCAGCACTGGTTGAGCCCAAGGAAGGGGCCCAAACTTGGTAAGGGCATGGCTTTCAGCACAGGCAATTCCTGGGGCAGGCTGGCAGGGCAACACTCTCAGTGTGTGTGCTTGAGTCCTGAAGTGGGGCAATGTGTACAGCGTGCCCACCCAGCCCAGAAAGCTCCCTGAGATTGCACCATGACCAGGGAGAAGGACTTGGCCAGAATTCTAAGGCAAACGAGGCTTAAGGAGCAGTGGAGCAAGGGCAGTGGGTGATGGCGACTGACGAGGGGCCAGAGTGAGGGTGGGGAGGAGGTCAGAAGAGTGGTTCTGTGAAGCCAAGGAAGAAAACGGGAGGCTTGTTCATGAGGAAAGGCCTCTGGTCATGGGAACAGTTTAGGTGGAGTGGTTGGTGCCAGATGAGGGGTGTCTCCTCTATTCCTGGTCAAGTCACCCTGACATACGCCCACTTGTACAACTGAATCAGATCGTCCTCAGTTGCTACCTCTCATATGCCTGGCTCCGTCGGGACCTAATTTCCCTCTGCAGGCCTCCCAGCTTCAGCCACAGACCCCTGACCTCTGCACATGACCTTCATCTTGCCTCTTGTTCCTCCAGATTTTGAGCTCTTCTGAAATCTTGAGTGTTTTTGACCCTTGGCTGTCTCCTAGAATGTTCTGGCCTTGTCCACCCTCAGAGGGCTGAATGTCTTCCTCAGGTGAGAACACCCAAGAGCACTCTGAGCTCTGAAGAATCCAGTATGTGTGCAGCAGGGGCGGGGCTCAGACAAGGGGTGAAAACTGGGGAAGGGGAGCTTGGAAGGGCCCCAGGAGCTGGAGGTGGGTGGGTGGAGACAGAATCCTTGTTCTATGGGGAAGACAACACAGGAGCATGTTTATTTGCTGAGGTAGAAGAGCCAGTAGAAAACAAAAAGCTAAAGGTACAGGAATAAGAAGGGATGACTGCAGAAGGAAGGTTTAGGAAGAGCAGGGCTGTCGGGTCCTGAACATGGAAGGAGGGGTAACGAGGGAAGGAAGGTGGCAGTTGTGGGTCCATGAAGTCTGTGTGGTATGGATGGCAGGCAGTGGAGAAAGCAGGGACCCTGCTGTCTGCTGGGAGTGCAGAGGTTCCAACAGCAGAAGTGGGATGGGATTTGTAATCTGGTGAGGGCTCCAAGGAGGCTGGCCAGCAACTCAGAGTGGCTCCTGGGCAACCTAATGGGGTCAGGGGCTGAGGGACAAGGGATGTGTGGTGGTACCATTCCACATAGCCATGCAGGTTTCAGGGTGGGCATATCTAAAGGACATGCAGGAAGGGAGTCAATGGTGGAGCAAAGAGCCCAGGAAATGAGGGCAAGAGAGGCTGGCAGACCAGTAGATGAATGGTCCAGGCCCTGGATGCAGAGGGAGACTAGAGGCAAGGAAGGTGAGGCACCTTGTCTCACCCAAAGGAAACCGAGGGGCTCCCACCCAGTGTGGAACACAGATGGAACAAGGAGGGCTTTGGGGAAAGCTAAGGTGTGCCTACACATGTCTCCACTCATCCTGGTGTGCAAAGACCCACTGACTGTGAAGACTGTGAAGAAATGAAGGGCTGCCTGAATTGTTTCATCAGCCAGCTCCTCCCCGTGGTCAGAATCTGGCTGACCAGGCGGTTCAATCTTCCCATCTACTCTGAAGGCCATGGTGAAGCCACACGCACGGGATATTTCATGAACATTCGTGGGTGGTGAAGAAGGCACGTGTCTGGAACTTGGGAACATCACCTTTCAGTGGAGTGGAAGAGGACGTTGGCCCCTGTATTCCTGCTAACAGGGCTTGTGAGGGAGGCTGCAGAGGTTTGCTCAGAACATACATGCAAGACCCTGGACAGAAGCTGGCACGGTTCATGCTCTTCCCAACAGCAACCTGGGGCTGCCCCAGAGGGTCCTTGTCCGGAGCCGACTTTCCTCTAAGAACCTCCTCTCCCCGTTCACCCCATTTCAGGTGGTTTGCTTTAGCGTTTACTTTCATTTTTCCTGGTTAAGCTTAACTTTGCCTTAAATTTACAGTGTGTCCTTTGAAATCTTGGTCAACAAGGTGGTTTGAGAGGGAGAGGGTCACACAAATGTTGGTAGGAGTTCTTACTTTGCGCTTACCAGTCAGAAGACTCAGAATGTGACAGCCCCCTGGCACCATATGCCTTCTGTCCCGTGGTCAGTCTGGGCACACAGCCCAGCGAGGCAGCCACCAGTGAGGACAGAACAAGGCCACCAGCAAGCTCCTCTAATATTGCCACCGCATGGAGCACAGAGAGGGGCCTAACTAAAGACCACAGTTAATACATACAGTCAAGTTGGCTGTGAAAGAATTAGAAGCTCTTTTTGATTCAATTTGGAACAACTGTCAAAACATACCTTGAAGTGAAAAGAAGAGCAGGGAGAACACGCACATAAGCACAGACAGGAAATGTTGACAGGCTCGGTGGCTCAGGCACAGAGGCAGGGCACGTTTTCAGTATGTACTCCTTGGTGCCTTTTGAATGTTGTGCCATTTGAAAGCTTTTTCTGTTTAGAGAAATCAAATAGAATTTCTAAATAAATGAATAAATGACACCCATCTGGGTGATGAACACTCCTTCTAACCAAGTTCTCAGCGGGAGGGGTCACGCTTGTTGATGTCTCTATCTGAAAGATAGGTGAGGCTCTTCCATTATGTGCTCCTGGTCCTTGACAAGCACTTGCCAAATGCCCTGGAGCTCCAGGGAGACCATGTAAAAGACTCATTCCTGCAATTGCAGATTTCTGACTAGGCTAACAGATTAACGGCATCATAAGTTTAGGATATGATGAAGGTAGCTTCAAAAGTATTAGGAAAGGATGGATTTTTAAGACAAAAAAAATTGGTGTTGGGTCTATTGGGTCTTTGGGGGTGAAAAAACAAGTTAGAACCCTGTGTCATACTCAAATTAAATAGATTCCAGTGGGATTAAAAGCCAACAGAAACCAAGTCATATAAATAATACTGGAAGAAAACAGAACACAGTATTTTTTTATGATCTTGGGGTGAGAGAGGCCTTCCTTTTCAAGATGGAAAGATTCAATGACAACAGCTCCCTGTACTATCCATGTAACTTTACTGTAAATTTAAATCTATTCTAAAATAAAGTTTATTGAAAAAGTAAAAAAAATTCAGTTCACAGAGAGATACCACGCACAAAGGTTTAAAAAGGATGATCTACAGTCTTAGGAGGAAATACACTGTCTGAAACATTCATAAGCAGCATCAATTTGTAAAACAATATAGTAAGAATAGTTACCCAATAGAACATGGGGAAGGAATATCAAGAGATAATTTACAATAAGAGAAACATAAAAGGCCAGTAAACACGTAAGAAGATTCTCAATTTCACTGGCCATCAGGGGAATGAAAATTAGAACCACACGATGATATTTTTCACTTAATGGATTTACTAAAACTTAAAAACAAAACTGAGAATACATAGTATTAATGAGAATATGAAGAAACAGGCATTTTCATGTCCACCTGGTGGTATTATTAATTGACAGAGCTTTATTTTTGGGGGCCAAATTTTAAGTATACATATTTTAGGACTGTCATTCCACTTCAAAGAATTTATCCTATAGAAATATTTGCATAGACTGCAAAGCTTTTATTCTGTATGAATATCCAGAATAGCGGTGTGGGTGGGCACATGCTGGAGAATACTATGCAGCTGTGAAAAAGAATAAGGTTCATCTCACACACACACAAATTATAAACATATACATGCATGTGTATGTATATATATGAAATGGAGAGAAACAAATACAAATAAGCAGCCTGGTTGGAGCAAATGAGAACTAGGGCTGGATGATGTGGGGTCTCAGATGCCAGGTTTAAGCATGTAGACTTGGCTGTGCGGGCAACGCAGTGACGTGATAATCAGATGTATCCACACAACAGTCAGACTTGAGAGAGAAGGAAGGGACAGGATGCCACTGCTGCCAGGTGGGAGGTGGAGAAATCCAGGAGTGGGTGGGAAGGAGGAGACTGTTTTAAAGTAACCCAAACAAAGCACCTGTTTTCATGGAGCTGACATGGAGAAGCAACCATAAATAGGAATTTAGGATTCAAAAGGCAAAAAGGAAAGAGTTTAGGGATGAACTAAGGAGGTGGGCATGGGAGAAACCTCCAGGACTGTGGTTTCTAATTTGGGCAATGGAATGTGTTAGCTGTTCAGGGCTGAGCAGGGAACCTGGAAGCAGAGGTCAGCCTCTTCAGATCAAATGCAAAGAAGCCCCAGGGGTTTGGGCTTAATGGTGATGGTGTCCACTGAGGCACTCACTGCTCTGGTGCTCACACCTGAATGTCTCAGACAAAGCTTCCAGAAGCCCAGTTCTTTCAAATACAGGACAAAACTTCCCTTTCAGGATTGTGGACAGGCCCCCTCTCTTTCAGCCAGATTCACAGGAAAGAAACTGGGCTCCCCATCCCAGAACTGCAGTTATTCAAAATGATTAAACCTGGTGGAAACCTGGGAATTTGAGTCTGAACCCCAAGCCTACTCCCAGAGGCCACCCCTGGGGAGGGAGTCGCAGTGGAGTGGCCCCACGCCTGTGAAGCGGGAGTCTTCCTGAAGAGGGCCCCGGGACAGGCCCGGTGGCAAGGGGGTCATCCTAGGTGGGAGAAGCTGCAAATGGGTAGGCTGGAGAGGAGAGGAGATGGGCAGGGGGTGAAGAGCTCGGGGAACGCAAAGAATTCCCTTGGCTGAGGCTCTGGCTGCAGCCTGAAGTGGGAGAAGGAAGGAAGGAGCTGAGACAGGCCAGGTCCGGTCACCCCCTGGGCTGATTTGTTTCTTCACCTTGTTCGTTCATTCAAAAAGAATTCATAAAGAGCCAACAGCATTTCAGGCACTGTTCTAGATGTGGGGTGATATGGCAGTGACCCCAGTAAGGGTCACTCTCCTGGGGGTAACATGGGGGAGAGACGGCCATAAACAAGGAACTAACAGCAAGGTTATTTCTGACAGAGATCAATGCTGTGCAGAAAAAGGAACCAAATGATGAACTGAGAGTTTGGGAGAGCAGTTAGGAGAGGGGTGGTTAGGGGACACAATGCAGCTGAGGTCTGACTGACAAGAAGGAATCCTCAACCAGGGACTGAGGAGGAAGGTGGAAAGGAGGACGGGAAGCTGCTGTCAGAGCTAGTTGTGCAAGGCAATTGTATTGCTAGTAAGACTATGGTAAGAAAATTAGGCTTTTTTTCCGTTTGTAATGAACTCATTAGTGACTTGTGTTTTTAGTTCTTTCTCTGGGGTTTTAGAGATCTGGTGGGAGGGAGAGGTTTGTTGGGACTCACGGGCATGATTCTGCATCCCTCCCCACCCTGTCACAGGGCCCAGATGAGTGTCAGAGGGAGGAGGCAGAGGTGGAAGAGCGCCCACCTGCTCCAGGGAGTCGCATCCAGGAAGAGCCACACAAGTGCCAGTAGGTTGTGGTGGTGATCTGACACCCAGCCCTTGGAAAGTAAGAGGGAAAGGAGGGAGTGTCCCCTGGCGCCAACCCCATCAAGGGCGCTCTAGGGACAACTTCAGTCCCTAGTGACAAGGCCATGTGGGGAGCCCTCAGGACCTTATAGATGAGGCTAGGGCCTTCGGCTTTGGCTCAGGGGTTCATAGTACCGTCACCAGCCATTCCTGGATGTTATCGAGGAGCAGAAGCAGGAGCTGCTGGAGGTCAGTCTTAGGCAGCAGATGGAGCCTCACGTCCTGGCCGGCTCGGCAGAGCACTTCAATGAGGCCAAAGAGGTTCCCATCGGTGTAGGTCTCTGGCTGGGCCAGGGCGCAGCGTCAGGAGCTGGAGAAGAGAAAGAACGCTAGGGCGGGAGCAGCCTCCCCGGGAGACAGGGGAGGGCAGCAGGGGGCAGCACCGAGCCCCTGCTGCCATGCTGGAGAGGTGCTGAGAAAAATAAGCAGCAAGGCCTGGAGTCCAGGTCCCCCTGGGGTCTTTGGGTGGTAGGCTCAGGCGTGGAGGGTGTGAGTTTCCCATGGCATCAGTCCAGGCAGCCAGGACAGTGCCTGCTAGGGAGCAGAGCCCCGTAGGTGCTCAGTGGTATATAAATGGCTGAGTAGGTCTGATGGGTGTTTGACTCACTTTATAGATGTAGTTCAGGCTAATGTCCAAGGCAGTTTCTAAGGGGGTGTTCTGCTGCTCACTCCAGCTCAGGCTAGCATCACTCCGAAGCTCTCTAAGGTAAGACAAAAAACAAAGGGAAGGAAATAGGATGAGATGGGCATAGGGGAGAACTGAGGCAGAGGGAGATGGGCACTTGCTCAAGAACAGAGGCCATGGATGAGCCATTCAGCCTGGGACACAGGCCCTGTGTGTGTTGGCCATCTACTGCTGCATGACAAATCACCCCAACATGTAGAGGCTTAAAAACAACAAATGTTTATTATCTCACACAGCTTCTGAGGGTCAAGGGTCCAGGAGCAGTTTAGCTGGGTGCCTCTGGCTCAGGGTCTCTTGGGAGACTGCCCCCAGGATGTTGGGGGAGAGGCTGCCATCCTCTGTCTTGACTGGAGGAGCTGCTCCAAGTTCCGTCACCTGGTCATCAGCAGGCCTCAGCCCCTGCCAAGCGGGCCTCTCCACAGGTTCCTCAACATGGCAGCTGGCTTGCCCCAAGGGGAATGACCCAAGAGAGAACACCCGAGACAGAAGCTGAACTTTTTATAACCTGTTCTTGGAAGTGATATCCTATCACTTCTGCTGATTTCTACTGGCCACACAGGCCGGCCTGACTCAGCACGGGAGAGGGATGCATGAGGGGGTGAATACAGGTGATGGGGACTCCTGGGGGCCTCTCAGGGACTGCCTCCCCAATGCTGCCCTTTGGGTCAGGCCTCCAGCTTTAGTTTTCAGAGAGTTGGAAACCAGAAAATAGTATTCTACTGCCCAGAAGAGTCTTGCTCAAAAGAGTTCTGTGTCCATATGGGTATGCCAACTCTTTGCATGCACTGAAAATACACTACGCTGTAGCTTACGCTAGGGTTAATTCCCAAAGTCAGAAAGAAAGGTGAAAATCAGAGTACAAATGATCCTTGAAAACCCTTCCAAAGGTGTCACACTAACGTGCTGCCTACCACCAAGCCCGGCATGGCCAGTTTTCCCCTAGTGAGGAAACAGATCTGGTATTGAGCCCAGGTGAAGTTAAGAGGCCATGATCATATGAAAAAATTTAAAAGCCTGCTTTAAAAGACCAAAGTCACACTCAGAGTGGCAGGATCCCGGCAGAGAGAGGCATCAGTGGACAGCAGAGCCGCAGAGCACTTCCCACACAATGAGCATGCTCACTGGGTAAAAGCTGAGCAAGACCTCGCTCTCAGGCTAAATGTGTATTGTTGGTTTCAAATGAACGAGGTGAGTTTATGCCAAGGCCCCCTCGCTGCCTCATGCACTTCTCCATTCTTATTAACTAGCTTGGAGTTCGTAGTAGCAGCGGGCTCTCTCTAAATGAAGATACCAACAATGCTGTTGACAGTGACAATGTGGCTACCCGCAGTTGGCAGGTAAAGAGTGCAGTTCCTGCATCCAGTACAAAGCCTCTGTGCCTCTTTACTTCTTGGCATGGTGCTGCTCCTCAGAGGGGCAGGAGAAGAAATCCATCTCTAGGTACCTGGTGCCAACAAGCCAAAGTTGGTGGGGCCCAGGAGGCAGCCAGGACTGGGCTCAGCCATTCTTCTAGATTTTAGAATTTATCAGGGCCAGAGAATGGGTGAGGCTGGCGTTTGCACATGTGGGCACACTCTGGGCCAGTGTCAGTATGAGGGAAAGTTCTGCTTTTGCCAGCCCATCAGTGGGCACAGGGCATGTGAACATGGGCGGGAATGCTTTCAAATTTCCCAAAGGTGGAGCAGCCAGAGTCGACTTTGCGACTCTGCCGAAGAGGAATGGGCTTCTAGACGGTTTGGTGCTGTAAGAGGGCGGAGTGTAGGAAACGTTGAGAGGCTGATGCATCTTCTCTGAGCCGGGAGGGGAAGGGTGCCTGGACAAGAGCCCTCTCCTCCCTGGTGGGAATGCCAACCTTCCCCAGTAGAGAGGGCAGACAGCCTCCTGGCTGTGCTCCAGCACTGCCCTGGGCTGGCTCTCCTCGGGAACAGCAGGCAATATAACGGGGTCCTTGATATCCCGCCTTCTTGAGGAACCACTCCACCGATGTCGGCCTGCTCCTCCGGGATGCACCGTTAGCCAATCCCCAGACGTTTACTCCTGCTCCCAGCAGGAGGCTATGGAGCACATGGACTCACAGCCTAATAAGTCCACTCCCCTCCTGGACTCAGCAGGTTAAGGGGGGGACAAAGGTCCCACCAAAAGACTCCCTGAGCAAGCAGCTTCGTCTGCCCCACCCTGGCCCAGAGCTCTGGCCCTCCTGGCTGCATTAAGGCTCGCAACCTGTGGCCAACATTCAGGAGCTGGAGTCTGGGTCATCTGTACAGTGCTCTGCCACTCTTACAAGCAGACAGTGAGGGAGCATATGAGTGCGGCCACCTCCCTAACCAAGAGCCCTTCTGAAGGACCCAGAGGTCAGCGGTCTCACCACGCAGGCTGAGCACGGTGCTGTCCCCAGGCCTGTACACTAAACTGAGGCACGCCTGGTATTTCAGCTTTATGGGCCAAGGTCAATGCAACAAAGAGGAACCAACGCTAAGCTAATGGAAAGGGAGAGAAGGCATTTTTACCTGGATCAAATGACACTGTCCCAAGACGGTCAGTTACCAACCAACCCCACACTTGACAAGCCTTCCTTTCAATGGATTAATGACTTTATTTACCCACTTGGCCTCTGCACCAGGCTATCCTTTCAAGAACCAAGTGGCACGGGCTTCCAGCAGCAGGCACCAGGGGTGGGATGTTGGTCTTCAGCTACCAATACTGCGTATCTGAGCAGGGCTCTTCAGCTGGGTCTTGTGGTCAGGGAGCAGCCCTGGAAGGTCAGTCATCACTACCTAGGGACCTTTCCTCCCTTCCCAGGTGGGACTGTGGGCACCTGACGCATGGTATGCCTGTCACTGGGGGCACCAGCCCTCTGAGGCGCCCAGCTCTTGCTTCCGGTGCTCATTCTGGTTCCTCTTCTGCTGGCCTTTTGCCCCCAGACATTCCCAATTTCTTCCTCCCCAGCCTCTTCCCTGGGCATTGGGCTACTTTATCTGCAACAAGGCAGACATCTGACCATCTGAACAGTCCTGAGGCAGAAGGGCTCCATCTTTCTGAAGGGAAATTTTGAAGCATCTGATGAGATGATGATGGGTGTAGGGAAACTGAGAGGAGGAACAAATGGCGAGAGACCCACCTTTCTTATGGCAATGAGAAAGACAGCCACGTCGTGGGGCCACATGCAGACATCCCAGCTCCTCAAGTCCAGCATGTGCCATTACAAGGCTTTTGGGTGCCCTGGAGGGGACACCCCTGGAAGTCAACAGAGAAGTGCCTGACATGGAGCCATCTGGCATGGGTGTGGCCCACGTCTCCACGACGGATGCTATACCCTTGGTTGAGTAGATGCCAGAACCTTTGTGGTGCTTCCTGAATATTCCAGAGGAGTTGTCTTCCAAGCCCATGACTTCCAGAGCTTCCGCAAGCAGAGCAACCCAGGAGGACCACCTAGGCACCCCTGCTCCCCCACAGTGCAGGAAGGTCACTGCAGGGGTTTCAGGGAATGTTTGTTTGCTTCTCAAAATGTATTCAGGCAGAACTGCCCACCCCACCCCTCCAAGTGGCTTTGCAGGTGGCTGCAGCCTGCTCTTAAAAAGAACAATAGGGAAATCACCCATGCAGCCAGCCCTGGTTTGGTTTGGCAGACAATTACTATATTTGGCCAGATCCTGCAGGCCAGTTCTGAATACTCCACAGGGAAACGGTGCCAACAGCCAGCCCAAGATGTGGGACCCAAGGAAAGAGGCCGGGGCATGCAAACAGCACATCTGGGAGCACTCTCAGCCTTGTCCTGGGACAACACGATTTTGTCTTCCTCCTACCCAGGGCTAACTGTGCCTGATAAAGCTGGAAGTCTCCACGCTAGGGCTTGTGTTCCCACGTATTTGAGATGACATGTTTAAATGGCCACAGTTTAATGCCCATCTGCTCCACGGCCTCCAGAGATGTGGATTTGTCCTGAAGCCCAAGGGGCCAGAAGCCATCTAATCCTGGGGGTAGGGGAAAAGTGGCTTTTTGCAGAGTGCAGAGTGAACTGGGAGGTTATAAGCCTCCAGTGCCATCACCCACTTTCCAGGTGGACACTGGGTGCAAATCACAATAATTAGAAGTGGCTCTTCAGAACCCTATAGGACCCCAAAAACCTCCCCACCCCACTCCACCGATGTGAATTTGTTTTTCTGCATGTACTCCTTTCCCCAACTCTTCCTAGAAGGTGGTGTGTTTGAAGCTCCGTGTTGCGGAAGTGGCAAGTGGCTTATTACTCCAGATATGGAACTCTGAAAGGAGGTGGGGGCAGGAGCGGTAGGCTGGCACATGCGCAAGATATTTATAGCAGAGTGAGTGTGGCTTGGTCTGGTTCGGTTTGGCAGGCAATTACTAAACACAGTTGTGGAACAGGTTCTTAAGAAAGCTTTGGCCTTCCCCACAGAGGAACATCTGCCCATCCCAGCAAGGGAAGGGGTCCCAGTACCTCCTGGGGCCGAGGGATTGTTGGCAGGAGGCAGCGGGGACAATGAGCCTGTCCAGCAGCCTGTCCAGGGCTCTTAACACTCTATTATATCTCAAACTAACTTCTCAAAGAATTCTCAAGAAAGAAAAGCTGTAATTTGTAGAACAAGCTTATGATATGTGACACTTCTACAACTCAGATCTAGTCGCCATCCACCCAGCAAGAGTGATTTATGTACTGCATGGCTCTGTTCCTCCAGCACTATTGTCCCCCCACAGCCCAATCCCACGCCAGCCCAATGCACAAGGGGGGAACCCACAGAACAAAATCGAGCACTGTGGAAATTACATGTAAAACTGTGCTTTGCTGGCCATGAGTCGATGTTAAGTAATGGGCCAAAAGAGGTGTGGAATTAGATCAAAGTGACTGGGACATGTCCTGGAAGAGAAGGGGCAGTGAGAGCTCTGAGTCAGGAAGGGGCAGGAAGAGACATCAGCCAAAGCAGCAAGACTCCGCGCGCCCTCCCGGCCCCCTGAGGCTGGGAGCTCGGTAATTCACACGCCTCCTGGTGTGGCATTTACAGTCACAGGTACTTGTGCGGTTTTCTGTAATTCTCTCGGACTACTTTACTGTGTGCGCTAGAGCCCAAGTTTAGTAACTTTTTTCTTTTAACTTCAAAAAATGCATATAACTTTATATAATAATCAGAGGAAATCTTACCATTTTCTAACTTATAAATGCTCACTGGACTGAGGACGCATATCATAAATGATGATGAAATCAATAGCTCTGCACAGTGAATGGCCAGGTGTGTTACATTTATAGACTAGGAAACACTTAAAATTTGTATTTCCTAGTGAATATATATGCCTAGAAGTATCTTTCTTTCTGTAATATTTTGCTTTTCAGCATTTTTATGCAATGTAATTGGTGTGGAAAACCTGCACAGACTTATTGTAGACAATTTGAATTGTTTGGACTGAGTTCAGGACCGGGAGGAAGGGGAAGGACTCACCTCCCGCTGTGCCGGCAGAGTCCCCGGGGTACACAGCAGGGCTGTGGGCTCCCAGGCTGTAGAAGGCCTCCGTGACCTCTTGCAGGGAGGGGCACCACATACACACGGCTTCACCTGTCAGGCCAAAGGAGGGCAGGGGTTTAGAGCAGTCAGAGGAGGAAAGCACACACTATTCCCACAGGAGTGTTGGATATGACAACCGTGGCCCAAGGGGACCGCTTTCTGCATGCTCTGGCCCCACAGGAGTGCAGCCAGTGGTTTTCGGACACTGGAGGTTTGGGAACCTGGAAGTTCATGCTCCAGTCTTCAAGCTATGGCCACCTTGAAATGCGAGGGCCCAGGGGTGAAGGGAGCCCTGATTATATCAGGCAGCTACCAGGATGCTGAGCCTCCCCAAAGCTGAGCCAGGCAGAGTCCTGAAACAGAGGCCTCAAAACTACAAGACTCAGACGACATGCGTCTCAGCACCTGCAGGCTCTCTGCCACTAAGGGCTGAGGTCAGCTCCGAGCCTGCTGATGACTCCATGTTGCCCTTGCTACATCTGGGTGTTCCCAGGCCCACCGTTCCTGCTGGGCACTCCTTGCAGCCTGGGAGGTGTCTCCTCAGGAGGCCAAGCTACCATTCTGTCTCTCAACTAATTTAGCAAAATATGAGCAATAACCTGACCACATCGACAAAGAGGGAAAACTTGACGTACTCAGGGCCTTTTCTTCTGTCAGACTACTTAAGGACATTTTCAGAACTGGGAAAATAGAAAAATAAAAAACAACATGGCTGAACGTATTTCCCAGAGTTGGCGGCAGCAGTATCTTCCGTCTCACAAGCTCTTGGGCATCAAGGGACAGGGTCCAGGTCTCCTATTATTCCTCCGCATTATCTTATTTATTGATGTACTTGCTTCTAGTCTGTCTTTCCCCATTAGAATGTAAATTCCGTGGGGGCTGGGGCCATGTTAACAGCACATACGTAAACCTTCTCTGTTCCCTTTGAAGTGTTCACCTCAATGGATCCCACCACGGGCAGGAACCATGCTAGGCACCAAAGACAAAAAGGTGACCCAGTGGTGACCTTGTTCTCAGGTAGCTCATAGCCTAGGAGGAAGATGAGCCAGGCGGACAAATAACTACAAGGGTGGGTTTAAGACCAAAGGAGGTACAAAACGCAGAGCTTGCTCAGAGGAGGGGGAATTAATTGGGGGAGAGGAAGGCAAGGACCACAGCACAGGTAATGGGAAAAGTAGCACACGCCTGGCAAAGGGACAGAAATGACAGGCAGAGAGGCATGAATGAGCATGGCATGTCCAGCGACCCCAGGCAAGAAACAGAGCATCCCAGACTCACTGAGAAGTCTGACCAACAGCCTGGTATGGCTGCGGAGTCAACAGATGGTGGCATGGCGGGCAGAGGGTCTCTGAATCCTGGCCAAGGACATTTCTTCAGCTGGCATCAAGTGTCTGTCTCTTTGGAAATGTATACAGGTCGGGGCTCACCCAACAAGTAATTAGGTAATTAGACTCTTGGAGGAGGAAAAACTGTTTTTTTCCTCTTGGGCAACCTAACAAGTAAAAGCACAGTAATGATAACCCTTGCCCACTCCATAAATGAGCTGGGAAGAATGCAGTCTGCAAAACACAGTGAGATTCCACTCGAGAGACAGCTGTTTACCAGGGCCCTTGGGGGGACTGTACGCAGACATGCATGCATGTGTGGGTGGGTCAATGAACTTTCCAGGGAGGGGAAGACGGGTGTGGAAAGAGAATCAACCTAGGGTGAGGCCCTGGGTATGCCCAGCTGGGTGGGAACATCCTGCCAGCAGAGTGGGACCCCAAAGGGTGGTGTGTGCAACCACCTCTCACCCCCACCTCGGCCCACAAAGGTGCATCTGCTGCTTTAAAACCCTGTGAGAGCAGCAGAGCAGATCCTGCCAGCTTCAAGTCCCCTTTGTGGCCTTTCCCTGCTCCTATCCAGTCATTTCTCTTCACCACACCCTGACCCAGGCTGATGTGTCAGAAGCTGTTTCAGAAGAGGGGCCTGGGATAAATCAGTCCCTATCAGCAGCTCTGGAAGTTGGTTAAGCGCCAACAGGCGCCCAGAGCCCGTAATTAATGCTGCCTATAAGAAGGCCATGTGCTCAGCTTTTCCTGAGCGCTGTTTGTCCCGAATGAGGATTTTCTAGAGAGCTGGCACAGGAGCGCTCAGACACGCCGCGGCCAGCGCCATCTCCGTCACTCGGCTTCTCCACGCCTACACCCCCACTCCATCCTGGCACAGTCATCTGAGGCGATTCCCCAGGGCAGCACTGGGCCCTGTGCCTTTTCAGATGCCAGAGCGAGTAGCCCCAAGCATCTGGGCTCTGTTAGAGGCTGTGAGTCTGAAAAACGTCCCTTTTGGTGGCTCTCCTGGAACTGAACGGATGCTTTGAGGGAAGGCAGGGGAAGAAAAGCATCAGGACCAAAATAAAAGTGACTTTTCCATGTGTGCCTCACATAACGCCTCCCTTCTGGCACCATTTACAGGAAATGGGAAAGCCGTATGCGTCCCAAGGACCTCCTGGGTGCTTGCCGCGCCTGCCCAGAAGCTGCCCCAGGCCCGTCATCCCTTCTACTCACCCCACCAAGTCCCATCCTGGCCTTAGGGTAAGAGGACAGGGAGCAGTGTCTACAGGGCTCTGTTCTTGTTCTCCCCCCTCCACACTCCCCAAAAAAGTCACTATCAGGCATTCAGGCTGTCAGCCTTGGGAGGGCCTGGCAGCACCATCTGCCTGGGTCCTGGTTCTCTGACACTGTCTGGGAGCCACCCAGCGCCACAGGAGGGGCGTTCCCAATCAGCCTGGGTGGGTGGTGCTGGTTCCTTAAGGAAAGCAAACCACCAGCCCAGCAGACTGAGCCCTGGGGGCTCATGACATTTAGGGGAGGCTTGAAATCTTACTTGTTTCTTATCTTCCTGACTCTGATTAGTCAAATTCCCTCAGCACTTTTGTACTTAAACTTGTTTTAATATTGCTGGCTTTAGCTTTAGTTACTTAAAATTTGTATTTGCTTAACAAGTAGTGACCGAACACCAGGCACTGTTCTAAATGCTGTGGGTCTAGTAGTGAACAGAAGAGACTGAAGTCCTGGTCTTAGGGAGCTAACAGTTTAGAGCAGAAATAGACAAAGCACATGAACAATAACATACGGACCGCATGATGCCAGGTGGTATAAACAGCATGGAAGAAAGGTCGGACAGAGAGGGCGGGCAATGTCACAGACAGAAGGAAGAACCCTGCGGAGCTCTGAGGTCAGGGAGGCTCCTTGTGTTAGGGCGCTGGAGCAGTGCAAGGCCCAGGTTGGGGGGACGAAGACAGAGGATGGGTCGGGGAGGCTGGGGAGCGGGACAGGAGACCTGCCCGACCCGCCTGCCTTGCAGACTGGGGAAAAGACGAGGCAAAGGGAAGCAACTGGTCTTATGACAAGGGACTGATATATCAAAGGGATTCACATATATGGGAAAATACAAAATCCTACCACATCCACATTTTAAAAGCATGTGCATCCTTGCCCCAACCACAGTGTGAGCAAGACAGCTGGTGCTCTCCACACCCCGATGCTGCCTCTCACCCGGGGAGGAGTGCCCAGCAGCTCCTCTGAGTTCTGACCCACTCACTGTTCTCAGCCTTTCATCCCCACCACCTGCTCTCCCCACATTCTTTCCAAATCTTCTTTTTATTCCTTCTATGCTGTGCAATCTGTCCTGTCACCCATTCATGTTCCCCTTCTCCCTATTCACTCTGAACTGAAGCCCTCCCTTTGGTACCTCTAAAACCTCCTTTCCCGCCTTGCTATAACCCAGCCTGCACATACATACACCCATATATCCACCCCCACACATATCCACCTGTATGAACACACACTCATATATCCACCCTCACATATATACACCTGTACCCAACCCTCTACACACATACACCCAGATATCCACCCCCACACATATACATGCATATACCCACCCACCACACACCCATATATCCATCCCCATTTATACACACATATATTCCCCCAACATAACCATATACCTATCCACCACACACACATGAATACCCACTCACACACAGACCAGATATACCCATCACCCATACACACACCATATAAACACACATCTTCCCTCCACACACCCACAAAATGCATCCACATAACCCATGCCCAGTCTCTTTCAGCCCCTGGTCCATTTACTCTGGAAATGAGGGTGGGGCACAGGGTAGGTGCTGTCCCCAGGCCACATCTCCTCTCTCCTGCCCTCTGTAACTCACACCACCTCCTGGTGTCACCTAACACCCTTGAGCATTCCAGGCCCCCAGGTTGGAGGACAGGCTTGCATTGTGCCAAACCACTGAACCACTCATACCTGCTAGAATTAGGTTCAGCTGCAAATGACAAAAAGACCAACCTCCACCCCTGCCCCTGGCAAAAAAAAATAAACCACCTGGGCTTAAATAAAGTACAATTTTATTCCTCTTTAATGACCAGAAGTTTGGAGGTGAGCAGACCACACTGGTGCAGGGACCTAACTGATCTATAGGATCCTGGGTGCCCATCTTCTGCTCTGCCATCTCGGCTGTGTCTTTTCTTCTCAAATTACCTCACAGTCCAGGATGGCTGCTAGAGGCCCAGCTGTTAGTCTCAACTCCAGGCAACCACTGCCTCACTTTGCCACCTCAGTATGCGTTCCTGGGTTGTTTTCAAGGATGCAAGGCCCCCTCGGTGTGGCCCAGGGAGGTAGTAGCAAATCACCTTCTCAAGTTTAAAAAGCAAGAATTTGAGACTAATTTAGACTCAACCAAAGTGCTTCCCAGTAATGTCTTGAATGAGTGGCCACCAGCTTCTCTGTCTCTTTGGATTTCTGAACCTGAGATTTTTGGTATAATTCATGATCTCTGAAATAAAATGAAACAACAGATGCCAAACACTAGTGAGGATGTAGAGCAACAGGAACTTTCATTCATTACTGGTGCAAAATGGTACAGCCAATTTGGAAGCCAGTCCAGCAGTTTCTTACAAAACTAAACATACTCTTACTATACAATCCAGCAGTTGTGCTCCTTAGTATTTACCCAGATGAACTGAAAATGTATGCCCACATAAAAAGCTGCACATGGAAATGTATTGTTTTTTCACAATTGTCAAAAATTGGACATTCAGAAGCACCAAAATATCCCTCAACAGGTGATGGATGACCAAACTGTGGTACATCCAGACAATGGTATGCTACTGAACAATAAAAAGAAATAGGCTATCAAGCTAAGAAAAGACATGGAGAAAAACCTGCAATGAATATTGCTAAGTGAAAGAAGCTAGTCTGACAAGGCTAAATACTATATGAGTCCAACTCTATGACACACTAGAAGAGGCAAACTAGGGAGACAGTAAAAATACCATGGGTACCAGGGGTTTGGTGGAGGGAAGTAGGAATGAATAGATGGAGAATACAGGACTTTTAGAGCAGTAAAACTAGTCTGTATGATACAGTAATGATGGATACATGCCACATATTTATCAAAACCCATACAACTGTACAACACAAAAACTGAACACTAATTTAAACAATGTCCTTCAGTTAATAATGTATCAATAGTGGCTCATCACCCTAACAAATATAGCACAGTGAAGCAAGATGTTATTACTGGAAGAAACCATGGTTGCGGGGAGATAGTATACAGGAACTCTGTAACCTGGTCCAATTTTCCATAAGCCTAAAATTGCTCTAAAAAGTAACAACACAAAGAACAAGGAAGGAAGGAGGGAAGGAAAGGAGGGAAAGAAGGGTGAAGGAAAGGAAGGAGGGAGGGAGGGACAGAGAAAAAGTTCTCCACACATAGCATTTTGGGCAGCAGATGCTGGCAGTCTGAGGGATGGATGGAGGTGTTTGCTGTTTTCTGGATCAAGGACCCAGCGGAGAACCTAATACACTAGTTCTCAGCCTTGTCTGCACATTTTGGAATCCTTAGGGGGCAGCTTCAAAAGTTACAGGCACCCGTGTCCCACCCCTGGGGACTGTGGTTTAATTGGCCGAGGGTATGGCCTGGGCTTTGCAATTGTTAAAAATTTCCAAGTAATTCTAATATGCAGAAGTTCTGAGACCCCTGGACTAATGAAAGCTGCGGCCCTCACTCACAAGCAGCACGTAGGGGCCCTTCCTCACACTCTGGCAGGTGAAGAGCTGGGGTAGGGACAGATCGGCAAAAGGCAGCTCCAGCTCCCTGGCACGTCTCTCACCCTCGCACCCGAGGCCAACTGCACAGGGGTCTCAACCCGGGCTGTTCACTGGATTCATCTGGGGAGGTTTTAAAATGTTCATGCCCAGGCTGCACTCCAGACCAGCCTCCGAGGGTAGGACCCTGGCTTTTAAAAGCTCAGTCACAGCTGAATATTGTGGTGGCTAGAGGCCAAGTCCTGGGGGGACCACGGACACTATCTGATCAGGGTGTAAAGGATAAACATTACGAAGTGCTATGTTCAAGTCACTTAAATTTACTTCCCCCTCATTTAAAAAGGCAGGTCGAGCTAAAGTATTGAGCTAAAGAGGTGGGAAAAGCCACTTTTATTGTGCGGCCCCTCTACTTCATCAAGAGGTGTGCACTTGGCCCGAGTCCTCATAACCTGTTGCTTTCTCAGTCTGGCTGCCAGTAAGAATCACCTGGGAGCATAAGAAATGCTGTGCTGCGTTCTGCTCCAGGTGTGTTACGGGAACTAACTCACCTGAACCTCAGCAGCCCCTGAGGAGCAGCACCACGGGGCCCCTGCTATACAGGTGGTAGGATAGAGGGGTGGCTCAGGAGGCGAAGCGCCCCGAAGGCAAGGAGACAAGGGAGATGCCAACTGAGCTGGGGGAAAGGGGATAAAGCACACATTCCTGTCCCCATGGGGCCAGCGGACCCCGTGTCCTGACCTCACAGGACCAGGCAGCACATTCAGTTTGGCCGGCACGTGCAGCTCCATGGCCGACTGCCTGCGCCGGATCAGAGGGGCAGCTGACAGCTGCGGCGGGCAATGTGCATGCTCCCCGAGAGGCAGCCGCTCACCTCGGGCGCCCCCGAGTCCCGCTGTGTACCCCGTTCATGGAGCTGCCAGGAGCGCCGGAGAAAGCTGAAATGAAGACCAGCCAAGATGCGGCGCCTGCGTTGGGGAGCCATAGCCTAAGGGAAGAGATGATATGAATCAAAGAATCCGCAGGAAGGGGAAAGGGAAGTTGAGAGTAGAAGGAAGGAGGCTGGATGGGGGCAGCAGACCCCCCCTGAGGGGGCAAGGCCAGAAAGGCCAAGGGGCCCAGAGGAAGACATGGAGTTAAGGAGGCAAAAGCCAGGGAGCTGCTGGGAGGAGGGAAGAGACCATCCCAGGAAGAGAAACCAGCACATACAAAGGCCCTGGGCAGGAAGGGAGATGAGGGAGAGGCGGGAGCAGAGTAAGGAAAGAGAGAATAAGATAAAATGATCTAGACCAGGGGTGGACTACCACAGCTGAATGTGTGTGTGTCATACAAATGGTATGAAGCTTGGGCTTTCCAGCTCCAGATTTTCCGTAAAATGGGAAGATAAATAGTATCTACTTATAGAATTGCTGTGGTGATTAAATGAGATGGGCAAAGGCTGGGGTTCAGTGCCTGGCACAAAACTCCCTAGAAATGTTAGCTATTATTTTCAATGAAAGTACTTTTATTATCACAGCATACAATAATATGTTTTAAGAACAAGATCAATTATGAAGTTCAGTGACTGTTACTGTCACATTCCAATTGCAGACTTGGAAGGGGCCATGCTGAGCAAAGGACAGCTCTGGGGGAGCAGGGTGGGTGGGCTCGCCCACTTTTCCTGCGCCGGTGCAGGAATCAGAGTGCAGCTGGGGCAGGCCTGGATCCCAGCCTGCCTCTCTGGGCCTGAGAGAAGGGCACCCAGACAGGAGTGGGGAGTTGGGCCTGGCACATAGTGCTCCTCACATGTGGGTGGCCACCATGGGATAGCTGACCCACTAACAATGCCACGTGGAGGCCCAAGGGCAGCTGTCCACAGTGGGGCCTCTACTCTAGGAGGCTTCAGGAGCCCCTGAATGGATTGTTTCTTGTCACCCCAGATGGAGGCTGTTCTGAACAACATGAAAGGTAGATCAGGGGAAGTGAAGGCAACTCTTAATGAGACAGTGAGAAGCAGAAAGTGTCACTGGATATACAGACTAAGGGGCTTCTGACTGCTTAAAAACCAAATGAGAAAAAAAGAAAAATAAAAACCCATCCGAGAAGAGGCCAACACAGAACTATAGAAATTAAGAGGAGGTGCAGAAAACACTCAGAACATATGGGCTACTTATTAGTTCTTTCAGTTTATCTAATGATCTCTGATTCATAAAGATATTTTTGTTTTGATAAAAGCTTCATATAAAGTAAAAGCTATCATATTTTGAGTGTCCACTATATGCCAGGTGCTTCACATATGTGATTACTGCTAACTGAAAACAATTCTGAGTGCTTAGTGCTGGCTGCTCCAGTGAGAACCCCATCACTTCGACTGCTGAGCTCCACCTGTCCTGATGCTGCTCTATATACCGCTGCAGGTTTTTCCCAAGGGAGTCGACTGTCAGACATCCTGTCTCCACTCCATCCACCCTATCCTATGCTCTGTCACCAACCATGCACCCTCATGTTCCCATGGTAGGTATGTTGCACCTCAAAATTTCAGCCTAGTGCTCCAATCAAAGGATGCTTCTGCTGGCCTCCAAACCTTTTTGAGGGGCCTATCTATCATTAAAAAAATTATACTTCCAGTAAATATACATTTATAAGCTATATAAATGTACCAAAACACTAATATGCTATGTACTATTCATGATATAACTTATGTTGAAAAGAGAACTTAAAAAAGATAAGCTACTATGATCTAAGTTTCCACCTTAAGGAACTGGGGAAAAAAGAGCCAGTCAAACTCAAAACAAGCAGAAGAAAGGGAATAACGGTAACAGCAGAAATCGGTGAGGTAGAAAACAGAAAAATGACAAGAAAAATGAATGAAACCAAAATCTCGTTCTTTGAGAAAATCCATAGAGTTGATAAAACCTGTAACCCAAATGATCAGGAAGCTACCAATATAAAAATGAGAAACAGGCCATCATTATTGATTCAACAAATATTAAAAGGATAATAAGGGAATATTATGAATAAATCTATGCCAATAAATTTGACAACTTAGATGAAATGGATACAAACCAACAAATTTCACTCAAGAAACAGGTAATACAGTCATATGCTTATTTTAAAAATAGAACTTACAGATTTTTTAAAGATCTTTTGCAATCAGATTAAAGATGGCAGAATAGGAAAGCAAGATGGAAACCTCCTCCCAAAAAACACATTAACAGAGGAAAATACAGCAAATGCAACTAGACTTGAAAACGACCTGAAGATTGTGGAACAGACCCTGTACACCTGAGGAATGAGAGAGGACCACACAGAAAAGAAAAGGAAACACAGCAGAGACATTGAATACAAAGGAAAAAACACAGAATTCCTGAAAAAATGAGCAGGCAGAAGACTCTGTTCCAATCAAAACAAGACAGAACCCCAGAAAGAGGACTAAATGAAACAGAGATCATCAATCTTCTTCATAAAGATTTCAAAATAAAAGTGATAAACATGGATTTACAGAAAGGTATTCCAGATCTTAGGGAGGACTTCAACAAAGAGATAGAAAACCTGAAAAAGAGCTGTTCAGAGCTAAATAATACAGTATCTGAAATGAAACATACAATGGAGGGATTTAAAAGTAGATTAGATCATGTAGAGCAGACAGAAAATGAAATAGAAACTGGAGAAAAGGAAAACAAAGAAGCTGAGGAACAGAGAGAAAAAAGGATCTTTAGGAATGAAAGAATGATAAGAGAGTTATGTGACCAATCTGAACAAAACAATATTTGCATAGTAGGCATACCAGAAGGAGAAGAGAAAGACAAAGGGATAGAAAGTTTCTTTAAGGAAATAATTGTTGAAAACTTCCCCAATCTGGGGAAGGAAATAGACATGCAGGTCATGGAAGCACAGAGATCCCATAACAAAAGGAACCCCAGCAAAACAACACAAAGATATATATAATAATTAAAATGGCAAAGATCAAGGATAAGGACAGTGTTGAAAGCAGCCAGAGAGAGAGAAAAAGATTACTTACAAAGGAACTTCCATTAGGCCATCAGCAGATTTCTCAACAGAAACTTCAGGCCAGAAGGGAGTGTCATGATATATTTAATGTATTGAAACAGAAGGACTTCCAAGCAAGAATCCTCTACCCAGCAAGATGATCCTTTAAATTTGAAGCATGGATTAAACAATTTCCAAATAAACAAAAACTGAAGGAATTTACCACGACTAAGCCAATCTTACATGATTTGTTAGTTTCCATGCTGCTACTGTAAATGACTTTAAGGCTAAATAGCTTTTACAGTGAAAATAAACCCACAGTAAAGGTAGTAGACCAACTAATCACCAAGCAAGTACAAAATTAAAACAAAACAAAAGGAGCAAAATCAACTATACACAAAATCAGTCAAGGGATATGCGAAAAGTGCAGATTATGACATCTAATATGAAAAATGTGGAGGATGAAGAAGGAAAAAAATGACCTTTAGAATGTGTTTGAAATAGACTAATCTGCAATTTAAGATAGACTATTACATAGTAAAGAAGCTATCCTTTAACCTTTGGTAACCACAAAACTAAAGCCTACACACACACACAAATATAAGTGTATTTTAAAAAGAGAAATACAGTTATAATACTAAAGAAAACCATCAATAACAAGAGAAGAATATGAGAGAGAAAGAAAAGAACAGAGAGGACATACAAAAAACAGCAGAAAACAATTAATAAAATGGCAGTAAGTACATATCTATCAAAAATCACCTTAAATGTAAATGGACTGAATGCACCAGTCAAAAGACATGGAATGGCAGAATGGGTAGGAAACAAGACCCATATATATGCTCCCTACAGGAGACTCATTTCAGACCCAACGCCATACACAGACTAAAAGTGAAGGGATGGAAAAAGATATTCCATGCAACTAACTAATAGGGAGAAAAAAGCAGGAGTAGAAGTACTTGTATCAGACAAAATTGATTTTAAAACAAGGAAAGTAAGAAGAGACAAAGAAAGACATTACATAATGATAAAGGGATTGGTCCAACAAGAGGATATAACCATTATAAATACCTATGCATCTAACATAGTAGCACCCAAATATGTAAAACAAACACTAAAAGAATTAAAGGAGGAAATAGATTGCAACACAATCATTTGAGAAGACTTTAACACTCCACTCACATCAACAGACAGATCAACCAGACAGAAAATAAATAAGAGAACACAGGCACTGAACAGTACATTAGATCAAATGGACTTCACAGATATCTACAGAACACTCCATCCAAAAGCAGCAGGATACACATTTTTCTCAAGTGTACATGGGAAATTCTCCAGAATAGATCACATACTAGGCCACAAGAAGAACCTCAATAAATTTAAAAAGACTGAAATTGTATCAAGCAGCTTCTCAGACCACATGGTATGAAACTAGAAATAAATTACACAAAGGAAACAAAAAGACTTACAAACACATGGAGGTAAACAACATGCTTTTAAATATAATCAATGGATCAATGAACAAATTAAAACAGAAATCAAGCAATACAAGGAGACAAATGACAACAAAAACAAAGCCCAAATCTGTGGGACACAGCAAAGGCAGTTCTAAGAGGTACATAGCAATACAGGCCTACCTCAGGCAATAAGAACAATCCCAAATAAACAGTCTAAAATCACAATTACAGAAACTAGGAAAAGAAGAACAAATGAAACCCAAAGTCAATAGAAGGAGGGACATAATAAAAATCAGAGCAGAAATAAATAAAATAAAGAAGAATAAAACAATAGAAAGAATCAATGAAACCAGGAGCTGGTTCTTTGAGAAAATAAACATAATAGATAAACCCCTAACCAGACTTATCAAAAAACAAAGGGTGTATTCACATAAACAGAATCAGAAACGAAGAAGGAATAATCGTAACAGATACCACAGAAATACAAAGAGTTATTAGGGAATGCCATGAAAAATTATATGCCAATAAATAGGACAACTTAGAAGAAACGGACAACTTCCTAGAAAAATACAACCTTCCAAGACTGACCCAAGAAGAAACAGAAAATCTGAACAGACCAATTACCAGCAATGAATTTGAGTTGGTAATCAAAAAACCACCCAAGAACAAAACCCACAGACCAGATAGATTCACCACTGAATTTAATCAGACATATAGAGAAGACATAATACCCATTCTCCTTAAAGTTTTCCAAAAAATAGAAGAGGAGGGGATACGTCCAAACTCATTCTATGAAGCCAGCATCACTCTAATACCAAAACCAGGCAAAGACCCCACAAAAAAAGAAAATTACAGACCAATATGTCTGAATGAACATAGATGAAAAAATGCTCAGCAAAATATTAGCAAACTGAATTTAAAAAATACATAAAAAAGATCATCCATCATGACCAAGTGGGATTTATTCCAGGGATGCAAGGATGGTACAACAGTCGTAAATCCATCAGTATCATATACCACATTAATGAAAAGGATAAAAACTGCACGATCATCTCAATAGATGCTGGAAAAGAATTTGAAAAATTCAACATCCATTCATGATAAAAACTCAAAACAAAATGGGTACAGACAGTACGCACCTCAACATAAGGCCATATAAGACAGACCCACAGTCAACATCATACTTAACAGCAAAAAGCTGAAAGCTTTTCCTCTAAGACTGGAAACAAGACAAGGATTCCCACTCTCACCACTTTTATTCAACACAGTACTGGAGTTCCGAGCCATAGCAATCAGACAACACAAACAGATAAAGGGCATCCAAATTGGTATGGAAGAAGTTAAACTTGCAATTTGCAGATGACATGATATTATACATAGAAAACCCTAAAGACTCCACCAAAGAACTACTAGAACTAATAAGTGAATTCAGCAAAGTTGCAGGATACAAAATTAATACACAGAAATCTGTTGCTATCCTATACACTAACAATGAACTACCAGAAAAAGAAATCAGGAAACCAACTCTATTTACAATTGCATCAAAAAGAGAAAAATACCTAGGAATAAACCTAACCAAGGAGGCAAAAGAAAACTACTTTACTGTGAAAACTATAAGACACTCATGAGAGAAAATAAAGAAGACACCAATAAATGTAAATCTATCCCGTGCTCATGGATAGGAAGACTTAATATTGTCAAAATGGCCATCCTACCCAAAGCAATTTACAGACTCAATGGAATATCTATCAAAACGTAACCAGAATTCTTCAATGAACTCGAACAAGTAGTTCTAAAATTCATATGGAACCACAAAAGACCATGAATAGCCAAAGCAATCCTGAGAAAGAAGAACAAAGCTGGGGGGATTATGCTCCCTGACTTCAAGCTCTACCAGAAAGCTACAGTAATCAAAACAGTTTGGTAGTAGCACAAGAACAGACCCATAGATCAATGGAACAGAATACAGTGCAGATATAAACCCATGTATCTATGATCAACTAATATATAGTAAAGAAGCCATGAATATACAATGGGGAAAAGACAGCCTCTTCAACAACTGGTCCTGGCAAAACTGGACAGCTACATGTAAGAGAATGAAACTGGATTATTGTCTAACTCCATAAACAAAAGTAAACTCAAGATGGATCAAAGACCTGAATGTAAGTCATGAATCCATAAGAAACTCTTATAAGAAAACACAGGCAAAAATCTCTTGAATATAAACATGAGCAACATCTCCTCAACACATCTCCTCTGGCAAGGGAAACAAAATAAAAAATGAACAACTGGGACTACATCTAACTAAAAAGCTGTACAGCAAAGGACACCATCAGCTGAACAAAAAGGCATCCTACAGTATAGGAGAATATATTCATGAATGACTTATCAAATAAGGGGTTAACATCCAAAATATATAAAAAACTCATATGCCTCAACATTAAAAAAACAAATAACCTGATCAAAAAATGGGCGGAGGACCCGAACATACACTTCTCCAAAGAAGTACTACAAATTGCCAAAAGGCAAATGAAAAGATGCTCCACATCGCTAGTCATCAGGGAAATGCAAATTAAAACCACAATGAGAAAACACCTCACACTAGTTAGAATGGCCACCATCCAAAAGACAAGAAATAACAAATGCCGGCAAGGGTGTGGAGAAATAGGAGCCCTCCTATATTATGGGCGGGACTGCAAATTGGTGCAACCACTGTGGAAAGCAGTATGGAGGTTTCTCAAAAAACTAAAAATAGACATACCATTTGACTCAGGAATTCCTCTACTAGGAATATACCCAAAGAAAACAAAATCCCTGATTTGAAAAGATATATGCACCCCTATGTTTATCACCGCACTCTTTGCAATAGCCAAGATATGGAAGCAACCTAAGTGTCCATCAACAGATGAATGGATAAAGAAGATGTGTTACATATACAAAACAAAATATTATTCTGCCAGAAAAAGAAAAGAAATCCTGCCATTTGCAACAAAATGGATGGACCTAGAGGTATTATGCTCAGTGAAACAATCCAGGTGGAGAAAGATAAATACCATATGATTTCACTTATTTGTGGAAAATAAAAAAAGAAAGGAAAACAGAAGGAACAAAACAGAAATAGATTCATAGACAAAAGTGAATAGTGGTTACCAAGGGGGAGAGGAGAGGGTAGGGGCAGGGGGAGGGAGACTGTTGAACCACTGTGATGTACATTTGATTAAATAGGTAAATAAATAAATAGGATTTATAGTTAAACATCTTTCTACAAAGAACTCCAAACTTCCAACAGGAAGTTTCACTAGCAAATAGCAAAAACATTTAAGGAAGAGTAATATCAATTCTACACTTCCAAAACTGCACTACACAACTCTTCCAGAAAATTGAAGAGGAGGAAATACTTCTTAACAAATCCTATAAAGCCAGCAGTATCCTGATACCAAAACCAGGAAAGAAAGTTTTAGATTAATATCTTTTATGAACATACATGTAACAGTTCTCAACAAAAACTTAGCAAACTGAATACATAAAAAATTAATATATCATGACCAAGTAGGATTTATTCCAGAATGGCAGGATGAACATTCAAAAATCAATCAGTGTAATTCACTATAATAGACTAAAAAGGAAAAACCATGTAATCATCTCAAAATCCAACATCCATTCACGATAAAAATTCTCAGCAAAGCAGGGGTTTATTAAGGATATGGGATACATGGTCAATATGCAAAATCCAATTACATATCAATATACTAGCAATGAATAATTAAAAATGAAATTAAAATAAATCTATTTACAATAGCATCAAAATACTTAGAAATACTTAGAATAAAATACTTAGAAATAAATTTAGCAAAAGAATTTCAAGACTTGTATACTGAACTGCTGAAAGAAACTAAAGATCTAAAAAATGGAAAAACATACCATGTTCATGGATTGGAGGACTTAATATTGTTAAGAGTGTCAATTTGCCCCAAATTGATCTGTGGATTCAGTGCAATTCCAGTAAGGACTTAAGCAGAATTTTTTTTTTTTCTTAGAAAATAACAAGCTTATTCTAAAATTTATATGAAAATGCAAAGGACCTAGAAGAACCAAAACAACTTTGAAAAGAAGAAAAAAGTTGAAGGATTTTAACTATCTGATTTGAACACATATAAAGCTATAGTAATTAAGATTAGGGATAAACTTAAGACATATAAATCAATGAAACACAGTAGAGTCCAGAAAATGACCTACTCATACAGGTAAATTGATTTCTGATAAAGGAGCCAAGGTAACTCAATTCAAAAGGATAATCTTTTCAACAAATGGTGTTGGAACAACTGCATAGCCATACATAAAGAATTAAACTTACTTTACAACATAAAAAATTATTTTGAAATAGATTATTAACCTTAAAATGTAAGTCTTATTATAAACTATAAGGCTTATTTTCATAGTAAAAATTATAAATTATAAAACTTTTAGAATAGGAAGAGTGATCCAGGTTTCACAAATATTTCTTAAATATGATATGAAAAACACGAACAATAAAATATCAATAAATTCTATTCATTAAAATATCAAAATTTATGTTCTTCAAAGGACTGTCATAAGATGGAGGGAAAGACACTGTCATGCAAACAAAAGGAAAGCCACATACTGGGAGAGAATATTTGCAAAACATGTATCTGACAAAGAACTATAAGTAGTATATATAAGAACTCTTAAAATTCAATAAGAAGACAAACAACCCAATAAGTAAGTAGACAACAAAATTAAAGAGATGCTTAACTAACAAGATACACATATGGGAAATAAGCCAACACAAAGGTCATCAGTCTTTAAGGAAATGCAAACTAAAATTACAATGATTTACCACTACACATCTTAAAAAAAAAGACTAACTATACCAAATAATAAATAAAATATAAAAGTGGGTAGGGTGTGGAGTAACTGAAACTCTCCTATACTGCCAGTGGGAAATGGTACAACCACTTTAGAAAATAGTTTGGCAATGTCTTAAAAACTTAAACATGCAGTTACCATATGACCCAGCCTATCTGCTCGTAGATATTTACCCCAAGGAGAAAGAAAGCAGATGTCCACAGAAAAGACTTGTATAAGAATATTTACAAAAAAAAAAGAATATTTACAGCAACTTAATTTTAATAGACCCCCCCAAACTGAAAAAACTGAAATGTCCATCAACAGGTGACTGAATAAACAAATTGTAGTATATCCATACAATGAAATACTACTTGGCTATGAAAAGAATAAACTATCGATACACACAATGACATGGATACATGTTAAAATTTAAAAATAATTATGCTGAGTGAAAGCTAGACAAAATGAAGAGTGTTCACTGCAAGATATCATTTATGTAAGATTTAAAAAAATGCAAACTAATCTGTAGTGACAGAAAGTAGATCACAATGGCTTCCTAGACACAAAAGGGGACGGAGAGGTGAGTTAAGTACAAAGATGCCCAAGAAAAATTTGAGGGCAATGAACATTATTATCTCGGTTGTAGTGACAGTTTTATGATACTAGAGCTCTGGGAACAAAGAGAAAAAGCATGGTGACCAAGTGAGGAAGAACAAAGTATTCAAAAACACTGCTTGTGAAAATGAAACTTACTTGTTCTTAGAGCTAAATTTCTCATCCACTTAAAAAATGTCCAAAGAATGCACTGGCCAGGGTCATTTTATTATATTCCTGCCCGTCCTACACAAATATAGAAGCTCGTTGGGAATGGAATGGGTAGGTAAGAATGAACAATACTTTCTTGAAAGCCTACGGGAAATAACCTACGCATTTTTACTCCTTTTCTTAAGTGTTTTGAACTCACGAATGGAGCTTTTTTTCTTCAGGCACTGCTGCCTACTCAGTATGATTGGCATCAGGTTACTGGCCAGTCCTACACTGGCACAGCCAAAGCACGTTTGTTAAAGAAACATGAGGTCATTTCTTTCAAACAATTAGTTGCACAAGAATATGTTTGCTTTCAAAACCAAATTCTGTCAAAAAAAGCTCTTAGTGCTAGTAAACGAGTTCAGCAAGGATGCAGGATACAAGGTCAATATACAAAATTCTGTTGTAGTTCTACACACTAGCAAGCAACAATTAGGAAGAAAATGAGGAAAACAGAAGTGTAAGACTTGTACCCTGAAAACTACAAAACATCGTTGCAAGAAATTAAAGAAGATCTAAATAAATGGAACTGTGTTCCCATGTTCATGGACTGGAAAACTCAGTATTATGTAGATGACAGTAATACTCAAAGCTATCTACAGATTCAACACAATCACTATCAAAATCCCAGCTGTCATTTTTGTAGAGATTGAAGGCCAATCTTAAAATTTATCTGCAAATAAAAGGGACCCAGAATAGCCAAAACACTTTAAAGAGCAAAGTTGGAGGACTCACACTTCCCAATTTCAAAAATTACTACGAGCTACAGTAACCAAAAATTTGTGATGCTGGCATAAGGACAGATATATAAATAAATGTAATAGAATTGAGAATTCAGAAATAAACTCATTCATTATTGGTCAACTGATTTGCAACAAAGGTGCCAAGATAACTCCATGAGGAAAGAAGAGTCTTTTCAACAAATGGTACTAGGACAACTGGATATATACATGCAAAAGAACGAAGCTGGAGTCCCCCCTCACCCCCCAATCTTACACCACGTACAAAAATCAACTCTAAATGGATCACAGACCTAAATGCAAGAGTTAAAACTATAAAACTCTTAGAAGAAAATGTAAGGGACAATCTTCACGACTTTGGACTAGGCAATGGTATCTTGCTTAACACCAAAAGCATAGGAAACAGTAGGAAAAAAAAGATAAATTAGACTTTATCTAAATTAAAATCTTTTGTGTATCAAGGGCCCCTATCAAGAGAATGAAAAAATGACTCACAGAATGGGAGAAAATATTTGCACATCACGTTATCTGGTAAGGGGTTAGTATCCAGAATACATAAAGAATTCTGGCAACTCAAGAAAAAAAAAGAAAGAAACAACCTAATCACAAAATGGGTAAAGCATTTGAATAGACATTTCCCCAAAGAAGAAATACAGATGGTCAATAAGTACATCCTTAGTCATTAGGGAAATGCATATCTAAACCACAATGAGATACCACTTCATACCCACTAGTATGGTTATTATCAAGAGATAGATGATAAAAAATGTTGGCAAGGATGTGAAGAATTTTTGCTGATGGGAATGTGATATGATACAGTCACTTCAGAAAATAGTTTAGTGGTCCTTCAAAAAGTTAAGCATACACAGGGTTATCATATGACCCAACAATTCCACTGTTAAGTATACCTGAGAGAACTGAAAACGTATGTCCACATAAACACTTCTGTGCAAATGCTCATAGTAGCATTATTCACAATAGCCAAAAAGTGGAAACAACCCAAGTGTCCATCAACTGATCAATGGATAAAATGTGGTATAACCACACAATGGAATATTACTCAGCTATAAAAAGGAATGAAGTACTAATATGTACTACAACTTATATGAATCTTGAAAATATTATGCATGTTAAGTAAAAGAAGCCATGCACAAAAAGTCACATATTGCATCATTCTATTTATATGAAATGTCCAGAATAAGCGAGTCCATGAAGACAGATGGTAGATTAGGAGTTGCCAGGGGCTGGAAGGAAGGGGGAGTGGGGAGTGACTGCTGATGGGTATGAGGTTTCTTTTTGGGGGTGATGAAAATGTTCTGGAATTAGATAGTGGTGACTGTTGAAAATTCTGTGAATCATATTGAAGCATACAGTTTAAAAGGGTGAATTACATGGTATGTGAATTATGTCTAAACAAAATACATCCCAGTCTTGCCAAATATTAATAAAGACTCACTGTGTCTGCAACAGCCCCCACTGTCCTCCAAGATCTGGCCCCAAATGCTCAGTCTTATCTCCCACTTTGTCCCCCTTAAGGAAGCCCACTCTCCCCACCTCCTTGTCTTTGTTCCCACTGCTCCCTGCTGCCTCTGCATCTCTCCACATCTGAATCCTATCCCCAAGGCTGCAAACCATTGGAGCTATAGTCCATCTACAGTCAAATATAGTCTGCAGATGGTTTCACAGTGGGGAGTTTTGTTTGAGACTTCACATAAATATCCATATTCTGGCTATGGAAAATTCTGCTGGCTACCTATCCACACACCATGCTCCCCATCTTCCCTGCTAAGGGAACCCTGGTTTTGTTCTGGTGTCCTCTCAGGGGAAGTAGGCCCACCCCAGTGGATGAACCATGTCATCCCACTTATCTTTGCAGTGACCAGTCTAGGGTTATTGGAGAAGTCAGAGCTTTGAGCCACAGGCAACAGAAACAGGCTCTGGCTACATGAGTGGAAAACAGTTTTATTATATGTCAGAAGCCAGCTGACTTTCAGGCTATTGGAGCTTAAGCTCTAGGGCCCTCACTTGCATGGCCCCCTGTGAGTGCTCTAGGTTAGGTAGGGAAGCTAGGTTGCAATCAGCAGGTATATCTACAGGAACATTTCTAGAAAATATCCTAAAAAGATCTAGGGGGAAGGGACCTGAACTTCCCGAGGTCCAGTATTTGGGATGATTACTCATTCTAAATAAATGTTCACTTTTACACTTAATTTTCCATGTAGATGTTAGAACTACAGACAAGGATTTTAAGCAGCTATTATAACTATGCTCAACATGGTAAATGAAAACATGCTCAAACTGAATGAACAAATAAGAAACCCCAGGAGAGAAACAGAAACTATTGAAGGAAAAGTAATGAAGAACTAAATGGAAATTCCAAAACTAAAAATTCAAGTATTTGAAAAGAGGCTGGAAAAGTGAGTCTCCTGGCTTCTACTCTGGAGGGGTGGGATTCCAGAGGCTGAAAAATTTTCATACATGGTGTGGGGAAGTGGGGGTTCCTATGGCCAGGATCCTCACTGAACTTAAACCACCTGATGATGTAACTGGCCTGTTGCTAGGCTACTGCCTCCACACCTTTAGGCAATAAGCAATTATTGTGCTATATAGAGACCTTGGCCCAGTGCTCTGGGCAGAGGCAGAGATGTTAGTGCTCGATCTACTGCAGGGAGAACAAGACGGGTAATAAACTTTCACCCCAAAGAATGTTCTACTCTCAATTTCTTTGGTTGCATTGAATCCATAGCAAACTTGCCCAGGGCTGAAACCCATTGGTAAGACACCTGACAAAAGTCTGCAGGGTTCATTGTTGACCAAGGAAAAAGACAAGCTGCCCTTATGGGAGGGGTGCTTCAACGGGCTGCCCCTGTGAATGGGGAAACAGTGGATTGTCCCCCAATGGGTATGTGGTCTGAGGTGGTTTGCCTCCTAGAGGACTGGGCCCAACCCCAGGACTGGAGGTAGGTGGAGGTGACACCTGAGGCAGTAGGGGTGGCCCTTGGTATAGTAAGCAGATTCTTTGAGAAGCAGAGTGCCTGTGAGGCAGCAGGGACTGTGGTTTGGCTGCTTCTCACAGTATTAAAAAAGTCTACAGAGGAGACTCAAGAAATGGTGGCATGAGAACGTGAGCTGCAAACTTCTGTGGATTCCCTGAGGAGAGAAATGGCATTGATGCGAGAGGAGGTGGCACGAGAATGCGAGCTGCATACTTTTGTGGATTCCCTGAAGAAAAGAGATGGCATTGATACAAGAGCACCAGCAGCAAGGTGCCATTGGAGAGGAGATGGCAGTGCTGCCAGGTGTTCTGAAGGAGGAAGAGGCCATCAAGGAAAAAGATGAACTCCTGAGGGAAGCACAGGCGTAGGTGGTACGAGAACGTCAGCTGCGAAGCATTGAGCTGAAGGTAAGAGAACTTCTGAAGACTGAGGTAGCATTGCTGGGAGGTACAGTAGAAAAAGTAAAGGTGGTAGCAGAGGAGGCACTCGGAGGAGGGGAGAGAAAGGTGCCATCAGCCCCAGTAATCGAGGAGCTGGAGAAAGATGAAGGGGTGATGCTGGAGGCACTGGCGCCTCCTGTATTGAAAGCACCCAGTGGTTGTAAAGAAAATAAAGACCCAGCAGCTGAAAGTTCCCCAAGGAGAGAAGCAGCCCCCTCCCCAGGTCGTGGAGCACTCTATGGTCTGCCCCTGTACTCAGGCTGAGCTCGTGGATTTGGGCTCCTGGTTTAGGCAGAAACCCTCGGAGTCAATATCAGCTTGGCTCCTGCGTCTGTGGGACTTAGGGGTGGATGGAATTGTTCTGTCGGGGTCAGAGATGGGAAAGCTGTCTTCCCTGACAGTGCAGCCTGCCTTGAGGCAGCGATTACAAAATGCACATCAGACCCCAGGGAGTCACTCCCTCCTCGACTGGATCATGGCTGCACTTCGTGCTGTGTGGCCCAATCCAGGTATCTACCATCCTCTCCTGTTAGATGGCAGACGTATGCTGAACTCCAACAGGTGTTACGAGAGCTAGGCATGAGAAATGTCATCTGTAGTCCAGAGAATTATGGCCCAGATGAAGAGATTTTCACTACTGGGATGAGAAAGATTGTACTTCAAACGGCTCCTACATCCATCTTTGGGTCTCTAGCGGCCATTCTTTCCCCTCACTTAGGGCATCCCATAAGCAAGGTGACATGTACAGTGGCAGACTTAGGAGAGGCTGAAGCAATGAGAACTCGGAAAGAAATAAGACCTGTTACTCACAAGAAGAATTTACAGGGCCCCATGAAGGTTACGAGGACCCAGGTGCAGATTGATGGAAATTAGATGGGAAGTCAAATAGGATCTTACTAGAGCTATGGCAACAGCTGAAACCAGAGCAGCAGTTCCAGCCATTAAGACCAAAGAGGCAGAGGTCAGAGACAGAGCCATGAGTTTGGCCTATGTGTCTGCAAGACTTCCTGCTGGAAAGCAAGCCAACCTCACTTGAGCCCACACAGGAAGGTGATTGGGGAACACGGTTTGACTGAGGGGAAGGTCAAGGTATCTGCCCTGAGCCGCCAGGTGGGGACTGGAGGCCACATGTTGAAATAGCTATCCATTGGTCCCCAGTGAACATACAACGTGTCCTGGCTCTGGTGGACACTGGGGCTGAATGTTCACTGATTCATGGTAACCCTCAATGGTTCCCCAGGACCCCCACTATCATAGATGGACACAGGGGTAAGGCTATCAGAGTAAAAAAAGCCCAAATTCCTTTGGGAATAGGGCGTCTACCCCCAAAAGAGTATACCATGTATATATCTCCTATCCCTGAGCAAATTTTGGGGATTGATATCCTGCAGGGTCTATGGTTGCGGACCACTGTAGGTGAGTTCAGACTGAGAGTACATGTGGTGAAGGCAGTTCTGAGGGGACATGCTAGGCACCTACCCATAGCTTTGCCTCGGTGGGTGACTAATATGAAACAATACAAACTGCCTGGAGGGCATAAAGAGATTGGAGAAACTCTTCAGGAGCTGGAAAAGGCGGGTATCATAAAGTCCACCCATAGTCCATTCAATTCCCTAGTGTGGCCAGTAAAAAAGCCAGACGGCTCCAGGCGTATGACTGTGGATTACAGAGAACTGAATAAGGTCACACCCCCTATGCATGCTGCTGTCCCTTCCATTGCAGGTTTGATGGATACCCTCAACCATGAACTAGGAACACATCATTATGTGGTAGATCTTGCTAATGCCTTCTTTTCCATTGACATTGAGCAGGAAAGTCAGGAACAGTTTGCCTTCATGTGGGAAGGACGGCAATGGACTTTCACCGTCCTTCCACGGGGATACCTCCACAGCCCCACCATCTGTCATGGACTTGTAGCCCAGGACTTGGCTACATGGGAGAAACTGCCAACGGTGTGGCTGTACCATTATATTGATGATGTCATGCTCACGTCTGATTCTCTTTCCGATCTAGAAGGTGCAGCACCTAGATTGCTGCAACATCTACAGGAGAAAGGATGGGCTGTGAACAGCACCAAGGTTCAGGGACCTGGTTTGTCTGTCAAATTCTTGGGGGTCGTCTGGTCGGGTAAGACCAAAGTGATACCAGAGCAGTTATAGATAAAGTCCAGGCCTTTCCTATCCCTACAACTGTTGCATTGCTACATGGGTTTTTGGGTCTTCTAGGCTACTGGAGAGTGTTTATCCCGCACTTGGCACAGATTCTGAAGCCCTTATACTGGTTGGTATGAAAGGACATCAGGTGGGACTGGGATGAGACGTGCATCTGCCTTTACTACAGCAAAACGGGCAGTCAAGGCCGTGCAGGTCTTGAGTGTGATACACTCATCAAGGCCCTGTGAGCTGGGCGTTCATGTCACTGAAGACGGTTATGGCTGGGGTCTCTGGCAGCGGCTTGAACGAACTCGCCAACCTGTTGAATTCTGGTCACAACTCTGGAAAGGGGCAGAGGTACGATACACCTTGATAGAAAAACAACTGGCTGCCATGTATCACGCCTTGCTGGCTACAGAACCCATCACTGAAATGGCCCCGATAAAGGTAATAACTACCTATCCCATCTTGGGGTGGGTATGAGACTGGACCCTAAAGCCAAGGAGTGGCATGGCACAAACACCCACACTAGCCATGTGGGGTGCTTACTTACAGCAGTGTAGTATCCTTTCTAGTAGCCCCTTGAGTGAAGAACTCCAACGCTTATTGGAGCCAGTGACATATACTAGTGAAAAGCAGGAAGAACTTGCTTTTGAACCATTAGTAGCAGAGAGTCCCTATAGGGAGGGAAGAGCCCCTATACCTGAAGATGCATGGTACACAGATGGCTCCAGCCATGGGCAGCCCCCAAAATGGAGAGCCATAGCTTTCCATTCTAAGACTGAGACAATATGGATGGAAGATGGGGAGGGGAAGAGCAGCCAGTGGGCAAAGGTGCGGGCCATGTGGCTTGTGATCAGCCAGGAGCCCTCCCCTATAGTTGTCTGCACTGACAGCTGGGTTGTCTATTGGGGCTTAACCCTGTGGCTACCAACCAGGTACCATGCCAACTGGTTGGTTGGTCACTGACCCCTTTGGGGGCAAGAATTATGGCAAGACTTATGGGCCTGTGGTCAGACTAAAATAATTACAGTATACCATGTCACAGGTCATTTGCCACTGGCAACCCCAGGAAATGATGAGGCAGATAAATTGGCCCAGATACATTGGTTAGAAGGAAAGCCTGCCTCTGATGTAGGCCAATGGCTACATCAGCGTTTGTTGCATGTGGGGCAAAAGACAATGTGGGCTGTAACCCGTCGGTGGGGCTTGCCTTTGACCTTCGAAGAAGTTAGTGGAGCCCAGCAGGAGTGTGTCGTGTGCTCCAAAAGGGACTTACACCAGTTTCTACAGCAACATGGGACAATAGCTAAGGGGCCTATACCCCTCGTCAGGTAGCAGATAGACTATATTGGGCTCTACCTGTGTCAGAAGGATATCGGTATGCGATGACCTGTGTAGACACAGCTACTGGACTTCTGGTTGCTTTTCCTACCCGTTGTGCAGGCCAGCAGATGACCAAAAGAGGCTTGGAGTGTCTCTTTGCTGCCTACGGCTGACCACAGATAATTGAGAGTGATCAGGGCACCCATTTTACTGGACATACACTGCAAGAATGGGTGCGACAGCTGGGAATCAAGTGGAAGTTTCATGTGCCATACAATCCTACCGCAGCAGGCATGATAGAGAGGCACAATGGCTTGTTAAAATCCGGACTAAAGTCAGATACCAATAATCTGCAAGGATGGTCAGTCCGCTTATGGACTGTGCTACGATGCTTGAATGAGAGACCCCAAAAGGGAGCCCTGAGCCCTGTAGACATGTGCAACTATACATGCATGTAGACATGTGTATACAACTGCAAGTGCAAACCAAGGAAGAATCACTGAAGCTGAGGTTCGGCCACCAGAATAACATCTTGCTGCCAGCACCAACTGCACTGAACCCCAGAGACTCCATTGAGTGGACGTGGCCTTGGACCTTTTGATACATGGACCAATGATGGCTGGCTCTCCTGGCACCTTGGGGACAAGGCCTGGAAGCTGGCCTCCTGTGTATTGCTGGAATAACAGCAGAGTGGCTGCCAAAGGTCACAGTAGTATATCCTGAACGGCCAGAACGTAGGAGCATCTTACCGGGGAGTTTTGTTTTATCATTATGGCCAGTGCATGCACCTCCAGTAGCACTATATATAGACCCTTCAGTAACCCCCACAGGGAAAGGAGTGAAAGTATGGTATACTAGACCTGGAAGGGACCCCCTTCCTGCTACAGGACCACTCTCTTGCATGCATCCTACCTGATGGACAAGATTTGCCTATGTTGGTATCATTAAAACATGTGTCTTATCGCCCCTAAAGTCTTTGTGGATTGGGAACTTCCTCTGGCTTGAGGATTATTATAATTTTGTTATTAGGAACTTCCTCTGGCTTGAGGATTATTATAATTTTTGTTACCTGTATCTTAATTTTTTATTATCTCTAAGTTGTTGTTATCCTCTGTTGCTGTGTGGAATCTGGTTACAGTGCTCCAGCTTTCTCGCAGAGGGACCATTGCGGAAGATGGAAAGTGTGTAGATTGTAAGGCGAGAATCCTGGAGGGGTGGAGTGTGGGGAAGTTGGGGTGCCTATGGCCAGGATCCTCACTGAACTTAAATCACCTAATAATGTAACTGGCCTGTTGCTAGGCTACCGCTTCCACACCTTTAGGCAATAAGCGATTATTGTGCTATATAAAGAGCTCTGCCTAGGGCTCTGGGTGGAGGCAGAGACGCTAGTGCTCGACCTACTGTCAGGAGAACAAGCCGGGTAATAAACCCTTTCACCCCAAAGAACGTTCTGCTGTCAATTTCTTTGGTCGCACTGAATCCATAGCGAACATGCCTGGGGCTGAAACCCATTGGCAAGACACATGGCCAGGGTATTGACAGGGCACCAAGCAGCCAAATCATGGCAAGTGTCCTCTAAAGCCTGTGACCCAATTCTGTCTAATGAAACTAAAAATTATAAGGAAAGAATGTCTTGATAAAAAGAGCAAAAAGCATGAGAAATGACAACCTCATCCTCTTTCTCCTTAAACTGTTCTCATGAGAACATGATAAACAGTTATGACTGCCATTTTGCAATGCTGAAGGGAAGTAGTGAGAAAGAAAACACAGAAGGTAAGTCAGAGCTCCGATACAGCAGATCTACTGAACATACCATGGAATCACCCACCTCTGGATTTCTTGTCATGTGAGAGAATAACCTCTTAATTATTAACACCACAGTAGTTGACTCTAAAGCCTGGGTTCCAGGCCCTGCCAGAGACCCTGGGCCCGCCTCAGCTCTCCCCTTACTCAGGAAGCTTACTGAGCTAAAGGCAAATGTGTAAGACCCTTCCTGGATAGTCTAGAAAAAGTGTCAGCCTTCACAGTTCTAGGAAAGGATGGAAATTTACACAGACACAAGGTTTACACACAAAAAAGGCCAAGCAACTTGAAAACAATCACAGATCCATACCGGGGGGAAGGCAGCCCTATGGTTCTGTCCAAGAGGGCTGTGCTCCCCACAGGGGACAAGGACACTCAAAGGACCTCAAGTCGTTGACAAATCCTGAAGATCATGACTTCTTTTTGCATTAATCCTGCATCTAATTTAATCTTACCAATGCTTCCTGAACTAGTGGCTGATTTTCACTTCAAGTTTTTTGGTAGATTCTCTCCTGGCACCTGACTCTTGGCTCTGGACTTGGCTTTTCTAAAATTATGGTAAAAAACAGTAACATAAAATGTACCATCTTAAACATTTTTAAGTGTACAATTCAGTAGTGTTAAGTATATTCACATTGTTATGTAGCCACTATCCATTTCCAGAACTTGCATTATCCAATAAAACTGAAACTCTACCCATTAAACAATAACTCTCCATTCTCTGTTCCCCCCTGTCCTGGGCAACCACCTTTCTGCTTTCTGTCTCTATGGATATGACTACTCCAGGTACCCCATATAAGTGGATCACAGGGTATTTGTCTTTTTGTGACTGGTTGATTTCATTTAGCATAATGTCCTCAAGGTTCATCAAGTTATAGCATGTGACAGAATTTCCTTCCTTTTTAGGCTGAATAATACAGGGGTTTGGACCATATTTTGTTTATCAAGTCATCCATCAGTGGACATCTGGGTTACTTCCACCTTTTGGCTATTTTAAATAATGCTGCTGTGACCATGAGTGTACAAATATCTGTTCAAGCCTTGCTTTCAGTTCTTTTGTGGACCTGGCCTTTGACTTATCCCTTATCAGTCAAGATCCTGACCTTGTGCATGGAATTTTCTAGGTCAGTTTTTATTCCAACAGGAGGGAAAGAGAACCCCAGGCTGGGCTCGTGAGAAATGCTCTGGAGTTGAGGGAGCCAAAGTCGAACGCACTGGGAATTCAGGAGCAAGTTCCTGGCCCTTCTTGATGGAGGGCAAACCAGGGACAATGTGGCAAGAAGAGTGGGATGTCCCCTTTGCCTCTGTGGGAGGAGACACATACCACTGCGTGGAGGAGAAGAGCAGGACAAGGGAGGCCTCTGTTCCCCAAAAGGGCAGGCATGCTGCAGGGGTGGCCTCAGGGGCTCAAGAAAGGGCAGCTGTGGCTGCAGGGGCAGAGGTTATAAAAAGGGATAACATGCCAAGACAGTGCTATTCAGAAGACCTTAGTAGGGGGAACCAAGTATGGGCAGGGAGGAGTCTGGAATGCTTAATTTGACAAATGGCTCCCAGCTCATGAGCACAAAAGCAGAAATGCAAAGGGCTGGGGTGGGGGGTGGGGCTCACTGGAGCATTCTGGGGCTGTAACCTCGGCCTTCAGGGCTTTGTGCTTTGGTGGTTAGTGGGAGGGTGGGCAGATTATAGCTGGTGGGCAAAGGCGGGATCTGGACATCTATGAATCCCTCTCACTGTCTGCTGTAAGCAACATTCAACTGGTTATATACTTTTTGGTGCCAAAGTGTCTCGGTTCAGGTACCAAACAATGACAGCTTAGGAAGGGAGCAGCCACTAAAGGGAAATCTGATTGCTTCTGTGAAACTCTGAATATCTTAAAGCACAAAGACAACTTAAAGGCACCCCTTAAATGTCAGGACCAAGGTACAGACTTGCCCTTATTCCAGCCCAAACCAAACTTCAGCACCCTGCTGACGCTCTGTGAGCCAAGAAAGGCTGCTGGTGGGGACACAGCTTCAGGGCCCTCCCTGATGGCTATTCCAATCCAAGGAGCTTCCCTGATTTGATGCAGATACCCTTGGAACCCTCTCAAGTAAAGTGGGGCCATCAGGAAGAACTCAGAGGTAAGCTACCCCCTTAAATCCAGAGAACCCACCTTCCAGACTGTTCTGGGATCCCAAAAGTCTGTGAGGTCCACCTGGATTTGGCCACAGTGACATGGATTTGAAGCCAGATCAAGATGCCAAGGAGCCTGTTGGCCCAGCTTTCTACTGATGCTGGAGCCAGAGCCAAAGATGGCCTGATGTCTGCACATCCCAGTGACGCAATGTCCCCACCAGCAGCTCCCCTGCATATCAGGCCCCAGGGACTGAGAGCTGTGCACCATTCAGGCTCTCCAATTTGGGATTTCTGGGTGCAAGTCTCCACCCCCCACCCTAGTACTGACCAGAATGATGGAAGAACTCATCCATGCTGAGATCCCACAGGAAACCAAAGGCTCCTGAAGAAGTTTCTGGAGGCCAAGTCAGCAGCTAGGAGAAGAAAAAACAGGTTATCTGGGTCATTTCTATGAAGTAATAGTTGTAAATCTTGCTACTCCCTTATTAAATATGGCCCATTTAATCTCCACCAGTCTACACAGTGAAAGGATATTGTCATTACTGCCATTTCATGGGAACCCAAGCTTAGAGGGGTCAAGCAACTTCCCCAGGGTCACACAGCTAGGAAGCAGCAAAGCCAGGATCCAATTCTAGGCCTATGTGACTAGAAATCTCCTACTCTGTCCACCTCCCAGCGTGGGAGTCTTGGTCCTTCTGCCCCTCACTCCCTGTGGTCACAGCCACGCCCCTCCAGGATGGGGGCCAGTGTAAGAGAAAGAAAGCGCTCAAAAGCACTGACTGCAGTCAGCCGCACAGTGACAGGTGGCCCCTCTCAGTGACTCTCACATCATTTCCAGGTCAATGCCTTCACTCAGTCATCTGAGACCACTGACCTGGGAGGTCTTTGGTTCTGAGTGCAGACCCTCCGACCACCTGGTGGAGGGCAGGCCATCCACGTGATTCAAACCCACTGGGATCCTTACGGAATGCTCCCTGAGTCTGAAGGTCATAAACCGGGGACTCGGAATGTGAAGAGTATGACGTGGAGACGAGCAATGGGACAGCGCCCTTCCCACCAGTGCCATCCACTCTGGGGACACACGGCCTTCCCACC
>JAQQAC010002629.1:14034598-14133476 GCA_029783875.1 Phataginus tricuspis
ACACACGGCCTTCCCACCAGTGCCATCCACTCTGGGGACACACGGCCACGATGATGCTAGAGGTGGGGCAGCATCAGCAGTCCTGCTCCTGCCTACCGTGCGCCACGCTGTGCATTACGCCGTCCTCCTAAGTGTGCTGAGAGCTCAGTGTGGTGGACACCCTGGGCTTACCCTCCTTCTGGACGGAGGCTCTCATCCCCAAGGGTGGGGTGTTGCTGGTGTGGGGCTCTGAGCTGAGTCCCTCTCTGGGCACTGACCTGAGAGGAAGGGCCCTCTCCAAGTGCAGCCCTTTGGATTACGCTGAGCACCATGGCCATTCTGTGCATTTACCTGGGACACGTTTTCTAAAATCTTTCTATCCCTAGAGCTTGGTATATTGCAGGTCCTCGACTGACGTCTGCAAATGGATGAATGAATGCTGTTGTCACTGTGGGAAAATATGTTCCAAGAGGCAAGAAAACCAAAACCTCAAAAGTGAAGTTATCAGAGTCCATCCTGCTAAGGCCTGTAGTGTGACCACGAGTCACTGTGCTTGGTAGATGTCAGCTGCCCTGTTCCTCCTTCCCCTCCAGAGACAAAGATGTTGGGCAGGGTCTCACCCAGAAGGCTCCCAAGGCCAAGTGCACCCCTTTCACTGACCTGACTTCAGCTGCGGAGGGAGGAGGAGCTTATGTTTCTCCTTCCTGAAGAGGGAGAACTAAAACCTCTGCACTAACTTCATTCCTTCCAGATGATGCCCAGGCCCTGGCAGAAACCGAAGGGGACCACAGGGACGAGCAGATCACAGGACTTCCTCACTTAATTGTCACGTGGGACTACAGGCCCAGTTTACAGAGTAAGAAACAGGTACAGAGCTGATGTTAAATAACTTTCTCAAGGTCACACATAGTAAGTGGTAGAGCCAAAGTCACTCCCTGGCTGGGCCTCTGTTCTACAGCCTGTCCAGTAAGAGGTGGGGGGAGGGGCAGGACAAGGCACCCCTCCCAGGGCCGTGCAGGGGCACACAGGGCCCTCTGTGGATGACATCTCAGACAGGCTCTTTGTGTCTCCCAGGGCCTGACTGTGTTTCGTCATACGCTGTACAAGGAGCAAAGAGAAGAGGCACTGACAGGACAAGAAGAATGGCCACACTGTTCCCAGCTGCTAGCCGCCATTCCCACCAGGCCTGGGGGAGGGGAAAGGTGACGGGAAGGAGCCCAGGAGGAAGAGAGGGCTGGTGGGCTCTTTCTGGAGGGCAGCCAGTCAGCCCAGGCTGCTGTTCCTAGAAGATCTACCCCGGCTCAGCGGCTCTAATTTATAGCTGGCGTCCAGGATCCAACTGGCAAGAATGAGACAAGCTGGGACTTGTGGCCTGCCTGTCCCCAGGCAGGGACAGTCCTGGGTGGGGGCCAAGGCTGGCATCCTCATGACTTGCATTCAAATCACAGCACCCGGTTTCCGGACCATCCCTGCTGGCTTCTCTCTTTCTCAGTGCAAAGGTTTCAAGCCTAGGGCAGAATGCATGTCTCCCCAGGGCAAAATGTTGCACCAGCAACTCTAAGGGAAGAAAGAGGAAGGCAGAACAGTTGTTCTAGGCTTTTCCAGCTGACCTACAACTCCACAGAGGGGAGCAAATGCTCAAACGCCCAAGCACCGGTGGGTCTGAATTCGGGAGGCCCTCACCCTCCAGGCGCCCTGCAGGGCTGCATGAGGCAAGGGCGGGACCCAGCCTCAGAGGGTTAAGGGTGGGCACCACAGCAGCACCTGCTGAGCGGCACGGACGGGACCACAGGGAGGACTTCTCGGGGCACAGGAAACACGTGAGGCACGCACTCTGCGGGGTGCAGAGCGACTAGTCTGCTCCCGGCGCCCCCCTGACTCTGTCATCACAGGCCTCCTCCCTCCTCTTGCCTCAGAGAGGACAAACCCAGCAGCACCCAAGGCCAGGAGAAGGTGGGTGCCCATGGCCCCACCCGCCAGCAGCGGACAGACAAAGCAGCAGGACCGTTCCCACCACCTAGCGGCAGGTGTGTGGTCCTCACCTGGAGAGCCGCTGCAGCACAGGCACGGGGCAGTCGGCGGTATGCAGGTAGAGGTTGCTCAGGAGGCCACTGCGCAGGAAGGAGAGCTGCTGGGCCAGCGAGGAGCTGCAGGGGCAGAGGGGCAAGGTTAGGGGAGGCCCTCAGGCTGGTGGCCTGGCAGCCTTCCGAAGCATGCCTGTCTCACCATGGGGGATTTTCATATTTCAGCCTCACCGGATGCCAGGATCACATCAGTATGCAATTGCTGCAGACAAAAGTGCTCACAGCCCCCATGCAAGGAGTGGTGGGAAGGAAGACAACCCCCGCCACCAACAGGATCACACACTCTCACACCATCTAAACACATGACTGGAAGGTACATTTTGTCCTTTCCGGTTGAGGGAGGGGGAAAACAGGTAGTAAACCAAGGTTGCGAAAAGATGTGTGTGGAGGTGAGGTGAGAGCCCAGGAGTCACACCTCCCAGTCAAAGGCTCCGGGCTGCAGCCAGCAGGCTGAATTACTGGGGGGGGCATGTGGGGCCCATATCCAGGCTCTGGTTACACAGACCATTTCTGCCCCAGCCTTGTGTTTTTCCGAAACAAAGGGGACACCTGAGAAGATGGGAAAATAACAAAAGGGGCCCCAAATGGGGAAATTCTGGGAAGGAAATAACAAGGGTGCCACAGAGATTCCTGAGAAGCCATTGAGCAGCAACTGTTGCAGAATCAAGGGGAATGGAGTTCAGACTGGCCTCATGGCCGTGGCCATACCCTGCGTTTCCACCCACCGTGGGGTCCTCTGGGGCCTCTCCCTTCTGGCAGGCGCTCTCACAATCAGAATGCTGGTGTGGAGAGGAGCCATGCCTGGGGTACACTGCTGCCTGGCAGATCTGGACCTACAGGATCCCAAGTTCCTATGAACCAATGAGTTGATACTTCTGGCAGTTTTAGGACCCCTGGTGGAAGGTGCTTCAGAAGTCATCTCAAAGGGGCTGGCTGGACGCATATCACCCTCCCCGGACTCCTGGTCACCCTGGGAGGCTGGGTTTGGCATAGAGTTTTCTACTCTCTCTGCATTTTGTGAATGCTCCTTTGCTTTCTTTTTCTAGATAATGTCCTAAAAGCAATTAATACAGATTCCAGGAAATTAAAAAGTAATTTCATGTTTGGTCTTTTTAATTGACAAATTTGTGCAAACAACATTTCAGATCGCATTTAAAGCCATGACCCTAGATAGACATTTCCTTGGTCAGTCCAACCCTCCTCTTCTCCTTTTTAAAAAGACATATTTTAATCTGCCAGGAACAGAATGCTCTAAAACAAAGATTCTCCTCTGAGCCAAGTTGCTGTCTCCTTGACTATGTCCAGGCAATTTACAAATTGTATATGTTTTCCAAATCATTTAGGTTCAGAGGAGAATGTGGCTTTGTTCCTGTGTCTGTGAAGCTAACAACTCTAAAATAGACCTTTATTTGTGTATACAAACATGTGTGCACCCCAGGGCTGCTGGCACACCCCACTCTGCTCCATGTGCTTAGTCACACCAACACTTTCATGAACTGACCCCATGATGCATGCATGATTCAAGCACACCCCAAATGCAGACAATACCCAAGCAAACACTGTCTGGAGGACCTTACAGATTGGCAGGACCTGGCCTGGAGCCATGTGGCCAGGAGGCTGGTGCTCTGGGGATTCAAGACTCTGGCTCTGGCATTCTGTTGGTGGGCACCTGACCAGCTGCTCAGTAGGAGAATTGATTGTATAAGCCCCTGTTGACTCAGATCAACGTATTTCCAACTGCTGCTTTGAGGGAAAGACACCCCTAGGGTTATAACATCTCCCTTCTGCTACAGCCTTGCAGCAGTTTCTGCCAGAAAAATGATCACTTTGCCTTCAAGTTCATTGCCACTGAGTTAGGTTTTGTCTGTAACAACAGCAGCAAGAGATGGGGAAACGGGGCATGGTCCAGTGGTGCCTTGAAGTGAATGACTTTTAAAGAATTCTATGCCTAGAGCTAGATGAGATGCAAGGAATCTCCTCTGCAGGCTGGATCACAAGCCAAGTGTGCATGTTCAGTGTAAGCGTGATGCTGCTTCACCTCTGCTGACCACAAGCCCTCTGGCTGTTCAAGGGAAGGGACAAGGCCAATGGCACAAGTCACCTCTAACTTAGTGGAAGGGCAGGGCCAGCCTTGTATGCAGACACTGCCTTGATCTGTGGGACAGTCTGCAGGCAGCACCTGGTGGGAGGAGAAGGAGGGCAGTGGGAGGTGTGTGTATGGAAAGTTCAAAAACTTTGGGTTACAGAATCAACTGCTGTTAGATTTACAAAAACCCAGGTCATGTCCCCATGAATGGTGATGCTGGGGCTAAGGGGGTGCTATGGCAAAGCCAATACTAAGGTCAGAGGTGACCCTAAGTGTGTCAGAGGACCCTGCAGCAGGAAGAGGAGGACGGGGCCTCTTCGGCAGCAGACGCCATGCAGGCCTGGTTGAGAACGAAGCCCCGGCTGTCAAACCTGAGGATCCCAGCGAGGCGGCTCACACCCAGGACCACGGCACCCACAGTCAAGAATACTGCTAATCCCCAGCCACTATGGCAAGGACAGAGGGCCGCAGAAACACATGGAAGGAAGGGGGACAATTAGCCAAAGAGGGGAATCACACTACACCAGGGGCCAGCATGGGTCAGCATGTTGGGCCTCTGGGCAGAGCTCTGACCTTCCACTTGGGCTGTGCGGTCCTGGGTAATGCCCAAGGGAAGATTCTTCTATGGCCTCATCTGTTTTATGGGCAGCAGTCCCGAAGAGCAAAGTCTCTTTATTACCTTGGGAATGCCGAGGTCACTTATCCCAAGTGATGGCAGAAGGATAAACACCAAGTGTAGTTATTTATACAGTATCTGTTTCTGTGCCTCTGCCAAGTCACTCAAATAAAAAGTTTAAAATGCAAAGGGAAGACAGAAATGAAGAACGGTCAGAGCTTTCATTCCTGCTCTTTTCTTTCCTCCCTTGTGGGCACTGCTCCAGCCAGAAACCCAGAGACCCCAGCAACAAGCTAGCTGGCTGGTTCCACTAGCTTTTTATTTTGGGGGCAGCTGCAGCCAGTTGGGCTGCTCAGCTCTGTCTATACTCTTTAACTGCTGGATTTACTTCACCCAGGCTTCAACCTCAGCATGCCAGGAAGAGGAGGAGGTCTTGGCAGAACAAGAGCTGGGACTGTAGGCCTCAGGGAGATCTGGTCCACAAGAACCGTTCATGTCAAGGCAGCTCAGACCCATCACTCTGTCCTGCCCGCTGGGGGGTATTCATGGAGGAGGGCCCCAGCCAGCCCTCCGGCTCCCTGAGAATACTCTGCGAACACCTCACAGGAATAGTGGCAGATGCATCCAGAGGACAAATGGATCCTGACACTCCCTCACGCACTGTGGGAGCCCAGGAAGACCAAGAGTAATTTGGCAGGCAATGTCCACCCTTCCCAGGCAGCTTGCTGCTGCCTCTGAGCTGCCTGTGGGCATTGGTCCTGAAGCTTTTCCACAGGGGATGGGAATCAGATTTCTTTTTGAACTGTTGTCAAGAGAGGAGGAAAGAGTTCAGCCCCTGGTATCAACTTCTGTGATGAAGGCATGTGACTCTGGTCCCAGGGCACCTGAGGTCACACACCCAGCTGGGTGATGAATGAGAGCGGATGGCCAGGCCAACTGCAGTCCCACAGCTGTGTGTTCCAGGGAGCTGTGTTCTTGCACACAAATTCGTGTAGGTTCGATCCGGGAGGACAAGGCCTCTGACACAAGGCTGCCCGCTCTGGCTCTGCGATCTGAGACAGATTGCTTAATCTGTGCCAAGATTTCCCACTTGGTACAGTGGAAGAAAGATAGTATCCCTTTCACAGGACAGTAAGAAGTGAGTCTCTTTCAAGAAGTGATTTTTTAAAATTCCATTCACAATTTTTCTAAAACCTCTAGTGATAATAATGAGGCATGTTCACTATAGAAAGTTTTAGAAAACAGTATAATTAGGAAAATAAAAGTTACCCATAACCTCACATATGTCTTAACTTTTTGTACAGCAAGAACCATACTTGCTTGAACCACACTACTTTTCTGAGAAATCAAGTAACCTTTTACTCCTCCCCAATTTTCATGTTTCCAGTTGAACACAACAGACAATTATTGAATGACTAGGATTTCCCACTCTTGTGCCTAGACCTGAAGTCCTTGGCACAAACAGGAAATAAAAGACCCCAAGGCTAAACAGTGACCTTCAGGAAGTGGCCCCTACCCACTGCATAGTGGGGGTCCTCTGACCTGATGGTAAGGTGGTGGGCATTCCTCCAGAACCAGCCCCTCTGTGCTTCATTAGCATACTTGAGGGAGGAGGGTCTGAATTCCTCACACCAGGAAAGCTGGCCAGCCACCTGGCTCCACTTGGCAGGGCTGCTCTGCTCCCAGGTCACCGCTCCCTGGGCCATCTCATCTGTCAAACACTTCCTGCCAGCCTCCAGTCCTAGACAGAGAAAACCTACTGCGGCGCAAGCCACTGCTGAGGCCGCTCAGGAAGACGCCTTCCTGTTCCCTCCTCTCTGTCCCAGGCCTGCCCAGCCCTTTCTTTATCCTTGTCCTTTCTCCAGCTCTTCTATCTTTCTTCTTTCCTCTTCTTTCCTTTTTTCCCCCTTTTTATCATCTCTTTATCAGAACCTTTTCAATTTGGCAATGTGAACCTTTACCAATATTCATACACTCAGAACCAATCATCTCACGTCACATCCAGGGATATAGTCCAGACCTCCAAATATTTATGTATAAAGATATTCTTTACCACATTCTTAGAGCAGAGAAATAACATAATGTCAAGAAAAATGAGCAAAATGATTAAACATGTTGGGGCATCAATGCCATACAATATTATTTCACCATTTTTTTCACATTTCATTGACATTAACATTACATGGTCTAACTGCAATGTTTGGGTCTTGTTTAGATCCTGATTTGAACAACATATAAAAAAACCTAAGATAAGGAAATATGAACACTGATATGAAGAAACTATAGTTTTTGGGTGTAATATAGTATTTAAATCATACCTAGAGTTCCATCAGAGACACAAACTGAAGTACTTACAGATTAAATTATATGCATCTGGGATTTGCTTAAAAATAATCCTGAGGGACCAGTGTTAGTGGCCAGGGTAGAGATGGAACAGATTGACTTTGCGTTGATAATTGATGAAACTGAGTGAGGAGCGCGTGGAGGGCCCTTACACTGTTCTCTGCTTTTATGTGAGCTCAACCTTTCCATGGTAAATGGTTTTTAGGGAAACATATCAAAATGTTATCTTTCTATTATAAAATAAGGTCGATTCAGAATTAATGAAATAGACATAAGAAAGCCCTGAATAGCTGGAAAAGAGAACAAGATTCCTGCTTCCAAGAGGCCAGAGAAGCAGTTCCAGCTCTGCCCCTCACGGGCAGGGGTGGGTCAGGGGGCTGCTTTTCCAGCCCGGCCGCCAGGGCCCAGCAGGGCACCCACCTGTGTGGGCACCTGGTGAAGGCCACAGCCCTGAATCCTGGGAGCTTTCCTTCCTAGTCTTCGATATACAAACTCACAATTACAAGTATTGGATGTCACTGTGGTAAAGTTTTAAAAAATCCCCTTTAAAAGCAAAAGAGTAGCTATGTGATAATGATCATGAATTTACTTCCACAGAGAAGAGAACAAGGCCGCCGGCCTGATGCCGCACAGCGTTGCTTGCCGGTGGTAGAGACGTCCTTCCCAGAGTGAGGATCCCACAGCCTGCAGAAGGCAGGGTTGCCGACAGTCAGGTGGAAGTGATGATGACATGCTCCGGAAAGCTGCCGAGTGGCCCGGGAGGTGGCTCCAGGGCTGGTGGAGGCATCACCCCCAGGCACATAAGAGTCTGACTAAAGAAGTTCCATGAAGTGGAGTGCAGGGCTGTGAATACATGATCTAACATATGCTCTGATGCAGGATTTTTAGAAGTACGTGAAGTCTCAATTAGTACGTTAAATATAAGTAGACATGTGTGCTATTTCATCCGTATCCGTAAAAGTAGCCGCATCCAAATCGGCCCAAACACAGACTGGATTTCCTCCCTGGGAGTGCTCCTTATCACTGGACTCCGTGATGGAAGGGGTCTGGCCATACTGCCCACATTTACCTGAAGAGCACCTCTTCCGGGTCACACTGTGGCTTCAGGCGTGAACAATCCAGGATGCAGGGCAGGAGGTGACGCCTGGGTAGAAACCCAGTCTCGCCTGGATGCACTGCTGGGAGAGCCTGTGGTGACAGGGAGAAGCGCTCCACCAGCATCCGGCAAAGCAAGAGACAGAAGAGTCACGCACCAGCAGGTACCCCTGGTTGGCAGCCTGGAGGAAGGTGCGCCGCAGCCATGGCCTGGTGGGGACACCAGGGGGGACAGCGCCACCTGCTGACAGAGGAAGAGCCCACAAGATGCAGACTAGGGAGCCCGTCCTCTTCCTGTCATACGCCCCCTCCGTCCCTTATGGCCTCAGTCCCTGAACCAGAAGTCCTGGTCCCAAACACAACACCCCCACACCCGTCGGCTCTGTTCAGCTCAGACTTTCACTGAGTGCCCACGAGGTATGGGTGCCAGGTGCTGAAGGATGAGTCAGGCAGGCATGCGCTGCCCTGGCAGGCCCAGGAGAAGTGTAAACAAATCACTGCAATACCCTTCAGCAAGTGGACCGGCCCCAGAGCTACCTGCATGGCTGGGGCAGAGGAGAGACGCCAGGACATCTGCGCCATGAAGGAAAGCCTCCACTCTTCCTCTGTGCAGCAGTCCTGAAGCTCTTGGGACCAGGAGGACTTCCCGGTCCTGGGGGTCTGACTTAGTCAGAGCTGGGCCCCACAGAAAGGGAAAGAACAGAGAAGAGGGGGCACCCTGAAACTATATCAAGATGGGGAGGGCAGAACCGTCAGGCCTTACTGGCTCACTTAAGAAGGAACAGGGGAAATGGGGTAAGTTAAGATGATTCCTCAGAATGAGGTAAATCTCTGCACCTGAAGGACTAGAAGGAACACAGTACACTGGTGGGTGAAAACAGGAAGTTGCAGAATAGCAAGTGTGTGTGTGTGTGTGCGCGCACAGACACAGGAACACATACATTCTTAGACACAAGCAACACCCCACATGCATCAGACACACCCAACTTTGAGGCAGGGTCATCCCTGGGACACAGGATTTGGGAAATGGCGAAGGAGGTGGAGACATTCCTGCTCACTTCATACACCTGTGTGCTGCTTGACTTTGTGGTGACACGACACACACCACTTAACAACGAAATGAAACAAGACTGGGCAACACACACCCTCTCACCAGAGGACAACCTTACCCGGTACCAGCCAGGCCCCGAAACAGTGAACTAGGAGGGGAAACAGCACTGGGGGCCCCCATTAGGACCTGGGACACCAGCAGGCGGAGCAGCGCAGCTGGCGGCTCACTGCTGGCCAGATGAAACCTGTCCCACTTTCTGGCCGAGGGACCTAATGTAAGGCACCAACACGTTATCACGGAGTCATCCTGAGGACAACACGGCACACTGGATGGGAATGACACTGGAAAACCAGGGAGGCTCTGAGTCTGCAGTCTTTTGGAAGCAGCCTCAGCAAACCACCACACAGATGGTAAAACTATTTTCTGTTTTGTTCATTTCATTACGTTTCTGAATAGCTATGGCTTTTTAGTTGCTTTTATAATTTAACAAATGCACAAATCATTGGAAGTCTGTAAGGACCAGGCTCATCTGTAAAAGGGTCTTAGCCCTGTCCCTCAAACCATCGCACAAAGGGACTTGTGTGATATTAAATATAATGCATGTGCATTACTAAGAGCTGAGATGACCCTCACTCATCTAATTGAGGATTTCCTGTGCAGCCCAAAGTAAGGATAAAGGATGATGTTGTGGTTTAAATATCCTCCCCTCCCCTGCCCCACCACACACACAAGGTCTTTCAACTTTTAGAAATAGAGAACACAGGATGGCATCCATTCAAGATGCAGGCCAATCTTTGGAGCATGAGTGGAAGCTCTGCTCTGAGTGTTCAGGGCAACTGTGGCCGTCATGTGACTCCTGGTCACAGGACACTTGCCCGGCAGATGGTGACGAGCCCCCAGCTTCAGTCGCACCCCTTCCAGACCCACATCCCTCTTTGGCCCCCAAGCCCCCTTCAGGGATAAAGAGGCTGCTGGTTTTGAATATCAGGGAGTAATTTTCTTTGAAGCAGAGAGTTGAACTGTCCCATCAAAATGATCCCACATCAAAACAACCACCTCAAAGCAGCTGTTGTCAAAAGGCTTTCTCAAAGTACCACTTGAAAACGTCATGTGGCCAGAAAATCGTCAGTGATTTCAAAGCCTGAAACACTTCCTGTCTTAAACCGGTCACCCGGATAACTTCTCTGGGGAATTTCAACACATCCAAGCAATGACTTCTAGAATCCTGGATGAACTCAGTAGAAAGGTAAAAAGCTAGAATAACTATTCTTACCACAGAGATGTTTTTAAAAAGGCCTTCAAAGGTTTAATTCCAAGGCTATCTACCTTGTGAGTAGGGAACCTGGGAACCAAACCCACAAGTCCCAGCTGCAACAGAAAATTGCTCTTTATCACTTGTGATGCCACCAAGGCACTCTTGTCCAGGGAGGCGTGGGCCAAACCCACTGAGTTCGGTCTTCCCCTTCCATCACACCTTCCGGGAATCACCCTGGGTCTCTGGGCAGTGTGAGTAGCTCTCTGCCTATCTGGAGTGGCTGTTCAAATCTGAACATTCACAGATTTCCACAGGGAAAACTGGTACCAGTTAAGAGGCAGGTCCTCCTGATCTAGGCTTGGGATTAGCAAACTACAGTCTGCAGCCATCTCCTACCCGTTTCTGCAGACAAGGTTTCATTGCAACATAGGCCTGACTGCTCATTTATGTGCCATCTATGGGAGCTTCCCCATCACAACAGCAGAGCTGAGTGGTTGCAGTGTATGGCCCTCAAAGCCTAATATAATATATTTACTATTTACAAACTTGACAGAAAGCTGCTGATCCCTAATCTAGTCCAGAGAAGATCCCAGGGGTGGGATCAAGGGGCGGCTTGCACCCCCCAAATGAACTCTTTGATCCTGTGCCTGCCCTCACACCTTCTAGCCCAGGTCACGAAGGCTTCCCCAGTTTCATTAAAGATAACTCCCCTCGCCCAGTAGCTCAGGTCCAGACCCTTGGGTCTCCTGGAGTTCTCTCTCACCCTCCATGTATCTCCTTATCAAGTCCTGTCAGCTGGGCCCTGAACATATACCCGGAACTTGCCTCCTGCCCCCCACCCAACCCTCACTTCTCCGGGATGACTGCCATGGCCTCCTCCTTGCCCCCATCTCCTTTCTGCCATCGCACCCCCCAACCCTCCAGCCTATCTTTGACACAGCGCAGAGGATCCGGTTCAGATGGAGGCGGCCAGCTCAAACAGAGGAAAAGCTCTGGCCCTGAGCCCTCCCTTCCCTCCCTGCCCTCCTCCCCCACCTGCCCCCTCACTCTCCCACAACACACCTGCTGTGCCACTGCAGGACCGCCTAGAGTTGCCTCCCACCTTCTTCGAGGCTCTGCTAAAAAGTCAACTGCTCCCCGAGGGCTTCCCTGACCCCTCATCCAAAATCTCACAACCCTCCCACACTCCATATGCCCCTCCTCTCTTCTTCCCACTCAGCACAGTCACATCTTCCGATTGGTCATATCCAGGTCATCTCCCTGACTTGAAAGCAGGCAGTATGAGGGCAGAGATCCTACTGTCCCAGAGTCTGTAACAGAGACTGGCACAAAGTTGGCATTCATAGGTGTTTGCTGGATGGACAAACAGATGGATGGATAGGCAGATAACAGGTCCCCTGAAGATGGATTTCAATTGCATCTTTGAGACACCGTGGTACAGATGAGTCCAGCCCTCCCTCCAGTCAATGGCCAATTAAATCAGGGCCTGCGGACCCCTGTCCAGATGACAGCACTGACAAAAGTTACCTTCATTTCCCCAGGCAGGGAAGATTAAAAATGTCATGTGGCCATTATTTTCTCCTTCAGAAGCAGTTTTCATTTATACTGTGATTTTGTGTAGTTATTTTCCCAAGAGATCGGATTCTATGAATTTGGGTTGACGTTGGGGTAGAGCAGGCCATGTTTACATCTGTGTGTCCTTAAAGACCCACACTGGGCCCTGCACACAGTAGGTGATCAAGCATTTCTGGAGATAATGAATGAATGTGGGTTTAAGAGAAGGAGGCAGCTTGAAAACTCATAAATGGACACAAATTGCTGGCTGAAACTCTGTCCAAAACTGAAAGCTGGTCAACACTTAAGAGGCAGGTGCAGGGACTCCACCCTAAGTGGACAGGTCCCTACCCCCAACCTGTGCGCACTCCCCCTACCTGTGCTCCAGTGTGAGAGGCACTCCATCTTCGCTGAGATCCGGGGAGTCAGGGGTGGGATGCTCCTGCAGAAGCAGCTTCTCTCGCTCCCGCTCAGGGCCTGCTCCCTGCCGAAGATGAGAGCCGGCAACAGCACTGTTCCAGCCAGCCAGCCCCACCACTGGGCTGCTGAGACCCCAGGAACAGGGTAAAGCCTAGGGTGCCCAGAGGGCGGGTGCTGCCCTTGTCTCCTTGCACAGAGGCCTTCTCTGTTCTCCCTTGGGAGCCCTGGGAGCCTCCCCAGCCCTTGCCCTGCCCTCCAGGGGCTCACTCTGGCTTTTCTCACAGGTCCTCAGTTCCAAAAGATGTCATCTACAAACCAGGCCTCCATCTTGACTTCAGGATGATTTTCAGCTCAATGTGCCCAAGCCCCTCTAACCCATGTCTAATTCTGAATTCTTCTCCACACAGGCCCTAGCATCCCAGCCATGCCGGTCAGCACATTCATCAGGAGCCCCTCACCCTCCTCCAGGGAACCCACCTCATCACCATTCACCTACTTTCCTATCCTGCCCTTTCCATCCCTTCTCCATAATGCAGCCTGAGCCATTTCTCTTAAACACACACAGCCACTACCTGCTTAAAATTCTCCCATGAGTGGACCCTGTGTTCATGAAGCCCCACATGATTCACATGGTTCACACCAGGTATCCACCCCAACTCTCCCTTCCCCAGCACTGAAAATTTCAGTCTTAGCCAAACACTAGAATGTCTTTCCCATCCACCTTTACATGTGTGGTTGCCCATGTCATCCCCCAAGTTTCAAGGATAAGGACACCTCTGGGGAGCCTCTTCTGACCTCCAGTTTAAATTAAGCACCACTATTCTGGGCCCCTCCATAGCAACTTTACAGCACTGGAAATACTACAGTCATTATGCTAAATCACCAGGCGAGCAGGAGCTATGCCATCATCTCTGTACATACAGTGAATGGCAGAGGGCTCAGTGCAGAGCAAAAGCACCAAAATGCCAGGTGCACTGATGGGCACGCATTCAGATTCCCCACAACTGTTCACTTTCCTGGCTTGGGGAGCAGAGCATTTATGGCCTACCTCAAACTCTGGACCCAGAGACATTTTCACCAACCCCAGTCTGGGACCCATCCACCTCCCATGCTCAGCCCCAAAACTGAGGCCTGGGACCAAGGTATTCTCAGATCTTGAACCCTGGACCAAGGCCCCAGCTTTGAACCCAGATCGAGGCACTGCTGAATCCCGAATCTAAGACCCACGTGCCCAGCTCTCATCTGGACAGAGGATTCAGGTATCGCCACCCTGTTGAACCCTTGGTCCGTGGTGACCCCAAACACTCACCAGTCCCAGCTCTGCTTAGGGACTCTACGCCTCCATTCCCTGAAGTCCCACAGTGGAGAGGACCAAGGGGTAGGGTGGGATAAGGGCCAACCAGGAATGGACAGACACATTAGTATTGCTGCAACAATAAAGGGTGTTGCACTGCTTGAGATGAAAAAAAAAAGAAAGAAAGAGAAAAAAGGGGGGCCATCTACTGTATTTACAGCACAGTGCTGGGCCCTGGAAATATACACACATGGCCCCTACCTGAAACTCTTAACTAGAAGGAAATATACCCAGGCAAAGGAGTTAAACAACTAAAGTCAGTGGCTACCACTAAGAGCGGACAGGAGCAGCATGGAGGAGGGAAATGACTCAGGTGGGCCAAAGGGCCAGGAAGGGACAAAGTAAAGGGAACACTAATTCGTCCCCCATAAGTGTAACTCCCCCCGGTGGGCAAGCACACAGGGCTGGGAACTATAGGAAACAGAAGAGTGAGTCATCATTCTTCCCAGCAGGAGAGGCGAGGCAAGAACTGAAGCATTAGACTTCAGCAGCACCGTCCCTACCTGCAATTGCCTCCTGCAAAGGGAATATGCATGCACAAAGCAAAACAAAACAGGAGGAGGCGTGGGACAAAGAAGAATGGAGCACATGAGCAACCTGCTCTCATTCCACCAAAGAGCAGGTCCCCAGCAGGCAGTCTGCCCCAGAGCAGGAACATGCTGTCCCGGGGCCCCAGTCCTTGCATGCCCCATGTCCCGCACAGTGCGAGGAGCCTACTCTGTGGAGTAGGGTCCTACCCACACGGGCCCTCAGTGAACGCCAACCACTTCACGTGGTCTCCAAAACCTCTGCCTCCTCAGGACTTCCAATTCTGATCAGACATGAAACTAACTTCTACGTGCGATGCAGCTCACTCCAGCACCAAGGAGAAAGTGGCCATGATTTACGAGCTCTGGGAAAATGAGCACAGTGCGCCCAAGTGCTGCTCAGAACACGAAATGCCAGGCTCCCTGCATCTACCCACAGCACCATCGAGGCAACAGTCAGGCTGAACCCCCCAGTGCCACAGCTGCCTGATCTGCCCATGGCTCTCTAACAGGACACTCGAATGGGAGTCAATAGTTCCCAAACTGGCATGAACAGAGCCAAGGCAGAAACAGCACCAGGGACCAGGGCTCTGTATGTAGTGGGGGTGCAGGGCTCTCTGCCTCGGAGGGGCCCCCTTGAGTTGGCTGCTGTCCCATGTGCTTGTTATTAATCACACAGGGCACTCCAGGAGGCACACTGTGAAGGGTGGGGGTAGGCTGCTTCCTCCCAATAGGAATTTGCTCTGGGTCTTAGAGGGCAATCCCCTGAAATTGCTGCCAACCCCACAGAAATGAACACCCCATGATGGACCCTCTCCCACACTCACCTTTTCTCCTGCAATAAGTAATCTAAGCTATTGACATAGCTCTGAGCCCCCAGAAGGGAACTGGAAAAACAAGACATGGGAATGGGGAGGAGATAGAAGAAGAGTAAAATTCAATCTGAAGTAAGCCCTTTACTTCCTTTGCTTACTTTTCTAAATAAGAAGTACATTCAAATGATTAAGAAATCAAAAAGCATAACACCATACAGTAAAACATCTCCCCTCACTCCCTTCCCAGCTCTCCACGTCCCTCCGACAGGTGGCCACGGTGGTGCAGCATGCTTTGAGGCACAGCTCCTGCACAGGCAAGCACACAGTAGCACGTCACAGAGTCCTCCTCAACACTAACAGCAGCACACTACAGGCCGCCCTGTACTGTGTCCTCTTGAAGGTCATTCCATGACAATACTACAGAGTACAGAGATATCTTTTTAAAAAACATTGTAAAGGTATTCTGATGTATGACTAGAACATAATTTATTAGTTCCCTAGTGGTAGGCATTTAGGTTATTGACAATCTTGGGCTATTACCAATAACTGAGCCCTACTCTTAGGGTAAATTTCCTGGATTGATGGGTCCTTAAATGCCCCCCATAATCTGCCTAGCAACAACAGTTTATTCCCCGCTTGAAGTGCATCACTGAACATTCTGCTAGGGATCCCAACACACTGGACCACAGTCAGCCTGAGTCTTTGTGCCTGACCTAGCCCAGACCCCAGCACTGAGGTCCCTCCTTTCTGCAGGGCCACAGCCTGAGCCTTGGTTGTGAAAGTCTTGAAGGGCCCTACACCAAAGAGGTGTCAAATTTGGCACCACCCCAAGCCATCTATTAGCAGAGGTTAGGAACAGAAATAAAGGAAGAGGTATGGTCCAGCTTGGGGGGTTCAACCTCCCAGCCACGAGGGCCCAAAGGCTGGAGAGGGGCTGGAGGAGCATGGGGGCGGGGGGGTGAGGCTGAGGAGCGATAGCCATGGGAGGTGGCCCAAGGGCAGTTGGGGTGTGGCTGAGGAGAAGCCAAAAAGGGTAGCCTTGGGGTGACTGAGGAGAGATGGCCGAAGAGGGTGGTAAGAAGAGGAGGCCAAAGGGTGGCCACTGGCTTACCAAGGTGCAGCTGTCCACTGGACCTGCAGCCTCCTGGCTTGGGCCTGGTGTGTTCCAGAAAGGCTCCTCCAATGAGGCCAGGCCCCTCTTGAGTTCTGAGTACTGGGGCTGCTGCTCTAAGTCCTTGGGCAGCTGGAGGGCCAGTCTCCTCAGCCCCTGAGGCCCCGCTCTGGGGTGGGGCCATCCTGCTGGCCTGTGGTACCCCCATGTTCAGGAACTCCACAGGTGGGGGGCTCCAGTCAGTGGGGAACATATCCCCAGCTGCTTGCATCCTGGGCCTCTTGGACCAACTGGGAGCTGAGGTGGGGCCGCGTAGGTGCCGGGTGTGGTGGAGGAGCCCCTGGTGCAGAGGATGGTCCAAGCAACTGCCCTTCAGGCTGGGCAAGAGGATGGGCATGTCAGGGGCTGCCTGGGCCCCTGTGGATGGGAAAGAATAAGTGGTGGCCCCACCTGACCGCTGCCATCCCAGCCACTGTACCCTACTGGATGAGGAGAGGTGCAACTCAGGATTGCTATGGGCAGGATGCAAGGAAGTCCCTCAACTATGGGTTTTCCACTCCCCCATGGCCCCAAATCTCAGAAAGGCCCTACCTGCTAGGCGAGAGATACCTACCTTCTCTCTCTGGAAGGGCTAACGCTATCTTCTGAGGTCTGGCCATCTGCAAGCTGCTGGATGTTTCGCCCTGAAATGAACCGCCTGTCAGATGAGGTGAGCCTCCCGAAGAAGCTAAATGCTCTGAAGCCCTAGACTGCCTAAAGGAGAGGGCCTGGGTCCACTGGTGCCCAGAAGAGAACTCCCATCCAGCTCCACCCAAGAACCAAATACATGGATCATGAAGATCAAGTTGCTAAGGTGAAATGGGCTTGAACTAACCTCTACTTCAAGAATGTGAGGGAAAATGTAAAGACATTAACATTTTTTAAAAGCCTGTATAAAATTAAAATCAGCACAGCTCAATGGAAAAGTTGTGTTCTGAGATGGTGTCCTGCACATCTTGCTAGCTTGGTGGCACCCCGTAAGGCTGTTTGATCACAATGGGCAAGGCAGAGCTGTCTGGTCCCTGCCATTTCCCCTGCACCAGCACAGACCTGGCATGCAGTAGGGCTTGGTGCATTTCTGTTGAATGTATGAATGATTTAAGGAAACATCAGCCTGGTCCAATAAGCCTCCTCCAGTGTTAGAAGCTGCTGTCTTCAGCTAAGATGGACCATACCACATATAAAAACATCTCCCATCATATCCTAGGCTCAGATAAACAGAAATGCAAATGAAAGGCTAATAACGGAATGAGCTAATGTTCAAGGAAACAGCACTTTACAAAATATACAAATACAAACTCAACAAGAGTTCAAATATACTGGATTGTGAAGTATTCTTCAATAATGAAATACTCAAAAATTTTAAATGTGTAACAATGTTGATGTGACTGTGAAGAAATGCCTGTTGTTAGCACTGTAAAATGTTTTATTCTTCTTAGAGAGCAACCTATCACTATAAAAATAACTGCAAAAATGTCCATACCTGGGAGCAGGAAACCTCAGACCTCTGTCCTCCTCAAAAGCAATAATTAAGCTGGCAAAACCTGTCAGAACCAACACTGAACAGAACTCTAGAATCTAATAAAAAATCTAACCACTGATTGTAGGTTGAGGATTCAAGATGGCGGCATGAGAGGTGAGACAGAGAACTCCTCCAAAACCACAGATAGTGTGAGAAGAATATAGTTAATACACTAACCCTAAAACAACAACAGGAAAGAAGGCTGCACCAGACTACATACAGAACTCACGAACAGAGCAGACCTCACAAAACAGGATAAGGTGTGGAAGCCTTGATCCAGCAGGACCCGAGCCCTTTCCCCACCCCAGCTCACCAGCAGGAGGAAGAGAAACGGAGTGAGGGAGGTGGTAGAAACCTGGGAATGCTGAACACCTAGCCCTGGAGATCTGCTTTGTTAGCAGAAATCTACATTGTGTGGTGCTCTGGAGGATGGGGAGCTGGGACAGGTGGAGTGCTTGAGAAACAGATTCTGGCCATTTGTGGAGTACGGGATCCACACCCGGCCGCTCTGAGACAAGGGAAAGGCAGGCGGTCTGGGGTGCAGAAGGCACGGGGTTGGCACAGAGCTTGCTGCGCGGGAGAAGGTTGTCTGAGTGTGCTCTGCCCAGCAGATTGGGAACTTTGGGGAGCTTCAGGCGCTCCACCCCCTGGCTGGCTGTGTGTCCAAGGCCCCTCACAGTGATACGCAGCCTGCTGAGCCTTCCTCCTGGCCTGACAGCATTGGCTCGTGAACCAGCAGTCACTGCTCTGGTGTCAGGCCAGCCAGAGAGAGGCCTCACCTACAACAGCCAGAGATGCCAAGCAGAGAGGCTTATACCTGTGTGCTCGCCCACTGGCTGTGATACTGGAGACAGGCAGGGCAGACGGGAGTCAGGAAACAGACCTTTCCTCCCCCCAGGCACCAGCTTCGCTCCCCTACGACCCCCAACCTCACTCTGTGTGGGCAACAGAGGGCACCACACAGAAATATAAAACTTCAAAAGTACATGGTACAGACCAAAATATCACAAATTCCAGAAAAAGGGCCAAATGAAACTGAACTCACCGATCTTCCTGAAAGAGAGTACAAAATAAAAACCATAAACATGCTTAGGGAGTTACAGAAAAATACTCAAGAACTCAAGAACGAATTTAAGATGGAGATTCAATCATTAAGAAATTCGATATCTGAAATGAAACATACAATGGAGGGATTTAAAAGCAGATTAGATGTAGTAGAAGAGACGGCAAATGGAATAGAAATTAGAGAAGAGGAATACAAAGAAGCTGAGGCACAGAGAGAAAAAAGAATCTCTAAGAATGAAAGAATATTGAGAGAACTGTGTGACCAATCCAAACGGAAGAATATTCGTACTATAGGGGTACCAGAAGAAGAAGAAGAGAGAGAAAGGGATAGAAATTGTCACTGAGGAGGTAATTGCTGAAAACTTCCCCAATCTGGGGATGGAGATAGTCTCTCAGGTCATGGAGGTGCACAGATCTCCCTACACAAGGACCCAAGGAAGACAACATCAAGACATATAATAATTAAAATGGCAAAGATCAAGGATAAAGAAAGACTTTTAAAAGCAGCTACAGAGAGAAAAAGGATCACATACAAAGGAAAACCCATCAGGCTATCATCAGATTTCTCAACAGAAACCCTACAGGCCAGAAGGGAGTGGCACGATATATTTAATGCAATGAAGCAGAATGGCCTCGAACCAAGACTACTCTACCCGACAAGTTTATCATTTAAATTTGAAGGAGGGATTAAACAATTTTCAGATAAGCAAAAGCTGAGAGAATTTACCTCCCACAAACCACCTCCACAGGGCATTTTGGAGGGACTCCTAAAGATGGAAGTATTCTGAAGACTAAATAGATATCACCCAATGGATAGACAAAGAGTACAGAATATGATTCATAACATACAAAGAATGGAGGAGGAACAAAAAGGAGAAAAAAAAGAATCTTTAGGTTGTGTTTGTAATAGCATACGAAATGAGTTAAATCAGACTGTTAGATAGTAAGGGAATCACCCTTTGGTAACCATGAATCTAAAGCCTGCAATGACAATAAGTACATACCTATCGATAGTCACCCTAAATGTAAATGGTCTGAATGCACTAATCAAAAGACATAGAGTCACTGTATGGATAAAAAAACAAGACCCATCTATATGCTGCCTACGAGAGACTCACTTCAAACCCAAAGACATACACAGACTGAAAGTAAAGGATGGAAAAAGATATTTCATGCAACTAATAGGGAGAAAAAAGCAGGAGTTGCAGTACTTGTATTAGACAAAATAGACTTCAAAACAAAGAAAGTCACAATAGACAAAGAAGGACATTACATAATGATAAAGGGGTGAGTCCAACAAGAGGATATAACTATTATAAACATCTATGCACCCAACACAGGATGACCTACATATGTGAAACAAATACTAACAGAATTAAAGGGGGAAATAGAATGCAATGCATTCATTTTGGGAGACTTCAACACACCACACACTCCAAAGGACAGATCAACCAGACAGAAAATAAATAAAGAGACAGAGGCACTGAACAACATACTAGAACAGATGGACCTAATGGACAACTACAGAACACTCCACCCAAAAGCAACTGGATACACATTCTTCTCAAGTGCAGATGGAACATTTTCAAGAACAGATCATATACTAAGCCACAAAAGGGCCTCAATCAATTAGAAAGGATTGAAATTGTAGCAACCAGCTTCTCAGATCACAAAGGTATGAAACTAGAAATAAATTACTCAAAGAAAATAAAAGAGCCCACAAACGACTCCAAAACTACTAGATCTAATATCTGAATTCAGTAAAGTTGCAGGATACAAAATAATACACAGAAATCTGTTGCATTCCTGTATACTAACAATGAACTAGCAGAAAGAGAAATCAGGAAAACAATTCCATTCACAACTGCATCAAAAAGAAAAAAATACCTAGGTATAAACCTAACCAAGGAAGTGAAAGACTTATACTCTGAAAACTACAAGACACTCATGAGAGAAATTAAAGAAGATACCAATAAATGGAAGCATATTCCATGCTCATGGATAGGAAGAATTAATATTGTCAAAATGGCCATCCTGCCTAAAGCAATCTATAGATTCAATGCAATCCCTATCAAAATACCAATAGCATTCTTCAATGAACTAGAGCAAATAGTTCTAAAATTCATATGAAACCACAAAGACCCCAAATAGCCAAAGCAATCCTGAGAAGGAAGAATAAAGTGGGGGGAATTATGCTCTCTGACTTCTAGCTCTACTACAAAGCCACAGTAATCAAGACAATTTGGTACTGGCACTAGAACAAACCCATAGACCAATGGAACAGACTAGAGAGCCCAGATATAAACCCATGCATATATGGTCAATTAATATACGATAAAGGAACCATGGATGTACAATGGGGAAATGGCAGCCTTTTCAACAGCAGGTGTTGGCAAAACTGGACAGCTACTGTAAGAGAATTAAACTGAATTATTGCCTAACCCCATACACAAAAGTAAACTCAAAATGGATCAAAGATCTGAATGTAAGTCATGAAACCATAAAATTCTTAGAAGAAAACATAGGCAAAAATCTCTTGGACATAAATATGAGCAACTTCTTCCTGAACATATCTCTCCGGGCAAGGGAAACAAAAGTAAAAATGAACAAGTGGGACTATATCAAACTAAAAAACTTCTGTACAGCAAAGGACACCATCAGTTGAACAAGAAGACATCTCACAGTATGGGAGAATATATTCATAAATGACATATCCAATAAGGGTTGACATCCAAATTACATAAAGAGCTCATGCACCTCAACAAACAAAAAGCAAATAACCCAATTAAAAAATGGACAGTGGAGCTGAACACACTTCTCCAAAGAAGAAATTCAGATGTCCAACAGGCACATGAAAAGATGCTCCACATCGCTAATCATCAGAGAAATGCAAAGTAAAACCACAATGAGATATCACTTGACACCAGTTAGGGTGGCTGCCATCCAAAAGACAAACAACAACAAATGTTGGCAAGGATGTGGAGAAAGGGGAACCCTCCTACACTGCTGGTGGGAATGTAAAGTAGTTCAACCATTGTAGAAAGCAGTATGGAGGTTCCTCAAAAAAGTAAAAATAGAAATACCATTTGACCCAGGAATTCCACTCCTAGGAATTTACCCTAAGAATGCAGGAACCCAGTTTGAAAAAGACATATGCACCCCTATGTTTATTGCAGCACTATTTACAATAGACAAGAAATCAAAGCAACCTAAGTGTCCATCAGTAGATAAATGGATAAAGAAGATGTGGTACATATACACAATGGAATTCAGCCATAAGAAGAAGACAAATCCTACCATTTGCAACAACATGGATGGAGCTAGAGGGTATCATGCTCAGTGAAATAAGCCAGGTGGAGAAAGACAAGTATCAAATGATTTCAGTCATCTGTCAGTATAAGAACAAAGCAAAAACTGAAGGAACAAAACAGCAGCAGACTCACAGAACCCAAGAATGGACTAACAGTTACCAAAGGGAAAGGGACTGGGGAAGATTGGTGGGAAGGGAGGGATAAGGGGGAAAAAGGGGTATTATGATTAGCAAACATAATGTAGGGGGGGCACAGGGAAGGCACTATAACACAGAGAAGACAAGTAGTGATTCTATAGCATCTCACTACGCTGATGGACAGTGACTGTAACGGGGATTCTAGTAACCATAATATTGCTCATGTAACTGTACATTAATAATAGCAAGAAAAAAAAGAACATAGATGTTAGCATGCCTTAAAAAAAAAACTAACCACTATCAGGGAAATGCTTAATGAAGAAAGAAGCTGCTAAATTTCATAGTCTGGGTTTTTAATTTACCTGTCTATTATCCACTTCCAGCTCAGAAGTAGCCACAGGGACTGTTTGCTGATACCAGAGGGGGCAATACAAACTTTGTTCTCAAAAATTGTGGTTGTGTGTTTTGACCTGTCTCAATGCTTCCTGAGGGAATCTTCGCTGGGTCTTGCCTCTGTTTTACCCCTCTTGAAAATTTTTCAGAACTGGAGTGGCCTCCTGGATAGTATTTTCTGAAAGTATTTAAGGCAAATCTATCAGCCACAGACACCTGGGTCAAGCAAGAGAAAGACTGGACAGCCTGAAAAGGAAGAGTGTGAGAAAGGAGATACATAAAAGAATAAAGGTTTTGAAAAGCTCGCACATAAGCCAGAGTCTTGAAGGCCACATGCATACCAAAGGCTGACACCTACTGGGGGAAGACCTGAGAAGATAAGAACACCAAGAGCTTTCACCTCTGGCTCATCATTAGATTCCACAGAACTGGGAAGCGAAGACTAAGGCAGAGTTGCCAAAGACTTGGCTAAGTGCTGAGGGAGCACTCTGACACAGAGCCCACTGCAAAGACTGGGAGAGTTTTACTGCTGTTGTTCTTGTTTGGCTTTAGCCATCTGAGGAACTCTATAAAATCACCAGTTGAGTACTAAGCTAAAGGAACAGCAACTTCAGCGACCACACACAACAAAATAATAGAGTTTTTACAAAAGAGTTTAGAAAAGTCACTAAACAAACAAACTCTAACTCACAACAAGTAGCAACACCCCAACTCTGGTGAAGAGTGAGAATCTTATTTCCAGATTTACTGCATTATAATTTTCAGAAATTCCCAATTTCCATTTATAGGGAAAAAAATAAATGGAAAAAAAAAACTGTCCCCGAGGAAGCCCAGACATTGGACTTATTAGGCAAAAACTTTAAATCAATTGTCTTAAATATGTCCTAAAACTAAAGGAAATGATGGACAAAGAACAAAAAGAAATCAGAATGTCTCACCAAGAAGAGAGTAGCAATATAGGAATTATAAAAGGAACCAAATGAAAATTCCAGCGTTGAAAAATACAAAAACTGGAATGAAAAACTACCAGAAGGTCTCAACACCAGATGTGGACAGAAGAATCAGTTAATTTTAGACAGGTCAACTGAGATTATCCAGTCTGAGGAACAAAATGAAAAAACAATGAAGAAATGAACAGCCCATCAGAGACCAGTGGGACTCAGTTAAGTATATTAACATATGCATAACAGGAGTCCCAGAAGTTGAGAGAGAGAGAGAGAGATGGGGGAGAGGGACAGAAAAAATAGTACCTTTTTGAGCAGCAAAACAAACTCTAGTAGAATAAGTTCAAAGAGATCCACAGCTACATACATCACAAACTGTTAAAAAACTAAGGAGACAGACTTAAAGCAGGAAGAGAGAAGTGATTCACCACCTACAAGGAATTCTCATTAAGACTAACAGCTGATTTCTCAACATAAACCACAGAGAAAAGTAGGCACTGGGATGAAATATTCAAAGGGGGGAAAGAAAAAACTTTGGACCAAGAATGCAATAACCAACGAAACTATCCTTCAAAAAAGGAGAAAATAAGATATTCCCAGATGAACAAAAACAGAAAATTTGTTGCTAAGAAACCTGTCTTACCAGAAATACTGAAGTAACTCCTTCAGGCTGAACTGAAAGGATATTGGAAAGTATTCACATGAAGAAAAAAGAACACTGATCAAGATAACTAGGTGGATATATACAAAAGATAATACAAATGATTTTTCTTTCTAATTCTTTTTGTCCAATCTGACTTAAAAGACACCTGCATGAAGCAATAATTATAAATCTGTCTTGATGGGCACAAAATATCTAAAGATATAATTTATATGATAATAACAGCACAAAGGAGGGAGAAGGAATAGATCTATGGAAGTGCAAAGTTTTTGTATCCTGTAAAAATTAAGTTAGTATTAATCTGAACCAGACAGTGAACTATGTGGTATGTATAGGTAAATAAAAATGCAAGTATTACTGTATTTTTGGCTTGTAACTTTTTATTACTGTATATGACTTAAAAGACAAAAGCATAAAACAATATTTTACACCTATGTTAATGAACACACAATGTTTAAAGATGTAATTGTGACAACAAAAACACAAAAGGAAGGGATGGAGTTGTATAGGAGCAGAGTTTTTGTATACTATTAAAGCTAACTTGGTATTAATTCAAATTATTTGTTGTAGATTTAAAATACAAATTATAATATCCAGCATAACCACTAATAAAATAACTAAAAATAAAGAAGAAATGAAGAGGGAATCAAAATGGTACACTACAAAAAAAAAATCAATGAAACACAAAAGTAGGCAGTAATGGAGGAAATGAGGAACAAAAAAGAAAAGGTTTATAGGAAAAAAAGCATTATGGCAGAAATCCTTATTAGTAATTAGTTTAAATATAAATGGATTAAACTCTCAAGTCAAAAGGCAGATAGTGACAAAATGGATTAAAAAACATAAGCCAAATATATGGTGTCTACAAGATACTCAATTCATAGCCAAAGATACAGATAGGTTGAAGATGAAAGGATAGGAAAGATACTCCATGCAAAGAGAAATCCAAACACTGCTGGAGAAGCTATCCTAATTATCAGACAAAAAGGACTTTAAGTCAAAAATTACTATGAAACAAAGAAAGTCATTAAAGATCAATAAAGGGTCAATCATCAGGATGTAACAGTTATAAACATATACTCACCTAAAAATAGAATGCCAAATATGTGAAGTCAATTGACAAGAGTGTAAGGGAGAGATAGTTATAAAATAGTTGAAGACTTCAATATCCTATTTCCAATAATGGAACCAGACAGATGATCAAAAGAAAATAGAGGACTTGAACAACACTATAAGCCAACTAAACATGACAGACATATACAGAACACTTCACTCCCCCCCGTGACAGCAGAATGTACATTCTTCACAAGTACACATGGAATGTTCTTCAGGATAGATCATATGTTAGGCCACAAAACAAATCTCAATAAATTTAAAAAGACCTAAGTCATATAAAGTATCTTTTTCCAATCACAATAGAAACTAGAAACAACAGGCAGAAAATTGGGAATTTCACAAATATGTGGAAATAAAACAATGAACTCTAACAACCAATGGCTCAAAGGAGAAATTAGAAAATACTTAGAGATACATGAAAATAGAAACACAACATACTAAAACTTAGAGGATGCAGCAAAAGTAATGCTCAGAGGGAAATTTGTAGTTGTAACTACCTACATTAAAAAAGAAGTTATCAAATTAGTAACCTAACTTTACACCTTAACGAAGTAAAAAAGAAGAGCAAACTAAGCCCAAGGCTTGCAGAATGAAACAGAAATAATAAAGTTTGGAGGTGAGACCAAAGAAACAGAATAGGAAAATAATAGAGATAATCAACAAAGCCAAAAATTGGGTCTTTGAAAAGACCAACAAAATTGACAAACCTTTATTTTAGACTGACCAAAGAGAGAAAAACTCAAATTACTAAAATCACAAATGAAAGTGGGGATATTACTATTGGCCTTAGAAATAAAAATGATTAAAAGTGAGAAGACTATGAAAACTACAAAAATTAGATAACCTAGGTGAAATGGACAAATAATACACTTAAGGAATAAATTTAATGAAGTTTAAATTCTAAAAATAACAAAATATTGTTGAAAGAAATCAAACAAGACATAAGTGGAAAGACATCTTGCATTTGTGGACTGGGAGGCTTAATACTAGATTGCAAAACACCCTCACATGGTTTACATTGCCAGATTCCTATCAGAATCCCAAACATCATTTTTGCAGAAATGGAACAGGCAATCATAAAATGCATGTGGAATCATGAGGGGCCTTGAGACAGTTTTGAAAAAGAAAAACAAAGTTGGAGGATTCAAACTTTCTGATTTTGAAACTTACTCAAAGGTGCAGTAATCAAAACAGCATAGTACTGACGTAAGAACAAATAAATCAATGGAACAGAATTGAGATTCCAGAAATAAACACATATACCTATGATCAACTGATTTTCAACAAAGACACCAAGATCATTTAATGGGGAAAGAAAAGAATCTCTTCAATAAATGGTGCTAAGACAATTGCACATTCACATGCAAAAGAATAACATTGGATCCTTGTCTCACCAGACACTACACACAATAACTGACTCAAAATAGAGGAAAAGCTAAATATAAATATATAACTAAATACAAGTTAAAACTATATGATTCTGAGAAGAAAAAAGAGTGGTAAGCCTTTATGGCTTCAGATTTGGCAGTGGTTTCTTAGATGACACCAAAAACGCAGGAAACAAAAGATAAATTGGATTTCATATAAATTTAAAACATTGTGTTTCAAAAGATATTGTCAAGAAAACAAAAAGACAACTTAAAGAATTCAGTAAAATATTTGCAAATCATACATCTGATAAGGGCCTAGTATCCAGAATATATGAATAACTCTTACAACTCAACAAGCAAAAAAATCCAGTGAAAAAGTAAACAAAGACTTGAATAGGCATTTTCAAAAGAAGATATGCAAATAGCCAACAAGTACATGAAAAGATGCTCAATGTTATAGTTATTTTATTAGGGAAGTGCAAATCAAAACCATCATGAGATACTACTTCATACTCACTAGGATAGCTACCATCAAACAAAACAAAACAAAAATAACTAGTGTTGGTGAGGATTAGAGAAACTGGAACCTTCATATATTGCAGATGTGAATGTAAAATGGTGCACCCACTGTGGAAAAGTTTGCCAGTTCCTAAGTTAAACATGGATAGACCATATGACTCAGCAATTCCACTCCTAGTGTATACCCAAATGAAATTAAAATAGGTACTCAGACAAATCTTTGCACATGAATGTTCATAGTAGCACCACTCACATAGCCAAAAGGTGGAAACAAAGCAAATGTCCATCCACTACTGAGTGATTAAACAAAATGCAGTATATCCATATACTGTAATAACATTGAGCCACAGAAAGGAATGAAGCACTGATATGATAGATGCTGTGACAATGGATAAACCTCAAACACATTGTGCTAAGTGAAAGAAGTCAGACCCATGTTGTATGATTCTCTATATATGAAATGTCCAGAATAGGCAAATCCATAGACAGAAACTAATTAGTGGTTGCCAGGTGCCAGGCAGGAGGAAAATAAAGAATGGGGAGTGGTTGCCTAATGGGTCCTTCTGGATGATGAAAGTATTCTGGAACTAGACAGCTCATGGTTGCACAACACTGTGAATGTACTAAGTGCTAACGACTTACTTTAAAATGGTTAAAAGGGTAAGTTTTAAGCTTATGTGCATTTTACCGCACTAAAGATAAATATATAAATTATACATAGGAAGAAAGTATGTGTAAAATAATCTCAAGTAAGTAGAAGACCACACAACTTGGTAGAAATCATGGATTAAAAATAGAAAAATACTTAGAGAAATATGAAATAACCATATTGAGTGAAGGATTATAGCTACGATTTTTGTACAATTGTTAAATAATAAAATGTTCTAAATTTGTACCTAAGCACTGGAGGGCAGCATTAAAAGCTTCTAAAGGACCAGTGATGTAAGGACGGTGCTAAAAATTATCCTTTGTTTTGGTTCTGACACACTGTCCTCCTTTGGGCCTTCAAGATGTTGCCCAGGATCCTACCCATCCTTCTGCTAACCAGTGCATTTTTTTTTTCTAATTTTTCTTCCTTAAAATATAACCAGTCTCTTTTCCTTCCAGTCCTCCTCGAAAACTGCTTCCGAATCAACATTCCTAAAGCATCAACTCAACTGGGTACCTTCTCTGCTCAGAAACCATTTCCAGGCACAGGGACATGAGGGATATTTAGAGGGTGAGGAAAATATTTTCTGTCTTCATTGTGGCACTGGTTACTCAAACTATATGCACTTGTCAAAACTTACGGAACTGCACATCTAGAAAAGGTGAGTTTTACTGTATGTAAATCATACCTCGGTAAACCTTTTAGCATCACCAGCATCCACTTAGCATATGTTCAGACCAACTTTCCAACATAAAACATTATTTCTATATTAGAAATCATCTGGATGAAAACACAAGACGCAAATTGTTTTAAATGAAATGAAAATGCTCTTGGGATATTCAAAGCCATATCTGTGAATAAGTATCCACTGTTGGCCTTCTCAGGTCCACCCTCCACAGGAGGGAGCCTAGCAAGTGCTAAGGAATCAGTGAACAATGCCTTGTAGAGGACTGGGAACAGGGGGTGTCAAAAGCTTGACAGGAGTTCCCAGTGGCATTTTCTTTCCCACTGTGGGGTGATACGTGGGCTAGGGCATATCTTGTACCTGGGATGCACCTTTGGCCCTGGGTAAACAAGAAGGACCAGGGTGGGCCCAGAGGAAAGGGAATCAGAGGCTTCAGCACAACCCAAGCAGAAGATAGGTCTGGAACTCAGGGGAGTAGTTTGTCCATCAGGCATGCAGGACAGAAGAGCAGGCAGGGTGTCAGAGCACTGGACCATCAGGGTGTCTGTATCAGTCAGCTTGGTCTGCTGTAACAAATACCACAGACTGGGGGTCTTAAATCACAGACACTTATTTTCTCACAATTCTAGAGGATGAAAGTCCAAGATCAAGATGTTGGCTGGGTCAGTTTCCTGACCTTCTCCCCTTGGCTTGTAGGTGGCCATCTCCTTGTCGTCACATAGTCTCTCTTCTGTGTCTGTCCTAATCTCTTAAGGATACCAGTCATACTGGATTAGGGCCCACTCCCAATGACCTCATTTAATCTTTAAAAGCCCTAGCTCCAACTACAATCACGTGATTAGGACTTTAGGCGGGGAGGTCACAATTCTGCCCAAAACAGTACATTTGGCAACAGCCCTGAGCTTCATGGAAGGTGCAGGCTGGTGGTGGTGGCCTCTGAAAATGTTAAAAACTCTTTGTATCAGAAAGGGTGATACTGAAAGTCCAAGGGCTCTCCCATGTTCCTGATCTGGTCATCATCTTGCTGCCATACGGCCACTAAATCAGCATGATCATAAAGGATGACCCGGACATCAGCTCACACAACCCAAAATTGTGAGTAACCTGCCTAAACTCTCAGTGGTTTAATACATGAGCTCATAGGTAGAGATCAGTAAAATAAATTGCTCTTCTCACCAGAATGATCTGAAAAGCTGTTAGGTTCATAAATAACAACACAGGCAGTGGGAAATGTCTCCGTTCTGAGAGCACAGAAGACCAAGTCCTGGATACATCACTCACTACTGACAAAGGATGAGAAAAACGTAGAGAGAAGGAAGCATAAATGCAGTGATTACACCTCTAGCTGTTTAATGGAAGCATTTTAACAGACAAACTGCGGTTTGTCAGAAGTAAAATTTGCAAAATCCTACAAAAGTTAGAGAAATACAGTATTTCCTTTGCTTACTGATTATGCAAGGAAAAGGGCTTTGGAAAACAGCCTGGGAGTTCCTCAAATAGTTAAGCATGGAGGTACCAGATAACCCAGCAATTTCATTCCTACGTATATACAAGAAAGAAAGGAAAAACATATGTCCACAGAAGCATTATTCATAATAGCCAAAAAGTGGAAACAACCCAAATCAGTTGTTGAATGGATAAACAAAATGTGAGAGACATAAAATGGAACATTATTAAGCCATAAAAAAGAGTGAAGTATTGATACATGCTACAACATGGGTGAACCTCAAAAACATACTAAGTGAAAGCCAGACTCATAAGACCACCTACTGTGTCATTCCATTTATATGAAATGTCCAGAACAGGCAAATCCACAGACACAGAAATCAGACAAGTGGTTGCTTAGGGTTGGGAGAAAGGAGGGAAATTGGGGATGACAGAGGAGGAGTGCAGGGTTTCTTTGTGGGTGTGATGAAATGTTCTAAAATGGACTGTGGTGATGGTCGTACAACTCTTACGAATTGTACACATTAAATGGGTGAACTGTATGGTATGGGACTTACATCTCAATAAAACTTTTTAAAAAAAGTAAGTACAAGGAGAGTAAAACTAAAGGTTCCTGTTGATGATGAAGTTGAACCTTCCAAGGACAAAGGAGTACAGCCAACAGGAAGCTGGAAAACATGTTAAAGGCTGTTCACGTTGTAGATGCTAATCAAGACACGAGCAGCAAAACCAAGAATAAAAAGTATCATCACTAAAATCTTCCAAAAATATTCTAAGTGAGTAATATTGCCTTTTGAGAATTTATGGTGGGGGAATTAAAGCTGCTCTTTAAAAAAATCTTTTAGTTCAGGGAACTTAAAATACCTAGTTGATTTGGAACAGTTGCCAAAGACAAGAAAACTGCCCCAAACCAAGCAAATGTTTTAGTATTCACAAGTCCACAGAGATGATAAAATATAAAAAGAATCAGAAAGTGCTGATGTACCAAGACTACTTCCATGTAGCAAAAGCTGGGTGCACTGAGGGGAGGGAGGGAGAGAAGGTTATTTTCTCCTTTTTAAATTGGTTTCTTTTCTGAGCACAAGTGCTTTCTGTGTCTTCCTAACAATGCAGAGACCACTAAGTTTAGGAAACACAACAGCCTTTGTTCCACTTTAGAGTTGACGGTTTTTGCTGTTCCAGTTTTGGCTGTTCCTCAAGATCATGAAAAGCAGCATGCTCTGGTTTCTGAAAGTTCAGCAGTTCACTGCTTCAGATGGAGAAAACAGGGGCTCTTTACAGTATGTTAGAGGAGTAAATGTGTCACTGTGGACTGAGCAACTGATTTCTCAGCCCCTCTTCATTTTCACATGCTTTGTATCTTTACCACACTGATGAGTTAGTTCTCTTCTTGCGTCACCTGGGTGCACAGATGAAACAGATGAAGTCTTGCCTTGGTCCCCAGTGTCCAGCCCAGGGTCTAGCTCGGAGTGGATTGTCAGAAAATTAGGTGGTTGATCCTATTGTGGTTGATGCTATACTGTGCATTTATATGTGCCGTAGCTCAGTCTGCCACAACAAAATACCATAATCTGTCTGGGTGGCTTAAACAGATTTATTTCTCATAGTTCTTGGGGCTGGAAATCCAAGAGCAAGGTGCTGGTGAGGTAGGTTTCATGGCTTGTGGGAGGTGGCCAGCTCCCGTGTGCTCATGTGACCTCTCCTCCATGTGCACCTGGGAAGGAAGGAAGGAAGAAAGGAAGGAGAGAGCACACAGGCTCTGGTCTTCTCTTTTATAAGGACACTAATCCACTCATGGCCCCACCTTCATGACTTCATTCAATCCTGATTACCTCCAAATACCATCTCAGTGGGAGTTAGAGCTTCAACTCATGAATTTTAGGGGAGACAGAATTCAGTCCATAGCAACATGAAATATACCAAAATCAGTATGCTAGGTGCAAATCAAATAATCAACTTTAAACTAAAGTACAATTTACATACAGGAAAGTGTACCAGGATAAGAATACAGCTTGATGATTTTCACAAAGTGAACACACCTAGGTAACCATTACTCAAGTGAAAAAATACCACATACCAGCTCCCCGGAGTTCTCATGCTCCCTCCAACCATCGGCCTGAAAGGTAAGAAAGACTAATACCCCCAATCTGTTTTGCCTGTTTTTTGAATAGTGCATAAAAGGAATCACACAGTATGGATTCTTTTGTGTCTGGCTTCTTTTGTTCAATGTTTTACCGTGCGTGTTCACTGTCATTGCTGTATAATACTCTACTGTATGAATGCAGGCTTAACTCTTCTACTATTGATGCAATCTTGTTTCCAGTGTTTGACTTTTATGAAAAATGCTTCTACAAACATCACTGTACTTGACTTTTGTACACCCACACCCACACACCCAATCACATACCTTCCTGTTAGGAATGCACTGAGGTGTCAAACTGATGGGTTACAGGAAAAGGCATGTCCAGTTATGGTAGATAAGATCAGTTTCCCAGTGGTAGAATGAATTCAGCCTATCAGCTATTAGTCAGTTCTTCTCATTCTACCCGTCCACACTTGAGACCGTCCGCATTTGAAATGTTTACCATTCTAGTAAGTGTGTGCTGGTTTCTCATTGCATTTTTAAATTTGCATTTCCCTGATCCTAATGAGACTGAGCATTTTTTCATATTATGTTGTCCACCTGGATATCTTCTTTTGTAAGTGCTTGGTGCCCATTATTCTACTGAGTTATCCTTTTTAAAATTTCTTGATCTGTAGGTATTCTTTATACATTCTCAAGATGAATCCTGTCAGTTAAATGTGTTACAAATAGTTCCTGCCACTGTATGACTTGTTTTTTTCACTCTCTTAACAGTGTTTTTATATGAGACGTTCGTAGCCTAATTTACCAATGGTTTCTTCTATTAGTGTGTTCTATGTCCTATTTAAGACATCTTCCCCTGTCCCAAAGCCATGAACGTATTCTCATATGTCAGCACTTACAATTCTTATTTTGCAATTCAGATTTGGATCTGTAACCCACACAAGATGTTTTAATTTTTATTGGTAAGGTGCACAAGCCTTTAGTGTTCAGCCAGATGGATTTCTGTATATACATTCCTCACATTAGATAGTGCTCTCATACCTCCTCCATTCAATAATCCCCACAGGTAACAATACTCTGCCTCTATCACCATCAATTATTTTGCCTGTTTTTGAACTTCATACATGAAATCATACATTTTGTACTCTTCTATGTCTGATTATTTCACACATTAGACTTCTGAGATTCATCCATGTTGTTCCATGTTACAGTTGCTCTTCATTTTCCTTTTTCTATAGTATCGCATCATATGAATAATCACAACTCATTTATCCACTCTCCTTTTGATGGACATTTGGGCTGTCTCTCAGCTCAGAGTGTTTGAATAAAGCTGCTATAAATATTCTTGTACATGAAGGACACAAACACTCATTTCTCTTGGCTATCTACCAGGATGCACAAAATTTTAATGTTACCATACTACAAAAACCATTTAGACTTGTCAATCTCTCTGCCAAACACATATAGTATATTTTATCTGTTCCCACATCTATATTCTTATTGGAAAAAATAAAGCAGTCTTTGCTATTTTTTACTTTGACACATTTTCAGACTTAACCAAAAATTGCAAAAATAATACAAAGATTTCCCATATGCTCTTAATCCAAATGTATCAATTGTTAACATTTCACTAAGTATGCTTTATCATTATCTCTAATGTATGTGTGTGTAAATATATGATCTTGCCATTGTTTGTGAGGTTTCCTCATGATTAGATTCCGGCTGTACGGTTTGGCCAGGAAATGCAGAGATGTGATGCTGTGCCCTTCTCTGTATCCTATTAGAAGGCACAAGAGGTTGATTTGTCCCATTACTCCTGCTGCTAACTTTAATCACTTGGCTAATGTGGTATTTGCCAAGTTCCTGAACCATAATATTACTATTTTCATCAGAGCTAAGAGGCCACTAATTTTTAAGAATGCCACGACTTTCTGTGCCACCAAGAAAGGCAAAAAGATGCCAAATGAACAATGACACTTCAAGGAAGACACCAGCCATTGTGGGATGCAGCTCAACTCCAGAGCAGTTAAAAGGTAAGCAAAGATGCATCCTGGAGTCAATTAAAAATTTAGTTCTAATTAATCTGACACGCTTTGAGCGCTGTGTGGTAGGTTCCTACAGAAACACAGGAGGGGACAAAAGTGACCATGTCAAGACCACCCTAAGTCAGATGCGAAGACACATCATGTAAACTTTACTTCTCTTTCCGCCCTCTCTCTCAAGTCCCCCTCACCCAACCAGGCAGGACCCATTCGTCCTCAATCTCACTCATACTCTTCCCAGGCAGGACTGAAACCATCTTCTCATTTTGGCCGTGCACCCTCCTCTCCCACCCAGCCCAGGGGCTGCAGCACCATCTGCCTAAAGCATCCCACCACAACATTAGTGCCTCCCCAAATCCTGGAAACCCAAATCCAAAGCCTATAACGTCTGCTTCCTCCCCAACCTCTCTCTTCATCACTGTCTTGCAGTGTGATTTCAACGTCACCTCACTTTTTTGTTCTTTTACAGTTCTCTCCCTGGCTACAAGGAAAATGAAATAATCTGGCTGAAAGTGTAGTCATGAGGCCTAATAATTATAGAATCCAAAATGCATTGAGCCTTGATGCAAAAAAAATCCCAGATTAACTCAGAATATCGCAACTGTTTTGTTTTCATGAATACTGCTTTTCCAAGATGCCTTATTCCTAACACCATGCTTTATGCCTTTCTGTTAAAACAAATATTTAATAGTTTAGGAATGTTAGTGAGATCAGCGTCTCTGGTCAGCAAAGGACTCAGCTCCCAACTTGAAAGATGAAAGGAGATGGGTTTTATCCACAAAGAAAAGTCAAACAGTCTCCAGAATCTTAAACTGCACATCCATCAAACTGGGCAGGGGCTGGGAACAAAAAGCCTTTCTGGAAAGAAAAACGGCAGCTCCCCTTTGTGCTCTGGGTAACATTTGAGGAAAAAACAAAACAAAACCCACCACCACCAAATCAACCAAAACATAAATGAATTCTCAAATTAGTTGGAAGAAAGTTCTACCCAAGACAAGTAAACCATGCCTTGGTGACTGTGCCACCTAGGAGAGGAGGGCCTGGCCTGCCCGGCCCTGAGCCCAGCACGGTGCCGGCTGCCGTAAAGCACAAATAATGTGTTGAATGGAGATCCACAAAGGCGCGAAAGAGGCCGTGGGCAGCTGTGCTAGATCTAACTGACCCATCCGCGGGCTTTGGGACAGACCCGAGTCCCAGCGGGCCATTTCCTGGGGGGCCACCATGGGCCCCTGAGGCTCCTCAGCCTGTTGCCTCACCTGTAAAAAGGAGCTGACCATCCTACCGCCTGAGTTGTGGGGTGAGGTCCGCACAGGCCTTGGAGACGGGACCCAGCTAGCAAGCTAAGGAAGGAGGCGCAGGCTTGCAGGGCCATGGAGGGAGAGCAGGCAGCAAGAAGGGTTGGTCTTACCTCCACGGCCACGGAGCCCCGCTTGCCTCTCGTTGCACCTCAATCCGTCGCTCGGCGCCGACCACACCAGCCGGCCCAGCCCGCAGATGCGCACACAGCCTCCGTGTGGGCCATGCACACGGGCGCCACCCTCTGCAGCACGCGGGGCAGGGCGCTCCCCAGGGCTGGGCCCCACCTCTCCCAGCAACTGCCTACCCCCACCCCCATCCCCACCGGCCATTGGTTTGTGCCCGCCCCCACCCCAAGGGCACAGGGACAGGAGCCGGTGGCGTCAAGATTTGTACCCTGACAGGCCATGGCCTCTCTGCCATGTGACCACTTGGGATCTTTCCCAAGTTGAGACACGACATGCGATGTGTGTTGGGAGTGTGAAAATGAAGCAAATCCACGTAACTTTCGCCTCCCCCAGATCCATCTGTGCCAGGAAACAAGATGGATCCTGTCAGGCCAACCAAGGTCCAAAACCAGATGGAGTCAGACGCCATGTATTGACTTAAGGCTGGACGCTATCCCGTGTTCCCGGAAGCACCACGGGTGACTTCTATTCTAGGCAAAACCAGTCCCTGAAGTAGTTCACTCCCTGAAGTAGTTCACTCCCTGATGCGGTCCTCCTACTGCGACCAAAACAGACCTTGGCTAGGAAATCAACCAATTAGCTGCGACTTGCATTAACCAATCCAGACTTAAAGCTTGCCTCCCTCATTTACATATGGACTTACAGGGGAACCTGGGCAGAAACCTTTACTATAAAAACAACCTTCTCTGTGTTTTCGTGGAGCGTACTTTGGTTCGCAGTCAAGGGCTACATCTCCCCGGTTTGTGAACTTTTTTTGCAGTAAAGTTCTCCTTCATTAAATTTCCTGTTTCACAGAGAGATTTGTTAACAAGAGCACTCCACTCATAACCACCATTGACGATTAGCATTTGCCACCTTTTGCTTTGAGAACAGGTCTGTGCTGGCTGCATGTATCTGAGTGTGTGTGAGTGTGTTTGTGTGCACATGCTTTTTGACAGCTCAGGGAATCCGATAGAGGACGCTTGCAGGGCCTGACCATGCCCAGTGAGGACCTGCCCAATCTCTCCCTTCTCTACTTCCTCTCTTCCCAGGATCTTCTCCTCCACACCCTCCTCTTCCTAGGATCTCTGGTCCTACAGGCCCTGCCCTGTGGGACCATGTGCCCCATGTGCCCACTCCTAGTGGCTTGATCTCTCAGGCTCTGTTAAATAGCTGTGTTCCCAATAGTCCTTCGAATAGTGACCCTAGTGATGGCACTGACTTGGGAGAGGGGCTTTCGGCAAGGTAGGCTTGCTTTTTCCCAAGTCATCCCATGTGAGTGGCTGCTTACTTTTCTGAAGGCCAGCCTGGAGGGGATGACGCTTTCATTTATTTTGTTCATTTATAGTTTCTACATTGTGTAATTATCATTTATTGATCATCTCATTAGGGGCTACATACACTATAGACATTGTAATTTAATCCTTTTTAGTGACTCAAACACTACCCCCAGGACTGAACTGAGATTCAAGGATGAGGAATGAATAAAGAGCAGATATCATGGACTCTCCTTGGTATATCCCTTTTCCCTTTTTTCTTCTTCAACAGAAAGTGAAGTAGGAAGCGATTCGAGCTCATGCTTTCTGATGTCATTTTGGGAGGAGAACTTTTTGGAAGCTTCTTTCACTGAATCTTCTGCTCACTCTGAGCTGCACTGTTGTTTGAGACAGGTCTTCCATCCACTGTGAGTTAATTTTGTATATGATGTGGAAAGGTCCACATTCTTTCGCATGAGGATGTGCAGCTGTTCCAGTGCTTTTGTCGAAAAGACTGTTTTTCCGCCAGTGAATTGTCTTGTCACCCGTCTTGAAAAATCACTTGAACATAAATGTGTAGGGTTATTTCTTGACTAATGTGGGCATTTCTATCACCATTTTACAAAGGTTCAGAGAGGTTAAGCCACTTGGCCAACGTCACAGAGCTAGTAAAGGAGAGAACACTGGATCCAAAACTAGCTCCTTAGATTTGTGCAAAGTGCTATGAGGAAAAAAGGCACGAAAACTATTAACTCCCCACCCCAGGCAACTGGTTCTGAAGAGCCCTGGGGAAAAAGCCAAAGGTTTGGGGGAAAACAGCAAAGAATGTGTTGTGGTTGGAATGTCAAGGGCAAGAGCAGGATTTAAGGACTTGCTGGGGTGTTTGGTCTCCATTCCCTGGGAGAGGGGGAGTCATTGGAGGTTTGTAGGCAGGGACGGATGGGGAGGAAGAGGTGGAAGAAACTTGGAGGGGAAAGAGGATGTGTTTGGAACACCTGACTTTGCAGTCCCTAAAGACCATAAGGTGGAGATGGGGATAGGCAGCTTAGCTAGGAAGAAGGGGGAAAGAGGCTCTGGTGGGGCCTGAATGAAATGGCAGCTAGGGACCAATCTCCAGTAGAGGAAGAAGTCAAGTTAGGTTCACAGGCAGGAAGGAGGAGGGAAGGAGGGGAGAGACTTGGGCATCTGTCTGCATCGCCATCCGGCACACCTCCATCAGCCTCTCTGCAGAGGCCAGTAGTGGCAAGACTCCAGCTGCTACGGATCTGACAAGGTACCAATACCAGTCAGTGCGTCCCCTGTGGCTGTCTCTGGTCCTCATCATCCCTTGAGGATCCCTCAGCCCTGCTGCCCCTCTGCAAACAGTCTTTGACTAGCCTCTTGCATGGGGTTCTGTGGGGCCCTGACTTAGGAAGAGCAAATCGCATGGCAGGCCTGGGAGGGGGTAGAACAGGAAGGAGGAGGGGGAAGAAGGAGGTGGATATGGGGGAAGAGAGGAATATGAGGATTCCCTGGTGGTGCTGAAATTCCTCCACAGGATTGGGAAGAGTGGGTCATTGGGTGAGAGAGGGTCCAGGGACAGGAAAGGTGACAATTCACATTGCCTCCTGTGTGAGATGCCCTATGCTGCCCGGCTGGCTTAGCAGACTGCCTTCATTCCTTAAACACACACACTCCTCCTCTGACCGCTGTAAGCTCCAGCCACAACCAGGCCCCATGCTGACAGCAGTTCCTGGTGACCCATTTTGGATTTCTGGCAACTGTACAAAAAACATTTGTTCTGACCTGGCTTTTCAGCCAGAAGTGTCCTAGCTCCTGGCATCCTGCCAGAGGTTCAGCCTGTTTGTCACATCTTCGTCATACCTACCTAGGGAACCCCTGGAATCTGGGCTGTCCCTGGCTGATGCAGGATTTGGCCAGGCCTACATATAGCAGCCATCTTCACCCACCTTTCTAATGATTAAAAACTGGCCCTACACATGCCTTTATAAATCAGGGCCTCTGTGATCCAGACACAGCTCCTTCAGGTGACAGAAATGCAGATTAAGTCCCTTTTTTGACCCCATTACTTCAAGCTTGTGAGGACTCTGCAAAAACCAAGAACACCCTCCAGCTCTTCCACCTTCCTGTGATAGATTCAAAGCAGACTAGGGCCCAGGCATAGCCCACGGAAAGGACTCACTATCATCTCCCTACATTCAAAGAGCCTCTGTGGGGAAGTTGGGGTGCCTATGGCCAGGATTCTCACTGAACTTAAACCACCTGGTGATGTAACAGGCCTGTTGCTAGGCTACTGCTTCCACACCTTTAGGCAATAAGCGATTATTGTGCTATATAGAGAGCTCGGCCCAGTGCTCTGCGCGGAGATAGAGACGCTGGTGCTCGACCTACCGCCGGGAGAACAAGCCGGGTAATAAACCCTTTCATCCCAAAGAATGTTTTGCTGTCAATTTCTTTGGTCGCATTGAATCCATAGCGAACTTGCCCGGGGCTGAAACTCATTGGCAAGACAAAGGGAATAAGATAATCAACCTCCCCAAATAAGAATATGAATAGCCAGCTTAAAAAATGTATGAATAGGTAATACATTCACATAATTGAAACCCAAAATAGTGTAAGAGGTTGGCAGTGAAGTCTTGCTCCACCCCTGTCCCCATGAACCTGGTTCCCTCCCCTCAACTTCCCCTACCCTACAGCATCCACAGGGGTAACCACCTGCATTAATTTCCTGTGTATCCTTCCAGAGTTCCTTTAGGTGAACATAAGCCATCCACTGAATAAACTGAAGAGATAATTTTTAAGTCTGTATTATCTGAGCACTTACAATGTGGTAGGCACAGTTCTGAATGCCTTATAAGCATTAACTCAGTTGGTCCTCACAACAGCCCCCATGTTGGTGCTATGTCCGTCTTAAAGAAGATGAAATGGAGGCAAAAAGAGGTTAAGGAACTTGCCTGAGTGGCTGCACCTGGCAGTTCACAGCCCAGGAAATGCAAATGATCAATTAACATTTGAAAAGATGCTCAGCTGCCTTAGAGGTTAGGGAATAGAAAATGCAAACACTAAGAACTTCTCATTTTTTTATCCATCTGTGGGCAAACTTTGTAAAAGGAGGTGGGGACTGGCACTCACATGCCCTGCTGGTGGAAGCAGGAATTGCTCCAAACTTTGGGGAAAACAATCTGGCAGAATTTATTATAATGTTTTAATGCATACACCCTTTGACGCTATTCCTCCGAAAAGAAAGCTCCAGAATATAAAGCTAATGTGCACAGATGTGTATTGCAGCATTGTGTGAGAGGCAAAAAGCTAGAAATCATCTGAATACTCATCCAGGGGGAAGTTGTTGGGTAAATTACAGTACATTCATAATAGGGAATATTACACAGGTATTACATAAAATGAGACCTGTATGTATTGATTTGTGATGTCCACAAAATATTTTTTAAGTGAAAGAAGCAACTTACGAATAATTTGTATAGTAGTTATGTGTTTTTGTATTTTATATTCATTTATATATCTGTATATTTTTAAGAGATATCCCAACTGTGGATAAAATTAAAGTTCCTGTGGCCAGGATTCTCACCTGGCCTTGGTTGGCTAGCTCACTACACACGTGTGGGCAACACGCTGTTATTGACTCTATATAAAGAGCTCCGCCCAGTGGTCTGGGCGACACGGTGGCACGGATGCGAGGCTGCAGGAGAGCCAAGGCTAGAGTGGTGGCAGCGCCGGGGACAGAGGCCCAGAGGACGATTGTGAGGGCAGTAGAGGCTGTCTTGCCAGTGGATTTCAGCCCCGGGCAACTTTGCTATGAATTCAATGTGACCAAAGAAAATGACAACAAAGTTCTTTGGGGTGAAAGGGTTTATTACCCGGCTTGTTCTTCCGGCGGTAGGTCGAGCACTAGCGTCTCTGCCTCCATGCAGAGCACTGGGGGGAGTTCTCTACATAGCGCAATAATAGCTCATTGCCTAAAGGTGTGGAAGCGGTAGCCTAGCAACAGACCAGTTACATCATCAGGTGGTTTAGTTTCAGTGAGGATCCTGGCCATAGGCACCCCAACTTCCCCAAAGCTGTACAGAAGCTTTTTAGTTTGATGTAGTCCATCTGTTTATTTTTGCCTTTGTTGCCTTTGCCTGAGGAGACATATAAAAGAATATATTGCTAAGACTGACGTCAAAGAGCTTACTGAGAATGTCTTCTTCCAAGAGTTTAATGGTTTCAGCTGAAGACATTGGTTGTCACCACTGGGGAGTGCTAACGGCACAACTACCGAACATCCTACAGTGTGCACACAGCATCTCCACCCCCATGCCCTGTAAAGAATTATCCAGTCCAAAATGTTAATAGTGATGAGCTTGAGAAAACCTGGCTGTCTTGCCAATGGGTTTCAGCCCCTGGCAAGTTTGCTATGGACTCAATGTGACCAAAGAAATGGACAGCAAAACTTTCTTGGGACGAAAGGGTTATACCCAACTTTATTTCCATGGTGGCAGGTCAGTCACTAAAATCCTGTTCACTCAGAGCAAGTCTGCATGCAGCAAGCCGGTATCTGCCTCGGGGCCCCTCTGTCTTCGGCGCTGCATTTCCTGGGCTCCTCTGTCTGCACAGCTGTCCTACATAGCCATCCTCTGGGCCTCTGCCCTTGGCGCTGCCACCACTCTAGCCTCTGCTCTCCTGCAGCCTTGCAACCGTGCCACCATGTCATGCCCAGAGCACTGGGCAGAGCTCTTTATATAGAGTCAACAGCCATGTATTGCCCACAGGTGTGCAGTGAGCTAGTCAACCAGGGCCAGGTGAGAATCCTGGCCACAGGAACTCTCATTTTATCCACACTGGCACAGAGGAAGGAAAAGAAAGGACTAACACAAAACTAACAATTAACTTGCCCTCATACCTATGTTGTTTGACTTACTGCAATGTGGATTTTTGACAACTAAAAATTATCCTATAAAAATAAAAATACCACTTAGTAGAAGTTTATTGTTTTGGTAAAGGCAATGAGGGAGCAGGAGTGGGAGATTGTTCCCCAAGCCAAACTGTTTCCTAGGAGATCTTAGGAAGTATGGGTGTGACTGGAGGATGGTGGGAGCTGAAGGGAGCAGGGGATGAGTTGGGGTGCCCTGGAGCCTGGACCTGATATTGGAGCTCACCCCCACTGTCTGAATAATCCTAAGGTTTTTGTGAGCTGAACAAGGACCTGAAAAAAATGTCCTATGATTAGGAAAGCCTACTGTGATGGTGAGAAACAAGCCTGAACTCTATTTCCATTTTACAGCCTGGAATAAACCACCTATGGTCTGGCTGAAGGGAATTATAACTCATAACAACTGAACTTCTCACTGGTCTGCTGAGAGTTGGGTTAGTAGGTGTTTCTTAGGGGAAAGTGGTTAATTAAGATGAGAAAACTCTGGCTTAAACTATGGGTAAATGAAATAGGATTCTCTGCTGCAGGCCTAACCAGAGCTTTTAATATGCTAGCATGTCATCTCCAAGAAGGTGGTCATCAAATGTGGGACTTCCTTGCCTTGACCAAGTCCTTTTTAGTGAGAGCATCTCCTGAGACTAGGATTCCATGGAATACACTTTGGGAAACACTCGTCTAGTCTAATCATAGTTTTACTGATGAGGAAATGGTGGTCAAAAGAAAAAGTAATTGGCTGAGCTAACTGGCGGGGTTCCACCCCAGAACACCTATCTTCCAATTTTTTTTTCTTTTCTAGCACTAAGCATATAACCATAGGTACAAACTGACTTTTAGATACTTGGGGAACATTGTAGGGTTTAAGGAAAATGTTTTTCCCGCTTTAATTAGGAGGTGTTGCAGTGGGGGTAGGAGAGAAGGGAGTAACAGTAGAAGCTATTCAAAACAAAGTCCATCTTCAAAGATGATCGAGACTTTTTGGCCTCAGAACAGACTTTTTTCTTGGTGAAGGGGGTACCTGCAAAGAATGCTTCACCAGGTCCTTTTGAAAATATAACCTGCATAGGACAGGACAGGATTGCGAAGGGAGCACTTAGAACTTCAACACTCTCCAAATTACTTCATATTGACCTCATTGGGCCAGGAGAGGCCCTACAAAACTGATGCTGTTTTTAGTTCTATAAAGTAAACTGACTAAAAATCATTTGATCCTATTATATGCTGGCCTTCTGCAGGGTACTGAGGATTTAAATATGAGTAGAGTATAATTCCTCCTCTGAAGGGATTTTCTACCTGGTAGAGATACTGTATACAGCTAGAGTGTGACAGGGCTATACTGAGAGTGTAAACAGTCTTACAAGCTAACAGAGGGCAGTGTTTACAAAGCCTTTCACAAATACCCACCCTTCTTAAGAAGTGTGCACACCTCAACTTGTGGACAATGGGGAGCCATAGAAGATGTTTTCAGTTTTAAACAGAGAACCCAGGGCTTAGAATGTTATGACCCCATTTCCCAATATCAACTCTTCTTCTTGATTCCTCTGTTTTATTTGGGGCAAATTATGCTCAGAGAATGAGATCGTCTTTTGCCAGTAATTTACTCAACACAAGTTCACTGTGGGAGTAATAATTTATAAGAATATTTCACAAGCCAATAGCATGCAGGATAGTATCTCCTAGTAAACAATAAATAACATACTCCAAACCAATGGTAGGTTAATTACACTATTGTTCCAGGAAAAGGGAGATAGAAGAAAGTCCAAATTCAGCTGAGGTACGCCTTTCTACAAAATGATTCTCAGTATAGTCGGTCCTTCCAACTAAAAGCTGGGTATCAGCTATATGCTTAGATCCCTCACTCCTGGGGCACATGGATAATACCACAGCACCAGTGATGGCAGGCAAGGTGGGTTGTTCCAAAGGTGTTCCACTTGAGGGACAGCTTGCACCACTGCCTATGAGGAGTAGCCTCACCAAGACAGGAACAGATGTCCCATCTCTTCCTGATACTGCTGAATGGTTCGATACAACTGCTGACCAAAGGGAGTGTCTCAAGGCTGGAGAGCTATTTAGATGAGCAGAGTTGCCTTGCCCAGACACGACACTCTCAAGTTGGTCACACCTCTTGGTTTTTGAAGTTTAAACGTCCATTACCTTATGGACATCACAGCCTTTCCTATGGTGTCAGTGTGCATAATGGTTCTTTCCACTCCAGTGCAAGAGTTTCATAAGTCCTAACATCCAACTTCAAAACACGTTACTATAAGATCAAGCCGCAAACAACTTTGCAGTTTTGGCAAAGGCAATGATGGAGCAGGGGTGGGCCTGGTCCCCAAGCCAAACTGTTCCCCAAGGAGACAGGGTTTCAAGACATGTATCTTAAATCTTAAACCAGTACACAACACTCTCCTTTAGCTTCTTCCCTGGTTAATAACCTCCCCGTGGAGTCGGCCCCTCATCCCACATCACCAAGGGCCTTGGTCGCAGATCTCTCCCCTCCCCTCCCACCTCAGGCCTGGACCTCATCACCTGTAATGACCACCACCTCAACACCAGTCACAGGAAACTGGTGCTCGGAGTACAGATCGGTCTTGCCAAAGTTCGCGATGGCTCACACACTGCCAGGCGAACCAGCGTAACAAATAACGCATTGTGTTTAGGAGCCCACCCCTAAGTTTAAATCATCTGGGGTAACGCAGGTCTCTCGAAAGATGCGGGCTTAACGACTTCCATCCGTTGGCAGCCTCCACGTTTACTGAGCACAGCAATCAGGGAAGACGCACAGGAAAGCCAGCGTGGTTGCTCCATTCTACGGACAAGGACACCTAGCCCAACGGACGCAAAGCGAGTCGCCCCAAACGTCAGAGGGAAGAGCAAAGCCGCAAGAGCATTCAGCTCAGGCCGTGACAGCCCCCGCCTCGATCCTGGGCTGCGCGGAAGGAGTAAAGCGAGCTGGGCATGCGCAGTCTTTCCCCGCTGGCGGGGTCACGTGAGTGCGGCGGGTCCGGAGGAAACGGAAGGCTGATAAGAAGAGACAAGAGCCATTGCCCCGGAAGTCCCGCCTGCCTCCGAGCCTGTTCCCGGAAGTGCTGTTGTTTCTGCGGGCGTGATGGCTTCAAGGTTACTTCGCGGAGTTGGGTCGCTAGCCGGACAGGCCTTGAGGGCCCGCGGTCCCAATGGAGTCGCCGCGGTGCGCTCCATGGCATCTGGAGGTACTCAGTCCACCGAGCGCGCCTGGGACCCCGCCGTTGCCCTCCCGGGGTGGTGCTAGGGCAGCAAAGCGGGGCGGGGCCGTCCAGCTCCTCTGCGCCAGTGACCGCTCCACTGTCCCGAGTGCTCAGGCTCTGCGGGCGTCTCCCTGTTATTCCCGACCCCGAACTGCTGCCTCCCAACGAACTGACCCTGCTGCCGAATAATCCTAAACGGAGCTGCTGAGTGACCTTGGGGGACAGGGGCTGCAGCCGGGATGTGGAGAGGCTAAGCCGCCCTTTAGATCTGCGCCGACCTCAGTTGGATGAACCCCACCAGAACTCTGATTGACCTGCTTTTAGAAAAGTGGTCTTCATGGCTAAAGGAAGAAAAGATTTCCTTTCTGCTGCCACTTTTGGGGATCATGACTGGTTCTTAGGGGACAATGTGTATGGGTGACCTTTAGGAGCTTGTGAACTGTGTGCAAGAATGTGTATATGTGCGTTTCCCAACTTGATCATTTCGGACGACATAATTCACGTATCTCCCTTTAGGTGGTGTTCCTACTGATGAGGAACAGGCGACTGGGCTGGAGAGGGAGGTCATGATGGCTGCACGAAAGGGACTGGTGAGGAGAAACTGTTTTGTGTGTTCTCCGGATCTCATGGTCTGGATGGAATCAGACCAATCTCCTTTCTGGGAGCATTTGATCCAGGAAGCCCGGCTTGTGGCAACAGTGCTGCTTGCCTCTGGAGGGTAGGGGTCATTTGGCAGAATGACTCAACTCTTGTTTTTTCAGGACCCATACAATATTCTAGCCCCAAAGGCGGCTTCAGGCACCAAGGAAGACCCTAATTTAGTTCCCTCCATTACCAACAAGCGAATAGTGGGCTGCATCTGTAAGTACCTTGCCACTATTTCCTTATCCATTTGTTTAATATATCTTAATATCCTATAAGCTACTTCATATTTTTTGTGTGTAAAGAGGATGTGTATGTGTAAATGAGTTTATTCTAAGGGTCCTGGCCCTCTCAACTTGAATGGATTTTCTTTACTGTAAAGAGGCATAGAACATCGATAGTACTGCCTCCTGCAGCATGAAGTGTTCAGCCAGAAGGTACTTATTTTACTTCCTCCTTGCCAGATACCGTTTTACGCACTAGAGATATGTACCAGAATGGACCTTGCTTTGGGATTCTCCATGGGCAGGGGACCTGTTAGAACCTAATACTAAACTCAGGGCCATCAGTTGCTTCATCTCGAGTAGGGAGGTGAGCTGGAACTGATCTCTTAAGGTGCCAGTTATAACTCTCTGTCTCAGAGGTGTTTGAGGATGAGATTAATATTGAAAGCCTTCCCTAGGTTGGATGGCCTTCAACCACCTTTTGCCTTTCAGGTGAAGAGGACAACAGTGCTGTCATCTGGTTCTGGCTGCACAAAGGCGAGACCCAGCGATGCCCCAGCTGTGGAACTCATTACAAGCTGGTGCCCCACCAGTTAGCCCACTGAGCCTTTGCACTAACTTAACTCAAAATGTACTATAAAATTTCTTCTTTCCAATAAAGAGTAGCTGTAATGGTGGCTCCTTCTCCCACAGTTGGTTGGTCTTATTTTTCTCCTGTATTTTTTGTGGAGTCATGGATGATTCTTATATTGGGAATAGCTATCTGTTAATATTAGCTTGCCATCCACTTAACTAGTGTACACTGAGGTTGACAATCCCATAATACAATGATTGGGACCCCCTGGTATGGGGAAAGCACAGGCTGTGGAGTCAGGCTGACTGGATTTGTAACATTGGCTCCCTCATGTAGCTTTGTCACTGGGGACATCTCTCTGCAAGTAGCTTACATTTGCGAAAAAAGATAAATACCTGTGTTATGAGTAATAATAACACATAATAAAGAGTCTGACAGGTGGTAAGTCCTCACAGTATTGCTACAAAGGTAGGATGACCTCGTGAGGAGAGTTTTGGGGGCTTTAAAGTCTTAAGGGACTCAGGTTCAAAGTGTAGTTTATGGGGATACTATCAGCAAAATCCAGAGTATGGTACAATTCCAGAAACCAATGGCCAGTTCAAATGGCAACAAAAAAAAATCGCCAAAATAGTAGGGGGCACTTAAAGTAAAACGTGTGAGGGATATGCCAGCCAAAAGTGATGTGTGGACCTTGTTTGGATCTTGATTTGAAAAGCCAACTGTAAAGAAAAAATAGAACTCGATATTCCGTATTTAGTGATTAATTTTAGATGTGTTAGTGGAATTGTTTATGCTTTAGAGATATGAAGTGAGGTATTTGGGGGTGAAATATGTCTGGCATTAGCTTTAAAGCATGGGAAAAAGAGTAGTTTGGGGTATGACTGATGCACTGTAGCTAGGTACAGGAAGGGCTACTGTTCTTTCAACTTCTGTGTATCTTTTAACTTTAACCATAATAAAAAACGGAGTTGAGAGAAAAGTCCAATTTCACCACTAATTCTCAAAAGCTATTAGCTGAAAAACTGGAAATAATGCCTTTCCATTTCGTGTTGGGATTAGCCACAGAGGTGGCTTTGATTGCCATCTCCACAAAATTGGCTCAGACTAGATCTTTCAGTTGTACTAGTGATGGGAGATGTGAAGCAAAGCCCTTTTCTCCATCCTGACTTACCTCTTACTGGTATCCATCGTCAACACTACTGCTTCCCTTCCTCGCTGTTAGTTATGATCTCATTTCCAGGAAATGCCTGAGCATTTAGCTGCCATTCAAGGCCTTTCCCTTTGGGAAAGAGAACACCTACGTAGCTGTGGGGAAGTTGCAGTTCCTATGGCCAGGATCCACACTGAACTGAAACCACCTGATGATGTAACTGGCCTGTTGCTAGGCTACCACTTCTATACCTTTAGGCAATAAGCTATTGTGCTATACGGAGAGCTCGGCCCAGTGCTCTGCGCAGAGGCAGAGATGCTGGTGCTCGACCCACTGCCAGGAGAACAAGCCGGGTAATAAACCCTTTCACCCCAAAGAACATTCTGCTGTCATTTTCTTTGGTCACATGGAATCCATAGTGAACTTGCCCAGGGCTGAAACCCATTGGCAAGACAATTGGCGAAGTCGGCAGGGTTCATTGTTGACCAAGGAAAAGATAGGCTGCCCTTATGGGAAGGGTGCTTCAGCGGGCTGCCCCTGTGAATGGCAGTGGATTGTCCCCCAATGGGTTTGTGGTCTGAGGTGGCTTGCCTCCTAGAGGACTGGGCCCAACCCCAGGACTGGAGGCAAGTGGAGGTGACACCTGAGGCTGTAGGGGTAGCCCTTGGTATAGTAAGTAGCTCTTTTGAGAGACAGAGTGCCCGTGAGGCAGCAGGGACTGTGGGTTGGCTGCTTCTCCCAGTATTAAAAAAGTCTACAGAAGAGAAGGACATGCTCCTGAAAAAGACCCAAGAAATGGTGGCACAAGAACACAAGCTGCAAACTTCTGTGGATTCTCTGAAGAAGGAAATGGCATTGGTGCAAGAGGACGCAGCCTGAGAATGCCAGCAGCAAGGTGCTATTGAAGAGGTAAAAGATTCCTTATAGATTGAGATGGCAGCGCTGCCCAGTGCTCTGAAGGAGGAAAAGTCCATCAAGGAAAAAGACAAACTCCTGAGGGAAGCACAGGTGGAGGTGGCAGGAGAATGCCAGCTGTGAAGCATTGAGGTGAAGGTAAGAGAGCTGCTGAAGACTGAGGTAGCATTGCTGGGAGGCATTGTAGAAAAGGTAAAGGTTGTAGCAGAAGAGGCACTCAGGGGAGGGTAGAGAAAGGTGCCATCAGCCCCGGAAATGGAGGAGCTGGGGAAGGCAGAAGGGGTGATGCCACACTGGCCCCTCCTGTATTGAAAGCATGCCCAGTGGTTGTAAAGAAAATAAAGACCCAGCAGCTGAAAGTTCCCCAAGGAGAGGAGCAGTGCCCTCCCCAGGGCATGGAGCACTCTATGGTCCACCCTCACCCTCAGGCTGAGCTGGTGGATTTGGGCTCCTGGTTTAGGCAGAAACCCTTGGAGTCAATATCAGCTTGGCTCCTGCATCTGTGGGACTTAGGGGTGGATGGAATTGTTCTGTCGGGATCAGAGATGGGAAAGCTGTCTTCCCTGACAGTGCAGCCTGCCTTGAGGCAGCGATGACAAAATGCAGATCCCAGGGAGTCACTTCCTCCTCGACTGGCTTATGGCTGCACTTCATGCTGTGTGGCCCAATCTGGGTGATCTACCATCCTCTCTCCTGTTTGATGGCACACATATGCTGAACTCCAACAGGTGTTACGAGAGCTAGGCATAAGAAATGCCATCTATAGTCCAGAGAATTATGGCCCAGATGAAGAGATTTTCACTACTGGGATGAGAAAGATTGTACTTCAAACGGCTCCTACATCCGTCTTTGGGTCTCTAGTGGCCATTCTTTCCCCTCACTTAGGGCATCCCATAAGCATGGTGACACGTACAGTAGCAGACTTAGGAGAGGCTGAAGCAATGAGAACTTGGAAAGAAATAAGACCTGTCACTCACAAGAAGAATTTAAAGGGCCCCATGAAGGTTATGAGGACCCAGGCGTGGGTTGATTTAATATGGGCAGGGGCAGATGGAAGGAAATTAGATGAGAAGTCCAATAGGATCTTACTAGAGCTATGGCAACAGCTGAAACCAGAGCAGCAGTTCCAGCCATTAAGACCAAAGAGGCAGAGGTCAGAGACAGAGCCACGAGTCTGGCCTGTGTGTTTGCAAGACTTCCTGCTGGAGAGTGAGCCAACCTCACTCGAGCAGACACAGGAAGATGATTGGGGAACACAGTTTCACTGAGGGGAAGGTTGAGGGATCTTCACTGAGGGACCAGTGGGGGACCAGAGGCCACATGTTGAAATAGCTATCCTTTGGTCCCTAGTGAACATACAACGTGTCCTGGCTCTGGTGGACAAAGGGGCTGAATGTTCACTGATTCATGGTAACCCTGAGCGGTTCCCTGGGACCCCCACTATCCTAGATGGACACAGGGGTAAGGCTATCAGAGTGAAACCAACCCAAATCCCTTTGGGAATAGGGTGTCTACCCCCAAAAGAGTATACTGTGTATATATCTGCTATCCCTGAGTATATTTTGGGGATTGATATCCTGCAGGGTCTATGGCTGCAGACCACTGCAGGTGAGTTCAGACTGAGAGTACGTGTGGTGAAGGCAGTTCTGAGGGAAGATGCTAGGCACCTGCCCATAGCTTTGCCTGTGCCTTGGTGGGTGACTAATACCAAACAATACAAAGTGCCTGGAGGGCATAAAGAGATTGGAGAAACTCTCCAGTAGCTGGAAAAGGTGGGTATTATAAAGCCCACCCACAGTCCTTTCAATTCCCCAGTGTGGCCAATAAAAAAGCCAGATGGCTCCTGGTGTATGACTGTGGATCACAGAGAACTGAATAAAGTCATACTCTCTATGCATGCTGCTGTCCCCTCTATTGCAGGCCTGATGGATACCCTCAGCCATGAACTAGGAACATACCATTATGTGGTAGATCTTGCTAATACCTTCTTTTCCATTGACATTGAGCAGGAAAGTCAGGAACAGTTTGCCTTCATGTGGGAAGGACGGCAATGGACTTTCACCGTCCTTCCACGGGGATACCTCCACAGCCCCACCATCTGTCATGGACTTGTAGCCCAGGACTTGGCTATATGGAAGAAACTGTCAACGGTGAGACTGTATCATTATATTGATGATATCATGTTCATGTCCAATTCTCGTTCAGATCTGGAACGTGCAGCACCTAGACTGCTGCAACATCTACAAGAGAAAGGATGGGTTGTGAACAGTACAAGGTTAAGGGACCTGGTTTGTCTGTCAAATTCTTGGGGGTCGTCTGGTCAGGTAAGACCAAAGTAATACCAGAAGCAGTTATAGATAAAGTCCAGGCCTTTCCTACCCCTACAACTGTAACATTGCTACAGGAGTTTTTGGGTCTTCTAGGCTACTGGAGAGTGTTTATCCCACACTTGGCACAAATTCTGAAGCCCCTATACCAGTTGGTACAAAAGAGTGTCAGGTGGGACTGGGATGAGACATGTGCATCTGCCTTTACTACACCAAAACGGGCAGTCAAGGCCGTGCAGGTCTTGAGTGTGATAGACCCATCGAGGCCCTGTGAACTGGAAGTTCATGTGACTGAAGACAGTTACAGCTGGGTCTTCGGCAGTGGCTTGAACAAACTCACCAACCTATTGGATTCTGGTCACAACTCTGGAAAGGGGCAGAAGTACGATACACTTTGATAGAAAAACAACTGGCTGCTGTGTATCATGCCTTGCTGGCCACAGAACCCATCACTGGAATGGCCCCGATAAAGGTAATAACTACCTATCCCATCTTGGGGTGGGTACGAGACTGGAACCAAAGGCCAAGGAGTGGTGTAGCACAAACACCCACACTAGTCAAGTGGGGTGCTCACCTACAGCAGCATAGTGCCCTCTCTAGTAGCCCCTTGAGTGAAGAACTCCAGCCCCTGCTGGGGCTGGTGACATATACTAGTGAAAAGCAGGAAGAACTTGCTTTTGAACCATTAGTAGCAGAGAGTCCCAATCAGGAGGGAAGAGCCCCTATACTCGAAGATGCATGGTACACAGATGGCTCCAGCCATGGGCAGCCCCCAAAATTGGCCCAGATACATTGGTTAGAAGGAAAGCCTGTCTCTGATGTAGCCCAATGGTTACACCAGCATTTGTTGCATGTGGGGCAAACGACAATGTGGGCTGTAGCCCTTCAGTGGGGCTTGCCTTTGACCTTTGAAGACGTTAGTAGAGCCCGGCAAGAGTGTGTCATGTGCTTCAAAAGGGACTTACACCGAGTTCCACAGCTACATGGGAAAATAGCTAAGGGGCCTATACCCCTCGTCAGGTGGCAGATAGGCTATATTGGGCCCCTACCTGTGTCAGAAGGATATTGGTATGCCATGACTTGTGTGGACACAGCTACTGGACTTTTGGTTGCTTTTCCTACCCATTGTGCAGACCAGCAGATGACCAAAAGAGGCCTGGAGCGTCTCTTTGCCACATATGCCCAACCACAGGTAATTGAAAGTGATCAGGGCACCCATTTTACTGGACATACACTGAAGAATGGGTGTGACAGCTGGGAATCAAATGGAAGTTTCCTACTGCAGCAGGCATGATAGGCACAATGGCTTGTTAAAATCCAGACTAAAGTCAGATACCAATAGTCTGCGGGGATGGTCAGTCTGCTCATGGACTGTGCTACAGCGTTTGAACGAAAGACCCCAAAAGAGAGCCCTGAGCCCCATGGACATGTTAACACATATTGTTGCCTCCCCTATACAACTGCAAGTACAAACCAAGGAATAATAACTGAAGCTGAGCTTTGGCCACCAGAATAATATCTTGCTGCCAGCACCAACTGCACTGAACCCCAGAGACTCCATTGAGTGGACGTGGCCTTGGACCTTTGGACACATGGACCAACGATGGCTGGCTCTCCTGGCATCTTGGGGACAAGGCCTGGAAGCTGGCCTCCTGTGTATTCCTGGAAGAACAGCAGAGTGCTCCCCAAAGGTCACAGTAGTATATCTGGAATGGCCAGAAGGTAGGAGCATCTTACCAGGGAGTTTTGTTTTATCATTATGGCCAGTGAATGCACCTCCAGTAGCACTATATATGGACTTTTCAGTAACACCCATGGGGAAAGGAATAAAAGTATGGTATACTAGATCTGGAAGGAACCCCCTTCCTGCTACAGTCCTATCACAGGACCACTCTCTTGCATGAATCCTGCCTGATGGACAAGATTTGCCTATGTTGGTGTCATTAAAACATGTGTCTTATTGCCCCTAAGGTCTTTGGATTGGAACTTCCTCTGGCTTGAGGATTATTGTAATTTTTGTTACTTGTATAAAAATCTTATTGTATCTTAATTTTTATTTTTATCTCTAAGTTATTTTCTGTTGCTGTTGTGGAATCTGGTTACAGTGCTCCAGCTTTCTTGCACAGGGACCGTTGCGGAAGATTGAAAGCATGTACATTGTAAGGTGAGAATCCTGGAGGGGTGAAGTGTGGGGAAGTTGGGGTGCCTATAGCCAGGATCCTCACTGAACTTAAACCACCTGATGATGTAACTGGCCTGTTGCTAGGCTACTGCTCCCACACCTTTAGGCAATAAGCTATTATTGCGCTATATAGAGAGCTCGGCCCAGTGCTCTGTGTGAAGGCAGAGAGGCTAGTGCTCAACCTACTGCCAGGAGAACAAGCCGGGTAATAAACCCTTTCACCCCAAAGAACGTTTGGCTGTCAATTTCTTTGGTCACATTGAATTCATAGTGAACTTGCCCAGGGCTGAAACCCACTAGCAAGACAATAGCCATCTATTAAATCTGTCGCTACCACTCCCACTTGAAATGCTATTTTGCACAAAAGCTTCCAAAGCTTAATCATGAAGATGGCCTGGCACTGCCACGAAGTGCTCCTGTCTGGCCTGCCTCCCTCATTCCCTTTCTTTTTTCACAGTCTCCCTTTTGAATCAACTGCTTAGGGTGAGCTTTTGAATCTCTACATCAATCATCTGGTCTGCCCTGTCCCTCATCTCCAAGCCCTTCCTGGTGCTTTTTCTTTAAAATTTTAGCCAATTCACCCCTAAAGAAAAATACCCAGTACATTTTGGGACTGCTGTAGGCAGAATAATGGCCCTGTGCACATGTCCATAGTCCCAAAGACTTTGAATATGTTAACTCATGCAGTAAAAGGCCACCAGGTTTTGCAGATGGAATTAAAGTAGCTAATTAGCTAACTTTAAAACAGATTATCCTGGATTATCTAGGTGGGCCCAATAATCAAAAGGGCAGAGAAGCAGAGAGTTGGAGGGAAATGTGACTGGAAGAATGGTCAGAGAGATGCGGGGTTTCTCGTTTGAAGATAGAACAAGGGAGCCTGTAGAAGTTGGCCAAGGCAAGGAAATGATGCTCCCCTAGTCTCTAGAAAGAAATGCAGCCCTGTTGACACCTTGATTTCAGCCCAGTGAGACCCATGTCAGATTCTATAGAACTGTAAGATAATTGTGTTGCCTTAAGCCACTAAGTGTGTGATCGTTTTATTATGGCAGAAATAGATCAATAAACAATTTCTGTCTCCTGAGTCAGAGGATCTCAACTTTAGCTGCACATTAGAATCACTTGGAGATCTTTCACAAATCCCTATGCTCAGGTCACACCCAGACCATTAAAGCAGTTTCTGGGGTGGGTCCCAGTCATCAGAGCTTTGAATTCCCAGGCGTTCCATCCTGTGGTCAGGGCTGACAACCTCTGCCCTGAGCTAACCATAAATATGAGGAGCTTTTTTCCCTGCTTCTTGGTAACTGGGACCCCTAGGGAAAGAGGAAATGTAACATCCCCTACAAGGTGTACCAAGACTGCTTTTTGGGTAGAAGTGGGCTCCATCTGAATCTCTGGCCATTTAGCAACTTAGTAATTAGAACTATTTTTTTCTGGAACCAATTGAGTGTAATTTGCTGCTCTGATGCCCCATCACACTTGAGTGTGGATTTCTTACAAAGTCATTCTCTTATTAATCACAATATGACCATCAAAATCAAGAAATTAAAATTTATACATTCCTACCATTTAATCCTGAAACCCTATTGAAGTTTTGCTAATCCCTACAGTATCCTTTATAGCAAAAGGATTTGGTTCAGAATCACGTGTTGCCTTTAGCTGTCATGTCCCTTTAGTCTCCTCCACTCTGAACAGTTCCTCAGTCTTTCCTGGGTCCTTGTGACCTTGACGCTTTTGAAGATTACACTACCAACTTGGGTCTGTCTGATGTTTCCCAACCATCGGATTCAGGTCATGCATCTTAGACACGAGAACCACAGAGGTCACGCACCCTTATCAGTAGGCAGACGATGTCGATTTGTCCTGCTGCTCATAGGGTTCACTGTGGTCACTTGAATAAGCCAATGTCCACCAGGCTTCTCCACTGTGAAGTTGCTCCTTAATTATTATGTATCTGATGGGACAATAGTTGGAGATGTCAATACCCTGTTCCACATCAAACTCTCAGTTTATTAATTTATGTCAGTATAGACTCATGCTTATTGTATTCAGTTTATATTGTATTTTGTATCACATATTATTTATGTTGTATTCAGATTATAACTCATAACTGACATTACTTAGTTTTTGATGTTTACTTTGTTCCAAATTTGGCCCTGGGAGTTTTTTTTCAAGCAGGGCCCTGTGGCCTACATCCCTATCATTCTTTGAGCACTTATTTTCTGGCACAAAATGTTCCAAGCTCATCTTCCAGGCTGTTCATGAACTCATGATGTTGGTGCTATTATTATTAGCCCCACATTAGAGATGGGGAGACGTAGAACGCTCAGGATCACACAGCTAGTTAGTTGTGGCAGGATTGTGAATCCAAACCATTGAGCTTAAGCTTGAGCTTTTTTGCCTTTTATTTTGAAGTAATTTTAGACTTACCGGGGGTTTGCAAACCCAGTTTCTCTTAATGTTAATATTGACATTACCAGAGTATGGTGATTGAAACCAGGCCATTCACATTGATGCAGTGCTATTAATTTTGCTAGCTTTCCCAGCGAGGTGCGTTTCTGATCCAGGTTCTCATGTAGTATTTCGCTGTGGTACCTCAGTCTTCTCCCATATGTGACAGTTACTTAGTCTTTGCCTTCACAACACGACACTTTTGAACAAGAGAACCATCCATTCATCTGTAGAGTGCCCTCAGTCTGGGTTTGCCTGATGGCTCCTGGCTAGACAGGTTATGTGGGAGTGCCGCAGGAGACCTGGGCCCTTAGTGCATATCAGGATAGTGACTTTATTACTGGGGATGTAGACGGTGACCATTTGGTTAAGGTGGTATCCACTAGGTTTCTCCTGTGTAAAGTTACTATTTTTTCTTCTATAATTAGTATCTATCTTGTGGAGAGATTTTGAGACAATGCAAATGCCTTATTTTTTGCATCCATTTTTGCCTGCAACTTTTAGTATTGTGGTGTTTGTCTAAAGGTGTTTCTTTTCTATTATTCCTTCTACATTAATTGGACTCCTACTGTAAGGAAGAACTGTCCCTCTTCTCCTATGTACATATGTATGCAATTATTTATATCAGATTAGACTCATGAATATTTGATTCTATGGCTTATAATCCATTACAGATTTGACCACTGTTTCCTGTGTCCTTTATTATTTAGTTCCTTTAGGTAAGCCCCCTCCCATTCTTGAATACTTCCTTACTTTATGGACCACAAGAAATTCCAGACTCATCTTCTACTTCCCCTTGCCTCCAGATTTGGAATTTCTCCAGAGAGCTCTGGTTCCTTTTGTTGAAGAATGGTATTTAGAAACTAAGATCTGAACACTTTATGTGCTCATTGCTACTGGCTGTCACTGCCTAGATGTAGGCCCTCCAAATGGATAGGCGTATATATGCTGACCCTAATACTCACAGAGAGATGATTTATTTACTTCAGTATCTATCTGCATGTATATTAAAGACAATGAGTTCATACCTCCAACCCAACACAAAGTTCATCTGGCCTTACCACTTTCTCATCCGTGGCTTTTTTCCAACAGTGAGAAACCCGGCAGGGCCAGAGCTCTGAAACCATACCATCCTTGCTGGAAGATGGAGTAGGGAGGTGTTGGCTTTAAAGGATGGGATTTTGACCAACATAATGTGAAGTCATTCTCCACAGAGAGGACAGTATGAGTAGAGGTTGGCAGGCAAAGCAGGGAATGACAACGTGTAAGCCTAAAACAGGAAATCCTAAATTAGGGCCTGAATGAAATGCAACACTGTGTAGTTTGTGAAGGTGACTTCACCAGTGTCACATCAATTGTTTTATTTCATCAGGCAGTGTAGAACATCTTGACATTCTGGATCAGGAAGTGACAGAACCAAGGCTGTCCGGGATTTAGATCCAAGAGCAAATGGATTGGGTGGAGAGGGGAATGGAGCTATGGTCATGAGCTAGGGTGACAGTGGCCACCAAGGAAAAGAAATGATGGTAGGAAAGGTACTACAGAAAAATCAACAGAACTTAGTAACTGACAGAATGTGGAGGCAAGGGAAAGGGAGGAGTCAAGTAATAAGGCCCCAAACCTGTGTGCTTGGGAGAAAGTGGTACTATGAACAGAACCCCAAAGGGTTCTCTGTAAATTCTGTTTCCCCATTGAGGGCAGCTACAGGCTTAACTGTTCTGTGCCCACAAAGCCTAACCAAATGCCCTGCAGAGACAGGCCTGGTGAAATAATCTCTCCCCTCCTACCTCATCTCCTCAGTTTGGGGCCCTCTCTTAGCCCCACCAATTCCAAGTGCCTTCAACACACAGCTATGATGTCCATCTTCCCATGGCTGGCTGTCTATCACCTGGGACACACCTAAAAATCCTCTCAAGGCCCTCCACATGCTGGCCCCAAACTACTTTTTTGGTTTATCTTGTATACAGCCACAGACCACTTCCCTTTCCTGCTGACTTGGGGTCACTTGGGTCCATGCCCTTCTCGCCAGTCCCACGGGTCTCAGGTATCTTCTTGAGCTTTCCTCCACCTAGAACACCCTCCCCTACCTGGGTAGCCCCTCCTGGACCCATACGAGTCAGCCTGTCCCACCCACTGGGTTAGATGCCCCTCCTCTCAGGCCCCACTTTGTATCAAAACAGCCTATTTATCTCCCTCCAGTGACCTATAGGTTTTCAGGGCAAAGACATGTAGTTTACCATTTGCCCCAGAAATGGCACCTTCCTGGGTACGCTTTAGGTGCTCAGATACTCGATGAAGGGAAGGGCAGACACCCTCTGAACTGTCTGCCTGCCCCCTCTGCTCCCACCGCCTGTCCTCTTCTTGCCGCTCCACCTCTTCCTTCAGAGCCCGGCTCATCGGCACAGCTTCTCCCCCTCCTCCATCACTCTCCTTCCCGACCACTCTGAACTCTGAGCCGGCATCACTGTTGGTCTGTCAGCCTTAGGCACATCTGCGCCGGGCAGTAGAGGGGCCCACACAGAACAGGAGAGGATGCAGCTACACCAAGTCCTGGCCCTGACAGCATGAGGTCCTGTCCGGGAATAAGGCAGAGGAAGGCAGCCTCGTTCTCTGCTTCTCCTGGCGGATTGCAAGTGGGTAATGAGCCTGGGGAATTCTGCCAACAGGTTGAGAGTCCAGCCTCCCGGGGCCTCCCATTCCATGTTGCCCTGCCAACCTGACTTCTGGCTAGAGCCAATGCCACGCTTTGTTCTCACTTGTCCTTTCTCCCAAAGTCCCCAGGGATGAACGAGCAAACAACAGCACAAAGAACCACAAGAAATCAGAGCCACAAACTGGGCCTTGTCCATCATTATTACTAATCATTTAAAAAAGATTTTTTCAGGCAACTGTGTTAAATTATTGTACATACATGGGAGGAGGTGAGGGGCCTGGCCACAGGGCTAATGAAGACCTCTTTGGTGGGAGAGTGGGGGAAGGAAGTTTGCCCACCCTCTCCCCCCTCTAGGTCTGACTCCTGATTGAGCAGCTTTCTCTCAACAAGTGAAGGCCATGAACCCTTTCCCACCCAGGGTCCTGGGTAAAGAAGAGGGCGCAAGTCAGTGAAGTGCTCTGAAGGGGAAACCACAATAAACTGTGGCTGCCTGAACCCCATGCACCCTCTGCCCTGGTTCCGAAGGGTCTGACCCTGGGCCAGATCCCCTCACTTGAGAGGGAAGACTGCCCAGTACTCAGCCTACACAAGTCATCTACTCTGGAAGGTGGGGGGATGGTGTGGCCTTCTGGGCTGCCCCACAGGGTCAGGAAGAGGTGGTGGCACTAGTAGCACTGACGCACCAGTGGGGAGCTGCCAGCCACTCCCCTCATCCATCCCATTCCCAAGGCTAGTGACACAGGCACTCTGGCCCTGGGAGGAATCCTGTCGGATGAAATGGGGGCATTTGGGTGTCTGGCCTTGGAGCTCCAGAAGTAGCCCTGAGGTCAGTGCAAAGAACCACAGGCCCAAATGGCCCTGCCAAGGGGGACTCCCAGAACAACCCAAAGCTGGGTTCCTCAATTCCTACATTCTAGGTCAAGGCTCCCATCCCTGTGTGAAAGTGTGTGTGTGTGTGTGCACGTGTGTACACACATGTATGTGCAGAAGGAAAGGCTGCTGGGAGGCACTGCTACATCACCTGCCCAGAATTCAGGGCATGCAGGGGACAAGACCCGAGGCCTAGTGTGTGAGCCCAGCCAGCCAGGATCAAGGGCCCTGGCTCCTCCTTCCTCCCATTTGCCCAACGTGACACACCCTCTTCGCAGACACTAGAAGGTTTTACGATGAACAGCACGGGAGCCATCCTCTTCATACTCCTTTTTGGATACCCACATCTTCTTAAAAGTGTCCAGTGAGGCCAGGATGGAGCCACTGTGAGAAGGGAGGGAATTCTTGTGGACCGAGGGCTGAGCCAACCGCCCTCCTTGGGCACTCAGAGCTCCATTTCCCTTACCTGGGAGGAAAATCCACCCACCTCCACCTGGCCTGGGCCAACCCTGGGGGAAGGGTCCAGGGTAAAATGGTCTCCTCCCAGAGCCCTCCCTGTGAGCCCCGGCTCACCCAATCCACGTGGAGTACAACCGCTCCTGAGGGGCCGAGATCTAGAGGGAACAAGCGCAAGGTAACTGCCTTGTCCCCACCCAGCGCCCCTGTCCCAGCCCTAGGGGCTTTTCCACCCAGGGCCTGGCGCCAGACAGCAAGTGCACCAGCTGGGACAGCGGTGCAGCTGAGTGAGGAGGAGCAGGAAGGGAGAGGGCAGCCGAAGGGGCACCTACCCTCTCCTCCCTGATCAAGGCTGCCCAGCACCCCCACACCCCATGGGGGCTCCCCATAAGCTCACCTTGATTTTGACGTCCTTTGGGGCAAGCTTCTTCACTTCACTTAGTAATCGGTCGCCAAAGCCTGTGAACACATGGTTGGCTGAGTCCAGGGTCGTCTGACCCCCTTGCCACTGGGCTCCCTCATCTCCAACCTCTGGGAACCCCCTGCCTCCCGGGCTGCTGCTACCCATCTTTCAATAGCTCTTTCCAAAAGTAAGGGGAGGGCCGAGCCACCCCAAGGACAGACCGGATCCAGCAGCATGCCTGCAGGTGCCCAGCTTCCTCAGAGAGCTGGCATGAGATGACCCCAAATCACACAGCTCCGCCAGGCCCCTGTGCTCTCCCGCACCCAACACCCCAGCAGGCAAAACCCACCAGAAGCAAAGTCAGAGACAGATGACACATCAGGAAGATATGTCTACCATTTCTACCCATCAGGTGGGCAAAGATCACACAGCTTCGGGAGGGTGCTGGGGGCCTCTGGTTCGTAACTGGAGGCGTAAGAGGCATAACCTCTCAAGACGGAGATGTTGACAGTGCTCACCAAACACCAAACGCACACACCTACCCTCTGACCCAGCTATTCGACTCCTAGGATTTATCCTTTAGGTATGTTCTCGTCACATGAAATGAGGGGCCTGAGGGTATCCACGGCAGCAGCTCTGGGATTAGAAATGGTTACAATGGCTTCAAAGGCCATCATCGGGATGAAGGCTGAATAGTGCATCCATCAGTGACACACCACATGGCCACATAAGAGATTACACTGACAGGAGAGCTCTTCAGATACGGGGCTAAGTGACAGATACACGGGGCAGAACTCGCAGAGTATGCTACAATTCGTGTAAAAGACGGAGAGAGGGAAATGCACATTTGCAGAGATGCTGCTGAGAGCAAACCCAGATGCTGATATCCTGTGGGGAGACACCTGGCGGACCAGGACAATGGAGAAGGGAGGCTTTATCTAATACATTTTAGCCCTCATGTAAACTTATCCCGTATTTATAATTTAAGTAAAATTTAATTTTAAATCTGTCTTTTAAAAAAAGGCTTTCTGAGCAGCAAAAAGCCAATAGAAAATGGACCATGTCCCAGGCCCCAGGGAGTGGAGTGAGGTCTGAGGGCCTGGCTTCTGTTGGCTTCCAAGGTCTCAGCCACACCTTCCCAACTACGGCACCTTTGAAAAGTGTGGAGCCACCCGAAAGCACGATGTTGGCAAACAGTGTCCGGCGAAGGTCCATGTCGGACTTGTGGATGGCGAAGGCCAGCACCTCATGGAGCCCCTCACTCTCATCCCCTATCAGGTCTGGCTGGAACAGCAGCTCGGGGGCCCGGAACCGTGCTGGCCCCACCTTTGGAACAAAGATCGAGGCAGACAGACCTCTTCTTCATCCAGGTCCCAGTGTGATGGCCACCACCCAGCGCAGGGCCTGCACAACTTACATCGAGTGTGCTGCCATCCGGCAGGGTGTACTGCACCTTCTCTGTCTCCAAAGCTTCATCCTTCTGTGGGTTGATGGACAGGTAGCACGCTCGCTGGGTGGACAGGGACACAACTCTCAGCAGACTGCAATCAGGAAACCTGCATCCAGGGCTCAGCCTCATGCTATGGGCTCGCCATGGCTCATTTCCCCACCCACGCCATTCTATGCCCTCCTGCCCTCGGTCACCTCTTTGATGGTCCGGACAACCTCAAACTCAGCTGAGGTATGAAAGTCGACGCCTTCCTTGCGCAGCAGGAGCCGGAGATAGCGGGAGACATCGCGGCCGGCAATGTCCACCCTCACGATAGAGTGCGGCATGGCAAAGCCCTCATAGATGGGGACAGCATGAGTGACCCCATCTCCTGAGTCTAAAACCACTCCTGTCGTGCGTCCTGTTGCGTACCTGTCACCAGGTCAGCATCCCTTCACCTCAGCCACTGAGGCACAGGGACCTCCTCACCCCTGAAGGGGACCCTGGGACATTTGGATTATCTGGTCTGAAAAAGGGACACAAGAAACACCCTAAAGGAACAATCACCAGGGACCTGTTTCTACAGGGAAGTCAGACACCTGGTCACCTTGAGCAGGAGGATGGCCACAGGGAGGATGGGGACCAGGGGATCCCAGGGCCTAGGGAGCACTCACAGGCTGAGCACGGCCTGCATGGAGATAAACAGGGCTGGCACATTGAAGGTCTCAAAGAACACCTCTGCTGCCTTTTCCCGGTTCTTACTTGGGTTGAGTGGAGCTTCCGTTAGCAGAACAGGATGCTACAAGAGATGGCAGAGCTTGGGCACGGGCAAAGACACGTGCTAGGCCCTGAAAGGACTTTGCTGAGAGCTGGGGCCCCCCGCTGTGAGCACATGTAGTGCAGCCCACTATGCTTCCCAAGGGTACCATCCTGTTATCTGCCAGCGGTCACTCTTCCAAAGACCCAGTTCTTGGGAATATTCTGCCTGGCAACTGCTGACCGTGCGTAACACATGAAGAGGCAGCAGTCCCTAACAAAATGCAGGGGCAGTGTGGAAGCCTGGCCAGGAAGTGGAGCAAGGAGAGGACAAGCCGGGTGAATCTGGAGCATGGTGGAGGGGCTGGCTGCCGCACCTCCTCGGAGAAGGTCTGCAGCTGATCCTTGGAGTAGACATACTGCCAGATGCGTTCCATGTCATTCCAGTCTCTCACCACACCATGCTCCATGGGGTAGCGGATGGCCAGCAGCCCCCGGTGCTCCTGGGAGGGGTGGGAAGCCAGCTGTAGCACCAGGCCCCTCAGCCAGCAATGGCTTTCTGCCTTCCTAAAGCTGCCCCTCATCTGCCCTGAACAGAGCCACCACTGCTTACCGGGTGTCCTTGTGCCCTGTGGTGGGTCCGGAACTCAGCACAGCCTTATCCATCTAAGAGCTTCTCAAGCTGTCAGAGCCCAGCCAGCTTCAAAAGTCGGGGACCAGGGAGGGTGGCGATGTGCTCCTTCCATCCCACAGTCCCTCCCCTTCCTTCCCGTGCTTCTCTGTACCCAGTGCCAAGACGTTCTCCCCGACTCTCTCACACACTGCCTGGATCCCATTCCCACCATTCGCTGGTCACTGTTCCCATCAGCACCAGGGGCTTCCTCCAGCTCTTCAGCCAGTGCTCACGTCTCTCACACAGACTGGTTCCTTGATGCTCCCCCTGCCCCCCTAGTCTGCCCCTTCTTGCCACTTGGCCTCTCTCGCCCACAGCCATGGCTCCTACCGACCCCATCCCTCAAGAGTCCCATACCTACAGCCCCAGTTCAGGCCTCCAAGTTGTGTTCCCCAGGTGCCTAAACTACACTTTCCTGTTGTTCCCACTCCCACACTTGCCTCTCCTCCCAAGGGCCTCATTTGGTCCCTAGGCAAGTCATCCCATCTGGAGCATGAGGTTGTCCCCATGGCTCCTGTTTGGGTGATTGAGACTCTTAAGTCACTTTTTAATCAGTTCTTTCCTTTGTAGCTTCTAAAAAACAGGGCATTAAGTGGTCTCTGTTTCCCCACACAGGACCCATCCCTTCATCTCACAGAGCAAAGGGCCCACCGTGCAGTACCTCAGAGCTGGAGCCTGGAGAGTCCAGGAGAGCACCTGGCAGAGGGCCCGGGGACAGACTCCCAGGGGCCTCTCAGGAGGCACAGCTCTGACCACCAGCTAATGCTCCTGCGACTATGAAACCCCAAACCAGGCAAAGGAAGACTCCACAGTTGTTACCTCTGCTTTTGGTCCGATGAAGAGGTCCCCCTCCAGGGCTCCAGCCATTACCCGCAGGTGCTTAGGGCGCCCGACACTGTGAGGACAGGTAAAATCAACAAGGTGGGCAGGGGGCACAGCCATGTCCATGTCCAGGAAAACCAAAGTCCAGCTCCAAAGGTCAAGAGGGTAACTGTACTGTAAAGCATCAGGATGTGGCTACAGGTGAGAGGTCAGAATCCAGGCCTATGATTGCAGAGCAGGCCTTGGTGGGATAGAGCACGCAAAAGAAAAGGTGTCCCTTCCATTCCCCACCCTTCCTCCCAGGGAGGGCCAACACTGTAGAATCTCAGTCCTCCTTGGCCCAGCCCTGGCAGAGGGACAGCTTCTGCAGCCACAGTGACTCAGCCCACACCCTCGATTTCAGGAGGGCAGAGATGCTCCCACCATCTGCAGACCAAGGGACAATGGCCCTGGGCAGCTGGACTGCAGCTCCCTTGAGCACCCCTCTCTCACTTAGTTGATCCTGCCCTTTTCCACTGCCAGGGCTTCCAGAATACAGATTCAGTCTTGGAAAACTGGATGAGCTCCATTCCAAAATTTAACCCAAGTTCCTTGCACATCAACAGGAAAACCTTTCATTACAGTTAAAGGAACCTTTAATTACACCCAAGTGAGGGGCAGAAAGGAAAGCTAAAGCCCTACAGGGCATGCTGGCTGTGTCCCCAGACTAGGCCTGGGGTTCTTGGTATAGTCAGCTGTTTTGGGGGCTGTAGGATCTGCACCACCCCCAAGCCTCCAGGACTTGAGAAGAGGCACTGCAGAGGGAAAACCTCCCAATGGGCTACAGTGCCCCAAGGAGCTCCCGGCTTTCACCTCCCTCTTAGCCCTGTTGCCACTGACAACTTCAGGGAAGGACTCCCCTTGACGGAAACAAAATATTTATAAACAAGCCCTGAAGAAAACACCTCCTGGGAGAAAGAGCTGGCTGTGCATAAACTCCCCATTCTTTTCCCTCTGAATTTAGGTCTTTCTCCTGATGGCTCCCTTTTATTCTTGCTGCTGCTACCATACCCTGTCCCCAAGGGAATGCTGGCAGCTTTGCCTCCTCCCTGCATCAAGGGACCAAAATCAGACTCCAAGGAAGGGAAGCCAGGAGAACTTGCTTTGTCCCTCCAGAACCCTTCACAGCGATAGCACGAATCTGGTGTTTCCCTTACAGGTGGGGCAAGAGTTGGCCTCTAAGACAGGGCTGTGACACAGGGCCAGTGTTCTCCCGGGAAGCCAATAAAAGGGTTAGGCTGCTGCATGAGCAACACTTACTAGTTTGCGAAACAGTATTTGGGAATCTGGTCTCCTGCAAAGCCAGCCTTGATCACCCCTGAACCCTGCAAGGAAAAGTAATGTTTAGCTCCTGACATCACCTCCAGATGACGGCAGTGCCCTACAGCAGAGAGAGCTGGCTGCCTCACCACGGGGACGAGAGCCTAGAGAGGAAGCCTGAGGTCCTGCCAAGAGGGCAAGATCATGTACAAGTATACCAGGGGTTCAAAACCTGGGTGACTGTGCACCCCTTCGCCAAATCTGATAATATCTGCAGATTGGGGAGGGAAGGGAGGAGCGGCACTGTTGGCATCTAGTGGGTGAAGGCCGGAGATGCTGCTAAACACCTTCTAATCACAGGCCAGCCCCTCGCAACCAATATACCCAGCCCAGAATGCCAGTAGTGCAGAGACTGAGGTACCAGGGAGTACATGTTGTTCTACACTCACTCTCTAGGGTCACCTCCAGGCAGGAGGGGTCCAAAGCAGCAAGAGCTAGCCCCCAAAACCAGCTATAAGTAACATCTAAGAATAGTTTTTTACAAAAGCCCCTGGCACTCTGTCCCCTCTAGCAACATGGACCATGTCCGGGACCTGCCGGGAAAGATCGCTGGGTGCACGGGGCAAAACTGGCACCTCTTCTCAAGTGGCTTCCCTGCAGAGACCAGAGGCAGAGGAGAACTTGGTTTCACCACTGCTCCAGTATGGAAGCTAGACTTAGGGTCTTAAAGGAACCCTTCACCAATGAAAGAATCAGCATCTCAAACCCAATTCCGAAAAGGACAGATCTCCGAAGAGGGCAGCCATTTAGGGACTGCATGGGGGTCATATGGAAGGGAGACAGATCCCAGAAGTGACTCATCATCAAAAACTCTCCAAGGCTTATACACCAGAGGCAGATATTCAGCTAGGGGTGGATCCATTGACCCCTGCCCTTCATTTTCTTCCCATGGACCAGAAATTTCTGAGGCCATAAATCCTTGGAGGGCAGCTGCAAGCACACTGAAACCCAATGCTTGAAATACAAGGCCACAAGCAAGGCAGGCAACTTTCCTCTGAGGCTTCCAAACATTTATCCCAAACTGCTTATGGGTCTTGGGAAGAGTGGTCCTGAACTCTTTCCACTGCTCTGCCAGATCTGGACTTTCTGCTCAGCACAGGAGCACTGAAGAAGAGGATCAAAGTAGCCAAGTGGCCAACCAGGTGGTGGTGCATTTGTGGTTGGCGGGCCTTAACTTGCATAAACCCCAGGCCCAGGGAAAGAGCGCGGTAGAGCCTTTCCACGTTGGAGCTCATGCCTGGGGGTGCAGATCCTGGGGGAGTGCTGTTGTAGAGGTCACAAGAATAACCCTCTCCATAACATGAGGTCAGCAGTGTCCACAACAGCAAATGCCATCTCTCCTCCACTAGGAGCGGCAACCAGAGCTGGAGCCCAAGCACGGATAAGGGGGCTGGGGTCGAAAATACGCCCAGCCGGCCACTCTCAACCGAGAAGATTCGGGGTGCCTCCCGGGCCAGATACACAGGTGCACCGGCTGGGCCGCCCGGCTGTCACTCCAGCTCTCCCGATGTTGACCATGGGCCGCCAGACGGATGGCACCCTTGCCTCTCCTATTCTCTCCATCCGATTCGGGGAAGGCTTGGGCAGCCGCTCTGCGGGGCCGCCGACGGGGCTGGCCCCAAGGCTCGGGCCACAGGGTGGCTGGCGGGCAGGCAGTGAGCGGAGAACGAGCACTGGCGAGAAAGGGTCCCTCCCAGCGCCGCGGCGCGCGGCCCTGAGGGCGGGGCGCCCACCCTCCCCCCGGCTGGCGAGCCTCACGTTGTCGATGACCACGGGCTGGTTAGCGATGATGTCGTAGGACTCCATGGCCGGGCCGGGCCGGGCCGGGCCGGCCCTGCCGAGCAGGCAGGCTGCAGGAGTGACCTGCTGGCGGGTAAGCGGTCAGCGACCGCAGCAACTCCAGACGTGGCGCTGCGCCCCTCCCACCCCGAGTGCGCAGTCTACGCGAGTCGGGGCGGGGCTTTCTGGGGGATGGGCCTCGCAGCAAATCACCACCCCGACCTGGGCAGATTGACGGCGGGTGCCCTGGGCCTGCTGCGGCCACAGGGGCGGGGCCGCCGGGTGCTAGCCAGCCAATTGAGGCCGCCCGGAAGGCCGGCCGGGGCGCTTCCAAGGTAGGCTGCGCGCTGTGCGGATGACGTCATGGCTCCGCTCTTAAAGGGGCCGGGGCTGTAGTCAGGCGGGCTGCGAGTTCGCGGGTCAGGAAGACTGGTTGCGTGAGCCCCAACAGCTCCGATCACTCACTTTCGTGAGCGCGCAGTCCCCGAGGAGGTGGGCGCTGGTTACTGCACCCAGAACATTTCTTTATTGAGCACCGAGAAGGATCCTTTTCCTTGTACAAGTTAAAATTCCGTGGTAATTCAGTAGCTAGCGTTAATCGAGCACCTGCTATGTGCTTACACTTCTACCCACTTCACATAGATTATTTTAAATCCTTGCAAAAACTCTACCGGGTAGTTGTATTATCATTCTCATTTTACAGATTTGGGAACTGAGGAGCCTCACACTAGCCCAAGGTTATCCAGCTTGCAACAGCTGGGATTAGCGCGGGCAACCTCCAGGGCGCTGGGGTCAACGGCTTCAACAGTGCAAGATATCGAGCCCTAAATTTATGTACCAAGTTGAGCTATAATTACTGCCTCTGTGTATACTTTTCCTACTAGATTGTGAGATTAAATTTGGTGAAATGAAGCACAGCATCATACAGAAAACTGCAGAAATCCTAAGTATACATTTCAGCGAATTCTTAGAATGTGTACACAATTATGTAACCATCACTGAGTTTAAGAAACAGAGCATGACCAGCACCCCCAGGAGACGCCTACTCGTCTCAGTCACAGTCCTGTTCCTCCTCCGACGTGACTACTTTTCTGATTCTACTACCACAGGTTAGTTTCTCCTGTTTTGAAACTTCATGCAAATGAAATCAGGTATGTACTCATTTGTGTCTGGTGCCTATGCATTCATAACATGGGTCAGTGTGCAATGGCTTACTGGCCATTTGAACATCCTCTTTGGGGAAATGTCTATGCAAATGTTTTGCCCATGTTTGAATTGAGTTATCTGTTGTTGAGTTTTAGGAGTTCTTTGTATATTCTGGTTATTATTCCCTTATCAAATATATTATTTTGCAAATATTTTTCTCATTCTGTGGGTTGCCTTTTTACTCTGTTAATATTGTCTTTTGATGCACAAAATTTAAAAATTTTCATGGAGTCGGATTTGTGTTTTTCTTTTGCTGCCTGTGTCTTTGGCATCATATCTGAGGAGTTATCACCAAATCCAATGCCCTGCAGCTTTTGCCTTGTGTTTTATTCTACAGATTTAAAGTTTTAGCTCTTGTATTTAGGTCTTTGACCCAATTTGAGTCAATTTTTGTATATGGTGTTAGGTAAGGGTCCAGCTTCATTCTTTTGCATGTGGATGTACAGTTTTCCCAGCACTATTTGTTGAAAAGATTGTCCTTTTCCCATTGAATGGTTTTGGCTCCCTTGTGAAAAGTCATTTGACTATGTATGTGGCAGCTCATTTCTGGGCTGTTTATTCTGTATGTCTGCCTTTATGATATATTACTTTTTAAATGAAACAGAAGTGAAAAGGTGTCTGCATAACCAACACCTGAGCATTTATAAAAGAAGTGCCAGGGTCCTACTTGTGAAGAAACTCACTGAACACTGGGCCATGGGGGCAACAGTGCTGGGGGAGGAAGGGTTGGAAAAGGGCCTCCCAGGCACATGTTGTTGAAGGCCCTGGAGCAAACTTCCTACAGAGGCAGGAGGGCAGGCTCCTCAGTATATCCTCTGTGATCTGAAGAGGAAGAGCTCAGAAACCTTACTTTGGAGGGAGAAAAGAACAAAGAGAAGGAGAGGGAGGTGGGTGAGAGAGGGATGTGCGAGAGAGACCCCTAAACATACCAGGCCCACCCCTCCCCCCTTGCTCCTCCTGCCCACCCCTCAGCATCTCCCCCTTTTCTCACCAGTCAGTCACCCTAGCACCTAGGTTCCTTTGACCTCTGCAATTTCAGTAGCTGTAAGTTACACCCACTTTACTAATAAAGAAAAGATGTACAGTGCAGGTGTCTTCTTAGTGTATGTGGAAGAGCCCACAGGGCAGGGTCTTTGGGGACTTCCATGGAAGACAGACCCCCAAAGAAATTTCATTCTATTTCACTTTTGTATGTCTCACAGATGAAAACATAGGATCATTTAATTAGACATTGCCTTTTCTTGCAGTGTTATTGAGATATAAATGGCATATAATAAATTGCATGGATATAAAGAGTACAATCTAATAATTTTGACATAGGAATATACCTGTGAAATCATTTTTCCTGATCAAGATAATGAAGCTATTCATTGCCTTTTATCATGCACCTTTGTAATCCCTCTCTCTGCTACTTGTCCTACCCCTTTCTTCATCCTTAGGCAAACACTAGCTAGCTTTCTCTACTGTAGATTAGTTGTTATTTTCTGAATTTTACATTTTCTATAATATAATATATATATATACACAATTACAATGTGTAATCTACATACTTAAGTATATAGAATAAATTGTAATAATTATAGTGGAATTTTAAGTTGTATGTAAATGAACTAAATAAATGGACCTATACAGTATGTATTTCTTTTGTTGTCCAACTTCATTGGAGCATAATTATTTTGAGACTGCTTCATGTCATTGCATACAACATATTTGTTATTTTTAATTGCTTAGTAATATTTAGCCACATGGACATACCACAGTTTGTTTATCCATTCACCTATTGTGGCTATTGGGTTATTTCCAGTTTTTGCCTCTTGCACACAAAGCTACTATGAACATCCATGCATAGTTGTGTGGGCATCTGCTTTCATTTTTCTTGGGTAAATGTGTAGGAGTGGAATGGCTGGGTCAGATAGCAAGTGCATGTTTAATGCTTTAAGAAAATGCTGTTTTCCACAAAGTTGTACCATCTTGCATTTTTACCGGCAGTGTATGAGAGAGTTCCCGTTGCTTTACATCCTCACCGTTTGCTATTGTCATTCTTTTAAACTTTTAGTCATTCTAATAGTTTTAATGTGTATTTCCCTAATGACTAATAGTATTGAGCATCTTTTCATGTGTTTATTTGCCATCCATATGTCTTCTTCAGTAAAGTGTCCTCAAATCTCAATCCTGTTTTTAAATTGGTTGTCTACTTATTAAGTTGTAAGAGTTCTTTATATGCTCTAAATTCAAGTCCTTTGCTGGATATATCTTTTGTAAATATTGCTTCCCAATGTATGGTTTGCTTTTTTCATTATTGTAACAGGTCTTTTGAAGTACAATATTATTTATTTTGTTGAAGACCAAACCTAAGTCAATAAGACTTTCCCTTTTATTTTACTCTAGAAGTATTATAGTTTTAGCTCTTACATTTAAGTCTATGCTTCATTTTAAGTTAATTTTTTTAAGTTAATTTTTGTATGAGCTGTGAGGTAAGGGTTGAGGTTCATATTTTTTGTATGTTTCTATAAAATTATTCCAAAATTATTTATTCAGAAGAATTTACTTTCTCCATTGAATTGCCCTGTTTGATTAGTTGATTGACATTATATGTGGGAATGTACTTTTGGATCCCTTATTCCATTCCATTGATCTATATGCCAATAACACATGGTCTTGTTTACTGTAGTTCTGTAAGGCTTGAAATCAGGTCATATAATCCTCATTTGTTCTTCTTTTTCAAGTTGTTTAGAACATTCTAGGTCATTTTGATTGCCATACAATTTTAGGGTCCATTTCTGTAAGGAAACCTGCTGGGATTTTGATTGGTTTTGCTCTATCAACTAATTTGAGGAGAACTCACATCTTAAAAATGTGTATCTTCTGATCCATAGCATTGTATGTCTATTCCTGTGTTAGGTCTTTTAAAATGTCTTATTATTATGTATTCTAAAAGTCTGTAGTGTAGAAGTCTTATAGTCTTTCATCAAATTTATCCATATTTCATTTTTTGATGCTGTTATCAATAGTATTATTTTTAAAAATTTCAATTTCTACTTGTTCAATGTCAATGAGTAGAAATACAATTGATTTAAAAAATGTTTTAAAAATAGATTGTATGTGCATTTTCTTAAAGCATTTGGTTTACAGAAAAATTGTATAGGAAGTAAGAGTTCCCCTATATCTCCACCCGTTCCCCCCACTGTCTTCCATTAACATCTTTCATTAGGGTGGTACACTTGTTACAACCGAAGAACCAATCCTGATACATTATTATTAACTAAGGTCAAGAGTTAATGTCAGGGTTCACTCTTGGTGGTGTACATTCTATGGATTTTGACAAATATATAATGTTATGCATGCACCATTACAGTATCATACAAAATAGTTTCATGGCCCTAAAAAAGGCCTCTATGTTCCACCTATTCATTTTTCCCTGCCCACTGGCAACCAGTGATCTTTTTTCTGTCTGTATGGTTTGGCCTTTTACAGAATATCATATGGTTGGAATCATCCAGTATGTAGCTTTTTCAGATTGGCTTCTGTCTCTTAGTAAGATGCATTTAAGTTTCTTCTATGTTTTTTTGTGGCTTGATAGCTCATTTCTTTTTCATACTAAATAATATTCCATTGTCTGGGTGTATCACAGTTTGTTTATCCATCCACCTATTGAAGGACATCTTAGTTGCTTCCAGTTTTTCAATTATGAATAAATCTGTGCTGTAAACATTCAAGTGTAGCTTTTTGTGTGGACATAAGTCTTCAGCTCATTTGGGTAAATACCTGAGAGTGCCATTGCTGGATGGAACCTATGTGTAGGTTAGTAAGAAGCTCCCAAACTTCATTCCAAAGTGGCTGTACCATTATGCATTTCAACCAGCAATGAATGAGAGTTCCTGTTGTTCTACTCTGTCTCCTTAGTTATTTTCTGTCTGGTTGATCTGTCCTTTGGAGTGAGTGGTGTGTTGAAGTCTCCTAAAATTAATGTATTGCATTATATTTCCCCCTTTAATTCTGTTAGTATTTGTTCCACATATGTAAGTGATCCTGTGCTGGGTGCACAGATATTTATAATAGTTATATCCTCTTGTTTGACTGACCCCTTTATCATTATATAATGTCCTTCTTTGTCTCTTGTGACTTTCTTTGTTTTGAAGTCTATTTTGTCTGATACAAATACTGCAATTCCTCCTTTTTTCTCACTATTAGTTGCATGAAATATCTTTTTCCATCCCTTTACATTCAGTCTGTGTATGTCTTTGGGTTTGAAGTGAGTCTCTTGTAGGCAGCATATAGATGGGTCTTGTTTTTCTATCCATTCAGTGAGTCTATGTCTTTTGATTGGTGCATTCAGACCATTTACTTTTAGGGTGATTATGGATAGGTATGTACTTATTGCCATTGCAGGCTTTAGATTTGTGGTTACCAAAGGTTCAAGGTTAACTTCCTTACTATTTAAGAGTCTAACTTAACTCACTTTGTATGCTATTACAAACACAATCTGAAGGTTCTTCTCCCCCCTTTTCCTCCTCCTCCATTCTTTATATATTAGGTATCATATTCTGTAATTTTTGTCTATCCTTTTTCATTACCTCTTGTGACAGCTATTTAACCTTAGGAACACTTCCATCTATAGCTGTCCCTCCAAAATGCCCTGTAGAGATGGTTTGTGGGAGGTAAATTCTCTCAGCTCTTGCTTATATGGAAATTGTTTAATCCCTCCTTCAAATTTAAATGATAATCTTGCTGGATAAAGTATTCTTGGTTCGAGGCCCTTCTGCTTCATTGCATTAAATATATCATGCCACTCCTTTCTGGCCTGTAAGGTTTCTGTTGAGAAATCTGATGATAGCCTGATGGGTTTTCCTTTGTATGTGATCTTTTTTCTCTCTCTAGCTGCTTTTAAAAGTCTATCTTTATCCTTGATCTTAGCCGTTTTAATTATTATATGTCTTGATGTTGTCTTCCTTGGGTCCCTTGTATGGAAGATCTGCACACCTCCATGTCCTGAGAGACTATCTCCTTCCCCAGATTGGGGAAGTTTTCAGCAATTACTTCCTCAAAGACACTTTCTCTTTTTTTTCTCTTCTTCTGGTACCCCTATAATACAAATATTGTTCTGTTTAGATTGGTTACACTGTTCTCTCAGTATTCTTTCATTCTTAGAGATCCTCTTTTCTCTCTGTGCCTCCGCTTCTTTGTATTCCTCTTCCCTAATTTCTATTTCATTTATCGTCTCTTCCACCATATCTAATCTGCTTTTAATACCCTCCATTGTGTTCTTCAACAATTGGATCTCTGTCCTAAATTCGTTCTTGGGTTCTTGAATATTTTTCTATACCTCCATGAGCATGTTAATGATTTTTATTTTGAAATCTCTTTCAGGAAGATTCATGGGGTCAATTTCATTTGACTTTTTCTGAGGTGTATTCATAATTTTGCTTTGAACCAGTTTCCTTTGATGTTTCATAATTTGTTTGTGGTGCCCTCTAGTGCCCAGGAGCTCTACTCTCTGGAGCTGCTCAGCCCCTGGAGCAATGTCAGGGGTTGCAGGGGAGCAGTGTTGGTGCTTGGGGGCAGGAGAGAGCTGTTATCTGCTTCCCAGCTGTTATGCCTGTCTCCACTGCCAGAACCACTGGGCCAAACACACATGTGTAAGGCTCTATGCTTTGTGTTTGTAGCTGCCATAGGCGGAGCTTCCCTCTGGCTTGACCTCAGGGCAGAGGGTGCCGGTTTGCGAGCCTTAGCCCGGTGCAGGCTAGCCGGTAGGAAGACACAGCAGGCTGGTATCATGGTGGGGGGCCTTGGATCTGTGTAGCCAGCCACGGGGATGGAGCGCCTGAAGATCATTTAAGCTCCCAACCTGCTGGGCAGAGCACACCCGGACAATTTTGTCCTTTCTCCTGAGCAGTAAGCTCTGTGCAATCCTTGCCCCTTTAGCAGCCCTCTTGCTTTTGGAAGTCTCTCAGACTGCCCACCTAGATCAGCCGAATATGAACCCCTGTTTTTCACAAGCAGCTGGAATCTCCGTCTCTCCAGTCATTTTGCCTCTCTTAGCTTTCCAACCGCATTAAATCACCAGAGCACCATGCAATGTAGGTTCATGCTCCCAGAGCAGATCTCCAGGGCTGGATGTTTAGCAGTCCTGGGATTCTATTCCCTCCCTGCTCCCTTTCTCTTCCTCCTGCCTATGGGCTGGGGTGGGGGAAGGGCTTGGGCCCCGCCAGGTCACAGCTTTGGTACGTTACCCTGTTCCATGAGGTCTGCTCTTTTCTCCAGGTGTATGCAGTCTGGTGCAGCCTTCTTTCCTGTTGCTCTTTCAGGATTAGTTGTATTAATTATATTTTTGTATTATATGTGGTTTTGGGAGGAGGTCTTTGTCTCACCTTTCACACTGCCATCTTTAATCCCTGGATCTTTTGCTCATTTCTTAATTAGGTTATTTGATTTCTTGTTGTTGAGTTTTAAGTATTCTTTGTATATTTTAGAGACAAGTCCTTTATTATATACGTGTTCTCCAAATATTTTCTCCCAGTCTGTGGCTTGTCTTGTCATTCTCTTAATATAATTGAATTTTAAAATACTGACCTTGTATCCTGCAACCTTACTAAATTCATCTATTTGTTCTTAGGATTTCTTACAAATGTCTACATAGATAATCAAGTCAGTTGAGAATAAAGACAGTTTAACTTCTTCCTTTCTAATCCGTATGGCTTTTATTTCTTTTTATTGCCTTACTGCATGGATAGACCTGTTAGAACAATGGCTAAGAGTGGACATCTTGCTCTGATCCTAAGACTGGGGGGAAACATTCACTTTGTTACCATTATGCAGGATGTTACTTTATATTTTTTGTAGATGCTCTTTGTCAAATTGAGAAAGTTCCTTTATTTTCTAGTCAATAGTTTTTCCCTGAATGGATGTTAAATTTTGTCAAGTGCTTTTTCTACATCTATAGTGATGATCATATGATTTTTCTATTGATATGATAAATTATGTTAGTTTTTGAATGTTCATCCAGCCTTGCTTTCTTGGAATGAACCCCACTGGTTATGATAGGTTATCCTTTAACAAATATTATTGGATTTCAGTTGCTACAATTTTGTTAAGCATTCTTGTGTCTATGTTTGTGGAAGATACTGACCATAGTTCTCTTTTCTTCTAATATCATTTCTCTGGTTTGGTATCAGGGTAATGCTGGGCTCACAGAGTGAGTTGGGAAGTATCTTATCAGTTTCAATTATTCCGAAGACTTTTTATACAGTTGGTGATGTTTAGTCCTTAAATATTGATATAGTTAACCAGTAAAGCCATCTGGACTTTGAGTTTCCTTATGGGAAGGTTTGTACCCACAAATTCCATTTCTTTAATATAGAGCTTTTTAAATTTTTTATAAAGAAAAGCTACTTCTTTTCTATAGAGCTATTCAGGTTCTTTACTTTTTCTTGAGTAAGCTCTGTTGTATCTTTGAAGGAATTTGTTCATTTTTATCCAGCTTGTTAAATCTATTGGCAAAAAGTTGTTCATAATCCTTACTTTCCTTTCATTGTCTTGAGTATCTGTCGTGATGTCCACTCTCTCAGTCCTGATATTGGTTATGTGTGTCTTCTGTCTTTTTCCCTCATTAGTCTGGCTAGAGGTTTATATATTTTATTGATTTCTTGAAAAACCAGCTTTTGGTTTCATTGATTTTTTTCTCCCCAGTGCTCTTTACAGTTTTAAAGGTCATAAGAGCAACACAAATAAAGAATGTGCAACTAGACATATATGGCCTGGAAAGCCTAAAATATTTCTATTTGTTTTTTATAGAAAAAGTTAATTGACTCCTCCTCTAGACATGGTGACTGAATAAATGCAGATGTTTTTCTCTCATGCCTAATGGTCAACATTAGGAAACAATAAAATAATAATAATAATGATAAAATGCCTGGAAATAAGAAATCAGGCAGAGGAAGTCTGCTGATCACTTAAGGTAAGTGCACCATAGGGTCACTTAGGATGCCAAGTAGCCCAAATTCTCGTCCTCTGGTGGTGTGGGCAGAGAGAAGGGGAAGGGGATGGTGAGGAGGAGGGGGTGAAGATTTTGGTAATGGGACTTGTTCGGGTTCAATAGTGGCCTGAAGAATGTTAAGGAGATTTGGTCGGCCTCTTATTTCATGGACAGTAAAGAGAAGATGATGGTGGCCTGGACTCCACTGGGGAAGTGGAGGTGGGGAAGGTGGCCAGATTTGGGAATGTGTGTCAAAATCAAACTGAGTGGATTTGCTTATGGATTGCATGTGCGGTGAGAGGGAAAGAGAGGAGTCTAGGATGACCCTGGATTTTGGCCTGAGTAAGTGGAAGGACTGATTTGTTGCTGAGATGGGCAAAGTAACAGGATTGGGCAGCGGGGGCCAACAGTTAAGTGGTTGCACTTTTTGACTTTGAAGTTAGCCTATTTCCCATTGCCTCGGTTTCTACTAACCATCAGCATTGTGTGAAATCTCCCTGCTAAAAGGTCCCCAAAGGACTCCATCTCTGCTCCACGCCCAGCCCACACTCAGCCTCTTCCAGGATTTCACTCTATTGAAGCCACACCATCCTCCTTTCTCAGGTCTTTTCCATCGATAGGTATTTGTTCTGATCTACCAGGACATACTGTCAGCATTTCCACATGTAGGGTGGGTTTTCTCTTTCTAGAGGAGATTTTGGAATGTCTTGGGCTGCTGCATTTCCTTGCTGCAAAGGCAAGCTGCAGAACAGTGAATCGGTGCCTGGGGTTAGTGTTTATTTTTCTACTTACTGGTACTTTGAATTTGGATATTTTCTGCCTTCTGGTTCTGCTGAGGGTGGGAGTTTGTGTTCTATATGTTCTTTTTTGTTTTAAAATTTTTGAAGATATTTTAGAGAGATGATTTATGTTGCTGCCATTACTTAATGTTGTGGGTTGAATGGTGTCCTTCTCTCTAAATTTGTATATTGATGCCCTAACCCCCAGTATCTCAGAATGTGGCTTTATTTGGTATTTCTTTACGAAGGTAATCAAGGTAAAATGAGGTCATTAGGGTGGGCCCCAGCCAATATGACTGGTGTCCTTCTAAGAAGAGGAAATTTGGACACAGGTTCCTATGGAGTGAAGATGATGTAGACATAGGGAGAAGGTGGCCGTCTATAAGGCAAGGAGAGAGGCCTTGGAAGAACCAACCCTACTGACACCTTCATCTCAGACTTCCAGTTTCCAGAACTCTGAGCGGATACATTTCTGTTGTTTAAGTCACCCGTTTTGTGGTAACTTTGTTATGACAGCCCCAGCAAACTAATTTGCCTGAGCTACTCAGAATTCTACTGTGTAACTTTCTGTGTAACTTTTTGTTCCCCAAAGACCCTTTCCATCCCAACGCTGCATATATTGCATGAACTCGAGGACTAAGGCAGGTTGGCTATGCAATAGGTGGGACCCAGTGTAAGATGAATATGCAGGAAGAAAGTAGTTAAAGATGCGGAAGTATAGGATTTTCCTTTAAAAATAGTTTAATACTTACAAAAACATAATGGGGAAATAGTATTAACACGAGTGACAGCATCACCTTATACTTTTGTTTGTAATATTTTTGGTGTTATAATTTTATGTAATGTAATAAATGACAATACCTTCTTCATGTGATATCTTGATTTAGCATAAGATTTTTCTGGCTACCTCAGCTATTTCCAATTCACTTAAACCGAGTTAATTTTTTGTCACATGCACCTTCAGAGTCCTGGTTAATATCCTACTGCTTTCAGGCTGCAGTACAGGCAGGGTGGAGGAAGACACTGCAGAACCAAAGGAAGTGAGCAGAGAGGCTATTACCAGTGCGACCATTGTGCCCCTCCCGTCCTTGCCTACAAATACCAGGTCCTCCCCTTTCCAGCTCTAGAACTGCCCCCACCTGGTTTCTGGGTGTGACTTCACAGACTGCTAGGTTCCGCAGTATTCTGGAGTCCAAGGCTGTTATGTCTGAAGGATTTCTGGAGATTTGCTTCTCCCTGATCACATACAGACTATGGTAAAGAAGAAGAGAGGAGTGCAGACCCTCTTCCTTGTTCTCTTCCTGGACTGTTGGCAAGGTGCAGAGCTCTACCCTTCCTACCTGGCCAAAGGTACTGTCACCAGGCTGTTGTTGCAGCAGATAGAAAAGGTGTGAGATCCACTGTGAGCCTAGATCAGGCAGGATGTACTGTTCTCTGTGGGTTCCAGAGTGAAGAACACGGGCTTTCTCCACATTTGCCTTCTTTACTTCCTGAATCTTCCATAGGGATTTCTTGTTCAGAAGGGAGGAACTATAGCATTTTTCCTTACTTGGAAGGTTTCTCAAAATCCAGAGTGCCGTGGGAGAACAGCACACGTGCACATTATAAAAATTTCAAACATACACTCAAGGAGAGAGATTAGTATAATGACCCTCCATGTGCTAATCAGGCCAATCTTGTATGATCTCTCCTCTCATGTCCACGCACACTGTATTTTAAATAATAGCTTTATTGAGATAAGATTCACAAAGCAAAATTCACCCTTTAAAAGTGTGTAATTCAGTGCTTTTTAGTATTCCTAGAGTTGTGAATCAGCACTCTTTCATTTTATGAGACTGACGCGCTACCTACTGCGCTAACGAGGCACCTGACACTCTTTCATTTTAGAACATTTTCATCTCCCCACAAGGTAATGTCACACTTGCTAGTGGTCACCCACCATCACCCCTTTTCCACAGCCTCTGGCGACCACTAATCTACTATCTGCTCTCTAGATTTGTCTATTCTGGTTATTTATAAGTGTAATCATACAACACGTGGTCTTTTGTGACTGGTTTCTTTCATTTAACATGTTTTCAAGGTTCGTTCATATTGGCATCAATACTTCACTCCTTTTTATGGCTGAATAATATTCTGTTATACAGATAGGCCACATTTTGTTAATCCATCTGTCAGTTGAGGGACATTTGGGTTGTTTTCATCCTTTAGCTATCTGGATAACACTGTTATGGATGTTTTCTGAACATAGCTTTTTAAAAATGAGCATTAGGTTTCCATACTCTATTTTTAGGATCTTACAGCTTCTGGAACCACTATTGTAATTTACTACACTAATTGGCTGACCACATTCTGGGAAATTCTCTCAGTGTAAAGATATTGGGTCTGTAGAGAAAAGCAAAAGCAATAGACACAGTCCTTGTGATAGAGACAGCTACAGTATTATTCTCCAAAAATCAGGTAGACTGAGATCACAAAGCAGTGATCAGACTGCCAGGCTGGCGACGTCAGGAAAAGAGAGACAGCAACTACTCTTGCCAGGGCACTTAAAAAACCAAAGGGTTTTATGAACAAATGTTTTACTGCAGGCGCTAACTTCACTTCCACTGATTTTTAATGACTTACTAATATCTCAGCATGAGAGAACTTTCTATTTCTTGCGTTTATTCAAAAAGCCATCAGACCTGGGAGCAGTGGTTATTTGCAGCATTACCGACCTGAGTACCAATTTTCCTGTAGAGTTGAAAGCTGCCATGTGCACTAATTACTACCTGGTTATGCAGATTATCTGTGAGGAATCGTGTGGTCGCTGGCTTTATGTTAAAAGTTCAGGTTCTTGCAGATAATTCATGAATGCTCTGTGGCAGTCAGAATCGGTGGGCACTGTGGCCCTGACAATACCTTCATCAGACAATAGATTTCTCCTCTTGGGTGGTGTGCCCACTCCCTGAGAGCCAGAAAAAGGGCTGCCCTTGAATCAGGAAAAGGTGTTCACCACTGAGACATCACAGCATCCCTAATGAGAGCCTGAAAACAAATTTCAGAATCTCCTCAAGTTGCTAGAGTCGTTTAGCACAGTTACTCCAGACCCTCGATGTGGCCGCAGCATGTCAGCAGCAGCCTTGAAATCAGTCCCTGATGCTCTAGGAGAGATTGTGGACCCGGTCGGCTTCATTTTTTCATTTGTCAAGGACAACAGCAGGAATCCCTCGTGCTTATCAAACAGGACAAACAGAGGACCTCAGGCCCTCTGACCCGCTCCCAGATACAGACCCACAGCGTGGAGTCGTGTGGAGTCTGCAGTAGTATTGTTCCCTCCCCTCCCAAACAAGAAAGCATCACATTTCTGAGATGGTCAAAGCCACCGCTTGCTGGCATCATGTCCCATGCAGCGGGAAGTGTTTGTTGAAAAGACACGGAGATGTGTGTCCATCTGTCCTTGTTCCTCCACCCCTGAGCACGGAGCATAACCATGCTCAGAACCAGCGCCACTTACTGCAGCTCATGATGGATAATAACACTGAGACGTGACAAGGGCAGGGTGCCTTTCAGCCCAGATCACAGCAGCACATGAGGTCTCCCCTCCTCCTCACAGGCCTCCCATGGTGGATGCCTTCTCCACCATCTCAGATGAGAAAACCAAGCCCCACAGAACTTTGCTGTCCAAGCTCACAAGGTGCTCAGAGGGTGGACTAGAACCCAAGGGCAGTGGCCTTTCTCCTGGAGCGAGCAAATTGCCCGATGCTCCTCTCCAAGCACCGTGCAAGGGAGTATTGATTGGAACACATGCAGATCCAGTGAAAGGTTAATTACAGCTAAGGTGTATTTTCCCACAGGTAATCCTCAGAAGAGCTTGAAAAACACTGCATTTGCATCGAGTCCAAATAAGCAAGAAGAGGATTTGGCTAAACTAGTTGGTAAGTAATGCCCTCACGTGAAACCGCCAGGCTGTGTTGGAAGTCTTGTGCTTGTCTGTGGTTGTGCCCCAGATAAGCTGTTCCTGCTGCTTTGATGGGAAGGACAGTGCATGCCCTGAGGCTGAAGCAGTTCCTCGAAGTGTCAGCGTCTCAAGAAACTAAGCAAAATAGAAGACAAACCCTGGGAAAGGATTCTGCTTCTGAAGGAGGATCCATGTAGGAGCAGCAGGGCCACCAACTGGGAGCTATTGGAAGGGCAGGATCAGACCCCAGCTCAGACCAGCTGCAAGGTCATCTGCCTTGAGGAGGGGCCCAGTTTGCTGCATGTGTTGGAGACGGTGAGGTCCTGAGGCTGAAATAGACCTTCTCCCCAGATCCTCAACTCTAATTGAACATGAGAATTCCCTGGGGAGACTGTTAAAAAGAGACAGTCAGACCCATCCCCAGCGATCACATCCCTTGGTGTGGGGGTGAGACCTATGCATGAGTAGTTTTTAATGCCTGCTGGGTGAGTCTATGCTGGGACTCTTTGATCTACTCTAAGTCTCCCATTTAATATTTGAGACAAGGTGAGTTCTTCTTTAGCAAAGTACTGAGACTGAGGCAAAACATTTGAAACCACAGCCATCAGCTGAAGGAAGCCGTCTAAATCCCAGGGAAATCTCTCTTTTCTGATGCCTGTATTTGGGTCAGAAGTGACACTGCGGGTTGCCTCTGGTCTGAGGAGTGCCCATGAGTGTGAGCACGGATGCTTCCTTCTGGGTGAGGAGCCGTTAGACGTTCTGATCACAGAGCCAGGTCTGCCGGAAGCAAATACCTCTTTGCACAAGATGGGGACCTTTTTTCTAGGCATGGTCCCATGCCTGGAATTCTGGGTTTGCCTTTCTTTCATGTGTGCCATGAAAGAGGCTCCAGTAAATCTGTGCCGACCTTCTGGCTGAGTGAACGATGGGTGGGTTACCATGACTGATGAATGGATGGGTTGGTGGGTGCAGATTGCTCTGGCAGTCCCACTGTCCCTGCTTTCAGGAATTCTCATCTAGGGATGAGAAGACTTTTCTCCTCCTTGCAGGTGTCTCTGAATCCAGCCCCACACGTGTGGAAGGGGAGTGAGTGCATCTGAAGATGGGTGTCTGGTTTGGGGTTTGGGTGGGTCCCATTGTCCCCAAAGGCCTACTGACCTACCAAGTACCATCCAGTGTAGGCCTTGGCATTGGTGGACCACCAGTAAATTTGCTGGGTTCCCTCTGAACAACAGTCCAGGAACTTGCAGGTCAACACATTCATCAGGGAAGGGGGCTAGCTGGTTGACGAGAACTCATCATTTTACTAGTAATTCTGACAGTTAATTTTTTTTTGTCAAACATTGTGCTAAAAGCTTAATTTTTAAAAACAATTAAAAATATATAGTTGATATGATAGTGTATTGGTTTCAGGTGTACAACATAGTTATTTAACATGTATATACATAATTAAATGCTCACCACAATAAGTGTAGTTAACATCTATTAACATACAAAGATATTACAATATTATTGACTATATATATTCCCTATGATGTACTTTTATCCCCAACACTAATTTATTTTATAACTGGAAGTTTGTACCTCTTTATCCCCTTCATCTATTTTACCCGTCCCCTCACTACTCGCCCCAAGGCAACCACCAGTGTGTTCTCTGTGTTTATGAGTCTCTTTCTGTTTTGTTTGCTTGTTTGTTTGTTTTCTAGATTCCACATATCACTGAACTCATATGGTATTTGCCTTTCTCTGTTTGACTTATTTCACTTAAAGTAATGCCCTCTTAAGAGCTGAGCAAGATGTCATTCTCTTTTATAGCTGAGTAATATTCCATTGTGTATATGTACCACATCTCCTTTATCCACCCATCAGTTGATGGACCCTTAGGTTGCTTCCATATTTTGGCTATTGTAAATAATTCTACGGTAAACATACAGTACCTATATCTTTTCAAATTAGTGATTTTGTTTTCTTTGGGTAAATTCCCAGAATTGTTGAGTCATATAGTATTTCCCTTTTTAGTTTTTTGAAAAACCTCCATAATGCCTTGCATAGTGGCTGCACCAATTTACATTCCTACCAACAGTGTACAAGGTTTCCCTTTTCTCCACATCCTCGCCAACACATTATTTCTTGTTTTTTTGATACTAGCCATTCTGACTGGTGTGAGGTGTTACCTCAGTGTGGTTTTGATTTGCATTTTCCTGATGATTAGTGATGTTGAGCATATTTTCACGTGTGTCTGTTGGCCATCTGTATGTCTTCTTTGGAAAAATGTCTATTCAGGCATTTAAAAACCTTCAGACATTTATAAAAATGCCCATTTTATAATTGGACTATAATTTTTTTTTTGGTGTTGTGTGATTTCTTTATATATTTGGGATATTAACCCCTTATTATTATATCACTTCAAATATATTCTCCCATTCAGTGATTGTATTTCCATTCTGTTGATGGTGTCCAGAAGCATTTGTGCAGAAGCATTTTGGTTTGATGTAATCCCAGTTTTTTCCCTTGCCTGGGGAAACATATCCAGAAAAACATTACTAACACTGATGTTCAAGAGTTTATTTTCTGTTTTCTTCTAGGACTTTTATGGTTTCAAGTCTTATATTTAGTTTAGGACTTTAATCCATTTTGAATTTATTTTTGTGTATGGTGTGAGACAGTGATCCAATGTATTCTTCTCAATATAGCTGTCCAGTTTTCCTATTGCCATTATTGAAGAGATTGTCTTTCTCCCTTTGTATATTCTTGCTTCCTTCATCATATATTAATTGACCATATTAAGTGTGGGCTTATTTCTGGGCTCTCTGTTCTGTTACATTGATCTATGTACCTATTTTTGTGCCAGTACCATATTGGTTTTTTTTTTTTTGAGTAATACATTTTATTTATTTATTTTGGTATCATTAATATATAATTACACGAGCAACATTGTGGTTACAAGTCTCCACCACATACCCCATTACAGTCACTGCCCATCAACATAGTAAGATGCTATAGAATCACTACTTGTCTTCTCTGTGCTATACTGCCTTCCCAGTGCCCCCCTGCTACATTATGTGGGCTAATCATAATGCCCCTTATTCCCCTTCTCCCTCCCTTCCCACCCCCCTGCCCCAGTGCCTTTCCCTTTGGCAACTGTTAGTCCATTCTTGGGTTCTGTGAGTCTGCTGCTGTTTTGTTCCTTCAGTTTCTGCTTTGTTCTTATACTCCACAGATGAGTGAAATCATTTGGTACTTGTCTTTCTCTGCCTGGCTTATTTCACTGAGCATAATACCCTTTAGCTCCATCCATGTTGTTGCAAATGGTAGGATTTATTTTCTTCTTATGGCTGAATAATATTCCATTGTGTACATGTACCACCTCTTCTTTATCCATTCATCTACTTAGGTTGCTTCCATATCTTGGCTATTGTAAATAGTGCTGTGATAAACATAGGGGTGCATATGTCTTTTTGAGACTGGGAAACTGCATTCTTAGGGTAAATTCCTAGGAGTGGAATTCCTGGGTCAAATGGTATTTCTATTTTTAGTTTTTTTAGGAACCTTCATACTGCTTTCCACAATGGTTGAACGAGTTTACATTCCCACCAGCAATATAGGAGGGTTCCCCTTTCTCTGCATTCTTGTGCACCATATTGTTTTGATTACTGTAACTTTGTAGTATAGTTTGAAATCAGGGAGCATGATATCTCCCACTTTGTTCTTTCCTGAGATTGCTTTGGTTGTTTGGGGTCTTTTGTCATTCAATACAAATTTTAGGATTATTTGCTCTAGTTCTGTGAAAAATGCCATTGTATTTTAATAGGGATTGCATTGAATCTGTAGATTGCTTTGGGCAGTCTGGGCATTTTAGCAATATTAATTCTTCCTATCTGTGAGCATGGAACATTTTTCTATTTATTTTTGTCTTCAATTTCTTTCATTATTGTCTTATAGTTTTCAGGTGTTTTACCTTCTTGGTTAAATTTATTCCTATATATTTTATTCTTTTTGATGCAATTATAAATGGAATTGTTCTTAATTTCTTCTGCTGCTAGTTATTTGTATATAAAAAAGAACAGATTTCTGTATATTGATTTTGTATCCTGTAACTTTACTGAATTCATTTATTCTAATATATTTTTGGTGGAGTCTTTGAGGTTCTCTATATAGTATTCTGTCATTGGCAAATAGTGACAGTTTTATTTCTTCTGTACCAATTTGGATGCCTTTTATTTCTTTTTCTTGTATGATAGGACTTCCAGAACTATGTTGAATGAAAGACAGAGTGGACATCCCTGCCCTGATCTGAGAGAAAAAGCTTTCAGCTTTTCATCATTGAGTATGATGTTAGCTCTGGGTTTGTTGTATATGGTCTTTATTATGTTGATATATGTTCCCACTTGTAGAGAGTTTTTATGATGAACTGATGTTGAATTTTGTCAAATGCTTTTCCAGAATCTCTTGAGATGATCAGGTGGTTTTTATCCTTCCTTTTATTAATGTGGTGTATCACATTAATTGATTTGCAGATATTGAACCAACCTTGCATCCCTGGAATGAATCCCACTTGGTTGTGGTGAATAATCATTTTAATGTATTTTTGAATTTGGTTTGCTAATATTTTGTGGATGATTATTGCATTTGTGTTCAACAGGGATATTGGTCTGTAGTTTTCTTTTTTGTAGTGACCTTACTGGTTTTGGCATCAGGGTGATGCTGGCCTTGTAGAATGAATTTGGAAGCTTTCCTTCCTCTTCAATTTTTTTTGAATAGCTGTGGGAGGAAAAGCCTTTTTCTCTGTTTCCATATCTTCATGAAGGACACCATTATTAGAATCTGTAATTATTTGATTGCTAAAAAAAATTAGCTAAAAAGGTTAAAATTGCTGCTTGATATTTTAAATCAAAATCATTTCATTTTTTAAATGTTTGATAGGATTCCCCTGTAAAGCCATCTCATCCTGGAATTTTTTGTTGGGAGTTTTTTGGTTACCAGCACAATTTTGTTACTAGTAATCATTCCATTCAGAATTTCTCTGTCTTCCTGATTCAGTCTTAGAAGATTGTATGGTTCTAGGAATTTATCAGTGTCTTCTATGTTGTCTAGTTTGTTGGAATATATTTTTTCATAATAATCTCATAATTGTTTGTATTTCTGTGGTATCAGTTGTAACTTCTCTTTCATTTCTGAGTCTATTTCTTTTTTGCTAGATGAGTCTAGATAAAGGTTTATCAGTTTTTCTTATCTTTTCAGAGAACCAGCTCTTAGTTTCATTGATCTTTTGCAATGTTTTTTAGCCTCCATTTATTTCTGTTTTGATCTTCATTTTTTCCTTCCTTTTACTAGGTTTGGGCTCTGTTTGTCCTTTTCCTAGTTCCTTAAGGTGTAGGGAAAATTGTTTGAGTTATGTCTTGTTTCTTGAATTACTATTACTGTATTATTTTAAACTTCCCTCTTAGAACTTCTTTTGATGTATCCCAAAGATAGTGAATTGTTGGGTTTTTATTTTCATTACCTCCAAGTATTTTTTGATTTCCTCTTTGATTTGTTCATTGACCTATTGTTTAGTATCATGTTGTTTAGCCTACATGTGTGTGTGTGTTTTTCCAATTGTGTGTGTGTATAATTGATTTCCAGTTTCCTACTGTTGTGGTTAGAAAAGATGCTTGGTAAGATTTAAATCTTTTTAATTTTATTGAGACTTATTTTGTTGCAAAACATGTGATCTGTCTTGGATAATGGCCCAGATGCACTTGAAAAGAATGTGTATCCTGCTGTTTCTGAATGGAATATTCTATGTATACCTAGTTGTTCTAGATAGGACAAAAGTCTATCCATTTGGTCTAATATGTTGTTCAAAGCCACTGTTTCTTTATTGATTTTCTGTCTGGATGATCTATCCATTGATCCAAGTGGGGTGTTGAAGTCCCCTACCATTAGTGTATTACTGTCAGTTTCTTCCTTTATGTCTATCTTTATGCATAGATATTTACGATTGTTATATTTTCTTGCTGGATTGAATCCTTAATCACTATATAATGTTCTTTTTGGTCTTACATTCTTTGTTTTAAAGTCTTCCTTTTTGTCTGATATAATTACTGCTAGTCTGGCTGTTTTTCCATTTCTGTTTGCATGGAATATCTTTTTCTATCCCTTCAGTTTCAGTCTGTATGTATTTTTGTCTGAAGTGAGTCTCTTGTAAGCAACAAAGATGGGCTTTGTTTTTATATCCATTCAGTCATCCTATGTCTTTTGATAGGAGCATTTAGTCCATTTACATTTAAAATAATTATTGACAGGTATGTACTTATTGACATTTTGTTAAATGTTTTCTGGTTGTTTTTGTTGTTCTTTTCTGATCCTTTCTTCTCTTGTGCATGATGACTTTTTTAGTATAATGGTTGGATTCCTTTCTTTTTATTTTTTTGTATATATTATAGGTTTTTGATTTGTGGTTATCATGGATTCAAATATGATGTCCCATGTGTATAGCAGTTTATGTTAAGTTGATGGTAGCTTAAGTTTGAATGCATTCAAACAGCCCTACATTTTTTAACTTCCTCTCCACATTTTATATATATTTATGTCTTCTTTTACATCTTTTTGTCTAGTGATTTTCTTAGCTAATTTTTAGAAGTGTTGATTTTACTACTTTAGTCTTTTAACCTTCAGATTAGCTTTTAAGTAATTGATCTACTACTTTTGGTACATGTTTGCACTTACAAGTGATAGTTTTTCTTTCCATAATTTTCTTGCTTCTAGTTATGGTCTTTTCCTTTCCTCCTATAAAGAAGTCCCTTTTACATTTCTCATAAGGCTGTTTTAGTGATGGTGAACTCCTTTAACCTATGTTTTTCTGAGAAACTCCTTATCTCTCCTTCAATTCTGAATGATATCCTTGCTGGGTTAAGCATTCTTGTTTGTAGGTTTTTTTCCTTTCAGCACTTTGAGTATATCATGCCATTCACTTCTGGCCTGTAGAGGTTCTGCTGAAAATATCAGCTGACAGCTTTATGAGTTCCTCTCTCATGTGATTTTTCTTTTCTCTTGCTTTTAAGATGTCTCTTTGTCTTTAATCTTTCACATTTTAATTATGTGTCTTGGGTGGACCTCCTTGGGGTCATCTTGTTTAGGTCATTTGTGATTCCTCGAGCTGGATGTCTATTTCCTTCCCTAGGTTAGACGTCTTCTGAGACTCCTATAATGCAAATGTTAGTATGTTTGATGTTGTCCCAGAGGTTCCTTAACCTATCCTCATTTGTTTCCCTTCTTTTTTCTTTTTGTTGTTGAGCTTGGGTGCTTTCCATTACTGTCTTCCAAATTGCTGATCCATTCTGTATTTCCTAATCTGCTGTTGATTCCCTCCAGTGTATTTTTCATTTCATTTATTGAAATCTTCACCTCTGATTGGTTCTTTTTTATGTTTTCTATTTCTTTGTTGGAGTCCTCCCTGAGTTCATCTATTCTTTTTTTTTCTCAAGTTTGGTGAACATCTTTATAACCATTAGTTTGAACTATTTATTAGGTAGGTTGCTCAACTCTATTTCAGTTAGTTCTTTTTCTGGAGTTTTGTTGTTTTGTTTGGAGCATCTTTTCTGTCTTCTTACTTTATCTGACTTCTATGTTTGTTTCTGTGAATTAGGTGAAAGGGCTAACTCTCCCAGTCTTAAAGAAGTGGCCTGGGTAGGAACATCCCCTGGGTAGACTGCATGTGCCTGGCAGTTTCAACTGGCTGGCTGGAGGCTGGGTGAGCATGAGCTGGGGGTGTCCTGGTGCTAGGGCTTCTGGAGCATGGTTTGGGGGGGCTCCTTGAGTGGGCCCTGGGTTGGAACCTGGGGTCATTGTCAAGGGACTCTTTGGGTGGGTGACAGCTTGGGCTGCACTGGAGGAGAGGCCAGGTCAGAGAGGGCATTGTCATGGGGTCTCCCAGGTGGGTGCTGGCTGAGGGTGCACTGATGAAGTGGCACAGGTGAGGGAGATTTGTGTGAGCAGCATACTGGTGGGACTGCCGGATCTCTGGTGCGTGAATTTAGGAGCAGGTGGGGGTTGGGAGGCCACCTCATTTACGTCTGGAGCTGGTATGTTTGCCTGGACCCTGCTGTCTGCACTATCAATGTGCAGAGGGAATGCAAACAATGGTGCTCACTACCACTCTGATCCCAGAGAGAGTTCCAGAAATCCCCTCCCCCTCATTTGGTGGGTGCTTTAGTTCTGAAAATGACTTCTTTCATTTATAGTTTAGTTGCCCTTTAAACAATTTTTTTTCCTGTGCCCCAGGGCAATCAAATCTGCACTCAGCTCACTCAGTAATATCCCTCTCTGCTGCAGGTTGCAGCATTGGGGGTGGGGTTCCCACTATTACCGTGTCTCTGTCTCTTCTGCCATTTTCTCAGCGAGGTCTCTCTATCCCTAATTGTGCAGGTGGTGTTCATTCAACCCTCAGATCCTCCTTAGGAGGAATTGTTCTGTATGTAGGTGTAGATTTGGTGTGTATGTGAGAGGAGGTGGGTTCAGGCTCTTTCTACACCTCCATCTTGAACCTTCCTCCGTGCTGACAGTTTTTTAGTGTCTCTATCATAAACACCTATTCCGTCAAGTAAGTAGACCACACAGAAAGTACGAGAGCCCTTGAAAAAGGACTCAGAATAAATGACCAATCAGTGGAGTTTGTGATAGATTATTTTCCGATGCTTAACAAAATAAACCTAGAAGGGGAAAGAAAATAAAACTATTGTCCCCCCAGATAGAAACTGAGCTCTACAAAAGAGCCAGAAATTAATGTATGCCAAAAAAAATGTAACTGAGAAATTACTAACAGTTTTATAAAGTAAGAGTTTTCTGAGCTTATAGAACCTGTGATTCTTTGCATCCCACCCACAGCCTCCAACCGGTTTTTGTGGGTACAGTTTTCGTGTCCAGCATTGGGTTTGTCATGTCCTGGGCGGTTCTGATGGGACATGGAATGTCCGGTCAGCAACCCCCTCACTCCAGGCTCTCTGAGGCACAGGGAGTGCCGCATGGGGTCGTGGTGGGTCTGCCATCAGTCTGCTCTGCACCTGCTTCAGGGACTCGATGATGCTTGCATCTCATCAGATTAGTGTCCCCCAAGAGGCTATTCCCAGGTTTTCTGCGTGTCATATACTGACCCACCAAGGTTGCTGTGTTGGTGAAGGGAGTCGACTGACACCCGACATCTGCGAACAGCAGTGACCTTGGAGGTCTCAGTAACATCATGGTCAACTGGATCCAGAATAGCCTCACCCGGCTGGGCCCCCTTCTTCCTGAAGGCTGCTCAGGCCCCTGTCTTCTGGTTGCCCCAGGCTGAGCGGATCCTCCTCGTCTGCTCCTGTGCTTTGCGCTGCTGCTCTGGGCAGCTGCCCCGGTGTGTCTGGTCATGTATGTGTGTACTTCTGTCTCTCCCATGTGTTGGGTGGTTCAGGGACCAGACCAGGTCACAGGTCTCAGTCCTCTTCTTCTTTTCTTTAAAATATCTAACCATGCAGTGCCTACTGTGTCCCAGTCAACCATTATACAGAGTTTTCTTTGCATAATTTGGGTTCCAAATGTTTATTTTGGTCCTGTTATTTTGAAGTTGGACTGCAGTTTAGCTCAAAGGGTGCTATGAATGGTAGGCAGTTTCCCATCAGTTCACAAAAACTCATTTATGGATTTTCTCTCTCAGCTTTATTGAAATATAATTTGACATATAACACTGTGTAAGTTCAGGGTGAAAATATAATGATTTGATATGCTTATATGTTACAAAATTATTAACACCATAGTGTTAGCTAACCCCTCCATCATATCACATAATTACCATTTCTTTTTGTGGTGAGAACATTTAAGATCTACTCTTAGTAACTGTCAAGTATGTAATACACTATTATTAACTATTACCATGATTCTGTACATTAGATCCCCAGGACCTAGTGATTTTTTACCTTTTGACCAGTACTTCCCCATTTCTCACACTTTTAGCTCCGGCAAACACTATTCTACTTTCTGTTTCTATGAGTTTGGCTTTTTAGATTCCACATATAAGTGACATAATAAAGTGTGTTTCTCTGACTTATTTCACTTAGTATAGTGTCCTTAGGGTCCATCCATGTTGTTGCAAAAGGCAGGATTTTCTTCTTTCTCATGGCTGGATAATATTCCATTTTCCCATAATATTTCATATATCACCTCTTCTTTATACATTCATCCATTTTTTGACATTTAAATTGTTTCCATATGTTGGCTATTGTGAATAATGCTGCAATGAACAGAGTTTCCTCCAGATCCTGTTTTCATTTCCCTTGGATATATACTGAGAAGTGGGATTACTGGATCATACAGTAGTTATATTTTTAATTAATAAAAAATTTTATGTATATATTACCACATATACTATTAATATGTCATAAGCACAGGTTTCTTCTACCTTTTAGCTATTGTGAATAATGCTGCTCTCAATGTGGGAGTATAAATATCTGTTTAATTACCCTGTTTTCACTTCTTTTGGATAAATACCCAGAAGTGGAATTGTTGGTTTGTATAATTCTATTTTTGATTTTTTTGGGGAGTGGCCATATTGTTTCCCACAGTGGCTGTACCAATTACCAATTTACATTCTCACCAGTAGTGTACAAATATTCCCTTTTATTTCTTGCCAACACTTGTTCTTTATCGTCTTTTTGATGATAGCCATGCTAACAGGTGTGAGGTGATAACCTCGTTGTGGTTTTGATTTGCATTTTCCGGATGATTAGTGATGCCGAGCATTGTTTCTTGCATCTGTATTCATGTATTTGTATGCCTTCTATGGGAAAATATGTACCCAATTCCTCTGCCCATTTTACAATGATATTTTTTGGGGTTTTTTGCTGTTGAGTTGTATGAGTTCTCTATATATTTTGGGTATTAACCCCTTGTCAGATACATGATTTGCAATATTTTCTCCCATTCTGTAGGTTTCCTTTTCATTTTGTTGATTGCTTCTTTTTCTGAGTAGAAGCTTTTTAGTTTGATATAGTCCTGATTATTAATTTTTGCTGTTGTCACCTATACATTTGATATATCCAAAAAATCATTGCCAAGACCAATGTCAAGGAGATATTTTCCTGTGATTTCTTCTAGGAGTTTTATGGTTTCAGTTCTTATGTTTAAGTCTTCAATTCATTTTGAGTCAGTTTTGTTAGTGGATTAAGATGGTCCAGTTTCATTTTTCTGCATGTATTCAGTTTTCTCAACACCATTTAGACTATATTTTCCCCATTGAGTGTTCTTGGCTCCTTGGTCAAATATGAGTTGACCATATATGTGAGGGTTATTTCTGGGCTCTTGATTTTATTCCTGTGATATAATGAGTTATAGGAAATACATATTTGGTCATTCATATGACAAAATATATATTTCCCAGGAATATTGGTCTTTATCCACAGTTCCTGAAACCACTGTAGAGTTTTAAAGATGAAACAGGTGTTTAATCATGTTAACGAGAGACTTTGGACCCCCCCACCCCAGGGCAGGGGCTGGAGGCCGAATCAGCCAATGGCCAATAATTCAGTCAGTCATGACTATGCAATGAAGCCCTCACAAAACCCCTGAGAAGAGCTTTTCTCTCTGTCTCCGTCTGTCTCTCTGCTTGGCTCTGTTGGATCCTGCTTCTTGGTCAGAGAGCTTCTGTGCTTGGGGAACCAGAACACCTCCACGTGCCACCAAGGCAGGGCCCAAGGTCCACAAGGATAGAAGCTCTGTTATCCGGGACCTTGCCCTATGTCTCTCTTCATCTGGCTGTTAACTTGTATCCTTTATTAAACTGGTAAATATAAGTGTTTTCCTGAGTTCTGTGAGCCACGCTAGCAAATTAATTGAACCTAAGGGGGAGGTCACGGAACCTCCAATCTGTAGCTGGTAGGTCAGAAGCACAGGTAACTGCCTGAGGCTTGCAACCGGCATCTGGAGTTGGTGAGATGGAGGGCAGTCTTGTAGGACGGAGCCCTCAACCTGGGGAATCTGGTGCTGTCTCTGGACAGATAGCATCAGAATTGAGTTGAGCTCTCCAACACCCTGCTGGTGTTCAAGACTTGCTTGGTGGTAGTATGTATGGGAAGACCCCCTCCCACATACTTACACACATTGGAATTGGGTCCGGGAACCCGAATGGAGTTATACTATTACTGCTGTGTATAACATTCTTACTGTTATACATATATGAAGGAAAAAAATACACCATTGCATCTGGTGTTGTGTTCGTGGGAATCACAGGTCCGTTGTCTAGGTATCTATTATTATGCCAGTGCCTTAGTAGTATAGTTTGAAACAAACCAGGAAGTCTGATGCCTTCAGATTTGTTGTCCTTTCTCCAGATGACTTTGGCTATTTAAGGTCTTCTATGGTTCCAAACAAATTTTATTTTTTTCTATTTTGCCATTGGATTTATGATAGGGATTGCACTGAATCTATAAATGGCTTTGGTAGTATGGACATGTTAACAATATTGAGTCTTCTGAACCATGAGCACAGGATTACCTTTCCATTTCTTTGTGTCTCTTTCATTTTTTTTTTTCATCAAAATTTCGTAGTTTTTCAGTACAGATCTTTCACCTCCTTGGTTAATTTATTCCTGCGTATTTTATTATTTTTGATGCTATTGTGAATGAGATTGTTTTATTTCTTTTCCAGATGTTTCATTGTTAATGCATAGAATTGCAACTGATTTCTGTATGTTGATTTTGTATACTACAATTTTACTGAGTTTATTTAGTTCTAACAGTTTTTTGGTGGAGTCTTTAGGATTTTTAAAACATAAGATCATATCGTCTGCAAACAAAGTGAATTACTTCTTCCTTTCCAACTTGGAAGCCTTTTATTTCTTTTTCTTGTCTTCTTTCTTTCTTTTTTTAATTAAAAAAATTTTAATTAAGGTATTATTGATATATACTCTTATGAAGGTTTCACATGAAAAAACAATGTGGTTATTACATTTACCCATATTATCAAGTCCCTACCCATACCCCAATGCAGTCACTGTCCTCGGGTGTAGTAAGATGCCACAGATTCACTATTTGCCTTCTCTGTGCTACAGTGTTTTCCTCGTGATCCCCCACACCATGTATACTAAACAAAATACCCCTTAATCCCCTTCTCCCACGCTCCCCACCCACCCTCCCACACCCTCCCCTTTGGTAACCACTAGTTCCTTCTTGGAGTCTCTGACTCTGCTGCTATTTTGTTCCTTCGGTTTTGCTTCGTTGTTATACTCCACAAATGCGGGAAATCACTTGGCACTTGTCTTTCTCCACCTGGCTTATTTCTCTGAGCATAATATCCTCCAGCTCCATCCATGTTGTTGCAAATGGTAGGATTTCTTTCTTTCTTATGGCTGAATAGTATTCCATTGTGTATATGTACCATCTCTTCTTTATCCATTCATCTACTGATGGACACTTAGGTTGCTTGCATATCTTGGCTATTGTAAAAACTGCTGCAATAAACATAGGGGTGCATATTTCTTTTTGAATCTGAGAAGTTGTATTCTTTGGGTAAATTCCAAGGAGTAGGATTCCCGGGTGAAATTGTATTTCTATTTTTAGTTTTTTGAGGAACCTCCATATTGCTTCCTACAATGGTTGAACTAGCTTACATTCCCACCAGCAGTGTAGTAGGGTTCCCCTTTCTCTGCATCCTTGCCAGCATTTGTTGTTCTTAGTCTTTTGGATGCTGGCCATTCTTACTGGTTTGAAGTAATATCTCATTGTGGTTTTAATTTGCATTTCCCTGATTAGTGATGTGGAGCATCTTTTCATGTGTCTGTTGGTCACCTGCATTTCTTCTTTGGAGAACTCTCTTCATATCCTCTGCCCATTTTTTAATTGGGTTATTTGCTTTTAGGGTGTTGAGGCATGTATGTTCTTTATATATTTTGGATGTTAACCCCTTGTCAGGTATGTCATTTACAAATATATTCTCCCATACCATAGGAAGACTTTTGTTTGATTGATGGTGTCCTTTGCTGTACAGAAACTTTTTAGTTTGATGTAGTCCCATGAGTTCATTTTTGCTTTTGTTTCCCTTGCTCCAGGAGATGCGTTCAGGAAGAAGTTGCTCATGCTTATATTCAGGAGATTTTTGCCTATGTTGTCTACTAAGAGTTTTATGGTTTCATGGCTTACATTCGGGTCTTTGATCCATTTCAAGTTTACTTTTCTGTATGGGGTTGAACAATAATCCAGTTTCATTCTCTAGCATGTAGCTGTTCAGTTTTGCCAACACCAGCTGTTGAAGAGGCTGTCATTTCCCCACTGTACGTCCATGGCTCCTTTATCATATATTAATTGACCATATATGGTTGGGTTTATATCAGGGCTCTCTAGTCTGTTCCATTGGTCTATGGGTCTGTTCTTGTGCCAGTACCAAATTGTATTGAGTACTGTGGCTTTGTAGTAGAGCTTGAAGTTGGGGAGCATAATTGCCCCAGCTTTATTCTTCCTTCTCAGGATTGCTTTGGCTATTCGGGGTCTTTTGTGGTTCCATATGAATTTTAGAATGATTTTCTCTAGTTCATTGAAGAATGCTGTTGGTATTTTCATAGGAATTGCATTGAATCTGTAGATTGCTTTAGGCAGGATGGCCATTTTGACAATATTAATTCTTCCTATCCATGAGCATGGGATGTCCTTCCATTTCTGGGTATCTTCTTTAATTTCTCTCATGAGTGTCTTGTAGTTTTCAGAGTATAGGTCTTTCACTTCCTTGGTTAGGTTTATTCCTAGGTATTTTATTCTTTTTGATTCAACTGTGAATAGAATTGTTTTCCTGATTTCTCTCTCTGCTAGTTCATTGTTAGTGTATAGGAATGCCACAGATTTCTGTGTATTAATTTTGTATCCCGCAACTTTGCTCAATTCCGATATTAGATCTAGTCATTTTGGAGTGGATTCTTTAGGGATTTTTATATACAATATCATGTCGTCTGCAAACAGAGACAGTTTAACTTCTTCCTTGCCAATCTGGATGCCTTTTATTTCTTTCTGTTGTCTGATTGCCGTGGCTAGAACCTCCAGCACTACGTTGAATAAAAGAGGGGAGAGTGGGCATCCTTGTCTTGTTCCCGATCTTAAAGGAAAAGCTTTCAGCTTCTCGATGTTAAATATAATGTTGGCTGTGGGTTTGTCATATATGGCCTTTATTATGTTGAGGTACTTGCCCTCTATACCCATTTTGTTGAGAGTTTTTATCATGAAAGGATGTTGAATGTTGAATTGCTTTTTCAGCATCTGTGGAGATGATCATGTGATTTTTGTCCTTTTTGTTGATGTGGTGGATGATATTGACAGATTTTTGAATGTTATACCATCCTTGCATCCCTGGAATAAACCCTACTTGATCATGATGGATGATATTTTTGAATTCTGTTTGCTAATATTTTGTTGAGTATTTTTGCATATGTTCATCAGGGATATTGGTCTGTAATTTTCTTTTTTGTGGTGTCTTTGCCTGGTTTTGGTATTAGAGTGATGCTGGCCTCATAGAATGAGTTTGGAAGTATTCCGTCTTCTACTCTTTGGAAAACTTTAGGGAGGATGGGTATTAGGGCTTCATTAAATGTTTGATAAAATTCAGCGGTGAAGCCATCTGGTTCAGGTTTTTTGTTCTTAGGTAGGTTTACCAGTTCAATTTCATTGGTGGTAATTGGTCTGTTCAGATTTTCTGTTTCTTCTTGGGTCAGCCTTGGAAGGTTGTATTTTTCTAGAAAGTTGTCCATTTCTTCTAAGTTATCTGGTTTGTCACCATATAATTTTCATAGTATTCTCTCATAATTCTTTGTAGTTCTGTGGTGTCTGTAGTGATTTTTTCTTTCTCATTTCTGATTCTGTTTATGTGTGTAGAGTCTCCTTTTTTCTTGATAAGTCTGGCTAGGGGTTTATCTATTTTGTTGATTTTCTTGAAGAACCAGCTCCTGCTTTCATTGATTCTTTTTATTGTTCTTCTCCATTTTATTTATTTCTGCCCTAATTTTCATTATCATGTCCCTCCTTCTACTGATTTTGGGCCTCATTTGTTTTTCTTTTTCTAGTTTCATTAATTGTGAGTTTAGACTGCTCATATGGGATTGTTTTTCTTTCCTGAGGTAGGCCTGTATTGCAATATATTTCCTCCTTAGCACGGCCTTCGCTGCATCCCACAGATTTTGCGGTGTTGAATTATTGTGGTCATTTGTCTCCATATATTGCTTCATCTCTGTTTTTATTTGGTCATTGATCCATTGGTTATTTAGGAGCATGTTGTGAAGCCTCCATGTGTTTGTGGGATTTTTTATTTTCTTTGTATAATTTATTTCTAGTTTCATACCTTTGTGATCTGAGAAGCTAGTTGGTACAATTTCAATCTTTTAGAATTTACTGAGGCTCTTTTTGTGGCCTAGTATATGGTCTATTCTCAACAATGTTCCATGTGCACTTGAGAAGAATGTGTATTCTGCTGCTTTTGGGTGTAGAGTTCTGTAGATGTCCGTCAGGTCCATCTGTTCTATTGTGTTGTTCAGTGCCTCTGTGTCTTACTTATTTTCTGTCTGATTGATCTGTCTTTCAGAGTGAGTGGAGTGTTGAAGTCTACTAGAATGAATGCATTGCACTCTATTTCTCCTTTTAATTCTGTTAGTATTTGTTTCACATATGTAGGTGCTCCTATGTTGGGTGCATAGATATTTATAATGGCTATATCTTCTGGTTGGATTGACCCTTTTATCATTAGGTAATGTCCTTCTTTGTCTCTTGTGACTTTCTTTGTTTTGAAGTTTATTTTGTCTGATACAAGTACTGCAACTCCTGCTTTTTTCTCCCTATTGCATGACATATCTTGTTCCATCCCTTCACTTTTAGTCTGCGTATGTCTCTCGGTTTAAAGTGAGTCTCTTGTAGGCAGCAAATAGATGGTCTTGTTTTTTTATCCATTCAGTGACTCTATGTCTTTTGATTGGTGCACTCAGACCATTTACATTTAGGGTGATTATCGATAGGTATGTACTTATTGCCATTGCAGGCTTTAGATTCATGGTTACCAAAGGTTCAAGGTTAACTTCCTTACTATCTAAGAGTCTAACTTAACTCACTTTGTATGCTATTACAAACACAATATAAAGGTACTCTTGTTTCCTCCTCCATTCTTTATATATTAGGTATCATATTCTGTACTCTTTGTCTATCCCTTGATTTGCTTTGGAGATAGCTATTTTAATTTTTGCATTTGCTTAGTAATTAGCTGTTCTACTTACATTACTGTGGTTTTATTACCTCTGTTGACAGCTATTAAACCTTAGGAACACTTCCATCTATAGCAGTCCCTCTAAAATACACTGTAGAAATGGTTTGTGGGAGGTAAATTCTCTCAGCTTTTGCTTATCTGGAAATTGTTTAATCCCTCCTTCAAATTTAAATGATAATCTTGCCAGATAAAGTGTTCTTGGTTCAAGGCCCTTCTGCTTTATTGCATTAAATACATCATGCCACTCCCTTCTGACCTGTAAGGTTTCTGTTGAGAAGTCTGATGATAACCTGATGGGCTTTCCTTTGTATGTGATCTTATTTCTCTCTCTGGATGCTTTTAATAGTCTCTCCTTACCCTTGATCTTTCCCATTTTAATTGCTATATGTCTTGATGTTGTCTTTCTTGGGTCCCTTGCGTTGGGAGATCTGTGCATCTCCATGGCCTGAGAGACTATCTCCTACCCCAGATTGGGGGATTTTTCAGCAATTACCTCCTCAAAGACACTTTCTATCCCTTTTTCTCTCTCTTCTTCTTCTGGTACCCCTATAATGCAAATATTGTTCCGTTTGGATTGGTCACACAGTTCTCTCAATACTCTTTCATTCTTAGAGATCCTTTTTTTTCTTTGTGCCTCATCTTCTTTGTATTCCTCTTCTCTAGTTTCTATTTCATCTATAGTCTCCTTCTCCCTATCCAATCTGCTTTTAATACCATCCATTGTGCTCTTCAATGATTGGATCTCTGACTGGAATTCATTCCTGAGTTCTTGAATATCTTTCCGTACCTCCATGAGCATTTTAATGATTTTTATTTTGAACTCCCTTTCATAAAGAGTCATGAGGTCAATGTCATTTAAATCTTTCTCAGGAGTGGTATTAATAATTTTACTCTGAACCAGATTCCTTTGGCATTTCATATTTGTATATGGCACCCTCT
>JAQQAC010002629.1:14138476-14192141 GCA_029783875.1 Phataginus tricuspis
TATAGATGCTCGTAATATTCTCTTATAATTCTTTGTATTTCTGTGGGGTCCGTCGTTATTTTTCCTTTCTCATTTGTGATTCTGTTTATGTGTGTGGATTCTCTTTTTCTCCTAATGAGTCTGGCTAGGGGTTTATCTATTTTGTTTATTTTTTCAAAGAACCAGCTTTTGGTTTCATTGATTTTCTTCTATTGTTTTATTCTTATTGTTTTATCCCAACTGGATGCTTCCCACTACTGGATGAGAATAGTTCCTAAAAGTGGCTCTTGGGACCCTTGCACTCTGTTCCTTGGAGAAGAAGTGGAGATTGTTTATAGCACATCTTTACACAAAGATGTCCAGTTATTTTTCCTTCTGACCACCCCTTTTCTCCCTCTCCCTGCGATGATAAGTCTGGGTTTTTTCAGGAAGCTGGGGTTGTTGGGGTTAGATTTGATTCAGTGCAAAAACAAGAAACAATGCCCCTTGCAAGGGCTCTGACTTATAGGAATTTGCCTTGATACCTTACAGTAAGAGCACATGCATTGGACGTTTTTGAATCCTGGACATACCTCTTAATTTACTTAATCTCTTCAAGGCCCAGTCTCCTTATTTGTAAAATGGGAAAATACCTAGCACACAGAATTGTAAGAATTGAAATCATGTGGGTAAAATTCAGCATGATTTATGACACATAGTAAATGCTCAATGATAGTAATCATTAATATTGTCTCTTAGCCTCTTTATTACATGAGATTTTAAGTTTTGCAATATTTCCAGAGGTTAAGAATCATATGCCAAAATTCTACTTTCTCTTGGTAGGTTTCTTCTCTTTCTTCTTCCTTAGCTGTATGATGGGAAGAAAAGGCACACTTTAAAGCCTACTCTTTACAAGTTAGAGGCTGAGAGAAAGGGATGCAGAAAGTAATCCGTCATATCTCCAGGGAGTTCCTCTGTGGAAGCTGAGGAATGGGATTGGGAAAGCACAGAAAATAGGGAAAACCTCCTTTCCTGGGACTGGGAAAAAGAAGAAGTGCACAGCTGGCTATATATTGTGAGAATTTTTGTGTCAAAAGTGTTTAAGACTATAGAGATTCAAGATGGCGGCGTGAGAGGTGAGACAGAGAATTCCTCTCAAAACCACATATAGTACGAAAATATAGTTAATACAACTAACCCTAAAACAGCAACAGGAAAGAAGGCTGCACCAGACTGCATACAGACCTCATGAAACAGGGTAACGTACCAAAGCCTTGATCCAGCAGGACCCAAGCCCTTCCCCCACCCCAGTTCACTGACGGGAGGAAGAGACATGGAGCAGGGTGGGGGTGGAAGCCTAGAACTGCTGAACACCCAGCCCTGGAGGTCTACTTTGGAACACAATCCTACATTGTGTGGTGCTCTGGAGGTGGGTGGGGTTGGGGAGCTGGGACAGGCAGGCGGAGTGCTTGAGAGACTGAGATTCCAGCCATTTATGGAGGACGGGGATCCACATCCGGCTGCTCTGGGACAAAGAAAAAGGCAGGTGGTCTGAGAGCCTTCCTAGCAGTGGGAGGGCTGCTGAAGGGGTGGGGTTTGCACAGAGCTTGCTGTGCGGGAGAAGGGATAGGTAGACAAGGTTGTCTGGGCGCGCTCTGCCCAGCAGGTTGGGAACTTTGAGAAGCTTCAGGTGCTCCATCCCCCTGGCTGGCTACTCAGCTCCGAGGCCCCCCACTGTGATACACAGCCTATTGAGCCTTCCTCCTGGCCTGACAGCACCGGCTGGCAAACTGACAGTCACTGCGCTGGTGTCAGCCCAGCCAGAGGGAGGCCCCACCTAAAACAGCTACAGATGCAAAAGCACAGAGGCTTACACTGGTGTGCTCAGCACACTGGCTCTGGTACTGGAGATAGGCACTGCAGACGGGAATCAGGAAACAGCTCTTTCTTCCCCATAGGCACCAGTGCTGCTCCCCTACAACCACTAATCTCACTCTAGAGGCTGAGCAGCTCCAGAGACTAGAGCTTCTGGGCACTAAAAGGCACCACATAGAAATATGAAACGTCAATGGAACCTGGTTCAGACCAAAATCTCACAAACCCCAGAAAGAGGGCCAAATGAAACTGAACCCACTAATATTCCTGAAAGAGAGTTCAAAATAAAAATCATAAACATGCTCATGGAGGTACAGAAAAATATTCAAGAAGGCAGGAATGAATTTAAGATGGAGATTCAATCATTAAGAAATTCCATATCTGAAATGAAACATACAATAGAGGAATTTAAAAGCAGATTAGATGTAGTAGAAGAGCCTGAAATGGAATAGAAATTAGAGAAGAGGAATACAAAGAAGCTGAGGCACAGAGAGAAAAAAGAATCTCTAAGAATGAAAGAATATTGAGAGAACTGTGTGACCAATCCAAACACAACAATATTCTCATTATAGGGGTACTAGAAGAAGAAGAAGAGAGAGAAAGGGATAGAAAGTGTCATTGAGGAGGTAATTGCTGAAAACTTCCCCAATCGGGGATGGAGATATTCTCTCAGGCCATGGAGGTGCACAGATCTCTCAACACAAGGGACCCAAGAAAGACACCAAGACATACAATAATTAAAACGGCAAAGATCAAGGATTAAAGATAGGCTTTTAAAAGCAGCTAGAGAGAGAAAAAAGATCACATACAAAGGAAAACCCATCAGGCTATCATCAGACTTCTCAACAGAAACCTTACGGGCTAGAAGGGAGTGGCATGATATAATTAATGCAATGAAGCAGAAGGGCCTCGAACCAAGAATACTATACCCGGGAAGGTTATCATTTAAATTTGAAGGAGGGATTAAACAATTTTCAGATAAGCAAAAGCTGAGAGAATTTACGTCCCACAAACCATCTCTACAGTGCATTTTGGAGGGACTGCTATAGTTGGAAGTATTCCTAAGGCTAAATAGATGTCACCCAAGGGATAGACAAAGAGTACAGAATATGATACCTAACATATAAAGAATGGAAGAGGAAGAAAAAGGAGGGAAAAAAAAGAACCTTTAGGTTGCATTTGTAATAACATATGAAGTGAGTTAAATTAGACTGTTAGATAGTAAAGGAATTACCCTTGAACCTTTGGTAACCATGTATCTAAAGCCTGCAATGGCAATAAGTACATACCTATCGATAATTCCTCTAAATGTAAATGGTCTGAATGCACCAATCAAAAGACACAGAGTCAATGAATGGATAAAAAACAAGACCCATCTATATGCTGCCTACAAGAGACTCACTTCAAACCCAAAGACATATACAGACTGAAAGTAAAGGGATGGAAAAAGATATTTCATGCAACAAATAGGGAGAAAAAAGCAGGAGTTGCAGTACTTGTATCAGACAAAACAGACTTCAAAACAAAGAAAGTAATGAGATAAAGAAGGACATTACATAATGATAAACAGGTCAGTCAAACAAGAGGATATAACTATTGTAAATAAGCACCCAACACAGGATCACCTACATATGTGAAACAAATACTAACAGAATTAAAGGGGGAAATAGAATGCAATGCATTCATTCTAGGAGACTTCAACACACCACTCACTCCAAAGGACAGATCAACCAGACAGAAAATAAGTAAGGAGACAGAGGCACTGAACAACACATTAGAACAGATGGAACTAACGGACATCTACAGAACTACACCCGAAAGCAGCAGAATACACATTCTTCTCAAGTGCACATAGAACATTTTCAAGAATAGATCATATACTGGGCCACAAAAAAAGCCTGAGTAAATTAAAAAAGATTGAAATTCTACCAACCATATTCTCAGATCACAAAGGTATGAAACTAGAAATAAATTATGCAAAGAAAACAAAAAAGCCCACAAACACGTGGAGGCCTAATAACATGCTCCTAAATAATCAGTGGATCAATGACCAAATAAAAACAGAGATCAAGCAATATGTGGAGACAAATGACAACAAGAATTCAACACCAGAAAATCTGTGGAATGCAGCGAAGGCTGTGCTAAGAGGGAAATATATTGCAATACAGGCCTACCTCAGGAAAGAAGAACAATCCCAAATGAACAGTCTAAACTCACAATTAATGAAACTAGAAAAGGAAGAACAAATGAGGCCCAAATTCAGTAGAAGGAGGGAAAATAAAGATTAAAGCAGAAATAAATAAAATTGAGAAGAATAAAAACAATAGAAAGAATCAATGAAAGCAGGAGCTGGTTCTTTTGAGAAAATAATCAAAATAGATAAAGCCCTAGCCAGACTTATCAAGAAAAACAGGGAGTCTACACACATAAACAAAATCAGAAATGAGAAAGGAAAAATCACTATGGACACCACAGAAACACAAAGAATTATTAGAGAATATTTTGAAAAATTATATGGTAACAAACTGGATAACCTAGAAGAAATGCACAACTTTCTAGAAAAATACAACCTTCCAAGGCTGACCCAGGAAGAAACAGAAAATCTGAACAGACCAATTACCAGCAAAGAAATTGAACTGGTAATCAAAAAACTACCTAAGAACAATATTCCTGGACCAGATGGTTTCACTGCTGAATTCTATCAAACATTTAGTGAAGCCCTAATACCCATCTTTCTTAAAGTTTTCCAAAAAGTAGAAGAGGAGGGAATACTCCCAAACTCATTCTACGAGGGCAACATCACTCTAATACCAAAGTCAGGCAAAGACACGACAAAAAAAGAAAATTACAGACCAGTATCCCTGATAAACATAGATGCAAAAATACTCAACAAAATACTAGCAAACTGAATTCAAAAATACATAAAAAAGATCATCCATCATGATCAAGTGGGATTCATCCCAGTGACGCAAGGATAGTACAACATTCGAAAATCCATCAACGTCAGCCCCACATCAACAAAAAGAAGAACAAAAACCACATGATCATCTCCATAGATGCTGAAAAAGCATTCAGCAAAATTCAACATCCATTCATGATAAAAAATCTGAACAAAATGGGTATAGAGGGCAAGTACCTCAACATAATAAAGGACATATATGAGAACCTCACAGCCAACATTATACTTAACAGCGAGAACCTGAAAGCTTTTCCTTTAAGATTGGGAAGAAGACAAGGATGTCCACTCTTCCCACTTTTATTCAACATAGTTCTGGAGGTCCTAGCCATGGCAATCAGACAACACAGAGAAATAAAAGGCATCCAGACTGGCAATGAAGAAGTTGAACTGTCCCTGTTTTCAGATGACATGATTTTGTACATACAAAACCCTAAAGAATCCACTCCAAAACTACTCGATCTAATATCTAAGTTCAGCAAATCGCAGGATATAAAATGAATACACAGAAATCTGTTGCATTCCTATACATTAATGATGAAGTAGCAGAAAGAGAAATCAGGATAACAATTCCATTCACAATTGCATCAAAAAGAATATAATACCTAGGAATAAACCTAACCAAGGAAGTGAAAGACCTGTACTCTGCAAATTACAGGACACTCATGAGAGAAATTAAAGAAGATTCCAATAAATGGAAGCACATCCCGTGCTCATGGATACAAAGATTAATATTGTCAAAATGGCCATTCTGCCTAAAGCAATCTACAGATTCAATGCAATCTCTGTCAAAATACCAACAGCATTCTTCAATGAAGTAGAGCAAATCGTTCTACAATTCATATGGAACCACAAAAGACCCCGAATAGCCAAAGCAATCCTGACAAGGAAGAATAAAGCGGTGGGAATTAAGCTCCCTGACTTCAAGCTCTACTACAAAGCCACAATAATCAAGACAATTTGGTACTGGCACAAGAACAGACCCATAGACCAATGGAACAGACTAGAGAGCCCAGATATAAACCCATGCATATATGGTCAATTAATATACGATAAAGGAACCATGGATATACAATAGGGAAATGACAGCCTCTTCAACAGCTGATGTTGGCAAAACTGGACAGCTACATGTAAGAGAATGAAACTGGATTATTGTCTAACCCCATAAACGAAAGTAAACTCAAAATGGAACAAAGACCTGAATGTAAGTCATGAAACCACAAAACTCTTAGAAGAAAAACATAGGCAAAAATCTCTTGGACATAAACATGATCAACTTCTTCCTGAACATATCTTCCTGGGCAATGGAAACAAAAGCAAAAATGAACAGGTACATCTATATCAAACTAAAAAGCTTTTGTACAGCAAAGGACACCATCAGTTGAACAAGAAGACATCTCACAGTATGGGAGAATATATTCATAAATGACATATCCAATAAGGGTTGACATCCAAATTACATAAAGTGCTCATGCACCTCAACAAACAAAAAGCAAATAACCCAATTAAAAAATGGACAGTGGAGCTGAACACACTTCTCCAAAGAAGAAATTCAGGTGTCCAACAGGCACATGAAAAGATGCTCCACATCGCTAATCATCAGAGAAATGCAAATTAAAACCACAATGAGATATCACTTGACACCAGTTAGGGTGGCTGCCATCCAAAAGACAAACAACAACAAATGTTGGCAAGGATGTGGAGAACGGGGAACCCTCCTACACTGCTGGTGGGAATGTAAAGTAGTTCTACCATTGTAGAAAGCAGTATGGAGGTTCCTCAAAAAAGTAAAAATAGAAATACCATTTGACCCAGGAATCCCACTTCTAGGAATTTACCCTAAGAATGCAGGAGCCCAGTTTGAAAAAGACATATGCACCCCTATGTTTATCGCAGCACTATTTACAATAGCCAAGAAATGGAAGCAACCTAAGTGTCCATCAGTAGATGAATGGATAAAGAAGATGTGGTAAATATACACAATGGAATGTTATTCAGTCATAAGAAGAAAACAAATCCTACCATTTGCAACAACATGGATGGAGCAAGAGGGTATTATGCTCCGTGAAATAAGCCAGGTGGAGAAAGGCAAGTATCAGATGATTTCACTCATCTGTGGAGTATAAGAACAGAGAAAAAACTGAAAGAATAAAACAGCAGCAGACTCAGAGAACCCGAGAATGGACTAACAGTTACCAAAGGGAAAGGGACTGGGGAGGATGGGTGGGAAGGGAGGGATAAGGGGGAAAAAGGGGTATTATGATTAGCACACATAATGTAGGGGGGCACAGGGAAGGCAGTATAACACAGAGAAGACAAGTAGTGATTCTATGTCATCTTACTACGCTGATGGAGAGTGACTGTAATGGGGTATGTGGTGGGGACTTGATAATAGGGGGAGTCTAGTAACTATAATGTTGCTCTTGTAATTGTACATTAACGATACCAAAATAAATAAATAAAAAGTGTTTAAAAATCTACGTCATTTATTTCTGCTCTGCTCTTTGTTATTTGCTTACTTCTACTAATTTGGGGTTTCATTAGTTCTTTTTCCAGTTTCTTGAGGTATAAAGTTAGGCTGTTTGAGATCTTTTTTCTTAATGTGGGCATTTATTGCTATAAACTTCCTTTTTAGAACTTCTTTTGTAGTGTTCCTTAGGTTTTGGATGTCGTATTTCCATTTTCATTTGTTTCAAGATATTTTTTATTTCCCTTTTGGTTTTTTTCTTTGAGCTATTTGTTCAGGAACATGTTTAACTTCCACGTACTTGTGAATTTTCTTGCTTTCTTCCTGTTATTGATTTCTGGTTTCATACCATTTTTGTCAGAAAAGGTACTTGGTATAATTTAAATCTTCTTAAACTTGCTAAGACTTGTTTTGTGACCTATCTTATGACCTATCCTGGAGAACGTTCTGTGTGCACTTGAGAAGAATGTGTGTTCTCTGCTGTTAGATAGAACGTTCTTTATATGTCTCTTTCACTTGGTCTAAAGTGTGGTCAAGCCCAGTATTCCCTTGTTGTTTTTTCTGTCTGGATGATCTGTCCATTGTTGAAATTTAGGGAAGCAGGTTGCTCATTCCGTTCTTCCTTTCCTGGTGTGGGGAATTCTTTGTAGCTGGGAAGTTCCCTCTTGGGTTGAGCATTGCCAGCTTGGCAGATGGGATGACCAGGGGAAGTGAAGCTGTCTTCCTTAATTGTTGTGCAGTTATTATCAGGATGTTTGGGTCCAGTTTGTTGTTGCTAAAGCTTAAGTGGACTCCAGGGCTCCCCCAGGTCTATTTTTGTTCATGTCTAAATGTTGATCTTTGTCAGGGGACTGAGGCTGGAATCTCCTATATCAACTTTTAGTGATAACAATCTTTCCATCCCCTTCGACCCACCAGCACCTTGTGCAGTTTCTGAGCAGAGCTAAGGCTTGGTAAAAGCTTGTGTGAATGATCCACAGTTGTCTTCTCTGTCCCAATCTGTGTGGGCATCAGGGTTTCTGGAACCTTATGCTTGGTTCCTCTGTATAATGGGTCATCAGAACTGAGTAGCCAGGATCATCTCCATGAGGAACATCCAGGTGTTTCTTTAGTCACTATGCCAGTTAAGTACTTAACTAAATTACTGGAAAACCTGAGTTTAGTGGCTTAAATAAGGAGTAGTTTTCTTTTCTTTCTATTTAAAGCAATCCAAGGGATGCAACTCTAGTTTTGGTGCAGCGCTTAGTGACTTTGGGTCATGGCCTGTTCCTCTAGGATCATCAGGGCCTTCTCTGGTGCTTGTGTCTTTTGGCTATAGACGGTGTCTGCACTCCAGACATCACATCCACTTTCAAGGCAGGAGGTGAAGGAGGTGGGGAAATGCAGCCCCAGCACTACTTTCTCTTTCATCTGAATAAGCAAGATCCTTATTCCAGGAGTCTTTGGAGGACATTTGTATGTCCTGCGGCCCTCTCCTGGCTGCCAGGGGGCCGGGAAAGGAAGTGTCTCTCAGAGGGCTGGTCCCTGGGCTGGTCTCTGAGGTTCCATTCACAGTTAGGGGGGAAGGAGGCAGAAATGGCTGGTGATGGAATGCCACAGAATTCATGACAGGTGTCTCTTTTTTCTGTCATACGTTAATGGCATCTTTGTTTTCTTTGTGTTTTATGTCTTTCTTCTTCCTTATCCACATATCATTATACATAGCAGGGTTCCAATGAGCAGAAAACAAGCAACATATACTGGCTGATCTGGGGTTTGTTATAAATAAGATGGTGATTAGAGGTTCCAAATATTTAGCCCTTAGCATGATCCTCACACTGGCAGAGTATTAAGTGTTTTTATATATGTAAGCCCAGGGAGAGGAAATCCCGGGGCACAATACCTCTAAAAACTGAAATCAGTCAAAGGGAGAAATAAAGTTTAAAATCCATTTATTGCTCACAAACTGCAGTCTGGGCCCTTCTCTCTTTCCTGCTCCAGCAGAAGCAAAACCGGCCCTCCCCTCCCCTCTCAGGTACCGATAAGCCCTCCTTGCCCAGGTAATTACCCATTGATATGGAGATGAACTTCTCTCCACCCCTGAGGAATGATGCAAATGCACTAAAGCCAGACTTCTTTCCACCTCTGAACACCTACTGATATGCAGATGTACTAAAGCCTGGTGAGATATTCTGGAAATGTTACAATTTTACCCACAACATAAAATTGTTTTACTCTGTTTTCACAAAAGTTCTATGAGTTAATATGTCCCTACTGCTGAGGGAACTAAAGATCAAAGAGGTGGAATTATTTACCCAAGATCCTTTTCTGGTGAACAACAAAATCAGGATTTGAGTCTAGGTTTGTCTGCCACAAAAGTGGGACTCTGGCTGTGAGACGCTTCCTAGGAGAGGCAACCAGGTCTTAGTGGAAGACGATGACATGTATCTTGTGGAGATATCATATAGGGGGGCAGCCTGTGAGCAGACCTAGAGGTGGGGAGAATGACATCAGGAGCAAGAAGAAAAATTATGACATTAAAGATCATGAGATTTGGGGCAAAATCTATAGCTACGTATCTATAGTGGGTAATGTTTCCTGTCTGAGATACCTAGTGAAGTGATTCTTCATAAATGATTTAAACAGACCCAGTTCCCCTTCCCAAAACAAGGTACTTTAGGGCATAACATTATATGCCCATTGCATTTGTATCACTTAATCCCTGTATTCATAGACTAGTTTAGGTCTACTTGAGACTGCTTATGGGACAGAATATCCTAATCTTGGGTCGTTGATATTAACATACCTTGTTTTGCTTCACTTGAGATGAAATTCTACTGCAAGTGACCCCCAAAGTTCCACCTGATGAAACAAGAAGAGCAGCAGGCATGTCGATTACAAAGAGAAATACGAAAGAAAGCAAGTATATGTCTTTAAAGCTATAAGCACACCTATTTCTAAAGGCCTCTGCATTGTATTATTTGTACTACCCCATCATTCTTTAGACCAGGTACATATAGGGTGAAAACAAAATGAGATGCAGAAGAAAGAATCATCCAAAATACTCTCTATAATATACTACCAGCTTTGGTAGGCTGTGGTGTAACGAGTGAATTGCCCTGTATTTTGGTGTGATCTCTGAAGTTCATGGGTCAGGCAGGTTCTCCCATCTGGAGGCTGTTTAGAGGACAAGAGCCACCTTGCGGGTGTTGTTGGGTGTTCCTGGTGACACTGGCCGTAAGTAGCATCATGACTTTTCGGTTCAGCAGCACTTTCTCGTTCAGTGTGCGCGAGGGCCCCGGTCTCCAGCTTGGGAGAGTAAAGCCTTCCGCTTGCTCCCTCCATTCCCCCCCTTTCTCAGCCTCTGAAAATATTTGCAGAGAAGCAGGGACGATTTCTCCCTTTGCACTGATGCTCCAGTGCCCAAGCTGCGGGGAAGAAGCTGGTTGCATAAGCAGAATACGTCATGTTAGCTCAAGTCACACGAATGACAGAGGATGGACACTGTGCACATTAGGAAAATATTAAAATTGGGTAATTATTTATCAGGAGAGCCAGGCACGTGTGCCGTGTTGAAATTAGAAAACTATTAGTAGAGCAATTTTATGAGCCACATGATGAAAACCGTGAATATTCTACTGTGTAATCATAATCATGATGGTATGCCCTGCACAGTGCTTATTATTTATGCTCCCTTGGCTGACACACTAATGAACACATTTTGAGCAAAGTGCTTGCATGACTGAGTGTATCTATTCCTAGTGACTCACCACCTCCTTAAAGGAGAACTGCACATTTGTCATAAATTGGATCACAGCAGTCATGTTTGAAATCATTTGGCATATACCATCCAGCCCTTCCCACCAGTTTCTTTTGTAGAGTTGAAAGCTGCCATGTGCACCGATTACTCCCTGGTTATGCAGATTGTCTGTGAGGTTTCAGTTGTCACTGGTTTTTATGTTAAAAGTTCAGGTTCCGCAGGCAGTTTTTGAATGCCCTGTGTCATTTACGGTAGGTGGGTTGCTGTTGTCCTGAAGCTCCTTTAAGTTTCTCCTTGCTGCTGGTTTTACCCATGCCCCAGGGCTAGATAAAGAGCTGGCCTTGATCTTGAATCAGGAAAAGGTGTTCACCACTGAGACATCACAGCATTCCTAATGAGAGCCTGAAAACAAATTTCAAAATCTCCACAAGTTGCTAGAGTCTTTTAGCACAGTTACTCCAGACCCTCGATGTGGCCGCAGCATGTCAGCAGCAGCTTGAAATCAGTCCCTGATGCTCTAGGAGAGATTGTGGACCCGGTTGGCTTCATCTTTTCATTTGTCAAGGACAACAGCAGGAATCCCTCGTGCTTATCAAACAGGACAAACAGAGGACCTCAGGCCCTCTGACCCGCTCCCAGATACAGACCCACAGCGTGGAGTCGTGTGGAGTCTGCAGTAGTATTGTTCCCTCCCCTCCCAAACAAGAAAGCATCACATTTCTGAGATGGTCAAAGCCACCGCTTGCTGGCATCATGTCCCATGCAGCGGGAAGTGTTTGTTGAAAAGACACGGAGATGTGTGTCCATCTGTCCTTGTTCCTCCACCCCTGAGCACGGAGCATAACCATGCTCAGAACCAGCGCCACTTGCTGCAGCTCATGATGGATAATAACACTGAGACGTGACAAGGGCAGGGTGCCTTTCAGCCCAGATCACAGCAGCACATGAGGTCTCCCCTCCTCCTCACAGGCCTCCCATGGTGGATGCCTTCTCGACCATCTCAGATGAGAAAACCAAGCCCCACAGAACTTTGCTGTCCAAGCTCACAAGGTGCTCAGAGGGTGGACTAGAACCCAAGGGCAGTGACCTTTCTCCTGGAGCGAGCAAATTGCCCGATGCTCCTCTCCAAGTACCATGCAAGGGAGTATTGATTGGAACACATGCAGATCCAGTGAAAGATTAATTACAGCTAAGGTGTATTTTCCCACAGGTAATCCTCAGAAGAGCTTGAAAAACATTGCATTTGCATCGAGTCCAAATAAGCAAGAAGAGGATTTGGCTAAACTAGTTGGTAAGTAATGCCCCCACGTGAAACCGCCAGGCTGTGTTGGAAGTCTTGTGCTTGTCTGTGGTTGTGCCCCAGATAAGCTGTTCCTGCTGCTTTGATGGGAAGGACAGTGCGTGCCCTGAGGCTGAAGCAGTTCCTCGAAGTGTCAGCGTCTCAAGAAACTAAGCAAAATAGAAGACAAACCCTGGGAAAGGATTCTGCTTCTGAAGGAGGATCCATGTAGGAGTAGCAGGGCCACCAACTGGGAGCTATTGGAAGGGCAGGATCAGACCCCAGCTCAGACCAGCTGCAAGGTCATCTGCCTTGAGGAGGGGCCCAGTTTTCTGCATGTGTTGGAGATGGTGAGGTCCTGAGGCTGAGATGGATCCTTCACCCTAATTGAACATGAAAATTCCCTGGGGAGATTGTTAAAAAGAGACACCTGATCAGATTCCCTGGCAGGGGACAAGACTTTTGTATGAGTTTTAAAATCCCTCTAGGTGACTCTACATTGGGACTCACTGATCTACTCCAAGCCTCTCATGTAACATTTGAGAAAAATCAAGGTCTAGAAGGGAGATGGTGGAGTAGGAAGCTCCAGGAATACATCCCTTCCCCAAAGCTACAATTGAGCTGATAAGAACTGTCTTAAGCAACTATTTTGGACTATTGAATTCTAGTTGAATACTTGTATCATCCAGGGGAAAGCTTGATGAAGAGACTAGTAAATTTTGGTGAACTTCAGTGTTTCATGGGGACCCAACCATTCTCCAACCTCCAGCCCCATAGCAGGTAGCCAAGTGGTCGGCAGTCCACATTCTTGGTGTGGCTTGCTGGTGCCAGAGACAACTAGGGACCTTGTCTTCCAGAAATTTGGGTGTATGTTGATCACTGCTTTTGACACAGGGCTGACACTGAGGCTGACCATTGTTTCAATCCCCACATGCTGAAAAGGCTTTCAAGCAACTCTGTCAAGGGTATTAAAGAGACAATATTTTTTACTTTTCTCCTTTCATGATAGAGACACTTAAGGAAACTTTTATCAGGTCACTGAGTAACTGCAGAGACAGTGAGCTGGAAATTCAGCACCCACACACAAGGAATACACACTTTGCCTAAATAGTCTGGAGAAGTCCCAAGTAGATGGCTATAGCCCTCAACAAGGAGAAATGGGCACTCCTGAGGAGTGGGAGATTTAGATTTCCTAAGTTACCAAAATATACTACTCAGAACGTTCAGCTCTCAACAAAAAACTTTACAGGGGCAGGAAAGTGTGGCCCATTCCCAGGAAATAAAAAAAATTTGAGAGAACCTATCCTTGAGGAAACCTGGAAATTAGAATTATTAGTCACAGATATTAAATCAACGATCTTCAATATGTTAACTCTCTTCAGGGAGTTAAGAAAATGGTGGACAGAGGGCTTAAGGAAGTCAGGAGAATAATGTTTGAACAAAATGAGGGTATCAAAGAAATAGGAATTATAAAAAGGAGTCAAAAAGAAGTTCTGGATTGTAAAGTACAGTAACTGAAATGAAAAACTCACTCGAGGGATTCAACAGCAGATTTGACCAGGCAGAGTTAAGGATCAGTAAATTTGAACTTGGCAATTGAAATTATCCATTCTGGGGAGCAGAAAGAAAAAAAATGAAGAGCATGGGGGCCCTGTGTGATACCATCAAGCATACTGACGTATATATTATAGATGTCTCAGAAGGAGAAGAGAGAGAGAAAATATTTGAGGACATAATGGACAAAAGTTTCTCAAATTTGATGACTGTACGCATCTATGAACTCCAGGCAGGATAAATGCAAGAGATCATACTGAAACACATTACAGTGCAATTACTGAAACCCCAAGACAAAGAGAGAATCTTGAGAGAGCAAGAAAAAACTATTCGCCGTGTACAGGGCAGCCTCAGTAGAATTAACAGCGATTTCTCAATAATCATGTAGGCCAGAAGCAGTGAAATATTTAAAGTCTGGAAAGAAAAGTACTGTCAGCCAAGAATTCTATTTGACAAAACTATTCTTTGAGCATAAAGGAGAAATTAACACATTTCCAGATGAACAAAAGCCAAGAGATCTGTCCTGCAAGAAATGCTAAAGAGAGTCCTTCAGGCTGAGATGAAAGGATGCTATACAGTAACTCTAAGCCCAAGAATAAGGAACACTGGTAAAGGTGATTACATAGATAAATATTAAAGCCAACATTAGGGTAATTTTTGTTTGTAACTTGTCTACATTTCCAATATGATGCAAAGGGAAAAGTACATAAAACAATAATTGTTAAATCTATGTTAATGGGCACACAATGTGTAAGGATGTAATCTGTGATGATATGAAAGGGGAGTAATGGAGATATATACAAGCAGAGTGTTTGTATGCTATTGCAACGAAGTTGGTACCATTCAACTAGGTTGTTATACGTTTAAGATGTTAATTGTACCCCTCAATGTAGCCACAAAGAAAATAACTAAAAATAGACAGAAAAAGAATGAAGGGGACAATAAAATGTAACATTACAAAAACCAACTAATCCCCAATTCCTCCCAGTAATGGAGGAATTAAAGAACAAAAAACTTAGGAGACAGAGAAAGCGTATAACTTAATGGCAGAAGTAAATTCTTCCTTAAAAGTAATCACATTAAGTGTTGAAAGATTGAAACCATAAAACTCATAGAAGAAAATATAGGCAAAAATCTCTTGAATATAAACATGAGCAATTTTTTCCTGAACACATCTCCTCAGGCAAAGGAAACAAAAGAAAAAATGAACAAATGGGCTACATCAAACCAAAAAGCTTCTGTACAGCAAAGGACATATCAGTAGAACAAAAAGGCATCCTACTGTATGGGAGAATATATTTGTAAATGACATATCCAACAAGGGGTTAACACCCAAAATATATAAAGAACTCACATGCCTCACCACCCAAAAAGCAAATAACCCGATTAAAAAATGGGTGGAGGATATGAACAGACACTTCTCCAGAGAAGAAATTCAGATGGCCAACAGGCACATGAAAAGATGCTCCACATCACTAATCATTAGAGAAATGCAAATGAAAACCACAGTGAGATATTACCTCACACTAGTTAGCATGGCCAACATCGAAAAGACATCGGAAGAAACAACAAATGCTGGCGAGGATGCAGAGAAAGGGGAACCCTCCTACACTGCTGGTGGGAATGTTAATTGGTTCAACTGTAGAAAGCAATATGGAGGTTCCTCCAAACACTAAAAATAGAAATACCATTTGACCCAGGAATTCCACTCCTAGGAATTTACCCTAAGAATACAGGAGCCCAATTTCAAAAAGGCATATGCACCCCTATGTTTATCGCAGCACTATTTACAATAGCCAAGAAATGGAAGCAATCTTAAGTGTCCATCAGTAGATGAATGGATAAAGAAGAGGTGGTATATATACACAATGAGATATTAATCAGCCATAAGAAGAAAACAAATCCTACCATTTGCAACAACATGGATGGAGCTAGAGGGTATTATGCTTAGTGAAATAAGCCAGGCGGGGAAAGACAAGTATCAAATGATTTCACTCATCTGTGGAGTATAAGAATAAAGAAAAAACTGAAGGAACAAAACAGCAGCAGACTCACAGAGCCCAAGAATAGACTAACAGTTACCAAAGGGGAAGGGACTGGGGAGGGTGGGTGGGAAGGGAGGGATGAGGGGATTAAGGGGCATTATAATTAGCACTCATAATATAGGTAGGTCACGGGGATGGCTGTGTAGCACAGAGAAGACAAGTAATGACTCTACAGCATCTTAGTACACTGATGGACAGTGATTGCAAAGGGGTGGTGGGGTGGGAGGGAACTTGATAATATGGGTGAATACTGAAACCACAATGTTGCTCCCTATTGTTGCATATTTGAAACCTTCATAAGATTGTATATCAATGATACCTTACTTAAAAAACAAAATGTTGATTGATTTAGCTGTTATTATTTATTTATTTTAAAGTATCATCGATATACAATCTTATGTTGGTTCCGATACACAACAATAGTGGTTCAACATGTACCCATATTATGAAGTCCGCACCCCCTCCAGTGAGGTCACTGTCCATCAGTGTAGTAAGATGATACAGAATCATTAATGTATTCTTTGTGCTATACGACCATCCCTATGACCAACCTATACTGTGGTTGCGAATTGTTGTGCCCCTTAATCCCCTTCTCCCTTCTCCCCACCCTCCCTAACCCCTCCCCTTTGGTAACCACTGGTCCCTTCTTGTTGTCTCTAACTCTATTGCTATTTTGTTCCTTCTGTGGATTAAACTGTTATTAAAGGGCAGAGGTTAGCAGATTGGATAGAAAAAAAACAAGATCCACCTATATGCTGTCTACAAGAAAATCACTTAGGGTAAAAAAAAAATTCAAAGAGGTTGAAATGAAAAGGATGGAAAAAGGCATTCCATGCAAATAGTCATCAAAAGAGAGCTGGAGTGACTATATTATTTTCCAACAAAATAGATATCAAATTTTTAAAGTTTATGAGATTAATAGAGCATTATATATTGGTAAAAGGTTCAATACAGAAAGAAGACATAACAATAAAGATATATGCACATAACAACAGAGCCAATGAACTGAAATACATGAACCAATAATTGAAAGAATAGAAGGGAGAGATAGTTTTACAGTAATAGTTGGAGACTTCAATACTACACTTTCAATAACAGATAGGGCTAGAGTTGGACAGCACCATAAACCAATTGGACCTACCAAACATACAGAACACCCAACAACAGCAGAATGTGCATGCTTATCAAATGCACATAGAATATTCTCCAGGATAGACCATATACTGGCCAGAAAACAAGTCTCAATAAATTGAAAAAGATTGAAATCATACAAGGTATCTTTACTGATCACAGTGGAATGAAGTTAAAAATCCCCAACAGAAGGAAAACAGAAAAATTCACAAATGTGTGGAAATTAAGCAACACGTTGTTAAATAGCCAAGAGGAAATTAGAAATTGCATTGAGATGAATGAAAATCAAACAAAACACACTAAAACTTATGCAGCAAAAGCAGTGCTAAGAGGGAAATTCATAACTAAAAATGCAAACATTAGAAAAAAAAGAATGCCCTCAAATAACCTAACTATACACTTTGAGGAACTTGAAAAGAATGGCAAACTAAATTAAAAGGGAGAAGGAAGGAAATACTAAAGAGTAGAGCAGAAATAAATGAAATAGATAATAGAAAAATAGAGAAAATTCAATGAAACAAAAAATTGATTCCTTAAAAAGATGACAAAATATATAAATCTTTAGAGTGAATAAAAAAAAGAGAAGACTCAAGTTATGAACTCAGAAATGAGGGTGGGACATTAGTACTAATTACAGAAAAAGAAAGAATTATAAAAGAAATTATGAACAATTTTATGCCAATGAATTGGATAACTTAAAAGAAAAGAAAACATTCCTAGAAACCCACAAATTACCAAAACGGATTAATGAAGAAATAGAAAATCAGAATAGACTTATAATGAATAAAGAGATTGAATCAGTAATCAAAACTTCCCAACAAAGAAGAGCCCAGGGTCAGGTGGCTTCATGGTGATTCTACCAAACATATAAATAAGAGATAATACTACCGTTTCTTTAACTCTTCCAAAAAATTGAAGAGGAGGAGATACTTCCTAATACATTCTAAGAGACCAGTATCACCCTGGTAACCAAAGCCAGACAAAAACACTATAAGAAAACTACAGAGTAATATTACTTATAAATATAAAGGCAAAATTCCTCAGCAAAATATTATAAATCGAACCCAACATCATATTAAAAGGATTATACACCAGATCAAGTGGTAGTTATTCCACTACCAATGCAAGTATGGTTCAATATGTGAAAATCAGTTAGTATAAAACATTAAGGGTATGAAGTACAACATTATATGAACAGCTCAATTGATGCATGAGAATTATTTCACAAAATTTAACATTCTTTCCTGATAAAAGCACTCAACAAATTAGGAGTACAAAGAAACTACTTCAACATAATAAAAGTCGTATATGGAAAGCCCACAGCTAACATCATACTTGTTTTTCCTTTAAGATCAGGAACAAGACAAGGATGCTCACTCTCATCACTTCTATTCAACATAGTACTGGAAGTTATAGCAGAGCAATTAGGCAAGAAAAAAAGAGGCATTCAAATTGGAAAGGAAGAAGTAAAAGGATCTGTGTTCACAGATGATATGATTGTATATGTAGAAAATTCTGTAGACTCCACACACACACAAAAAGCTGTTAGAACTAATAAAGGAATTTAACAGTTTCAGGATACAAAGTTAACACACAAAATCAGTTGCATTTATACACATTAATAATGAATAATCCAAAAAGGAAATTAAGAAAATAATTCCATTTACAATAGTATTAAAAAGAATAATATACTTAGGAATAAACTTAAGAAAGCAAAAGATTGTACAGTTAAAACTACAAAACATTGCAAAAGAAATTAAAGATGACACAAAATGGAAAGATATCCCATGTTCATGGATTAGAAGCCTTAATATTTTTAAGATACCAATAATACCCAAAGTGATCTACAGATTCAATACAATCCTTGTCAAAAATTGCAAAGGCATTTTTTTCTTTTGTAGAAATATAACATCCTAAAATTCAGATGGATTCCCAGGAGACAAAAACATAGCTAGAGGCCTCATATTTCCTGATTTCAAAATGTATTACAAAGCTACAGCAATCAAACTATGTGGTTCTGAATTAAAAACAGACCTAAATTTATGAGCAAAACTGTTAAACTACTGGAAAAAAAACACGAAAAAATCTTCAGGACTCTGGATTTGTCAGTGATATCTTGACAAACTACAGAATGGAAGAAAATATTTGCAAATAATATATCTGATAAGGAATTAATATCTACAATATATAGAGTATGCCTACAAATAAGAACAACAAAAACCAACCAAATAACCCAATTTAAAAATGAGCAAAGGACTTGAATAGACATTTTCCAAAGAATATATACAAATGGCCAATAAGCACATGAAAGTTACTCCATATTACCAGTCCACAATTAAAAACCACTATGAGATACCACTTCACACCTATTAGAATGCCTGTTATAAAAGAAAAAAGGGAAATTAGAACCCTGGTGCATTGTAGGTAGGAATGTAAAATAGAGAAGTATCTGTGGAAAACCGTTTGGCAGTTCTTCCAAATGTTAAACAAAATTACCATATGATTCAATGATTCTAATTCTGGATGTATACCCAGTAGAATTGAAACAGGAGCTCAAACAGATGCTTGAACCAGTGTTCATAGTAGCATTATTCACAATAGATAGAGGATAGAAATACCCCGAGTGTCCATCACAGATGAATGGATAAACAATATGTGGTATGGACATACCGTGGAATCGGGTCAGGAGTGAATACTGATGGTGGCCTCTGGTCTGAGGAGTACCCATGAGTGTGAGCATGGATGCTTCCCTCTGGGTGAGGAGCTATAAGATGTTCTGATCACAGAGCCAGGTCTGTCAGTCCTGCTTGGAAGTGGACATCTCTGTGCATGGGATGGGGACCTTTTTTCCAGACATGGTTGCATGCCTGGAATTCTGGGTTTGCCCTTCTTCCAAGTGTGCCATTAAAGAGGCTTCAGTAAGTCTGCACTGACTGTCCAGCTGAGTGAACGATGGGTAGGTCTCCATGACTAATGAATGGATGGGTAGGTGGGTGAAGATTGCTCTGGCAGTCCCACTGCCCCTGCTTTCTCATCCCATCTAGGGATGAGAAGACTTTTGTTCTCCCTGCAGGTGCCCTGTGTCTCTGAATCCAGCCCCACACGTGTGGAAGGGGAGTGAGTGCATCTGAAGATGGGTGTCTGGTTTGGGGTTTGGATGGGTCCTTTTGTCCCCCAAAGGCCTACTGACCTACCAAGTACCATCCAGTGTTGGCCTTGGCATTGGTGGACCACCAGTAAATTTGCCAGGTTCCCTGTGAGCAACAGTTCAGGAACTTGTAGGTCAACACATTCATCAGGGAAGGGGGCCGGTTGATGAGAACTCATTATTTGGAATGATTGAATGTGAAATTTTTTCTGTCCTTATTCTAAGCATCTATTCCATCCACCCACCAATGTACCAAAAGCCCTTGAGAAAGGACCCAGAATATATTCAAAATACATGAAATGTGTGATGATTATTTTCTGTAACTTTGCAAAGTAAACCTAGAAGGAAAAATCAACTGCTGCCCCCAGGAAAAAGTGGAAGCCTGAAAACCTTAAAAAAGGAGGAGAAACAATAACCTAAGTTTATATATTAAGGAACCAGAAAGATAAAACGAAACCTAAAGCTAGCAAAAGGAAGAAAAAATTTAAATTCAGGTTATATTAAAAAGCAATAAAGAATCAAGACAATATAGAGAATCAATAAAAAAAAAGGAGAAATCAGTGTGTTTTTAAAAATGTAACTATGAATAATTAGGAAGAGTTTATAGATGAAGAGCTTTCTGACTTTTGGAAATCTGTTCTGCTTTATTTTTACATGCACAGACTTCACCCATTTTTATGGGCCATCTTGGGGAGGGTCTCAGAAGTTAGAAGGACGATAGGAGCAAGAAGGAAAATTATGACTAAATATCACGAGATTTGGAGCGAAGTTTCTAGGCCCCTCTTTTTAGTGGGCCCTGTTTACTGCTCAGGACATCCAGGGCGATCACGGTATTTCAGGAATGATTAGAGAGTAGGGATTTCCCTTCCCAAGGCAAGGTACTTACAGAGAAAAATATGTCAGTCCTTCCCTGCTGGCATTAATATGTTTTTATTTACTTTGCTTGAGATGAAATTCTGCAGCCCTCATTTTCCAAAGTTCCACATGACACATCCCCTGATGGAAGGAGAGCAGCAGATGGAGCCATTACAAAGGCAGACACGAAAGAAAGCAAGTATATGTTTTTAAAACCGTAAGCGCGCGCATTTCTGTAGGCCTATGCATTGTCATATACACTCTGCTACCATCTTACCGTTCTCTCAAACAGCTATTTGTGGGACAAGGACAAATCGAGATGTGAAGGAACTGTCTGAAATCCTGTCCGTAGCCTCCAAGTCTGGGGTCTAAAGTGTGACTATCCCTCTATTTTGGGATGACCCCTCAGGTTCACGTGTCAGGCAGGTTCTTGCTTTGTGGAGGTTGTTCAGAGGAAGAAACCCAAATCGCAGGTGGTGTTTACTGTTCCTGACGGTCCCGTGTATGTAGCATTGTTATTATCATTAGGTCCGCATTTTACATACGTGGGTACTGAAGTTATGTAACTGGCCACAGGTCCAGCTGGTCTCCAGTAGGAGACAGCGCTGGTGTTTGAACTCCGGATGCCTGTAAGGGATACCCAGTTATGTGTGCATTATTTGTGTCCACTTTAGGGACACCTGAAAGAATTTTTAGGCAGAAAGAATTTTAAGAACAACTTGCAATGGCTTATGATTAGTCCTTAAGACTCTCTAACTGGACCAGACCCCCACTTGCTCAAGGTAAGACTTTTGTCGTCTGCTAAGTGGGCTCCACGTGTGCTGCCAATGTGTCCAAAGTGTGGCCACTGGCGAGCAATGTGGGTAATGTTTTCCTTTCAAGGAGTCACTAGATAAAATAATTTTTAAATGCAGAAGCTGACTACGAGCACTTCTGCCCCATGAAGACACTGGATGGGTCCAGGAGTCCCTGGTGCCATGCTGAGCTTGGGTCCTCTGGGAAAAGTGTGGCATCCTCTCTTGGACCTTTGTGGCGTGGCCCAACTTGTCATGTTGAGATTTCTCTACAACTTATGCATATTACCAAAAATGACATCACCGTCTCTCAAACTGTCCTTGGGTAATCAACTTTATTGCTTTTTCTCACTTTATGAGCTTGACTCAGTGCTTGATTGGTTTCTAAATCCAAAATAGACTTATTCTCCTCTATCTTCCCCAAGGTGTGCAGTCATCAATCTGAACTAAGTTTCAATTCCATTTGTGAACAAAAGATCCCATTACAAACTGATCATCACATTCCTCTTGATAATCCATGATGCTGGGTTTCTAGAAGCCTCAAAATTAGAAGATATATGCAGATTAGTAATTTCCCTTGGGAGTATAATATGAGGCTGAATCATTTGAGCTTCCTGTTTTTGTAGGTCAAAAATGGTCAAATCTCTCTAATTTCATGTGGCCAACCTAACATCCTGGAGATCATTCAGGGTCTCTGCTTAATGGTACAGGTCACATACCCAAGTCCAGGCTCCCTGCAGAGTGAGATGCCTCTGGAATGGTGTCACTTCTTTCCATCCATGATTCCTGCACAAAACCAGAGGTAGCTGATTAAAATCTATATATGCATGTGGACACAGTGTTTCCTTTGTTCAATTGTCTTCCATGGAATTTAATTCCTACTGTGGTTTTAAAATATGCCTGCAAATTCTTTGATACCTCTCCCTTCCAAAGGTAGAGCTTAATCGCCCTTCCCCTGAGTATGGGCTGGACTTGGAGACTTGCTTCTAGTGAACAGAACATGGCAGAAGTGACAGCATGTTACTTCAGTGATTAGGTCATTAAAGACATTGTGGTTTCTGCCTGGCTGTCTCCAGACTGCTCATTCTAGGGAGAGTCAGCTGCCACGTTGTGAGGACGCTCCAGCAGCCCTGAGGAGAGGACCTTGTGATGAGGAATTGAGCCCTCCGGCCTACAGTTAGGGAGGAAATGCCTTCTGCCAACAGCTGTGTGAGTGGGAGCCGAAGGATCCTCACATGATCCTTCTTGGTCACCGGGACAGGCTTCGCTGGTGGTTCTGGCTCAGAGTCTCTCATGAGGTTACAGTCAAGAGTCACGATTCCTTCTCTCACTAGGGCCTAAATATTGATCTCCTGCCCGGTGTTCCCCAGAGCAAGAGGGCTAAATGACCGTCCTCCAAGAGCTCACTGCTGAATCTCATCAATCATTATGAGAGGGAATATGTTGAAATTGATGGTATTTAAAAAGTGCTTCAGGTGGTAGAAAATGCACGGAGCATTGAGCGAGCAAAAGAGAAGTGGGTCTGCTTACTAACGGTTTGGGAGCAGGGAGTGTGAAAAGAGAGGAGGCCTGAGAAATTCTGCAAACGGTACGGAGATCGTGCCCCACAAGGAAAGGAGGCCACCGGCCCCTCTTCAGAGGCCAGGAGCGGCTCTGAGGCTACTCTGACGGGACCAGGAAGTCCCAGATCACACTGTCTGCACCTCTTCCTTAGCAGCAGTGACCATTCAACAACCACAACAAAAATTCATGGTAAAAAGGGCTGGGTAGGAAGAGAGGTGAGAAAATTATCCTTTTAAGAGTGAAGTGTCTTATAAAAGGTGTGCCCAGGTCTTCAGAGAATTCAGTTATTAATGGTCTTGGATCGCCCGGAGGGAATCCTCAGTTAACAGCAGTGTAGCAATAGGTCCTATTAACGTAGAATCAAAGGCTCATTTCAATACTAGAGTCTCCTAAGAGTAAAAACAAATCAAAACAAAAATCAGAGAAAGTATGAGATGTAAGACTTCAACTCTTCCTTGAGCACAGTATGGACATTTCTTGGTGTTGGGCTCATTTAAGACAACTTTGGGCACAGCAGGTCACTGGCAGCTTAGATGGAGTCTGCATCGTGGGAGTGGGGAATCTGCTTGTTGTGCTTTATCAGAGACAAGAAAAGTAAAGCTCTGTGTTCAGGGACAGGCCCTTGTAACCGCTCTGGAAGAGTAAAGCAAATGCAGCCGCTTAGTGGACTAACTGTGCTGCCCAGAGTTTTCTGTCTGTGGCTGTTCATCTCTCCACTGGTCTGACGAGCTGGAATTTCCAAAGTCAAATGATTGTGAATCACATTAAGCTGCAGCTTTTCTCTCTTTTCTAAGCCAAACTAAATAAGGAACGGTTTCTGTCTTTCCCTAGGAATAGTTAAGACCTCCTGAGGCTGTTACCACACACCTCCACCACAGTCTTAACCATGGTGTCATTCCCACCCCTTTGAGAACTAGGCCAAGGCACAGTCACCAGACTCACCCCAAGGCTGCCTGTGAGCCGTCAGCGCAGCTCCCGCCTGGAAGTCTCCTGGGGTTGTGGATTCATTACTTCTCACTCCTCTCGTTCCCTTTCGATAGACCGACTTTCTAACTACTGAACAGTTAGTCCAAACACATGTCTCTGGAGCTCCTATCCACTCATTCTAGTTTGTTCCCTGGAACTTCTCAGAATATCTCCCAGGACTTTCCAAGGGCCATTGCTGTGTGGGGCAAAGACATGTCTCCTGGCTTCCCAATTTTCTCCAAACTAAACCAGTCAGCCCCCGTTGACAAGATCTCGTATGCATATCAGTCAAGATAGCCAATGCAGAGTTAGGATGCTAGCGTTTCTCATTTTCAAGCCTGTCTGTTCTGACTAAACCATTCTGCAGTCTGTCTACCAATAAGAGAATATTTCAGTGTCGTTTATTTTTCTGCCTTGCCCTGAAACACTTCTTGTAGTACTTGGTGATTTTAGATTGTTTTCATGCACATTATGCTATCTGTGAGGTGGTTCTTATTATCTCTATTTTATACTAACGGAGCTGGGGTTAGAGAAGTTCAGCAGCTGGCTGAACGGTTCTCTCGGGGTGCTTTGGCAGGGCCCCCGACCAGCAGCAGCGTGAGACTCAGGTCTGGGAGAAATGCACGTTCTCAGGTCCCCCAGACCTAGTGAATCAGAAAGGCTGGGGTGGGGCCCAGCGACTGGTTTTTTAACAAGGTCTCCTGGTGTGACTCTGACACGCACTCAAGTGTGAGAACCACAGCCTCGGTCTAGGGGTGGGTCACCCAGGAATTTGTTAGATTAAAAAAATAAACAAGACTGAAACACTGATGTACATTTGAACTCCTCCAGAATCCTCCCTAACTCCTCACTTTGACTCTAGAGGAAGTGACTTTTATCATAAAAGCAGAATTAACCACAGGCCAATAGTTGTTTTTCAATGAACACATTTTGTCTTTTGTCGTTTGCAGGTCACATTTCAGAGGAGAGGGATGAAGAACCCTTTGTAATGAACAGGGATGTGGGTGAGCAGTTAACTACTGTCGATAAAGAAACACTTACAGGAACGATTTTGCCAGGTGATAATCTAACAGAGTGAGATAATACGAAACTTAAGTACAGACGACCTCAGAATGCATCTGTTTGCCTTTCATGGTATTTTAACAGAATAGATGTTAGCATACGTTCAATTTACCTGAGAAAGTATACCACCTGCAGTTAAAATTATGACTTGACTTAACTCTAGGAATTTGACCACTCTAGGAATTTGAGCACCGTTTCCAAAAGATGCCACCTTTATGCAGCCACCATCATTCATAACACGGGCACCATCCATTACTGCGCACTGAGGCTTTCTGACAACCAGGAACGGTTAAATGCCAAAAGTTAACCTAGTCTCTGATCTTTAGCCTTGGATTATCTGAGCCTGGGCTCATTCAGAGTGGGTAGAACCTTGCCTATCACGGCCGTGTGCCTGTACCAAGCCTAGTATACTCCCTCCGTGTAGCCATCTGCTATCAAAATTATAACTGGTGTCACTTCCTAACTCTAAGACATTCCGTGCTGCACTCTTCCCGCAGAGCCCTGAGAGTGGCTTAATGCTGCTCCCTCTTGACATAGTGTAGATGGAGGGGGAGGGGGACATGCCCAGCTTTCTCCCCAGAACCGAGGAAGGCCAGGGCCAGCATTCGCCTGCTGGCATCACTAGGCTCCATCAGTAGCTCTCCACATGAAGCCATCCGATTCCTGTCACTGTACCTCTGTGCCCCATTTTCCTGATCCCTCTTTTGGTCACATTACAAACTGGGTGGATTCCAGGAGTCCCCGATGTTGGCTGGGTCTCCTTCTGTTGACATCTACTAAGATCACCTGCTCTCCCAAGCCCCCAGTTGGTGGCAGTGCACCAAACCTACCTTCAAGAGCTCTGCAGATGCCTAGGGGGCTGTAAGAGCTCAGGATCTTCCCTGGCATCCCATCTGCCTTATGCGTGGAATTCCCCCACACCTCACACACGAGGGAGATTGTACATATATGGCAGAATGTCCTGAAGCTGGTAGGGGGCAGCAGAGAAGAGGTGGTATCACTGCTCTTGAAAAGCTTCAAACCGAATAGTCTTAAAAGCCATGGCAATAGGACTGTTCACCTCCTCCAGTGCGCCTGCCTCCTGCCTCCATCTGAACTCCCATCCATTCTTCTCCTTACTGCCCATACACTGGTTTGTTGACCCTTTCTCGTGGCTTTGCTGCTTGCCTGCTCATACCCTCTGCATCTCACCTCCACCACCTAACGGCTTACGAGTGTATTTTCCTGAACAAAGCCAGTTTCTTGCAGAGGACCCTCTGGAGCCACGGCTACGACGCTAAGGCTTTCCTTTCTGCTACAAGCAGAACTAACAGGTATGCTGCAGATCTGCATTGTCGTCTCTCTCTGTTTACTGTCTTCTCATTTAGATGTTCAAAAGAGAGATTTGCCGTGTGCGCAGCTTCTGCATCTCCTACAGAAGAACATCATCATAGCTGTTGTCTCAGTGGCAGGAATTCTCGTGGTCACAGTGTTGTTTCTGCTGGTGTTGACCACATGCATCAGGAAGAAAAAGCTGTTGTGAGTGGCTCTTAGCTCCCACCTTCCAAGAACTTTCGGGTGCTTGTACCAATGTTGCCCCAGAGCTTCCTGCTGAAGCTGGATTTAGGAGGCTGGCGGTGACCTCTAAGACTGGCTGTACATCACCGTCGCCTGGCTGGCTCCATAGGCGTACAGATGACTCACACCATCAGTTCTGAGGCACTGCCTCGGTGGTTCTGATGCACAGCTGGGTTTTGGGTTTTCTGGCTTGGGCCATGTTTGCCTGTAAATGCCACTGCAGATACAGATATTCCCATACTGAGAGGGCCACTGAAAGAGGAGATGGTACAGCCTCTAGCTAAAAGTAGGAAATAGGCAGTGGATGTAGAAGAGAAAGGACAAGTACAGCTCTAAGAGGGCGGGGAGGGAGGAGGTTGTAGAGGAGAGGGGAGCTGGGCTGACCCTCGGCTGGTTGCATGGGCACAGTGGCAGTAGTTAGAATATGTGAAGATGCCTCTGCTGGTGGGTAAACAGCCCCTTCCCAAAGCCTCCCCCAGACTTCCATCTTCCCCATGATCCTGCAAATGAAGTGTTAAGGCCTGGTACAACAGTGGCCGTTTTGATTCAGCACGGCCTGTCTGTACCAGTTGCTCAATATTTTGATGATTCCCTTGATGAGAGCTCAGGCACAGTGGCTCTGACATCAGGTAGGCGTGAAAGTGGGCAGTTTCCAAGTTTGTGCATTCGCGGTGATTGCATCTTGAAATCATCCCGCATGTCACCCACGGCAAATCTTCCTGGTGGGAAGCAGAATCCTCACCCCTCAGAAACATCAGCTCATTTTGCCACCCAGCAGGTAGACAGGAGGTAGTCCTATACATGTAGTTGTGCATTATGGCTTCTGTGTGTTTTTAGATTTCCTTGGGAAAACATTACATACAATATTTTCGTGCTGGATGAAAAGACCTGGCAGCAAAACTCTCAAGAAAACAACTACAGAGAACACGAGGAGGAACAGAGACAGTTTAACACACATTGCTTTTGTCTAAGCCCAGACCAACCAAAGCAAGACTTCAGCTGAAGATGTGAGGCGATTCTCCATTCAAACCAAGAGGCAACTGCGTTTCTGGCTGTCCGGTGTACTGCCCAAAATGTTTACCTTCTTGTCTCAATCTTGAATGGGCCGAGAAAAAAATGTCTTATGACTGGATGCTTGCATGGTATGGCACCAGTGATGAATGGAGACTTAGCACATTTGCCCCCAAACACACCTGACAGTGGATTTATTTATTAAATTGATTCATTTATTCAGCTGGATATTCAGATATTAATTGAATACTTAAATTGGAGACAGTATCAAAATACATGAGGCAACCAAAGATACTGGAGTCAGGCATGGCGCTCCCAGGTGTCTGAGGTGGCAGCTGGCTGAAGCTTTTCAGTGATGGATAAGTTATGCTTCTATGTTCCCATTGCTAAAGGAGCTGAGGGCAGGAGGCTTGGGACGCAGAGGGGAAAACAAGAGTCCGAAGACCTCAAGTCGGGGTTGCAGGAGCCAGGCAGCATTCTTTTTAGCTCAGGAATACAGGCATGCCCTGCTTCCCGGAAACGTGCCACTTTCTGAGTGCCACTTCGCTTTTAGTATCTGTTTTCACTAACCAAAAGAAAATCCTAAGAGGATTTTCACCTTTACGAATAAAGTTACTGTGTCAACATAGGTCTTCCATAAAGGCAAAGTGGCGGAAAGTCCCGGACCATTCTTGGCTTAGGAACCCTCTACTTCTGGGTAAGGAGGAAACCTGTAGTTGCTCCTCCTCTCTCCCAGGAGGGCGTCCTGAGGTCTGTCCTGGGGCTGTCGCAGTCCCGGCTGGAGGGGGGCTCGCCGCTGCACACCTGCTGGTCTGCGCGCTCCAGGTCCCATCCGGAGGCGACGCGCAGCCTCGTGGCACCAGTGGGAGATGCAGCTGAGACCAGCCACATGCCCAGTCGCCGGCTTGGGCCCCGTCCCTGCTCCTCGGGACGCAGCGACAGGGACAGGAGACCTGGGGTCGGAGGAGCGAGTTAGCGTTGAAGGAAGGGCCAAAGCGACGGGACGCATAACAAAGGAAGGGTCCCCAGAGGGACATGGCCTCGCTGGCAGGGGCCGGGGGGTTGGGTGTGTTACCTGGGGAGGGACCCAGGCTCTAGGTAGGAAGATGGCCTCAGGAGCGCGCGGGCCACACCGGGCTGGACCTTTGGACAAATGGCAGATCACGGCGGACGACCCCGTGTCAGGGTGGGTTCCGACCAACGGCCGGAGGCGTGGCCCGGCGCAAGGGCGGGGCTGACGCTCGCCTCTAGCTGGTGGCGAGTGCCCTCGGCCTTGGGGATGCCCCTGGAGAGGCACCGGTTCTCGCTCAGACACTTGCAGGGGCCCTCAGGTGCAGGCTGAGGCGTCCCCCCTACCACCCTGCCCCAGGCTCATCCTCCCTCTGGCTGGAGAGGACCCAGGTCTCCCGCTCGCTCTCGGCCTCCACGCTCCTTTCCAGAGTCTCAACAAATTTCTGGATTCCTTACAGGCTTCAACCTGGGACCCTCTCTCTACCCTAATAAGCTGCACTTATTGAGAAACTATTGTATACTTTAGCTGCTTTAGGCATGATTATCCTCATTTTATTTCAAGAGAAGGGAGGCTCAGACAGGTACGGTCACTTGCTAGAGATCATATAGCTTGGGGCCAACCTGGACTCTCAGATCCAGGGGCCCTGCTGTAACTATTGAGTAGCCCAGCCCCTGTCACCTTCTGGGTCTCCAGAATGATGCTGGGACCTGCTGAGGAGGCATGAGCAGGAAGGATTCTAGGAGGAGGGGTGAAGCAGCCCCGGGGTAGAGTTGGTTCTGAAAAATCAGGCCTGGTGGATGGCTCGGATTAAGGGCTCCATCTCTAGTTTTCCCATCTGTGTGGTTCTCCTTGTTTGCCCTCCAAAACTGGGGAAGGCTTCAAAGCTTTAAGTCTTGGGGATTGGGGAAGGGGTCAAGACCTGGCTGGATCTGAGTGGAACATTCTTCTGCACCCCTTTTTCACCAGTGAAAAAAATCAGCCCATTTTCTTCTTGTCTTTAGTCCTACTGGGACTGACCCAGGCCCGGCCTGGAGAATGGAACAGCCCCAGAGAATCGCTGTGCCCCTTTAGGTCAGGGTTAATATCCCTGGACAAGTCCCACTGGCTTCAGCTCTGGCAAATTCTTTGGATGCTCTAACCTACATTCCACCCCACTTCCAAGGACTTCCCTTTGAGAAATGGGAATCCTCTGTCCTCTTTAAAAACAAAAACAAAAAACACGTGTAATCCTCTCTTTGAACCAATCCTTCCAAGCTCTGAGAACTTGGAGTTGCATCAACGGCTGTAGGAAGGGACCCTGTGTGAGAAGAACTGGGGTGCTGGGCAGATGCCGTGGGGCTGGGGGTGCCTCTCCCTGTGCAGCATCCGCAGTGTTACCTGTTGCGCGCTGGCCCCCCTCAGACATTTATTGGACACCTCCCTGTGCCAGGCGCAGTGTACTGGCAGCAAATACATCCCAACTCACCCGCCCTTCCGGAGCGCTCTGCCAGAAGTTGACCTGCGTGGGCCTACCCTTGGCCCCGTGATCTAACTCCCTGTGAGGTGGACATGACCATTTCCATTTCACAGATGAGGAAACCAAGGCCAGAGAGGGAAAAGCAAACATTCCATGAGAGCTGAGCCCTGTTACTGTGGGTGGCCAGCTGCCCCAAGGTCTCTGGGTGCCTGGTCAGTTCTTGTGGGATGTGGCCAGTTCCACCTGAGATCTGCCTACCCCAGATCTTACAACTCCAGGCATGGCTCCCTGAGAAGCTGGGCCCAGCTGGACTCCAATACTGGTCGTGCCTTGGTTTTTTCTGAGTCTTGGTTTCCTCATATTGACAATGGGTTAGAAATTTACCTCTTTACAGGGCTCTCGGGTGACTCATGTAGCAGCAAACGTTTATTGAACGCCTGCTGTGTGCCTGAAACTGTGCGGGGGTGGATGCCAGGGACCCCGTGGACAGCAGGTAGAGCAGCCTTCCTGATAGTCTCTTCTGAGGTCGGAAGAAGATGCAGCTGTCAGGACTTGGGTATACAGCAGGCACACCATAAATACCAGACTCTTCCTTGAGCTCCCTGACTCATCTCATCCTCCTCCTGGCCTCCTGGGGCCCTAGACCTGAGAGGCAGCCCACCCTCCTGAGGGCCTCCCCGCCACCTCAGACTTCCACGGGAAGAGCAAGCTTGGCTCAGCGTGGCTCAGCCTCTGCCAGCCTGGGCTGTCTTTCATTTCTCTCTTTCTCTAGCAAGAAGTCTCTCTCTTTGTGCTCTCATGCTAAGGGCTTCTGCCTTCAGCTCAGTGGTTGGTCCTGCCAACCTGTCCCTGGCTGGGTGAGGGCAGCCACCAGACAGCACAGGGGACTTCAGGGTGGAGCCCTGTGCAGGCTCTGGGCTCCCTGCGAGCTGGGAGACGCCAGGAGCTGCCACTTACTAGCTTGTGAAATCTCAAGCCTCAGCTTCCTCTTGGCCTCAGCTGTATATCTGTGAAATGCAGCTAACCTACTTCATGGGATTGTTGTGAGCACTAAATGCACCTTATCTGGGGCTAGCACAGGAATACTTAGTATAAATGAATAAATAAATCCCAGTTGTTATGATTAAGCTGCAAAGCATTAGCTCTTTGCCTTCCCAGCATCCTTTCTCCCTCCTTCCAGCCATAACCATAACCTCTGACATCCCTGGGGTTCTTCTCCTGTCTCAGTGTGGTGTGGGTGGGGCATATGACCTCGTTCTGAGTCACTGTTACATCCCATCCATGGCTTCAGGGACTGGATGGGGGAGGGACATGCGATCCACCCACCTAGCCAGTGCTGTGTTGGGGCTTTTGCTGGGAATATGAGAGATTAATACTTACTGCTTGAGTGGGATTTGAAGCTGAGTCACTGATTAGGACCACAGGAGAAAAGTTGTCTGAGAACAAAGCCAACAGGTGGAGAAGGTGACAACAGTGGGGCCATCATTCAAGCCCTGAGCAAGCTTTTCCTAAAGCCCACACCTGGGCATTTCATTCATTTATGGCATAGTTATTGAATCCTATTAAGTGCTAAGTGCCACTGGTTGCTGGGGATGTGGCCAATAACAAGACAACCCCCATCTCACAAAGGTCACAGTCCTACCCCAGGGCCTTTGCACATGCTGTTCACTCTGCCTAGAATGATTTTTCCCTAATACCTCCATGGCTCTGTCCTGCACCTCCTTCAAGTTTTGACTCACAGGTTATCCCCTCAGTGAGGCCTGCCTTGACCCCTCTGTTCAAAATTACACGTCCATGCACCTCTTCTACTCTCTCTTGATTTGTTTTACTCCTTAGCACTTAAAACCACCTGATACACCTTTATAGAGTACTTAGTTTTGTCACATCTTTATCCCTCCACTAGAATGGCAGCTCCACAAAGGAATAGATTTTCCTCTGTGTTGTTCACAGCACATCCATAGTGCCTAGAACAGAGTCTGGCATAAAAGTAGGTGTTCAGTGTTGAATAAATAGGGAGCCCCAGGAGGAAAAAGAGGTGACTCTGTCATTGTTGTTTGAATGTTTAAGGAGGATCCAGACATTTGATGACCCCCAGGAGAGGGCACAGCATGTAGCTGTTGTAGCAAATCAGTTCTCTTTTGATTTAAACCGTGTTGGATTAATTATATTTGAGAGGGTGTCATTTTCACCTGAGTTGCACTGGGAAGTGTGCAGTATTTGAGAGCCGCCCCTGGAGGGCGCAAGGGAGTCCCATTGCTGCACTTGGACGCGCAGTCACTAGTATACTTCTAACCCTAATTGAGATTAAGAAAATCAATACATGAGGATAGTGATAGCAATAATGGAGCATTTGCTTTGAGGCTTGTTTTATTCTTCACAATAGCCCTATGAGGGAAGTATCAATATTATCCTTATTTCCTAAATGAGGAAACTAAGGCATAGAGAGGTCAAGTGTATCTTGCTCAAGGTCTCTCTGCCATAAGGGCTAGAACCAGAAAAGAATGAGTAGATAAAAGTCACTGTTGTCTGACTACTCAGAGGAAAGGCAGGTTGCAGGAGGAGTTGCTACTCAGAGGAGCCACATGGCTGCATGCTGGGTGGGAGGGAATTCAGGAGGGGCCCTGGGGGAGGGGGCTCGCCTCTCTTGGCGGATCATTGTGCTGCGGTGTGTCCCCTCTCTGGCAGGTTGGAGTCTCCACCCGCCAGCCCTCCTCCCTGAGGTTTCCTTAGCAGTGGCCCAGTGTCTTTGCAACTTTGGAGCCAAATCTAGCCTGCCCCAAGGTCAGGTGAAACTGACACGAAGCCCACCCTGCCCAGTAGGGTGGGAAGGCTTTCTGGAGGAAGCCGCATTTAATCACTGAGCTGGAGGAGGAGCAGGAACCAGGTAGTTGAAGAGGTGGGGGAAGAAAATTCAGTCTGGGACACGGCATGATTAAAGGCCTGAAGGTGTGGGTGCGAGCCATCAATTTCTTCCGAAGCTTTTTGCGTGTCTGGAGTGACTATTTACCCAAACTCAACTGGGGCAAACGCACAGCGACTTTCCCAGCCCACGTTCCACCCATTTTTATCCCATTTGCTCTCTTCACTGAACGTTCAAAAGAAGCATCCCCCTCCTTTCACTTGGGCCTTATCTGCAAGCCAATCTCAGATCCGTCTGAGGGTGAGCAACCAGCTAGGGGCCTCTAGTTTCAGGACACGACCTTGGGGACCGGAAGGGGGTTTGAGGGCTGCTGAGCCAGTGCTCGGCAGAGGCGGGGGGTCCCCCTCTCAACCCTGAAGACCCCAAGACTGGAAGCCCCAAGTGCTGCTGCCCCTGACACGCCCCATACCTTCTCACCTTCCGGGTCTCTGAAGGTTGGCCCTGCAGGGGGCTATTTTGCAACCAAGGTTTCCTTCCTCTACATCCAGCAGTGCCATCTGCTATGGGGATGGGCTGCCCTGGCTCCAGTCCCACCTGGTCACCTGGCATCTGTTATTTAACCTCTCTGGGCTTCACTTGCCTTATCTGGAAAATGGATTACATGGGTTTTATGGATTAAACTGCAAACTGCTGAGGACATTGTCTGGCACATAGTAGGGCGCAGTTAAGTGCTACTGTTGTTGTCATAGACTGTGTGGTGCTGACGCTGCGATTTCTCCTGTCTTCGGTCTGCCAGGGCATTCTTCTTTGCATTACCCCAAGAGAGGAGTATGCAGTGTGGAAACAGATTGCTTTCCTGCATCCTGAGTTTCATGGCACCTGTCGGGAGAGGGAAGGAAGGTTTCTGGCAAATACAGTCTTGGGGAAATCTATGTAGAGAAAAATACGCCAGCCTGGAGCCCAGAAAAAATATTTCCTGAGTGGTGAGAGGGAGATTTAGGGAACTGGAGGACAGATGAGACTAGGGAGAGGGTCCCAGGAAAGGAGACCTGGGCTGGAGCATGGAGGAAGCACCAGACAGGTTGGGAACTGAGCCCAGGGTGAGAGGACCCAGAGAAGAAAGGTTCTTGGAGTCTCTGGACAGCCCCACATAGGTCCCTGAAGCCACGTGGGTGGGCAGGCCAGTGGAGAGATGCCCATACGCCCCAGACGGCAAGGACACGGCCAGTGAGAGTGCCCCCAGAGGCCTCGGGACCCTGGGGGAGAGCTGGGGTGAGGTGGGCGCCAGGCCCAGGAGCGGGCCTGACAGCTGAGTGGCTCTGCAGGCTGCCGGGTGAGCGCCTGTGAGGTGCGCCCGGCCGCTGGTCACTGTGGGGGTGGGCGAGTGTGAGGGAAGAGAGGAAGAAGGGTGAGGAGGAGGTTGTGGCCAGAGCAGCCAGCCGCAGCAAGTGGGGCTGGGCCGAGGTGCAGCCTGCCTTGGCCTGGGTGGGCCCTGGGGGACACGCCATCTCTGAGTCTCGCCAGGATGGCTGATCCCCCTCTGAATCCTTGTCTGACGCCCCCAGGCTGTGTCAGGACCTTCTGGGTATGCATAGTGCCCAGGTCCGCCCTCCCAGCCCTGGTCTCCCTGTTGACTCAGCTGCCTCCTCCTTAGCCTGTGACCCATTTAAGGGCAAGGACAGTGCTGTCATCGGTGTCCCCATGCCTGGCACACAGTAGGTGCTCTGAACCTTTGAGGTATGGACCTGCTCAGCAAATTTCTCCTTTCCAGTTTTAACCTGCCAGTGGAATAAATAAATCACCCTTATGAGCAATTCCACCAGGGGCCCCTTGAGAGGGGAAAGTGGGGGCATTCCAGCTTCCAATGCGTCCTGGGAGCCAACTCCCCCTGCCACTGCCCCGCAGCCCCCACTCACCCACCCAGCCTGCACACACAGTCCCCACCCTCACTCCTCCCAGGCCTGGGACGCTGTTGGAATCCACGCCGTCACTCCAGCATAGCCCCTTCCTGCAGCGCCTCATTTCCCCTGCCCCTGGGCTGAGCACTGCCTGGCCCCGGAAGTGCCCTCTGCCCTCCCAGGAGCACATGACCTGCAATTTTCCTTGAACACAGCACTTTGTGACTATGACGTAAACTTCAAATGCAGCCCCCTTTCCTGTCTTCACATCAAGGAAATAGGTTAAGTTTCAGAGAAACCCGCTAAGAGCACACTAGGCCTTCCGGCCCAGGTCCCTGCCAGCTTGGGCCTCTCTGCTGCCGCTGGCGTGTCCAGGTGAGTCCTCCAGCCTTTTGCCCCACCCTGCCACTATCGTCACCCGGGGGACTCTGCAGCAGCGGGCAGAGGATGAATAAAATTCCTGCCCAGTGAGAAGCCCTGGTGGGACGCGGCCTCCTTACACCTTGCCTGGTATGTGAGGGAGTGGCTGGGCAGCAGGGGCCTCAGGCTGTGGGCTTAGACTGCAGAGACACCAAGTTGGTTTCCTGGGCCCCAATTCTTCACCGAGAACCAGCTGCCTGTCAGCATTGGGGATCAGATACCTTGTAGGTGGCCTGTTTTGTCCTGATACCCATCGGCACATCCCCAGGTAAGTCACCCCAGATGGAGCAGCACCGGGTAGTAGTCTCCAGGGGTGGCCTGGGGCTGCTGGAGGCGGGCAGAGTCAGGAGGCCGCTGGGAAGGACAGGAAGGCTGTAGGATCGGCATGGTGGTGGGCAGCTGAAGAAGGAAGCAGGTATGGCTGTGGCCACCCTGAGGAAACTGCTCCCTCTTTGGAAGGTCAGCTGAGTGGCAGTGTCCAGGGGACACCGAGATGCCTGCTCAGTCCCTGGCCTTGCGCTGGGCCCCACTGGAGTGGCATCCTTGGCTCCAGGAAGCAGAGAAATCTCCAAAGAAAGCTCTGGCCCCTTGGGCCCATGAACATGAGGGCGCTCAACAGGGCTGTGAATTTCAGCAACAAGATGCCAGTGAATCCTACGAGGGGCCTGGGGCAGGCTTGTGCCGGGTGTAGGGTTGCTCCCGTCCAAGGGACACCAGGAGGGGAGAAGGAGCAAACTGCTCCAAAGCTGTTCAACTGCTGTGTGTCCTTGGCGCGTCCCTGGGCCTCGGAGCCTCGGTTTACACGTCTGCTAAATGCGGATACAAATATTGGCGTCTATGCCTTTGGGGTGAGAGGCTGGGAAAGGATCCCAGGCAGGGGAGAGTCTTGACAGGAAGGTGTGGGGTTTCATGTGGTGAACAATTGAAGGTGAACTTTGTTACTCTCATCCCAGCCAGGGCATCGAGAACCTGGTAGGTGCTTATAAAGCTTTGATTAGAGATTAGGGTCAGGGACTCCTGTGTGCCACCTGCCACCCCAGAGCTTCTTTTCTTGCCCGCCCTCCTGCCTCATGCATGCAGCCTGGCAGGGCTGCTGGGTAGGCAGGCAGCCTGGATGGTGTCTAAGCGTGCACTTTGGAGCCTGGCAGCCTAGATTCATGTTCTGGCTCTGCTACCTACTGTGTGTGCTGTGTGACCTTGGGCAAGTCCCTCACCTCTGTGTGCTCAGATCCCGAATCTAGAAATGCTTCACCCACAGCGTTCTTGCAAGGCTAGGTGAGAACATACCTAGAGTGCCTGGCACGTAGTTGGTGCTATATAAGCACGTGGAATTCTAATTATCATCACCAGCTCTGACCCATCTCAGGCTTTGGACGTCATAGCTCCTGGAGACACTTCTGGGTGCTGTAGCAACCGGACCTCTCCATGCTGACCGCTCCGTGCCCCACCCCAAAGCATAGGGTTATGGCAGCGGTTCTCAGCTGGAGCCAATTTTGCCTTCTCCCTGCTCCCTGGGAGACATGTTTTGATCATGCCTTGGGGTGTTACTGGCACAGGTAGGTACAGGCCAGGAATGCCACCGAACACCCTACGTGCACAGGACAGCACCATGCTGTGCCTGCGTCTCCATCAGCCTCCGGCCTCCTGCTCACCACCCCACCTTGTCCGTCCCCTAAGCCTTGCCAGTCTCCCTTTTACAGTCACAGAGCCTGACACCCAAAACCCAGGCAGCAGAGGCTGGGGTGGCGGGACTGGTCTCATCACCCAGCAGTCAGTAGACGCTGAGAGTCTGCTGGATGCGAGGCCCTGTCCCCAGACCCCACAAGCCCAGCGCTCTGGGTCCTGACAATCAAAGGAGGTTCCAAGTGCAATGACACCAGGGCCAGCCTGGGGACCCAGCACAGAGCTGTGGATGCTACTCTCCCCATGGACGCTCCTGAGAGCGATCAGTGACCGCTGCTGCTGGTCAGAGAGACCCGCAATCAGATCCTGCCTGACACTTGCGGACAGTGTGATTCTGAATATGACCTTCAGCCCTCTGGGCCTTAGTCTCTTTAGCTGAGGAATGGGGATGACCGTTCCCATTTAATGGAGTGAGGTGAGGTGTAAATTAAGTGGGTAATGCTCAGGGGAGGTATAGTAAAGTCCAGACACACAAGCTGCTGTTGTTACTATTTGACAAATATTTATTGAGATGAAGTGGGGGCTATCGTGGAAAACAAGCCAGCTGTAGGCGCTGCCTTCGGGGCTCAGCCTGGTCAGAGATGGGAGAGCAAACAGGGATCACACGTGCCCTCAGGGTTGTGATGTGGGTCAACAGGGGAGGCGGGGAGGGAGGCTGGGAATCACGGAACACTTCTGGGAGGAGTGATAGTGGAGGGGAACCGAAGCACACAGGCAGAAGGGTGCGGACACTGTTCTGAGCCCAGGGAACAGCCTGTGCAAGGCTCCTCCGGGGTGGCCCTCTCCTCCCACCATTGGTTAGTGGAGGAGGCCTCTGGGTCCAACACTCACTTCTCTGTCCCAAGGTAGTCTCCATGGACCCTCTCTACCCGGGCCAGGCTGCCAGGTTCCAAACACCCGTCACAGTGGGCTACATACTTTTTAGGTATGCCAGTATCGGTGGCCTCTGCACACTATGAACACTTATTGGGCACCTACTATGTGCCTTGCTGATATAGGCGGGGAACAAGACAGAGTCTCCACTCTCACATATGCGTTCTAGCAGGGGACAAAGGGCCTATGTCAACACATTTTCAGGAATGAGGAACAGTAAAGCTGGGTCAGAGATAGAGAAAGAAGGGGATGTGATTCTAGAGAGGAAAGTCAGGAAAGGTCTCTTGGAGGAGGAGGCGAATATTTAGGCAAAGCTCCCAGTGAAGTGAGGGATTTTGGGGGAAGAGTGTCTAGAAGGAGGGAACAGACAGTGCAAGGTCCTGAGGTTGCACCACTCCTGATTTGTTCAGGTAGCAGGAGGAGACCGGTGTGCCTGGTGAGGAGCGAGTGAGGCGGGCAGGGAGGACATGGGGCAGACGGTGCAAGGCCTTGGTGGCCACCATGAGAACTTGGGATCTAACCCTGAGTGATGGGGGCGTCCTGGAGGGCTGTGAGCAGAGAAAGACATGAGACACAATGGTGGTAGGCGTGTGTGTGGCGCACAGGATAACTTATCTCATTGGATCCCCACAGTGCCCCAGGGCTGGGCACCTTCGCTGGGCCCATTTTCCAGATGGGGGTCTGCAAACTTAACTCACTGCCCAGAATGCACCATTACTACACAGTAGATCCATGATTTCATGATTTGAATCTGACCCCCTGGTGTCAGGAAAGAGGTATGAAGGAGCCTATTGCCGTCCATGGAACAGTGCCAGTGGCTGTTGTGACCTGGAATGTAACCAAGGTGGCATTTTGTTGGCTGGCAAGTGCCTGTGCTGCCTCTCTTAGTGGGCACAGGGGGCTGCACCATGGCCTGCCAACTAAGGGGCAGGGAACGGCGTCAGGGGGACTCCGCGTATCCGGCAGGGGGCTGGGGGTCAGTGAAGGAGGCATGGGCAGTGAGGGGCTGGGCTTTAGTTCCAGGAGCACCTTGGGTGGGGACACTTCTGGTGTCTGGCTGAGGGTGGCACATGGAACCTCCGGGCCTGGTTGGTGTGAATCCTGCCCCCTCCCACCAAGTCCAATTGGATTGGCTCACTCCCTCTGCACCCTGCCTGCCTCAGTCTCTCCTCTTGGCTCTTGTGATGGGCACTGAATCAGGGTTTTTGATGCTCAGGTGTGTTCTGTGGAAGAGCAGAACTTTGTCCTGCTACATAGGTGTAGGGATCAAACAAAGCTAGAAAGGGTCCTTCCTGCAGGTCTTGTCAGAGCCTTTAATATGCTGATATACCTTCCACAGCTTTTGAAAATGTGTTTGCCCACGTGAGCCTTTTTTCCTTTGAAGGATGTTTGGGGCATCAGGTCTGTCTGGAACAGATGTAATTAAACCCTGCCTTACCCAAGGACGATGTTAAATGGTATAATTCCAGACAGATACATCTGGCCGAAGATCATAGATTTCCTCCTCCTGGGCCTGGGCTATAAGAACAAGGCTGGTGTTCTGTGATCTCTCAGTGGAGCCGCAAACTCTGTGAAGGCTAAGTTAGGATCTTTGAACTCACAAGGAGCGCACGAACTCACAAGGAGCGCACAAGCTCACGGGGAGGCTGGCTGGGGTCAGCCCAGGCAGGACTGGGTGGGGGGGGCGGCTCATGGTGGGCGTGTCCCCTGCAAAAGTCTGCAGGGACACAGCTCAGGAGAGAAGCCGCGGATCCTTCTGCTTGAGTGTAGGAGGCCGCAGATGGGCCCAGCTGGTCTGGAAGCAAACGCTTCATGCTGGCCCGGCCTGTGTGGGGGCACCGCATGGACACGTGCTCCAGCTTCTTGCCCCCTGGGCCTTCATCTTCTGTCTCCTGCTGTCCACCTCCTCTGGCCTCCCCAGCATTTCTGGCCTCTGGGTCCCTGGGAGGTTGCTCACCCAGCGCTCACCCCCATGGTTTATTAGTGAGGTCAGCCCAGAAAGGTGCAGCGAGGCGGGAGCAGAGGCAGGGCTGGCTAAGTCCCGGACCCACCCGCGCTGCAGTGTGGTGGTTACTGCCGTTGTCATTATTGGCAGCAAGACCAGGAAGGTGGGATAAAACTGAGGGTGCCTGGGGAATGTTCTTGCCTCTGGGACACCTTGGCCTCGGGTTCAAGGTGGCCAGTCATGGCTTATAGCCCTGGACTGGGCTCCCAGGGCAGCCTCCTCCACCCACGCTTCTCTAACGACCCACCTCTGGCTACCCAGGTTGCACCTGTGGCCATGGCAGGGAGGAGCTTCTCAAACTTGTTGCCGACAGTTTCCTGCCACAGTTTCCTGCCCCAGAGACCAGCTTTGATACTCCCACCCTCCCACAGTGCCTGGACAAGCCCCTCTTTGCTGCCTTGTCCCCCACTCATACAGCTGCTGATGCTCTATAGGGGCAGCTATACAAGCGTGTGAGCAGGGCTAGCTGGATCTGGGAAGATGGAGGGGAGTGGGAAGGGTCCCTCCCAGTGGAGGGCGCTTTAGGGATAAAAATACGGAAGTGAGTTTGAAGGGAGGCTGATAGTGCAGCCCAGCTGGAGCAGAGACAGGGCTAAGGAGGTTAGTTAGATTCAGTGAAGTGGGTGGGAGGGAGCCACAGCATGTTCTTGAGCAAGGGAGGCTTCACGACTTGCCTAGAAGCAACGTGCAGACCCAAAGCTCAGCTCCTGTGGGAAACAAGACTGTGGGGTTCAGCCAACCACAAGCACCATGTGAGTTAGATCTGATCTTAGGTTTTATTAATAGAAACAGTGGGTGGACATCAAAGTGATGCCAGCACAAACCGGCCTCAGGGGAGAGATGTGGATGAGACCTGTGCGTGTGGCAGCGCAGAGAGCCAGTCAGGATGGCCCAGTAAGGGGGCCCAGGCTGGGAAAGGAAAGAACGGGAACTGTCAGAGAGGAAGGCACGTCAGAGGGTCTGTAAGGAGCCAGGACAGCCAAGAGGCTCTAGCCAGAAGGAGGGTCACCCGTGCCCATCACTCAGGGGACCCAGAAGGAGGCGGGCACTGAGTGCTTGCCTGGTGTCCCCACTGTTGTGGAAGGCAGCCTGGCAGGGGATGGGGTGCACCAGGAGGCTGCAGGAGAGGGTGGGAGTCAAGGAGGTGGGGCAGGAGTGTAGACTACACAGGAATATAGACAGTGCCAGTTATTTTCCTATTTCAGTTATTATTTTGAGTGTCTCGTTTGTTTATATCCTCCAGTCCCTTTAGTTAAAAGAATTAAGGTATAATTTACATGTAATAAAATTCAGCCATGCCAGTGAAAAATTCTGTGGGATTTGACAAATGCACAGACCCAAGAAACTATCATCTCAATCAAGATACAGATTACTCCCCCCAATTCCCTTATGCTCCCCTATAGTCAGTTCTTGCCTGGCCCCCAGCCTCTGGCAACCACTGAAGTGTTCCCCATCCATACGGCTCTGAATGGAAGCACACGGTTTGTGGCCGTTGAGGGCTGGCTGCTTTCACTCAGCACGATACCTCTGAGGTACAAGAGGTGGTTGTGTGTATCAGCATATCATTCCATTTTACTGCTAAATAGGATCCCCTTGTAGGGAGGTACCACAGGTTATCTATCCATCTGCTGAGAAACATTTGAGTTGTTTCCAAAAATCTAGTAATTATGAAGAGAGCTGCTATAAACATTTCCTGTGCTGGTTTTTGTGTGAAAGCAAGTTTCCATTCCTCTAGAGTGAATACCTAGCAGCCCTCTTGACTTTTTAAAAACACTGTTATGGAATGGTGACCTACATCTCCACGTGGGGACACAGATGCAGTCCCTGAGTAGTGGGCTGCCTGTAACAGTTGCATATCCAGGAACCCACCCAAGCTGGCCCTCCCAACAGCAGTGTCAGGGGAGATCAGGTCAGAATGCAAATCCTGCCCCTTCTTCCAGCTGCTCTGACCAACGCCTCACCTGATTTCCATCCAGTATCTTCCTCTCAGCTCTAGTGCCCATCCGTGCATGCCCCTGGTCTCCCAGGGGAGAGGCAGCCTTGCTCAACCACCAAAGCTTTCTTTGTGCCGCCTGCTCACATTTGCTTAATTGAGAAAGGCCTCCAAGGACCCTTGCTTGAACACAAACCGATGCCTGGGTGGCCTTGCTGGGCCCACATTACTAGAGAAATGAAGTAGGAAACTGCTATGGGGAGATAATTTGTTTCAATATTAAATAAACTCTTACAAATATGTGGTAAAATAGAAAATTAGGTGTACATCCATTAATGACCCCTTAGATTCTACAATGAACACTTTGTTATATTCACTTTATCACATGTAGTCAATTTTCATTGTCAGCAGATTCCGTATCTGTAAATTAGCCTACTTGCTAAAATCTGGCACTCCAAAACTAATTTCACACTTTCACTGTTGTTTGAGGACATATGCAGAGCAGCAAGATATTTGAGCCAACGGATGAACAGGTTCCCACCAAGGTCAAACAAGGTGACACTGGCCTTCTTGTTTTAGTTCTTACACACTGTAAACAAGTGTCCTCACAGTCTATTTGATGCCACATCTGTATGCTTTTTATTGATGAGTTCGCTGTTTAAATGGCCTCCACGTGCAGTGTGGAAGTGCTGTCTAGAGCTCCTACATGCAAGGCTGTGAGGCACCTTACAGAGAAAGAATGTAGGTAAGCTTAGTTAGAGTGCTCTTGGCTGTGATTTGTTAATGAACTGATAGTATATATTAAGGTGTCTTTAAACAGAAGTACACATAAGACAAGGCTTTATATTGATTGATGACAATGGAAGCAAAGGCTCGAAGGAACCCCGCCCTGGATTTCCTCTAGGAGCAATGGTTTAGCATTTACTGATTTTCTGCAGTGTTTGCAGTGACTTCATGGAATGACTGCAAATAATAAGACTTGACTGTGCCTATCTACCTCCCTATTCACCCATCAATCGATGGTATTTTTTGGATGCCTTTCAAAGTAAATTAGAGTCATCAGTGCCTATCAAAGCTAAATATTTTTACACACAGATCATAGAGCTAGGGGTTTAATACTTTATGGTTCTTTTCAAATGAGGGCTCCCAATACAGTGTAAAGAACAAATCCTAAGTGAACATTCTCTGAGTTTTGAGAGATTCAAACACTTGTGCAACCCAATGCTTATCGAGATTTCAGACCCCAGTATCACCCCTGAAAATTAAAGGTAGATAATTTTAGTTTTTCTACCTCACCAGTATATATTTATCTAAATATCCTTAATTCCTGCTCCCCACCTAGGATCATACTTTCCAAGTACCTCATTTTTCTTAATTGCTGTGTCGAAGTTCATATTGGTGTTATACCCTAATGTATTTAACCAATCCCTTACTGATGGATATTCAGATTGGCTTATGCTTTCTAGAAACATATCCACGAAGGCAGAGGGGTCAGTGCAAAGAGGAATGTCTAAGACCGAGAGGAAAGAGTCAGTGGAAAGGGAGAGAGGAAGGCTAGTGCAGTTAGTGTCCTTTGAGGACCAATGCTCGTTTCAGCTTCGGGGCCCTTTGTACTTGCTGTTCCCTCTGCCAGACGTTCTCCTCCACACTTTTTGAATAATTGGTTCCTCCTCAACCTTGAGCTCTGAGCTCAAATGCCATCTCCTCAGAGAAGGTGCCCATCACAGCTAGAGTGGCCTTTTCTCTATTAATACCATTCTCTTTCCTTTATAACGCTGACACCCCTCTATCTGTAATTATTATTTTTGTCTATTTTCTTGTTTATTGCAACCCCCTGCCCCTTTCCAAGACCGTTATCCCAAGGAGGGCAGGACCATCTCTGTCTTACCCAGATCTCCTGAAACACAGTCAGGATTGAACACGTGTTGGGAAGTGAATGAACGGTTCCAGGGGCTGATGTGGGGGCCAATGGAGGTGTTTGGGCACCCCGCAAGGTCTCCGAAAAGTCACAGCAGGGTTTGGGACTCCCTGACCTGAGCCCAGCAGGCCGGTGCTCCACTCCAGGTCGATTCTCACACAAAGCAGGCTCTGCGCTATCAGCACAGATGCCTCTCAGTGAGGCCGCGCTCCCACACTCTCTGGGCTCAATGGACGGAGCTCAGAAGAGAAAGTCGAAGCCCTCACGTGCCTCCAATCCCGCTCTGAACCCGCAGGGTCTGGCGAGGCGCAGGGGTGTGCAACCTGCGCGGAGGGCCGGTGATGCCGGACCCCGCGGCACACCTGCCCTTCTTCTACGGCAGCATCTCGCGCGCCGAGGCCGAGGAGCATCTGAAGCTGGCGGGCATGGCAGATGGGCTCTTTCTGCTGCGTCAGTGCCTGCGCTCGCTGGGCGGCTACGTGCTCTCGCTCGTGCACGATGTGCGCTTCCACCACTTCCCCATCGAGCGCCAGCTCAATGGCACCTACGCCATCGCTGGCGGTAAGGCGCACTGCGGCCCTGCAGAGCTCTGCGAGTTCTACTCGCGCGACCCCGACGGGCTGCCCTGCAACCTGCGCAAGCCGTGCAACCGGCCGTCTGGGTTCGAGCCGCAGCCCGGGGTCTTCGACAGTCTGCGCGACGCCATGGTGCGCGACTACGTGCGCCAGACGTGGAAACTGGAGGTGAGAGCGCGGGGCCTGGCGCCGAAGGAGCAGCGGGGACTCGACGAGAATGGCTGTCTTTGCGGTGCTGCGTCTGATTTGGAAGCCGGAGGGGTGGGGCCCTGGCTCGGGAAGGGACCTGGGAGGAGGCCTCTGAGGCCTGAGCTTACTCCGGTTCACGTCTGTGCCTGGTGGGAAGGTGGAGGTTGCGCTGGACCAGGAGGGGGCGGCGCCCTAGGGTAGAGTGGCCAGGGGCTCGGTGGGCTGTGGTTTTCCACAACCTGCACGACACCCGGTGCGCAACTACCGCGTTCAGATGTCAAGCTTTAGCTGGCTGGAGGGCGAGGCCTGGGGCGGGGCCCCGGGTGGGTGGAGAGCTGGGGAGGGACCAAGGAGATCGTTGGGGGGCTGTCCTCAACGGCTTCTGGGTGGGGAGGTCTCGGGGTCGGAGGCAATTGGGGAGGTCCAGAAGATGGAAGAGGGTTCCTGTAGTGGCGCCCTTTGCAAGACAAGTCTCCCTGACCCTCCCTACCCTAGGGCGAGGCCCTGGAGCAGGCCATCATCAGCCAGGCCCCCCAGGTGGAGAAGCTCATAGCCACGACGGCTCACGAACGGATGCCCTGGTACCACAGCAGCCTGACGCGCGAGGAGGCCGAGCGCAAACTGTATTCGGGCTCGCAGACCGACGGCAAGTTCCTGTATGTGGGGCTTGGGGCCTGTGGCTTTGGGCGGTGAGGCTGGAATCCTGGAGACTGGGGCAGACCTCAGTCTGCACGTGGGCTGGGGGACCTGTGCCAGTGCTTATGTGTGCAAGCGGGTAGTGCGTTTTTGAGTGCAAAGGGGCACCATATGGGAAAGGGGCAGCAGTGGTTAGGACTCAGGAGTTGGACTGCCTGGGTTGGAATCCAGTGTCTGCTACTTACCAGCTCAGGGACCCTCTCCTTCATTAAACCACGATTTACTGAATACCTGCTGTGTGCCAGGTACTGTTCCAGGCCTGAGGACATGGCAGTGAACAAAACTCACAAACCTCTGTCCTTGGGGAGCAGGTGGACAAAAAATGATGAATCAGTAAAATATAGTTATGTCAGATACTGGATGCTATTCGTCTGCTCAGGCCATCCCACATAGTGAAACTGGCCCGTTTCAATGACTTCCTGAACCCATGTGAGGTCCTTGCATGTGTGCTAGATTGCCTGTGGGTCTCCTGCAAGAGGCAGGTCCCTCCACAGGGTTCTGCAGTCAGCTGATAGGATTTTTTTCATCCTACCTAACAGATTTAGACTGTCAATTGGATTGAGTTTCCAAGGCTTCTGAAGGAACTCTTGAATGCATGTTACAGACAATGCCTAGCTGCAGGATGGCTTTTGAATAATTTAAGATAGAGTTTTCTTCAAGAGAGTAAACTTACTTTTGCATTTGTATCAGTTAGCTTTTGCTGTGTAACAAACTGCCTCAAGACTTACTGACTTAAAACAACAGTTTGTTACTCCTCATGATTCTGTGACTCTCCGGAGCAGTTTTTCAGGTTGGGATCAGCTGGGTGGGGACTGAACAGGTTGGGTGGGCACGGCTCTGGCTGTTGGCTCAGTGCCACCTGGGTGATGTGGATGAGTTTGCCACAGTGCTCATTGTCTAGCAGGCTACTTTGGGATTGTTTGCATGGCAGTCGTTACAGGGTTCCCAAGGACAGTCAGAGAGGTCAAGTTACAGCACACAAGACCTTTTCAAGCCTCTGCTTGTGTAATGTTACTGTTCTGTTGGCCAAACTGAGTCACTGTGGGGAAGGGACTACCCAAGGGATAAGAATTAAGGCAGCCAGTTTTGCAAATGGTCTATTATAGGATTGGGACAAGGTGAGTGGCACCTCTAATATGAGCATTTGGGGCTATCTTTCTTTCCTCTTGGACTGTAAACTTGAGGGCAGAGCCAGCATCTGGTACTTCTAGCATCTGTCTTCTACTACTAGTGATGGTTGGTAGTCCAGATGTGTCCAGAGGCTGCACACTCCCCCCTCAAGTGTGATGCTCACTCAGACCTTGCTGTCATTTGTTCACACCTGTCATGCACATTCATATCTCACTTGCTCGTACATGTCTCCCTAGGTGTCCGGGGACTGTCTCCAAGCCAGGCACCTTGAAGGGAGAGGCTGCTGCTGGCCTCTTGGTATAGTCCACTCATTCTCCTGGTCTCTGCACTCTCCTTTACAGATGTATTTTCATCTTTCTCTGTTTTACAGTCTAGGTCTCCTTCTCTGGTTTCCTCTCCAGCTTAATTCAGCTTTTCATCACACAGTCTCACATGTTCTTTGCCTCTCTTCTTTCTTGTTTTTCTTCTCTCTTCCCTTCTCTCCCTCTGTTCCTCCTTTCTACTTCACACTGTCATACACACACACAGATAAGGATTCCACCATTCCAATTGTGCCCCCAATTTCCCCCAGGTCCCCAAAGGCCCCTGAAGGTATCAAAGGATTCTGGGGAGGGGGTGAAGTGAGTGGTGGACGGAGCAAATGGGATTCCTAGCCCCCAGCCCAGCTCAGCTCTGACCTGTTACATTTCTTAAGCTTCCCTGCAAGATGTTATTTAACAAAGAATTTGCTGCCCAGAGGAGAAGTTTGCAGACTTCTTGCAGAGTTTATGACAGGCTTGGAGGTACCCATTCTGTTAAGATAAGAGGACTCTCTGGAGAGCCAGGGCCAATGGCTTGGAGCAGGTGAAGGTGGTTTGGGTGTTGAGCTGGCTTGAGTCTCCGAGGCAGGTAGGGCAGCATTGGCCATGGGAGGGTGAGGCTGAGGGAGCGAGGAGCTGGTACAGTATAGAGACTGAGGCTGGCGCTGAGGGTCAGAAGCAGTTGCTGACGTATGAGGGACAGTGACTCATGCCAGGAAGTGTCAAGAGACCAGAAACAGCTACAATGAGCCAGACTCCTGGGAAATTAGGCAAGGCAGGCTTTGGACAGAAACTGCTGTAGATTCTTCTTGCAGTTTCTGTAGTCAATGACTTCTTTCTCAGTGTGTGGCTAGGGGCCAAAGGTCAGAGCTGTAGGCACAGAACCTCACATGAGGCATGGCTGAGAGAGCATCCCTGGTAGACGGTGGTCCAGTTCTGAGATAAGGGTGCAGGGTGTGATAGAAGGATGCATGCTACTCAGGCCTGGTGTTAAGACCAGGGCCACCCTCACCACTGAGCACAGTTCAGAGCTGCTGAAGAATGGATGGAATCATACCTAATGCTGTTTGCTATTTTTCTGCACACTGCAGCATGTGCTTTATTTCTGCACACTGCAGCATGTGAGGTGCTGGTTCATTCTACTGAAAAGAAACTTGAACTCTGGAAAGAGCCTGCAAGAGTATATTGTTAAGTGTTTTTTAACCTCTGAATCACAGACTCCTTTGGGACTCTTACCGAAGCTGAACCCTTCTTGCAACTCCCAAAACATATTTACCCCAAGGATTTTGCCTACAGTTACATGAGATTATGGTTGAACCTGAGATTTGGAGCCCCTTTCATGTTAAGCAGCTCTGATTTTGTTCACTGTGCCTGTAAGGAAACTGAGGCATGCAAAGGCTAAGGCGACGTGCTCAGATAATCTGTGGCTGAGCTGTTTCCTGCTGACAGCTGTAACTCAGTGCCATTCCCTTGGGCACTGGTTAGCTGCCAACAACTTCCACAAGGCCCAAGCCCCCCAGGACCAGCTGGTCTCCCTCCTCCATTGGGAACCTGCACTTACCTGTGGCATAGGGCCCTGTGCCAGTGACTCAAGACAGAGCTGCTGTGTGGGACACGTTGGTTGGTTCCACTGCAGGATGTGAGGGTTGCAGGTGTCTGGCTCTAAATTGGCCCATGTGTGTGTGTGTGTGACGTGGTCAGATCAGTCTGTGTGCGCATGTGTGTGCGGGTAGACAGGTTCTTACTGCACAAAGGCACCATCTTTAAGGGGCTCAGTTCCCATTAATAGACATGGAGGATTTGTTTATTAACTTTGGCAAATCTCCAGCAGAGGACAGTCAAGGGTCTCATTTGTCAAAGGTCAGTCTGTTACAGTAACCAGCGGGTCTACTGTGCTGACAAGGTGACCCTTTCTGGTTTGTACAAAGGTGCTCCTGAGCTAGCCACGGAGATATGCTTACCTTTGTTGTTTTTCATGTAGAAATGACTTTGTTTCCCCAAGAGAATGGTCTTAAGGCTACCTTTATAGACCTGTGTGTCCACTGTGAGTGGCTGGGTGGCCACCAAAAATGACCAAATACCCCTCATGGGTGGCCAAGTGACCCCTGTAGATGGCCAAGTGTCCTTCACCTCCTGGAGGGCTGAGTGTCCTCTGTGGAAGGCCAGGTGCCCAGCCATGGGTAGCCAAACACTTAGCCATGGAGAATCAGGTGTGCTCCCTGGATGGCCAGTGTCCAGCTGTGGGTAGCTGAGTATCAGACCATCAGGGCTGAGTGTCTGCTGTGAGAGGCCCATTCCCCTGTGGATGGTCACATGCCAGCCCTTGGACAACTGTGTTTCCCTGTGAATCCTGCCATCCCCCTTTTCCCTCTATCCCCCCCTCCCCCACCCCTTCTGTGACCGGCCTGTTACCAGGAGGTCTGGCGGTTGAGTGGGTCTGACCTTGGTTCCTGCAGTCCCTGCTGCTCCTCCATGAGGTGACAGGGTGCAGAGCCCAGGATGGGGGTGGTGTGGGAACTGTGGCCCAGCAGGGGAGCCACAGGAGGGGTCTGGTGGTTTAGGGTGACATCCCTCCTTGCCCCCGTCAGCCTGAGGCCCCGGAAGGAGCATGGCACGTACGCACTGTCCCTGATCTACGGGAAAACCGTGTACCATTACCTCATCAACCAGGACAAGGCGGGCAAATACTGCATTCCTGAGGGGACCAAGTTTGACACGCTCTGGCAGGTAAGCTGCCCACCCACCCTGCTGTCGGGGAGGCACTGTGGCGGGGTGCTCAGCTCCTGGGGAGGAGAGGAGGCCCTGCCCTGACGCCACCCCCCTGCAGCTGGTAGAGTACCTGAAGCTAAAGGCTGACGGGCTCATCTACTGCCTGAAGGAGCCCTGTCCCAACACCAGTGCCAGCACCAGCTCAGGTGACTGGGGCAGTGGGGGCGGTGGAGGGAGCGGGAGGCCCTTCCCCCACCCGCTCACTGTCCTTTCTGCTCCCCCAGGGGCTGCTGCTCCCACACTCCCAGCCCACCCATCCACGTTCACCCAAGTGAGTTGGGGCCTCAGGGATGGAGCTGGGTGGGCGGGCAGTGGGTCCTATTCCCAGGGTGAGGCTGGGATGGAGAGGGGACTACTGTGGAACAGAAGAGGGCCCCCCACACTGTCCCTGGGAGTCCTCAGAGGATATGGGTCTCATGAGAGGGGCTGGGTGCCCCCAGCTCGGCCCTGATGACCCTTGTTGACCCTGTGACCTTTAGCCTCAGAGACGGATTGACACCCTCAACTCAGATGGATACACCCCTGAACCAGGTGAGCTGGCAGAGGTGGAGGTGTGTGTGTGGGGTGTGCACCAGGCTGTGACCACGGTTCCTGCTGGGGTCCAGGGTGTGACAGGGGAGGATGCAGCCCGGCCTGACCTGCAGCAGCTGGCGTAGTTTGCCATGTGCTCACGCTCTCCTGCAGATGTCCATGTGGGTTCCCACCGCCCATGCCTACCTGTGGGCCTGTGCATGGGGTGCTTGCTGACACATAGGGGAGTACACCTGGCTGTGCCTGGGCCACCTGGGGCAAACACATTTGTTAAGCACCTGTGGTGTACCAGTCACCCTCCCAGCTCACTGCACATGAGCTTGTTGAATCCTCCTGACGTGCCGTCTGAGGTAGTCAGGGTAACTGTTCTCACTTTACAGATGAGAAAGGAAGGCAAGTAACTTTCTAAGGTCCCGCAGTCAGGCAGTAGTGGGGCTGGGATTTGATCCCAGGCAGACGGGCTGCAGGGCCCACATTCCTAAAATTCCCTGCAGCTGATGCTCATGTGTTTGATGTGTGGATGCAAGCCTGTCCCTGTGGGTGTATGTGCCCACAGAGGCTCATGCAGGGAGCTCTTGTAAACAGGGCTGTGTGCTGCACACCTGGACGTGGGCGTGCGCGGGCATGGGTGCGCATGGCTGGTACACACAGTGCCAGTGTGTGTGCTCTAGCTGGCACAATAGTGGTTACGTGTGCACATGCACCTTTGGACCCTCATCACACGGAGATATGAGCGAGAGTGTACATGTGCACATCGATGCACACACCTTTAGAGTCCACGTGCCTGTGTGTGCTCTGGGTGGAGCGCCCCTATCTGGGGCACGTGCCTTGTGGGCACCAAGGCTGCCCTGCTGTCTTCGTCCCGTCCCTCTCCCCACTCCTGACTTGGGAGCATACACCTGTGTGTGTGTGTGCCCAGCACGCCTAGCATCCCCAGAGAAACCGCGGCCGATGCCCATGGACACAAGTGTGTATGAGAGCCCCTACAGCGACCCCGAGGAGCTCAAGGACAGGAAGCTCTTCCTGAAGCGTGAGAACCTCCTCATGGCTGACATAGAACTTGGCTGCGGGAACTTTGGCTCAGTGCGCCAGGGTGTCTACCGCATGCGCAAGTATGGCCGTCCCGCCGTGGTTTGGGGACTGTGGTGTGCGGGGCGGAGGGGAGAGGCCTCACAAGGCCTCGGGGGCTGGAGCCAGCGTGTGTGCTCAGCTTGCCCGGGAAGCAGACCCTGGGACATGCGAGGCGATTACCTGGGAGAACCGGGGGCAGCCCCTGCGGCAGTGAGAGAAGCAGGCCTGGACGGGGAGAGGTGGGGGTGAGCTGCCCTTGCAACAGAGGCTTCAGCCGATGCCAGGGGAGGTGAAAAGGGCACCCTTTACTCATGCATTGGTGGTCATTGGATATAGGACCCCCCAGGGATAGTGTAACTTTGAGGAGGTTCTTTTCAGTGAGGGGCAATTCCCAGTGAGGGACTTGGCTGTAGGCTGTCCCCAGCTGACTGTCCTGGCGGCTGAGGGAGTGTGTGCCTTGGCCCTGAAGGGTGTTCTGGGGGGCCAGCAGCATCCACTACCCAAGCTGCCGTGGGAATATGGGGCCAAGTGGGACGTGTGCCAGCTCACGTGTGCACCTCTGTGGGCATGCATTGTGGCAGGAAGCAGATCGACGTGGCCATCAAGGTGTTGAAACACAGCACAGAGAAGGCAGACAAGGACGAAATGATGCGTGAGGCACAGATCATGCACCAGCTGGACAACCCCTACATCGTGCGGCTCATCGGGGTCTGCCAGGCCGAGGCCCTCATGCTCGTCATGGAGATGGCAGGCGGTGGGCCCCTGCACAAGTTCCTGCTTGGCAAGAAGTGAGTCCCGGGCGGGCTGGGCTTTTGGGGCTGGGGGCCTCACCCCCTCCACTCAAGGGATGTTCATTTTCACACGTTCACAGACACTCACACCTGCCCCCTTGCACACCCTGACACCCACGCCCACAGGGCAGAACCGCTAATGGTACAGGTGGCAGAGCCCAACATCCAGGTGTGAGTTTCAGCTCTGCCAGTACGTAAGGTGGCCCAGGCAGGTCTCTGGATTCGTCTGGGCCAGTTTCTTTGTACCACAGTGGTGGTCATAGTATTTACCTCCAGGGGCAGGACCAAATGTGGATCGATGAGGATCAAGCGAGTGGCCACTGCTCAGGTCTCAGAACAGTCTGGCACTGTTTTTAAGACCTTTGAAAGTAAAGCTCTAACATGGTTGCTACCCCAACACTTGGGCAAAATTGCAACCTGAGTGAAGTTGCCGATAGTTGATTGTCTTTGACCTGAAGCAGGGGTCAGCAAACTGCAGCCCATGGCTTGTTTTTGTACTGCGTGGCTTTGCATTTTTAAAGGGTTATAAAGGAAGAAAAATCAAAGAAGAATGCACGGCAGAGACCATGCGTGGCCTACAAAGGCTGAGATATTTACTATCAGGCTTTTCACAGAAAAAATTTGCTGACCTCTGATCAAAACTGTATTCCCTTGTGCCTCAAACCCTCACCCTCACAGACACCTTTGACGCGCACTGAGGCAGTGATGGCAGCCCGCACGTGCTGGTGCTCTGGCTCATGCAGTCCATCATTCCATACGTGGTTACTGGGCAGCTTCTCTGTGACAGGAACTGTTACCAGCACCTGGGGTTCATCAGCGAGCAGGGGACAAAGATCTCTGCTCAGTATTCTGGTTGGGGAACAGAAGCTTTAAATAATAATGATAATATGATGAAGAACAGCGTTATGTTGGAAAAGGGGGTTGAAAGTGTCCGGGTGGGAGGCGAGGTGAGGTTTGTGCAAACCAAGGGAGGCAGCTAAGTGCAGCTCGGGGGGGGGGAAGGTGTCCAGGCCGGGGGCCCGGCGCCAGTGCAAAGCCAGTGCCGGGGGGGGGGGGACGGACCGTGAGGAGGGCCCTGGGCTGCCGCGGACTGAGCGGAGGTGGAGGGGAGCTGATGTGGGGAGGAAGGTGGTGGGGCAGAGGGTGCAGGGACTGTGGGCTGTGGGGAAGGTTTGGACTTTCACCTAGAGTGAGGTGGGTGGCCTGGGCGGCTGTGAGCAGAGGAGGGGCAGAACCTGCCTCCGGTGTGGGGAGGACAGACTGTGGGAGCAAGGGTGGAGCTGACTGTTCCGGTCCAGGCTGGCAGAGGTGGGGCTGGACTGGGGTGGCGGAAGCAGAGGTGGAAAGAAGTAGGAGGATTCTGGAGGGATTCTGGAGGCAGAGCTGCCAGCACTTGGTGACAGATTCGGTGCTGAGTGTGAGAAAGAGGAGTGGAGGGAAAGGGAGCTGCTGGAGAAAAAACTGGAGGCGGTTGTGTGTGTGTGTGCATGTGCTTGCGCGAGGAGGGGGGGAGGAGAGAGAGAGAGAGAGAGAGGAGGAGAGAGAGAAAGAGAGAGAGAGAGAGAGGAGGAGAGAGAGAGAGAGAGAGAGAGAGA